>CM024756.1:85603762-85813305 GCA_014218235.1 Colocasia esculenta | reverse complement strand
CAATTGGAGGATAAGACTATAGAAGAATGGTTGAAAAGAAGGTGAAGACTAGAAATTCAGAGTTTCGATCGACCAACTCATAGCTCCAATTGATTGATTTTCATAGATGGTTTAGTTTGGAAACAATTAGTCAATGGTCGACTGACTGTAGAATTCCACTTGATTGAATTTCATAGAACCAGTAGGCTTAGAAGTGAAGCCAACTGGTCGACCATCAAGGTTAGACCGATTTTTAGAGAACGGCTAAATTCTATGATGATGTAGGTTTATTGACTGACCCAATTTTTGGTCGACCTCCCCGATTATGGTCAAATTTCCCATTTTCAGTCCAATTTGAGCAGGATTCTTTCAATCTTTAGGGATCATTGAGCACCTTAAATACAGGAGTTGGATGATTTAGGTGGTTACACACTGTAACGACCTAGGATTCGAGATACCAACTACCCACTAGTATACTTGAACCCTCAACCGCCACCCACGAACCAAAGCTCAGAAGGGTAAAGGAAATGTCTGAGGAAGCAATATAAGAAACTGAACCGCAATAAGTGAGCACAACTCCACTATATAACATATTATATATACAATATAGAGCATAAGTGCAGGCAAAAGAAAAGTACAACCAATACATACTGGTGTACAAAGACTAGCAGCTAAGCGGGACCACTGGAGCGAATCTCCATGTCTGCGCCCTAGGCTGATGGAGCCTCAGCTGAAAGGGAAGGGAGTGAGCCTTAACTCAAAGCCAGTAGCAACGCTAACCCCACCAGAGAAACAACAAGCATAAACTAGGTAGGTATGAAAACACAATAGCTAGTAAGAAAGCACTGCATAGTAGAAGCAAGAACACTCCAAGCTTCTACGTGCGAAACCTAAACCACGACGATTGTGAGGTAAACGTGTGCATACTCAACCAAGAGGGGAGGGGTGAATTAGTTGTCGCCAAAATAAAATATTTTTCACAATGCAGATTTAAACTCAATTAAGCAAATATAATATTTAGAATGCACAATGGAATATAACAAATGTAGAGATGACACCAACGACACTGACCATCCTAGCATGTGTAGAAGAAGATAGATGAGAGGATTAAACTAGAAGACATGCAAGATTTAGAGTGGTCCATTACACACTGATAACTACTAAATTTTCGTGTTAAATTTCATACATATAGATAATTTTAGACATCATTTGTCTCTAAATAATGTGCAGTTTGATTTTAATTTTAGTTCATCCATGAATAGGATTTTGAACATGTTAGTTGATTGGGGTTAGAACACATGTTAGATTTCATTTAATAAGTCATTTGTTTCAGATTGACTAATTAGATTCACTTCGGAAATAAAAGCCATTTGTAAATAGATATTGTTACAATAATATTTCTTTTGTAAATATTTGAGTTTGTAAATAAATAAATAAGATTTTCTTTTACCCCACCAATCCCAATAAATAAATAAATACTTTTAATGAAATCCCATCATTTATCCAACACCATCAAGCCACATACACCCCCTAAAATCCATTTTACCATTTCTCTCATCTCACTAGAAAGGCCACGTACCCACTAATGTGTTTAAACCCTTTCTTTCCCAGCTGGAAGCAGATGGCTCTGGCGTTTGGGGAAAATAGCAGCTCCTGCAGAGGAGCTCGTGCGAAGCAGAAAGGAGATGGAGGCGGTGCGCACCGGATCTAGGTGCTCTGCAGTCATCGTGCACAGCAGAGGCTAGGCAGACAGCGCCCAAGTGCGAAGCAGGTGCAGCGGCGTGTGGAGCGCATGCGGGCGTCATGTGCAGTGCAGCTGGGAAGCGGAGGCTGGGCAGTGCTGGCGGGTGTGAGGGCGCAATGGCGGTTGGAGCTGTATAGAGCTGGTGTGCGGAGCTTGCAGAGTCCGTGTGCAGCGGCCGTATCTGCGAGTTGCTGGGGCTGGCAGTGTAAAGCTGCTGGGTGTGGTGTAGAGGTGGATCCGTTGAGGAGCTCGTGCTGAGCTGGAGGCCGTGCGACGCTAGCGATCCAGGCGTGCAGAGCTGGCGATCCTGGTGTAGAGCTGGAGAGGAATCAGGAAGGCCCGGGTAGCTATTTAAGGACCCCAAGGTCCTCTTCTTTAGGGGTTCGACGAGTTGTGTAGTCTCATGCTGGAGTTTCATTGAGCCTGACGTTTGTTCTACAGTGAAAGCCTTTTTCTGAGGCCATGCTTTGCCTAGGGGGTTCACTTCTTCTTTAATTGCATTGATTCCGAAGATTGATATTCCAAGGTCTGTGCTGATTTTCGGCCTATCAGCCTATGTAATTTTTCTACAAAATTATATCTCGGATCATCAATGACAGGCTTGCTTTGGTTTTGCCGCTATTAATTTCTGAAGAGCAGGGCGCCTTTGTTAAGGGAAGAAATATATCTAAAAATGTTTCTTTGGCTATGGAAATGGCGCAGCATCTGGGCAGGAAGTGCAGATCGTGGTAATGTGATCCTTAAGCTGGATATGGCCAGGCTTATGAACGATTAGAATGGGATTTCCTCTATGTTGTGTTGCACAAGTTTGTTTCTCTATCAGATTTATTTCCCTTGTCGATCCTTCTTTCTAACTGTTGGTTCTCAGTGCTCTTCAATGGCGAAACGCATGGCTACTTTAAATCTTCTAGAGGTATTCGCCAATGGGACCCTCTGGCCCGGCTCTCTTATTGGCTCAAGAAGTCCTCAGTAGGGGTGTGTCAACTTTCTTTCGCGGGAGTTTTGGTGGAGCTTATCAGACCATGAGATGTGTCCTCTTGTCTCCCATCTTTTATTTGCTGATGACACGTTAATCTTCTCCAATGGCTCGGCCAGGTATATTAAGCGTCTTATGGCTTTCTGAGGGATTATGAGGGTTCATCGGGTCAGCTGATTAATGTGGCCAAGAGTTCCTTTATTATACATGAAAAGGCTCCTTTATCTCTTAGCCGCTCCATTGGCCATATCACTGGTTTTGCTCGGGGTTCTCTCCCCTTCAAGTACCTTGGTGTTTCTATTTACTCTGGAAGACGAAGACCTCTATATACTCTCACATCCTGTCTAAAACCACTCAAAAATTGCAAGCTTAGAAGTCTAAATTTTTGTCATCTGGTGGCAGGCTGGTTCAGTTGAGACATGTGCTATCAGCTATTCCTATCTACACCATGTCCTCCTTATCCACCCAATCGGTTATCAAATCATTCCACAAGTTGCTTGCTAATTTTTCTGGGGTTCTTATGAAGGTCTCCGAAGAAGCATGGGTCTCGTGGAAAAATATTGCTCAGCCCAAAGAGTGTGGGGGCCTTAGGATCCTTAATCTCCAAGACATGCAGATTGCTTTAAGAACCAAAATGTTATGGAAGACGATTTCTGTAGTTTCTCTGTAGGGGAAAATTTTCAAGGCCAGATATCTTCATAATAGTCATTTCTCTGAAGCCTCTTATGAGTTGATGTCTGCTGCTGATAGCCATCTTTGGAGGCATGCGTCCTCCCTTGTTGCTTCCAACCGTCGGGTATTCTTTGCTAATATGGACTCTAATGTTAGTTTCTGGTTTGATGTTTGGACTGGGGTATGCCCTTTACTTAACTTCATTCAGAAAGTATCTGGCGGAACTTCCAAGGGAAACATTTATCTGTTAAGTAAGTTGTTCATGAGCCTGGGGGTCATCATCTGATGTTGGCCCATCAGTATTGCCGGCAATGGTCTTAAACACTCAATTGCGGTTCATGGGGACATGGACAAGTGCATTGGTGTCCAAATCCAGATGGCATTTTCACCTCCTCCTCTGTGCAGAAAACTTTCTCAAGGTGTCATCATAGCTAGATGGGACAAGTTGTGGAGCCCTGCTATCCCTTTGAAATGGTCTATCCTTGCTTGGCGTCTGGTGAAGGGTTGTGTGCCTACTGATGATGTCCTGGCAGGCTGTGGTATCCCTCTTTGCTCCATGTGTTCTTGTTGCTCTTTCCCTAGTGTTGAATATGGTACACACATGTTTTTTTCATAGTGCTGTGGCTAAGGATGTGGGGGACTCTCTTTGATATTTTCGAGTTTTTATAATCTGACAGTCCTAAATGCAGCGCATGGAACTATCAACTTCTTGTTTGGTCAGTTTGGTTATTCATCCTTGGGGAAGCTATTGGATTTATTTTCATTTCTGTCATTTGGGAATTATGGTGCAGTCGGAACCGTGCCAGATATGACTCTTTTCCTATGTCCAGCAATCAGGTGTGTTTAAAGTTCGGTTGAATGTGCAGGATCTATTAGCGCCTCTTTGCTTGTGCTGAAAGACCTCGCACCAGCTCAGCTTATGTTCTTATCCCAGTGGGGGATTCATCTTCACCAGTCTCCTAATCCTTCTCCAAAGATTGTCAGATGGTACTTCCCCCAACGGGGAGATTCAAGCTAAATGTTGATGGCGCCCTCAAGAATTCTACGGGTATTGCAGCAGGTGGTGGTATTCTCTGGAATGATCGTGGGGATGTTATCTTTTGCTTTGCCCACCGCTATCCCTAGATTCGTTCCAGCCTTGAGACTGAAGCGCTAGCATTAAGGGATGGGCTCACTCTGTGTTGCGCCCGTGGTGTTACTAGTCTTTTGATTGAGTCAGACCCTTTGGTTCTAGTGCAAATCATCAAGGGTCGATTTCTTTGTCCTTGGAGGCTTGCTTTTCCTGTCAATGACATTCTATCTAAGTGTCAGTCTTCCATGTTTCTATTTGTCATGTTTTTAGGGAGGCGAATCAGGTTGCGGATGCTCTCGCTAACTTTGGTTGTTCCTCTGCAGTTTCTTGTAATTTGTGCTCATCTTTGGCTGATCTTCCCCCTTCTGTAAAGGACCCCTGCCGTCTTGATAATGCAGGGTCCCTCCATTAGGCCCTAATTTAATCATGATTATCATCGTTATTAATAAAATTTTCCCTGGGAGTTGTGTGGTGGTGGAGTGGTAACCTTATCCCTTCTCTGAGGGGGTGAGCACTCTCCTTCTACCTCTCTAGGTATTCGCCAAAAAAAAAAAGACGAGGTTGTGTAGTTCGATTTTTTAGAAATTTTAGCTAGTTCTTATTTCATGTTCCAGAGTTCAAATGTTGGCTGGTAGATGTTTTAGGATTTTAATTTTAGTTATGTTCTTCCAGAGTCAGGGGATTTTAGCTTTTGGGGATTTATTTCTTCTGCCAATTTAATTTGTACTTTTCATTTCAGAGAGGGGGAGGGAGACTGGTTCGCCAGGAACTTTTGGGGATTTTATCTGCCATCTTCCCTCTGCATTTTGTTTTCTTCAGCATCTATTCTTGGCTCGACATCTGGGAGTGTTGTTGGGACTTTCTTCTTGCTGTGAGCAGAGGTAGGCATTTGAATTTTCTTTTTCTGTGATGGCTGTCGTGTGAGAAGATCGAGTGTTTTCAATTCTTCTGTAAGAATTTCTAGGAGGCTCGACATCTGGGAGTGTTGTTGACGATTGTTGGCGATTTCCTCTGTTCATATGGAGGGCGACTGCAACTTGTGGTTTTCTTCTTGTGTTGGAAGGGGAAGCGAGGGGATCCGTCTTCTGTGATTCTAGTCGGTGAGCCGTGGAGCTTCTAGAGATCAACTAGGATCTGAGACATCAGAGAGTTTCGTTCAATTCCTATTTTTTTTTATCTCTTGGAGATTTCTAATCTGTGGGAGTTCTTGTTCTCTTCTGTAGATAGATCAGAAATTTGATGTTGCAATTTATATCTCTTTTAATGTTTTCTGGTTGATGCATCAGACTGTGAGAGTTTAGAGATTTATTGTGGTTTTCTGGCTGTTTTGACATTATTGCATTCTATCCTCTCGTTTGTTCTTCATCCCTCAGTAGTGAGGGTAAATTTCTATATTTCATATGTTCTTAGTTTAAATTTCTGTTTGAGTTCTTTTCATATTGTGCTTCTGGTTTAGCAATAATAATTTATGTTTCTTATTTCTTGTTCAATCTTTGAGTTTTGAGTTGTGAGGACAGTGGTTCAGTGTTTCTTTCTTTTCGATTTTTATAGCATTGGTGTTCTTATTTTCTTATTTTGGATAGATCAAGAATTTGATGTTATAACTTCATATTTCCTTTGTGATTTCTTACTTGTTTGATCCCTCAATTGAGAGGGTACAGTGATACAAACTTCATAATTTCAATTCTGTTTGTTATTTCATTAAGTTTGGCATGTCGAGTATGAGAGATTTCATTGGTGTTGTTCATAGAATTGATTCTAATACAATGTTATTTGGGTGAAAAGTGTTGGTTAGAATGGTTTCAAGTCAAAGTAGTTTAAGTCAGATTCTATTCAGCCTCTCCGTGGATATGACCTATTCTCACCACTCTATTAGTTCACTTTTGCAATTTTATGTTTGTGAGATAGTTTAGAGAAGTGAGCATATTGACTTGTGCACAGAACTCTGGACAACGAAAGTACACAGTCAACAATGCCGCGCTTCATCTTGGCGCGTTGTCGGGGAGGCATTAGAGTTTGATTGAAATCTGCTTTTGATTTGATTCCATTTGCATTGGGTTTCTATTGACTTGTTATTGGGCTTTTCATTTCAGATTTGCACAAAGGAGGAACATGGAGGTTGGGCTTGACATTTGAGCCCATTGGAACGGAGCTTGTTGATTTGTTTTCTCATTGCTTTTAATTCAGAATTTTAGATAGAAGAGTGTGAGTGAAGCTTGTAGTGAGGATTTCATGTACTCTCTGTGCATGTACAGAGATTTCTTTCCCGTTGACATGTAATAATTGCCTTTTTGGTGGTTTGAATGGTTGGGAGTTAGTTTATAGTATCACTTTATGTTTTCTTAGTTAAGTTTCATTTCATTTATTCAAAAACCAAATAAAAATTAGAAAATCTAAAATCTAAAAAATTTCCAAATCGCTCTTACATCTAAGCCGTTTGTTTTGCACATTAAAAATTTCATATTATTAAGAGTAGAATCACTGTTTTAGGACATTCATCATTTTAATTCCATTTTCTTTTTCTGCATTGAAGAGTGCGGGGGAAAGGTAAGACTTCCATCGCTTGTTTCATGCATTAGACTTAGCATTAGAAAATCCTTGTCCGAACTTGATTTATTGCATTTCATATTTGTAAAAGGGACTGCTTAAGGGCATCACCCTTTAGAAATCATAAAGATAAGGTGAGGGATTTCATCACCCTTTCCTTTCCCCAAAAATCATAAAAATTTTCCACATTCTTGCATTTGCCTAAACTTTCAATAAAAACCAGTAGACGTGACCCTAGGGTTCATAATTAGATTTATCCTTTCTTAATTCCAAATCTTCTCTTTAAGTCTGGTGTCTAGGATTAGAGGTTAAAAAGCTTATGCTTAAGTGAGTTAGAGGTTATTTAATTGGGTCCTTGCGAAAGCAAGGGGGGCCTCCCTCTACTCCACCTCTTACCTGGCCAATACAAGAAGAGCTAGGATTGGGTTTAAGCAAGTAAAATCTGATTTTGAGAAAAATAACATAGGTCCAAGGAACACTTAGTGTTTAGGTTAATTTGTTTTAAAAGTGTTTTTGTTTGTGTTTGTTCATAAAAATCAAAAATCAATAAAAATCTAAAAATTCAAAAATCATAAATAGAGGGCTTTTCATCTGTGCATGCTTGTTAGACGCTCCCAGAACTTAGATTTGGCTCAACCTATAGACGAGATTGAAAAATTCTTTCATAGGATGGCCAACCAAAATCAAAACCAAGTTGATAGAAATGTAGAGGAGGTCGCACCCAGATAAATGAAGGAGTATTTTATTCCTTCTGACTACCAACCTGCTACATGCATTAGGCTGGATATTCTTGCAAATCACTTTGAAATAAGCTAGGAACCATTCAGATGTTGCCATCTTTCTATGGCAATCCCAATGAAGATCCCTACAAACATATAGATGAGTTCTTAGAGATTTGTTCCACTATAAGGATCCAAAACTTTATTGAAAATACTTTGAGACTGACCCTATTTCCATTCTCTTGAAAGATAAGGCCGAACATTGGTTAGGAACGATAGCGAGAACCATTAAACTTGGCCAGAAATGCAGCAGGAGTTTTGAAGAATTTTACCCATTGGCTGCACCAATACAATGAGAAGAGCAATAACTGGATTCTCCCAACACCCGGGAGAGTTAATGCATGAATCGTGGGACAATTAAAGAAGTTGCTTAGAAAATGTCCCCACCATGGTCTGTCAAGGTGGCAAATAGTCCATGCTTTTTATGAAGGACTAACTGAATCAAATAGGCAAATGGTTGATGCCTCATGTGGAGGAGCATTCATGACTAAGAGCGAGGATGAGGCATATATTTGTTTGATACATTGAGTGAGAATTCCATAAATCATGCCTCACTCCACTCTTACGAGAGAGCACTAGGACCTGTAAGGAAGGCAGGGATGTATGAATTAAGGGAGAGAGGAGAATCAGATTCTAGGGTAGAAGATGTGATAGCTAGACATGATCAGCGATTGGTGCAGAAGTTGGAACAAAAATTCGATCAATTGCTATCTCTAACTGGGCAAGCCACACCCAAATTTTCTCAACCACCTGAAACTTGTGCTATGTGTGCTAGCCCAGCTCATCCTACCAATGCTTGTCCCACCACTACCCAATTACCCCCTTTCATTCAAGAACAAGTCCAAGCTGCACAAGGTTTCTACAAAACCTCTATGATCCATATTCTAACACATACAACCCTGGTTGGAGAAATCACCCAAACTTTCATGGAAAAATCAATCTGAACAAGTTTCTCAACCTTCTTTCAAGCAATCCATCTATGGTCAATCATATCCCAATCAGAATCAGGATTTGCCAATCTTCTTACTCCAAACCTCCACACGTCCAAGGAAATCAAAACTCCATCAACTTGCTCATACCAATTTCCAGCAACCTTCATATCAACCACCACCTCCTCAGCCCAATTGGGAAAATAAAATAAATCAACTCAAAAACATGATGGTGACTCTATGCCAAACTGTGCAAGAACAACAAAATCAATATCAAAATCAGAATCAAAATTTCAACAAAACTTGGCAAGAATAGAGTCCCAAATTGCTGATGTATGTCATAGGAGGGAGTCAGGTCAGTTGCCAAGTCAAGCTATAGCAAACCAAGGAACAACCCTCCCGATTTTATCAGAACCAGCAAAACCATGAAGCCCCAGGGGTACAAACCACCTGCTAGACCAAATGCACCTCCACCACAAAACCCACAACATGCTTTTGTCTAAAACATTCCAGCACCACAAATTCAGAATCAACCTATACAACAGGACCATCCTCCTACCCAAGCTAGGGGTCCCGAAGTAGAGAATGCAAAAACTGTGTCTACCTTAAGAAGTGGAAGAATTAGAAAAAATCCTCACCCACACATGTCAACATTGAATGAGGATAAAGAAAATGAAAATGAAATTGAAATTGAAGAAGAGATTGAAAAAAAATGCTGAAAAAGAAAAATCCAAGGGAAAGAGAAAATAATTGAAGAACCTCTAGGCAAAATCAAGATGAATGAAGACCCAACTGTTACATTCCAAGAGTCCCTTTCCTGAAGATTTAAAGCCAAAATCCAAAAACAAACCAACTGGTAATGATGAACTCTTGGAACTTTTAAGCAAGTTCACATTAACATTCTCCTTGATGTCATCAAGCATGTGCCACCTATGCCAAATTTTAAAAGAAATGTGTACTCCAAAACGTGAAGTGAGAAACAAAACCGAAACAATCATTCTTCCAGAAATTGTGAGTACCATTGTCTTGAACCAACTCCATAAAAAGCTCAAAGATCCAGGCACTCCACTAATTCCTTGCACTATCGGTGGAGTCACTTTTGAATGTGGCCTTTTAGATTTGGGAGCCAGTGTCAATCTCCTACCTTCTGCTATTTTTCAAAATTTTAAATTAGGAGAATTGAAACCAACTTCTGTTGTCCTTCAACTAGCCGATCGTTCTGTCACCACTCCTAAAGGCTTAGTTGAGGACGTTATTATGAAAATCAATGATTGTTACTTCCCTGCCAATTTCATCATTCTGGACATGAACACTCCTCAAGATTTAACTCAGTCCACCATCATCCTTGGTAGACCTTTTTTGGCCTAGCTAGGGCTAACATTGATTGTACTACCGGGATGATGGATATATCATTTGGGATAGGCGGGTTAGTATCAATATTTTTAGGGCATCTAGGCATCATGTTGAAGGAGAGAGTTGTCTAGTGGTAGACTCCTTGGAAGAATCTTGTGTGGAAGAAGTAGTAGACAACCCTATGCTCTAGGGTTTGAGGGAGAGGAAGGACAATTCAATTCCTTATTTCAGAATAGTGATCCATCAATTCCATCAAGAGTCCTCCTAAGGTTGAGCTAAAACCACTCCCTGCTACTTTGAAGTACATCTTTCTTTGAGAGAATGAGACTTGGCCCGTCATAATTGCTAGTGATCTTGAGGAAGGGCAGGAGAGGAAATTGATTGAAGTTTTGAAGAGTCATAGGAAAGCTATAGGTTGGACAATAGATGATTTGAGAGGGATAAGTCCTTCAGTGTGCACACATCGCATATACTTAGAAGAGAATGCTAAAAGTTCAATAGAAATGCAAAGTAGGCTTAATCCAACATGAAAGAGGTTGTTAAGAAAGAAATTGTCAAGTGGCTTGATGCTGAAATTTTATCTCATCTCTGATAGCCAGTGGGTTAGCCAACTCAAGTGTGCATAAAAAATCAGGACTAACTTAATTCAAACTGAAAAAGGTGAGCTCATTCCCACTAGGCTGCTACAGGATGGAGAGTGTGCATTGACTATCGCAAATTGAATGTGATGACCAAGAAAGACCATTTCCCCTTGCCTTTCATTGACCAATCTTAGAGAAGTTGTAGGCCAAAAATTCTTTTGCTTCCTTCATGGATATTCAGGGTATAACCAAGTGGCTATTCACCTTGAGGACCAAGAAAAGACCACTTTCACATGTCCATTTGGAACTTTTGCCTTTAGACGCATGCCCTTCGGGTTGTGCAATGCTCCTGCAACTTTTCAACGTTGCATGTTGTCTATCTTCTCAGACATGGTTGGGGATTACTTAGAAGTCTTCATGGATGATTTTTATGTATTTTGAAGTGACTTTGATTCATGCCTCGACCATTTGACTGAAGTGCTCAAAAGATGCATAAATGTCAATCTTGTTTTAAGTTGGGAAAAGAGCCACTTCATGGTTAAGGAGGGGATTGTCTTAGGACATATTGTCTCAGAGAGAGGGATAGAGGTAGATAAAGCCAAGATAAATCTCATTTCTGAATTACCTCCTCCCAACTCTATCAAACAAATTCGATCCTCCTTGGTCATGCTGGATTCTATAGGAGGTTCATCAAAGACTTTTCTAAAATTGCAAGACCATTGACTTCTTTGTTAAAAGACACTCCTTTCATTTTTGACGAAGCTTGTCATAAAGCATTTGAGGACTTAAAAGACACTTTGACCAGAGATCCAATTCTACAATCTCCAGATTGGTCATTACCATTTGAGATAATGTGTGATGCTTCAGATTTTGCTATAGGTGCCATTTGGGTCAAAAAACTGATAAAGGATCTGTAGTGATTTATTATGCAAGCAGAACATTGAATGACACTCAGATTCGATACACAACCACTGAGAAAGAGCTCCTAGCTGTTGTCTTTGCCTTGGAGAAGTTTAGATCCTATCTTTTAGGAGCCAAAATCATTGTTTTCACTGACCATGCTGCCTTAAGGCATTTTCTTGCCAAAAAGGATGCCAAGCCTAGGTAGATTAGATGGATCCTCTTGTTACAGGAGTTTGATCTAGAAATTCATGATAAGAAAGGGTCCAAGAATGTGGTAGCTGACCATTTGTCCACAATAGTTGTCCCAGACTCTATGCCTATTAGAGATGCTTTCCCAGATGAGCACATTTAGCTGTCTCTAATATTTCATCTCCATGGTACGCACACATTGTGAATTACAAAGTCATTGGACGAGTACTTGGAGATTGGACCAAAAATGAAAGAGAGAGATTCTTTGCTAGGGATAAGTATTTTATTTGGGAGGACCCAGAGCTATTTTCATAGGACCAGACCAAGTGATAAGAAGATACGTCCCTGAGAGCGAGCATCAAAGTGTCCTCAAGTTTTGCCATCTCTTGCTTGTGGAGGGCATCTTTTAGGAAAGAAGACCGCTGCTAAGGTCTTAGACTCTGGTTTCTATTGGCTACATTGTTTAAGGATGCCACCAATTTTGTAAGGCCTGTCCTAGATGTCAAACCATGGGAAATATTTCGAAGAGGACATGATGCCTCTTAACCCCATTTGGTTGTAGAAATTTTTGATGTATGGGAGATAGACTTTATGGGACCTTTTCCACCATCCTTTGGATACGTACATTTTAGTTGTTGTTGATTATGTGTCCAAATGGATAGAGGGCATTGCCACAAAGACCAATGATCATAAGGTGGTTATCAAATTTGTTCAGAAAAACATCTTTTCTAGATTTGGGTGGCCAAGGTAATCATTAGTGATCGAGGGCCACATTTCATTAACACTCAGTTTAGGACCCTCCTAAGGAAGTATGGGATTACCCATAAGCTGGAAACACCTTACCATCCGCAAACTAGTGGCCAGGTGGAAGTATCAAACAAGGAGATTAAGAACATTCTTAGAAGTTGGTTAGGCCTGGTAGGAAAGACTGGTCAGAAAGGTTAGATGATGCATTGTGGGCCTACCGAACCGTTTTCAAAACTCCCATTGGAATGTCCCCTTACCATCTTGTTTTTGGAAAATCTTGTCATCTGCCAGTAGAACTTGAGCATAGAGCCTATTGGGCTATTAAACAGGTAAATCTTGATTTAGCCCAAGCTGGTCAACAAAGGGCCCTTCAGCTGAATGAGCTAGAAGAGCTCAAAAATGAAGCCTATGAAAGTTCCAAGATCTATAAAGCCAAAGCCAAAGCATTCCATGATAAACACATTCATAGAAAAACTTTTCAAGTGTATGATAAAGTCTAGATATTTAATTCAAGGCTTCGTCTGTTTTTGGGAAAATTGAAGTCTCGATGGGATGGTCCTTACACTGTTGTCAAAGCTTATGACAATGGTGCTGTCATCAGTCTTGATCCTAAAACTGGACAGTCATTCACTGTTAATGGGCAGAGGTGAAATCACTTCCTTTGAAAGCCCACCTTTATTGAAAATTGAGTCTACCAAGCTAGCTGAGCCAAATAAAGCTTAATTGCGTCTGGCTGAAGACGATAAACTTAGCGCTTCTTGGGAGGCAACCCAAGTGTACAGATTTCCTTTATCAGGTAATTCTCTGTCTTACTTTCTTTTCTTGTAAATAAGTAGGGGGGAGAGGTAGAATAAGCATGCATTTATAGTCCCCATCTAACTAATGTTTGTTTTCTTTATATTGAGCAGGTGCAAATAAAAGAAAATTTCACAATGTTTCATCCTTGAACAAAAAATGCTGGCATTGCAAAACACAGACTATGTGTATGATCTTTAACTATTAAAATTTGTAGTTGTCACATTCCTTTGCAAACATCCATGTTAGTTAGCCTCTAGTAAAGGATTACATATACTTCTTGTCTACCTTATGTAGGGATTTACGGCAAGAGATTTTTATACACACACTACACAGCCACTTAGACTAGCTGAACTCGATTGTAGCAAATTGTCAAGGCTAGTAGGAGAGAGGTGATTGGTTTTCTCCCTTACCCTTAAGTGAATTGTGAAGGAAGTGAAGGCATGTGATCAAGGAACCTGACTATCCATCCTTCCTTTAAGAGGAAAAGAAAATAAAAGAAAAAAGAAAAAGCAAAAGCAAAAGAAAAAAATCCATGAAAAATGCCCCGGATCTGAGTAAAGTTGGACTCACTACTCTTGAAAAGTGATGGGTTGTGCAGCATTATGGATGAAAAAGAAAAAAACTGAGTGCACAAAGTGCAAATCAAGGGACAAAAGTCCTCAACTCAAAACAAAAAACCTCAAGGAAGATGGGCAGAATGGAATGAGAGAAACAACCCAATCTGACTGAGCAAGGATCTTATTCCATATTCCTTTCTTCTCCCTCGAATTAATCTAATCTCAAATACTAGCTGAGGCAGAGGAGCTCCAGGAAGGCTGATGTGAACTCTTAAGTGAGCTATCATCGGGCACTAATTTCTTGCCATAAGCCCTTACAATTAGGAAGACATATTTCTACATTAATCTTTTACATGATGGTTGTTTAGCATGAGACATTACATCTTCTAGTCCTACATTTAGAGTAATTTTTATTGCTAAGGGACTAGCAATGTTTAAGTAGGGGGAGTGATAACTACTAATTTTTCGTGTTAAATTTCATACATATAGATAATTTTAGACATCATTTGTCTCTAAATAATGTGCATTTGATTTTAATTTTAGTTATTCCATGAATAGGATTTTGAACATGTTAGTTGATATTGGGGTTAGAACACATGTTAGATTTTCATTTAATAAGTGATTTTGTTTCAGATTGACTAATTAGATTCGCATGGAAAATAAAAGCCATTTGTAAATAGATATTGTTACAATAATATTTCTTTGTAAATATTTTTGAGTTTGTAAATAAATAAATAAGATTTCCTTTTTACCCCACCCAATCCTAATAATAAATAAATACTTTTAATAAAATCCCATCATTTATCCAACACCATCAAGCCACATACCCCCCTAAAATCCATTTTACCATTTCTCTCATCTCACTAGAAATGGCACGTACCCACTAACTTTGATTTAAACCCTTTCTTCCCTAGCTGGAAGCAGATGGCTTTGGCGGTTGGGGCAAATAGCAGTTACTACAGAGGAGCTCGTGCGAAGCAGAAAGGAGATGGAGGCGGTGCGCGCGGGTCTGGGTGCTCTGCAGGCATCGTGTACAGCAGAGGCTAGGCAGACAGTGCCCAGGTGCGAAGCAGGTGGAGGACAGTGTGGAGCACATGAAGGCGTCGTGTGCAGCAGAGCTAGGAAGCGGAGGCTGGGCGGTGCTGGCGGGTGTGACGGCGCGATGGCGGTTGGAGCTGTACAGAGCTGGTGTGCGGCGCTGGCGGAGGTCCGTGCGCAGCGGCCGGATCTACTGAGTTGGCGGGCTGCAGTGCGAAGCTGGTGGGTGCGGTGCAGAGGTGGATCCGTTGAGGAGCTCGTGCTGAGCTGGAGGCTGTGCGACGCTAGCGATCCGGGTGTGCAGAGCTGGCAATCCTAGTGCAGAGCTGGAGAGGAATCAGGAAGGCTCGGGTGGCTATTTAAGGACCTTAAGGTCCTCTGCTTTGGGGGTTCGAAGAGTTGGGTAGTTCGATTTTTTAGAATTATTAGCTAGTTCTTCTTTCCTGTTCTTCCAGAGTTCAGATGTGGCTAGTAGATGTTTTAGGATTTTAATTTTAGTTTCTGTTCTTCCAGAGTCAGGGGATTTTAAGCTTTTGGGGATTTATTTCTTCCGCCAATTAATTCTGTACTTTTCATTTTAGAGAGAAGGGGAGGGAGATGGTTCACCAGTGAACTTTTGGGGATTTATCTGCCATCTTCCTCTGTATTTTGTTTTTCTTTCTGCATCTGTTCTTGGTTCGATGGAGGAGTTCTATATTTTTTTTGGAGTTTCTAGATCATTATTTTTGGGACTTTCTTCTTGCTGTGAGCAGAGGTAGGCATTTGAATTTTCTTTTTCTATGATGGCTGCCGTGTGAGAAGATCGAGTGTGTTTCAATTTTCTGTAAGAATTTCTAGGAGGCTCGACATCCAGGAGTGTGTTGACGATTGTTGGCGATTTCCTCTGTTCATCTAGAGGGCGACTGCAACTTTGTGGGTTTCTTCTTGCTGTTGGAAGGGGAAGCGAGGGGATCCGTCTTCTGTGATTCTAGTCGGTGAGCCGTGGAGCTTCCAGAGATCAACTAGGATTTGAGACATCAGAGAGTTTGGTTCTTTTCCTGTTTTTTTTTACCTCTTGGAGATTTCTATTTCGTGGGAGTTCTTATTCTCTTCTGTAGATAGATCAAAAATTTGATGTTGCAATTATATCTCTTTTATGTTTTCTGGTTGATGCATCACACTGTGAGAGTTTAGAGATTTATTGTGTTTTTCTTGCTGTTTTGGCTTTTCCTGCATTCTATTCCTCTCGTTTGTTCTTCATCCCTCAACAGTGAGGGTACATTTTGAAAGGTTGCGGAATTCCCTATGTATGGTAATCTAGAAGGGGGGGTTGAATAGATTACTATCAATTAAAAGGCTTATCACCTTCTTTTCACGAGAACACGGAGTGTTGAAATACTAGCAGAGTTTAAACTATGTGTGGATGTGTGTGAATAGATGATAGATAGATAAACAAGCAATTAAGCGTGTGTAGATATGTCGTGCCTACCAAACATCTAACGTAAATCCGTGCAAACCATGAGAGACGCAGATTTTACGTGGTTCGAGTACACAACTTGGGTATCTACGTCCACGGGCTACACACACACGTAGAACAACCTGCTTATGAGCTAGTTCGAGAACTACAACTCACACATACGAGTTATCTGACGTGCAACCACGATCAGATGAACTCCCACATGTGAATCAAGCACAAGGACTGCTTGAGACACAAACATACACACATGTTTACGTAAAAACGAAAAATAGAGAGAGTTCTGAATTGTAGAACAAATCTTGATTGAAGAACTTCTCTCGTGAACGATCGGTTGGGCTTCAAGCTTCATCTTGATGATCACAAGTTGATGATGATGCTTGAATCCTCGACGTTCAAGCTTCACCTCCACTGGGAAGAAGTATCTCCTTGAATCTGGGCGGCAGGTTGAAGTAGAGGAGCAAGAACAATTCTTCTGAAAAGAGCTTGCTAGGGTTCTTGGGTGGAGGCTGCTTGTGTACGAGATTCTTCAAAGAGATGCTTAAATAGAGGTGTTTACATATGGAGAGTCATGGTATGTGGAAACACCATCTATGGAAACTTGAAGACTTCCGTATTTGTAGATTCTCTCTGTCTGTTGACAGCACTGGGTGCTCCTGTCGACAGGCGCAAGCCAGCAGAAGGCTGAAAGGCTGGAAGGCAGTTGTTGTCGACAGGCGACTAGGTGCTGTCGACAGGCACAGGCAGACAGAAGACCAGGGGGTTCTGGGTGCCTCTTCCAGTCGACAGGCGACTGGGGTGCTGTCGACAGGCACATCTATCTTGAAGAGTGGCCTTCTGGCTTGTGTGTAGCTGCCGACAGGGGTCTTTCCTGCTATCGACAGGTACTTGCTTTTCATGTATATCTTCATCATTTGAACCCTATTCTTTGTACATGTCTTGCTTAGTATCTCACCTAAATAATGAACATAGTTAGTGAGACATAGTGACATATAAATACGCTCAAGTGAAGTGTTTGTTCCATTTGCATTCATGAGTCATTTTCATCATGTTTCATCATAAATTTTGTCCATGAAATGATTATCATCAAAAACACACTTGTGACTTGTTAGACTAGCATTCACATTAAGTGATCATCAAAATGAGAACTCAACATTCTCCCCCTTTTTGATGATGACAAAATTTCAAATTGAGCCACATTATGTCATTCATGTTTTCAATGAATTCTCAAGTTTTTCCCCCTTTTGACAACATCAAAAAAACATTCCATTGCATAGTCAATGTAACAGGAAGAGAAAATGTGCTTGTCATTAAAAGATAGGCAGTACATTGTAGCACATTGGACAACTATAACACTTGCAAAAAGAAACATGACAAAAGGACTCTAAAAGCAAAATACATCAGTTAGACTTTGACATAAACGTGGGACACCTAGACTCTCTAAGCATCATCAGGACCCGGTGGGGCTGGGGCCTGAGGAGTCTGTGGAGCAGGAGGGGAGAGTCTGTTGAGCCGGTGACAGAATTTTCAAGGGGCATGAGCATTAAATGAGTATGGAAGGTGGAAAATAGGTAACATCACATTATTAAGTGTCATACCCACAATGATTTAGGACATGTCGACCATCTCCGATGGTCGTGACATAATATTCCCCGAACCTTTAGTAGCATTGACACGAATCCATTGCGATAAAAACATTTGAGAAATAAAAAGCCCCTCTTGAATAAGGTCATTTGTAAAAGATCATTTGTCTTAGTGAGTGATGGCCACAAGATTTATGAGGAGGATGTCTACATGGGTAGTTAAACAAAAAAAACACCTAAAGGCCTCGTTAAAACACAATGTGGAGGCTACACTCTATTTCATCAATTAAAATTTTAAGCATTAGAGAAGTAGTGGTAATTAGGATCACTTGACCTTTTACGTGAAGATAGACATTTTTGGTGCCCGTATCCCCAGTTACTTGGTGAAAGTGTCCATCAAACCATTTTACAGAGATATGAGTAAGCCATTTGACGCGAAGATAAACATTTGTGATGCCCGTATCCCCGGTTACTTAGCAGAACTCAACATTGCTTTGCCTGTTCTCTTCTTGTAAATTTGAAACCCTTGACTTATTCTTTTGTGAAATAGGTAGCTTTTCTCCCTTTATAATATATAATATATATATATATATATAATTTTAACACAAGGTCAAGAAAGTAGAAGAAGTTTAAAAACCAATGAGAGACATAATCCTCATGACCTAGGGACTAAACACGACTTTGAAAAATAATTTTCTACAAATTAGTTATTCAAGTGAGTTAATTTAGGCTCATGTGCTTTTGTTTGTTGTACTCAAGTCAATGCACATTAGACTCACTAGGAATGGTATGTCAAAATCATTGTGATTTAGACAATATCTGATATCATGTGGATAGGAAAATTATAATGTTAGTATTGCCCATTTTTCACCTTAAATACTTTCAAGAAGGATGCTCATGAAGAATAGTGAACCAAAAAGTTAGAGAATGGAAGAATACTGGTCCATCTGTCGATAGGCATAGGTGCCTTGTCGACAACTGCTGACAGACTGTTGGATTGGTGTTCTGGAAAGGTGCTCCTGTCGATAGAGGCCTTGGTGGCTGTCGACAGGTGCCTCAGGAACCTGATTATTACACGCTTAGATGAGAGAGATGATGACATGTTCTTCCGAGGGAAGTAAGGCAATGGCAAATGACATTTTCCCCTCTAGTGTTTCACTCACCTATCCTAACATAGCTCCCCCATAATGTGTGCATGTTAAGACTCAACATTCAAGCAATGCAAAAACAAATTAACCAAGAGTTTCACACAATTGAACATCACACCATTGAAGTAGGGGGATAGCTAGCAAATCTTTTTGGTATTATTGGGTTTTAATTAATTTTTTTTTATTTTTATTTTGCAGAAAGATTGGGCATACTGAAAAGAAACTTAGTACCATGTCTAAAATAGATGTCCCTCTTTGCACTTCAACTATTGGTACGTGGCGGAGAATGTTTTCTCACGCATAATGAGAGTTTCCAAACAAGCCTAACTTGTTTTTCCACAAATCACCATTTGATATACCTTATAGTTGTAGCTCACAAGGAACACATATTCAAGACTTGGTATGAGTTTCATTGCATTTTGCACAAACCCAATTCTCTTCTTAGTGTTGTGAACCTATCCTCAGCCAATGGTTTTGTGAAAATATCAGCTAGTTGTTTCTCAGTGGGTATGAAGCTCAGCTCCAAGGTGTTATTTGCTACCTCATCTCTCAAAAAATGATGCCTGATTTCTGTGTGTTTGGTTCTTGAATGTTGAATTGGGTTCTTTGAAAGATTGATAGCACTAGTGTTGTCACATAAGATAGGTGTGCATCCAATGTCAATATTGTAGTCAGATAATTGACTCTTTATCTACAACACTTTGCACAACTCCCTGCAGCAACATATTCTGCCTCTGCAGTGGAGAGTGCAACCGAGTGTTGCTTCTTGGATGCCCACAAAACCATGCAACCGCCAAGAATTTGGCATATCCACTAGTGCTTTTCCTGTCAATTTTACATCCAGCATAGTCAGCATCTGAATAAGAAACCAAAGTGAAGCTACTACCTACTGGATACCAAAGACCCATATCATGCGTACCTGAGAGATATCGAAATATTCTCTTAACTGCAACCAAATGGCTTTCCTTTGGACTAGATTGGTATCTAGCACAAAGGCAAACGCTGAACTGTATGTCTGGTCTACTTGCAGTAAGATATAAAAGGGAGCCAATCATACCTCGGAATTGCTTTGCATCTACGGTTTACCTTTCTCATCACTTTCTAGCTTTATGCTTGTGCTCATTGGTGTTGAGGCAGGCTTGTCTTGTTTGAACTGACATCTCTTGAGCAGTTCTTTGACATATTTTTCTTGGTTGATGAAGAATCCGTCTTCTAATTGTTTTACCTGCAAACAAGAAAAAATTGAAGCTCCCCCATTAAACTCATCTCAAATTCACTGTGCATGTGTTTTGAAAATTCTTCACACAGTGAGGGGTTAGTAGAATCAAATATAATGTCGTCCACATACACTTGAACCACAATGATGTGATTGCGGACTTTCTTAGTGAAGAGAGTTTGGTCTACTTTACCTCTTGAGTAGTTTTTGCTTACCAGAAAAGTGCTTAGCCTGTCGTACTAAGCTCGGGGTGCCTATTTAAACCATAAAGAGCTTTGTGCAATTTAAATACATGGTTAGGTTTATGAATATCCTCAAACCCAGGTGGTTGAGAGACATAGACTTCTTCTTTGATGTAACCATTCAAGACGGCAGTTTTAACATCCATTTGAAAATGTTTGAACTTGTTTGAGCATGCATATGCTAACAAGATTCTGACTACTTCTAGCCTAGCTACAGGAGCAAAGGATTCTTCAAAATCAACACCAAATTCCTGATTATATCCCTTTGCTACCAGTCTAGCTTTATTTCTCACCACTTTACCCTCTTCATTCAGTTTATTCCTAAAAACCCATCTTGTTCCAAGGACAGAAATATCAGGGGTTCTAGGAACTAGACTCCACACATTATTTCTTTCAAATTGTCTAAGCTCCTCATGCATAGCATCAATCCATGAATTTTCCTTTAATGCTTCTTCAATATTTTTAGGTTCCACTTGTGACACAAAAGCTAGATGATCTGGTTCAACTATTTCCCTAACTTGAGACCTAGTTTGAACTTTTTCATTCACATCTCCTATTATGTTCTCAAGTGGATGGTCTTTAGAGTACCTGACATTTGTGATTGTTGAAGCTCCGGGTGATCTTGCATTTGAGGAGGTTGTACTGGAGGAGGGATTACTTGAAGATTTTCATCTTGAGATTCATCCTCTTGTGGATCTTCTTCAGGTCTTCTTCTCCCTCTTTGAAGAGCATGTGATAGTCCTCATCATCATCGTTGTACCTTTGAAGATATCCATGTTTGGCTTTTGTGCTGTTTGAGTGCTCTTCTTGGCTGTCACTTGTAGGGGTTCTGTAAGAATTGTTTTATCCTCATGGGGAGTCCTGTGGAAATCAATTTGTCAGTTTTTGCATGAGTTTCATCAAAGACAACGTGTGGAGTTTCATCCACAGTTTTATTCTTGCAGTTAAACACCCTATAAGCTCTAGAGTGTTCTGAGTATCCAAGAAATATACCTGGATCACTTTTGGCCTCAAACTTGTCTAGATCAATTATCATTATTATGAATGAACACTTTTGAGCCAAAACTCTGAAATACCCAATACTGGGTTTCTTACCTTTCAGAAGTTCATAGGGGTTTTCTTTATGACAGGTTTACCATGGCTCTATTTAGTATGTAGCATGATGTATTCACCGCTTCCGCCCAAAATGTTCTGGCAAGTTTGCTTTCAACCAGAAGGGTGCGAGCCATTTCCACCAAGGTTCGGTTCTTTCTCTCCACAACACCATTTTGCTCAGGTGTCCTTGGAGAGGAGAACAAGTGTTCTATCACGTGGTGCCTGCAGAAATCAGAAAAAGAGTTATTCTCAAATTCTCCCCCGTGATCAGTGTGGATTGAGTATATTTTGTTAATATTGCCATGCTCAATTTTATTGAAGAATTCCTCAAACAGGCTTATTGCCTAATTTTTGTGTGCGAGCAACTTAACCCATGTGAACCAGAAAAGTCATCTACAATGACAAAACCAAAGCGTTTGCCATTAAGACTCAATGTTCTATTAGGTCCAAACAGGTCCATGTGCAGAAGTTCATAGGGTTTAGAAGTGCTTACCGGTGCTTTTGATTTGAATGACTTCCTTGTTTGTTTTCCCTGTACACATGCATCACAAAAATTCTCATTTTTATTGAAGGGGATATCAGGAAGTCCACTTACCAAATTAAGCCTCATGATTTATGCAAGACATTGTAGCTTGCATGGCCAAGCCTACGATGCCAAAGTGTAAGCTCATCCTGTTTATTGGCTACAAGACACAAATCATTATTTTCTGGATCATCTAAATCAACCATGTAGATGTTATTTACCCTTTTTCCAGAAAACTTTAGACTTCCTGTTTCCTTATCAATAATTTGACATGAATTGGTTTCAAAGACAACTTTGTGACCTTTATCACACAATTGACTTATGCTAAGCAAGTTGTGATAAAGGCCATCAACAAGTAACACGTTGTCTATAGAGTTAGAGGCATACTTACCAACCTTACCTGAGCCGATGATCTGGCCTTTGTTGTTGCCTCCAAAAATCACCTGACCTCTGTCTTTCTCCACTAGCAGACAGAATTTATCTTTATCACTCGTCATATGCCTCGAGCAGCCACTGTCCAGGTACCATTTATTTTGATTATGGGCTGCTAGGCATCCTGCACATGTGGATCAGACAAGAGGTTTTGGTACCCAAATTACTTTGGGTCCCATTGTATCATTCATACCAAATAACAAATGCTTAGGAATCCAAACATGTTTAATGTTCAGTTTACTTGGTTTGTTCCTGCATTCATTTTCTTTGTGCCCAACTTTTTTACAGATTGTGCATGATGAGGGTTTTCTCACAACAGTGGCGTGTTGTTCTTTGGAGCATGCATGGGCATTTTACCTTTCTGTTGCTCTGTTGCTTTTTCTTTTGGACTCGATTTCCAGACCTGTCGACAGCTCTCCTTGGTGCTGTTGATAGATCTTGGAACAGTGCCAGCAACAGGCTTCTTTGCCTTGTTTTGTGGTTGCTTACCCTTAGCTTGGGTTTTGTTATTCTTTTGGGGGATCTTCTTACTTGTACTTGGGCTTGTTTCAACAAAAGATGTTATCAAATTTTCTCCAATTTTCTTTTGTTTTACTGGTTGGTACCCAAGCCCATGTTTTGAAACGAAAACATTTGACCCCAATATTGCATCAAGGTTTTGTTTCCCTTTAACAAACCTTGACAAATCTTCAGATTTTCCCTTTAGATTTTCTTCAGTCTGTTCCAATTTTTCTTTAAGCTTATCATGCTCACCTTGAAGAGTTTCAAGGGAGTTCATTAACTTCCTTTTCTTTCTGAGATTCTTGCAGTTTTAGCTTCAAGGTGTCCATTTCCTCATGATGAGCTTCCTCATCAATCCTAATCATTTCAATGTCTTTGATTAATGATGCAACATGTTCATCATTTTGTGTGTTGTTAGCAAGATAATAACTATCTTTTTGAGTGCTTTGTTTTCAGATTTAAGCTCACAGAATTTTTCAAACAAAACAGTATAAGCTTCTTCCCATTCATCAACTGAATAGCTTTCAAAGGAAGAATTTACCTCATTTGAGTCATCACTTCTCGCCATGAAACAGTGGACTTCATCATCTCCGGAGGTAGCTTGACTGTTGTTGTCCTCGTCTTCATCACTCAAAGTAGCCATCATTGCCTTGGCTTTCTTGAACGTGAACTTTTCCTTTTTCAACTTCATCTTGAGCTTGGGGCACTCTCCTCTCATGTGCCCTTGCTTCTTGCACTCGTAACACACAATCTTAGACTTTTTGTTAGAATTAAATTTGTTGGAAAGTTCTTTCTTTCGGAAAGGTTAGAGTTACATATACCTCTCCTCTTGTATTTCAGGAATTTTTTGAATTGCCTAGTGAGCATGGCCATTTTGTCATTTTCACTCTCACTAGACGATTCAGACTCATCACTTTCCTGAATGACGTCCTTTTTGGAAGCTGAGGAATTTTTCCTAGAAGCCTTCAAAGCAAGTGGCTTCCTAGGATTTTCTTTAGTTTCCTTTCTTTTCATGTTGATTTCATAGGTCATCAGTGAGCCAATGAGTTCATCCAACTTCATTTTTGAGAGGTCTTTGGAATCCTCAATGATAGTGGCTTTGGTGTTGCAAGAGGATGGAAGAGACCGAAGAATCTTCCTCACCAAATCACTCTCTGAGTATTCCTTTTTCAGACCTTTCAATCCATTAATAATTAACATAAATCTCGCAAACATGTCAGAGATGGTTTCAGTAGAGTTCATTTTAAACATTTCATATTCGGAAACCAACATGCTTGCTTTAGTTTCCCTTACCTCAGACGTACCTTCATAGATTAACTCGAGTTTGTCCCACATTTCTTTTGTTGATGTGCACGTGGAGACTCTCGAGTATTCGTTGGGTGGACCGCGCATTGCATCATATTAAGGCCGCTCCAGTTGAGTGTCCCCTTCGCGATCTGGTCCTTGGTCCAGGTACTCTCATCCTCAGGAAGGGAATATTCGCCCTTGTGGACTATCTTCCACAGCTCATAGTTTTGTGCTCTCAGAAACACCTGCATACGATTTTTCTGTAAGGATAGTTAGTGCCATCAAAGAAGGGTGGCCTGGTCACTGAGTGTCCTTCGGTCATGTATCCCTTACTAGATTCCATGAGATCAAGATTCTCCTGATCGTAAGATCAAATAAATAACGCAGTAAATCGGAGAAACCTGGCTCTGATACCAATTGAAAGGTTGCGGAATTCCCTATGTATGGTAATCTAGAAGGAGGGGTTGAATAGATTACTATCAATTAAAAGGCTTATCATCTCTTTTTCGCGAGAGAACACAGACTGTTGAAATACTAGAAGAGTTTAAACTATGTGTGCATGTGTTTGAATAGATGATAGATAGATAAACAAGCAATTAAGGTGTGTAGATATGTCGTGCCTACCAAACATGTAACGTAAATTCGTGCAAACCATGAGACACGTAGAGTTTACGTGGTTCGGTGTCACGTCCCGAGAATTACACAGCGGATATTAGTTCAAATAATTCGAGTCGATATTTCGAGACTGGACAGTCGGCAGATAAGCCTCTAGCTAGCATGCACTAAATGTATATCAACACAACATCATAATAGGGCCCAACTGTTGAACTCAATAAAAATTGTATTCAATTATATTCAAAATGGAAACTAGTACAGGACTGACACTCAATAAAAGGAAAATTACACTTATTCCTCACTTCCTACTACATTGTATTAATGCTCAAAGTAATCTACTATAACTAGACTCATAGTTGGAACACTCATCACTCGGACGCATTCCCATCCTCGGCTTGCTCTTCCTCTTGAATGTCATAGTCACCTAGATTGGGTAAAAGTAGTGGATGAGCAAACTAGCCCAGTAGGATTTACATCTCAATGTACGGGCAATGATATAAGTGATTAGCAATTTAGAACTAGGAAGCATGATGAATGTCATGATGTGCATGTACGAATAAAACTCGTTCAAACAGGATACATGGAACAAGCTAGATAGAGCGATACATGATAGAAAAAGATCTGGAATGATACAACAAAAGAACTAGCAATAGATCACTTTGTACAAGCACGCAAGATTTCACTTGATGTCAATAGTTTTTGAGAACGCAAGATATCACTAGTTGCAATAAATGCAAGATGGCCATATCACGCAAGCAAGCAAGCAAGAATGTTCAAGCACGAACAAGTAACACTAATCAGGCACGTAGACACTAATGTACACCAAGGAAGGATCCACCAAGAATGCACATAGGTCACGTGAATGTGGTTATGTATCTAACATTCAATAAGCAAGAAAGTACTCCCAGCGCAGATGCAACGCGAGTAATCATTATACCCCATGGTTAACAGTATATTTATGACTCGCCGTCATTGGGGCTAGACTGGAGCCCTTGGACACACGCCGTGCCCTGTCAGCCATCTCATGTAAAATTTTAAATGTAGATACCCACAGTCATAAATAATGGCCAATGAGAGTTTCAAAATGTAGCATGTGTAATGTCATGTTCACGATGATGATGAGAAGAAATAAATAATTAAATTAAACATGATTCCATGAGGACAATGGTCAAGAGATAAATTCAGCAGCTGAACGGTACGATTTATAATTTAGTTCAATCTTTACATTAATGGGTTTAGTCTAGATTGTAATTCATCATCACAAGAACAAGAAGAGAAAGGAGGTGCACGCCCTGATGTAAAGTGTGTAGGGATGTACGCGTGTCAATTCACAAACCGTCGGTCTCAAACTCTCGGAAAATACTTAACATGATGACATGCAGTGAACAATGCATTTACCTACATGTGGGTTTACAAGATTTTAAGATAATATTCATCATTTAATTCAAGCTAGAATGGTAACAAGAGTAAATCACAGGTTTCATGTATGATCATTTCATTAAGAAAGCAATTAGAATAATATTCATATAATTAAGGATTTTTCAATGGGTTAAACACTTTTAAGCCATTAAATAGACATTATGTAATGAACAGACCCAAGACATGCAATTTTTTTGCAAAGGTAGTGTCGACACAACCCATACTGGTGTCGACACCATGCTTCGAACACAAAGCAAAAACATGAAGAACTGGTCAAGTAGTGTCACAGGATCAGGTAGTGTCGTCACAGTGCTTCAAATACAAGGCAAAAAGGTCAAGTAGTGTCGACACAGGATCAGGTAGTGTCGACACTAATGACAGCTCCCAGAAAACCTTCTGACCAACATGGGACAGTGTGTCGACACTAGATCAGGTAGTGTCGACACTAGAGACAGCTCCCAAAACATTCTGGGTCAATCTGGGACAGTGTGTCGACACTAGATCAGGTAGTGTCGACACTAGAGACATTCCCAAAACACATTTTGGGCTGTTTTGGGACAGTGTGTCGACACTAGTCCAAGTAGTGTCGACACTAGAGGGCTTCCCAGAACAAAAACATAAGTCAGGTGTAACCAGAAAACACGTCTCATGCAGCGATTCACTTTCAATTCTTGTAACTCTCTAATGAATGACATTTAGATAAAACATTCAACATGAAAAATTACGAGAACAATTGTAGAAGAACTTTGATGTTTGGGGTCTGATCAATTCGGTCTTGAATTTTGAGAAAACATGTGAAGAATATAAAGCTAATTGCAGCCCGAAATCGCAGTATCATGTAGAGACTCTCTTACCATACTTAAACTCTCTAACTAAAGATATTTGGAAAAACGTCCAACATAAATGATGAGCATGACTTCAAGTAGAAGATTTTTAATGAAGGAAGTTGGGCTAATTCTGTATAAAATCACATCCAAAATAAGAAGAACCGGAAAAGCCCTAACAGTGCGCGTCTTGGGGAAAACGCTATAACTCAAAATATACTCATAAAATCGATGAAACCAGTGCAAACGAAAGCTAACTTGATGCTCTACAAATTGATGTAGGATATATTAAGGTTTGGCACGAGAAAACTACATTTTGGGTTTAAGAAGTCTTGTTTTTCCAGAAAACCGTGTTCAGACCACCTAGAGGAGAACGCTTACTGTTCCGAGTATACTGCATGGAATTTGGGAATTCCACTTGGGTTAGAATGTAGACTTAACCCTCTTTCCAGGGGTATAAGTCTTACAAGGTTTGGTTTAGGTTTGACCTACCTTTGGTCGACTTCAAGATGACCGTCTGTGCAGGTCACAGCAGACTCAACGGGGAAAAAGAACGGCTTGGTGTGGATGATCTCCTGCTCCCCAGCCACCAAGAACTTCTCCACACGACCCCAGAAAGTTCTAAAACTCGTTCCTAGGGTTGCGTGAAGAGTATTTAAGCATCATGGTGTTTTAGGAGTCCTACTATGACTAGGAAAGCTAAGTTGCGGTTTTGACAGGGTAGTTTCCTATTTTTGAGGATTTCTTCCTCCCTTAGAGTGTGTGAGGCTTTAGGAAACCTCCCACCATAGTTAGGCACGAATTTGGGTTGCCACGAATGCATGATTGCATCCCAATTCAACTCAAATTGCCTCCTTCTAATTTCAGTCTATTTAGAGTTACGAATTTCCATGCATTTTCTAGCTTCTTTGATTTTGGGTCATGTGTGGTCCATTGGCCCATTAAGATATTGGGTCATTAATAAATAATGTTGGAAGTCTTTCCAACACTTTTATTAATTTTTTTGGTTGCGTCGTATTTCCGTGTTAACGGTTTTCCGACTTGTTTCCTAATTGGATAATTGGTCACCATGTGATGTTCACTTGGTTAATCGGATTTTTCGTCACATGAATTTCTTCGTGGACCCTTAAGAATAAGTTTGGGGTTGATTTCCCATTTTTACGGATTTTTCCGATGTGTTTTGGCACATACGATATTGATACGTATGTTTTAAATTCTTGATCTTATGGAAATTATTTATTTCCATTTATTCGAATTTTTATATAGCTAAAATTTTCAGGGTGCTACACCCTCCCCCACTTAAGAGAATTTGGTCCCCAAATTCATGTATAGAAAATTATTGTACAAGTGAGATGTACTTACTTGTGAATAGCTCCAGGTATCTTTTGCGCATTGCTTCTCAGTCTCCCATGTGTTGTCTTCTTCTAGGCGTTGATTCCATCTAACTCTTACTAGTGGGATGACCTTGTTCCTAATTGGCGCAGTTCACGATCAACGATCTCAGTTGGCATTTCCTGGTAAGTCCCGTCTTTGTTAAACTCCAGGAGTTCATACTCTATGACATGGTAGGATCACGTACGTACTTCTTCAGCATAGATACGTGGAGTACATCGTGTACTCTTCCAGCTGGGTGGTTATGCTAGACGGTATGCAACTTCGCCTACTCTCTCTGTGGTTTCCCTTATCATCTCTGGTCCTAGCACTTGCCTTTCGCCAACTTCATACCAGCAAACTGGAGATCGGCAACTCCTGCCGTAAAGTGCTTCAAATGGTGCCATTTGAATGCTAGCCTGATAGCTATTGTTGTAGGCGAATTCTACAAGAGGTAAGTGTTCATGCCAGCTACCTCCAAAATCTAGGACACAAGCTCTAAGCATATCCTCAATCACCTGATTGGTTCTCTCCGTCTGACCATCAGTCTGTGGATGGAAAGCCGTGCTGATGTTAAGTTTAGTCCCCAAGGAATAATGCAGTCCTTTCCAAAAGTGGGATGTGAACCGAGGGTCTCTATCCGACACGATAGACACCGGTACTCCATGTAGTTTGACTATTTCCTTCACATATATTGCAGCTAAGACATCAACTGACCACTTATTCTTTATTGGTAAAAAGTGAGCAGACTTGGTTAGGCGATCGACTATTACCCATATGCCATCGAATCCACCTCTAGATTTAGGTAGTCCGAAAATAAAGTCCATCCCTATTCCTTCCCATTTCCATGTCGGGATTTCTAAGGGTTTAAGTTTACCTGCAGGTCGCAAGTGTTCTGCCTTGATCTTTTGACAGGTTAGGCATTTGGCGACATATTCAGCCACCTCCCCTTTCATATTAGGCCACCAAAAGCTTCTTTTCAAGTCTTGATACATTTTGGTAGTTCCAGGATGAATGGTATACCTAGTCTTGTGAGCCTCCTCCATGATCATTTTCTTTGTCTCTGCATGGTTGGTACACAGACTCGATCCCGAAACAATAGTCTTCCATTTTCAGTTAATGAGAATTCTGGCCTCTAGTCTAGATTAGCCTTAATCTCCACAAGTACAGGGTCATTGTTTTGGAGTGCTATAATGTCTTCATGTAGGTTAGGTTGTACTCTAACACTTGCAATTAGGCATCCCTTCTTCCTAGTGTCAGCATCAATATCCAACTTGGCAAAGTCTTCCAACAATCTCCATTCACCCACCGTGAGACTAGACAAGGTAGTCATCGGCTTCCTGCTAAGAGCATCTGCCACAGCATTTGCTTTTCCTGGATGATATTGAATAGAGAAGTCGAAGTCCTTGAGATACTCTAACCACCTCTGTTGTCTCATGTTCAAATCCTGCTGAGAAAACAGATACTTCAGGCTTTTGTGGTCAGAAAACACAATGAATTTCTCACCATAAAGATAATGACACCATATCTTCAAAGCGAAGAAGACCACCTAGCTAGCTCCAGATCATGTACGGGATAATTGTCCTCGTGCTTCTTAATTGCCTGGATGCGTAGCATATAACCTTCCCTTCTTGCATCAGCACGCAGCCTAAGCCGATCCCGGATGCATCAGTGTACACTTCAAAACTACCCCCAGTGACTGGTAGTGCGAGCACAGGTGCTGAGGTGAGGTGCTCTTTCAATGCCCAGAAACTCTCTCCACATTCCTCAGTCCATGCATATGGATTTTCCTTCCTGGTAAGCCTGGTCAATGGTACAGCTACTTTAAAAAATCTTTAATAAAGCGGTGATAGTACCCTGCTAAACCCAGGAAGCTTCTAATCTCCGACACAGTTGTCGGCCTTGCCAGTTCTTTACTGCTTCCACCTTAGATGGATCTACAGTGATTCCTCCTTGGATATGATGTGGCCAAGGAAAGACACCTCTTCCATCAGAATTCACACTTACTAAGTTTGGCATAGAGTTGATTGTCTCTCAGCACTTGCAGAGCAATCTTCAAGTGTTCTTCATGTCCTTCTTGGATTTGGAGTAATAAGGATGTCATCAATGAACACCACTATAAAATGGTCCAAGTATGGCCGATAAATATTGTTCATAAGTTGCATGAAAGCCGCTGGAGCATTGGTTAATCCGAACGGCATGAACACGAACTCATAGTGACCATATCTACGGAATGCAGACTTATGAATATCCTCTTCCTTTATTCTCAGTGGTGGTAGCCCGACCATAGATCTATCTTGGAGAAATATTGTGCGCCAGAGATCTGATCAAATAGTTCATCGATGCGGGGCAGTGGATACTTGTTCTTTATTGTCAACTGGTTCAACTGACGGTAGTCAATGCAAAGCCTCATTGATCCGTCCTTCTTCCTGACGAATAATACAGGTGCTCCCCAGGGGGATGTGCTAGGCTGATGAACCCTTGATCTAACAATTCTTGGATCTGCCTTTTTAACTCCTGCAATTCAATGGGGGACATGCGGTATGGAGCTTTGGAAACAGGGGCTGCCCCAGGGAGTAGCTCGATGGTGAAGTTTACTTCCCATTCAGGTGGTATTCGGGTAATTCTTCTGGAAAGACATCCGGGTAGTCTCTAGCTATGGGGATGTCTTCTAGATTTGGTTTCTTCTTTTCAGTCACCATGACCAAAACAGGAAAGCATCACAACCTTGGTGATTAGCTTAGAAGCTTTAGGGATGATATCATGATGGGGTGTTTATGATAGCGATTCCCATGTAGGGAAAAGGTTGGAAGATTTGGACTTCTAAAAGTGACCAACCTATGACGACAATTTACATCAGCATCATATTCGATCAGCCAATCGACACCCAATATGGCATATAGCCCTTCATGTCTAGACAGATAAGATCAGCAGGGAGATTGTGTCCTCCTACTATAGTTTCAGATTTTGGAAAGTAGCGGGTAAGTTTAGATTCTGAGCCAAGTGGAGAGGCTACAGTGATCTTGGATTTCAAGGGTACAGGTTGGACAAGTAGAGTTGCAGTGAATGTGGTGGAAATAAATGAATATGCAGCTCCGTATCAATAAGCACAAAAGCAGGTTGAGAGTGTATGGAAATGGTACCTTCCACCATACCCCCTTCCTCGGGTAGGTCAGCTTCTATGACAGCATTAGGCGTCCCTGACGCCGTGGTGCATTCTGAGCTCTACCTGGTTGGTCCTTCATCATTGGGCAGTCAGGAATACGGTGGTCACGACCACCGCATCACAAGCATGCCCCGAGCTTCTTCCAGCATCCTCAACTCGGTGTCCTGGTTTATCGCAGAATTGTAGTTCTCAGACAACTGCATACTTCCATTTTGACACTTTTGTCTCCCGTGCATCTCTTCCACATTTGGCCTCTTGTTGTTGCCGTTAAAGTTGTTATTGTTGCTACGAAACGTTGGAGTAGTATTAGGTGCTCCCTTCATGACAAAGACCGGCTTAGAGTTGTCCTTGCCCCTCATGCCCTCTACTTTGGCCATGGTGTCTTCTACCAGCTGAGCTCTTTGGACCATCTCAGTGTAAGTTTGAATGTTGTGTGGTCCGAGCCTTTCAATGAACATGGGCTGAGTCCATCCATGAAACGGTTGGCCTTCAACCTTTCTGTGCCCACAAGATGTGGGGCATACACTGCCAGGCGAGCGAACTGGCTTCATACTAAGCCACAGACATGCTCTTGTTTTAGTGCAGCAAACTCTGCTGCCTTCTTCTCCTTCAATCTCTCAGAGAAATACTTTCCCCGAATATCTCCAGGAATCCGGCCCACTCTAGTTCAGCTACGTTTGGCAGGTGGGCCGAGGTGGCCTTCCACCATGCTCGAGCATCTTTAGTAAATTGGAAACGGCCAGTACCACTTTCTCTCTATTAGTGCATTGCATTCACTGTAAATCCTTTCTATCTCCTCTTGCCAATTTCCTGCCTCATCTGGGTCAGGGGATCTAGAGAAACGAGGAGGGTTCAAACTCCTAAAATTCCGGTGCAGATCACCGGCTCCGTTCCTTGCAACTGCAGCCTGATTTCCAGCCTAAACTACATTTTGCAGGGCCTGTGTAAGTCCAGCCACAGTGTCTTGCATAGCTTGCCACTGGTTGCGAGCCATTGCAGTTGAGGGAAAGTGTTATGAGGGTTCCTGAGAAAAGGATGGAAACCAATTAATGTCTCTAGATACATTATAAGAGTCAATGGGTAGGAGTGTTTAATTTTTTTCTTACATATTCCCAGTCTCTACCCATTCTCGCCAGGTGATATATTAAATTTCCATGACCTAGGTTCCATAGGTATCTCCTATTTCTGAGACATATATCCTATTTGGTATTCCTAGGCTCTGATACCACTAACTGTCACGTCCCGAGAATTACGCAGTGGATATTAGTTCGAATAATTCGAGTCGATATTTCGAGACGTGGACAGTCGGCAGATAAGCCTCTAGCTAGCACGCACTAATGTATATCAACACAACATCATAATGGGGCCAATGTTGAACTCAATAAAAATTGTATTCAATTGTATTCAAAATGGAAACTAGTACAGGACTGAGACTCAATAAAAGGAAAATTACACTTATTCCTCACATCCTACTACATTGTATTAATGATCAAAGTAATCTACTATAACTAGACTCATAGTTGGAACGCTCATCACTCGGACGCATTCCCATCCTCGGCTTGCTCTTCCTCTTGAATGTCATAGTCACCTAGATTGGGTAAAAGTAGGGGATGAGCAAACTAGCGCAGTAGGATTTACATCTCAATGTGCGGGCAATGATATAAGTGATTAGCAATTTAGAACTAGGTAAGCATGATGAATGTCATGATGCGCATGTACGAATAAAACTCGTTCAAACAGGATATATGGAACAAGCTAGATAGAGCGATCATGATAGAATAAGATCTGGAATGATACAACAAGAGAGAACTAGCAATAGATCACTTTGTACAAGCACGCAAGATTTCACTTGATGTCAATAGTTTTTTAGAACGCAAGATATCACTAATTGCAATAAATGCAAGATGGCCATATCACGCAAGCAAGCAAGCAAGAATGTTCAAGCACGAACAAGTAACACTAATCAGGCACGTAGACACTAATGTACACCAAGGAAAGATCCACCAAGAATGCATACAGGTCACGTGTATGTGGTTATGTATCTAACATTCAACAAGCAAGAAAGTAATCACAGCGCAGATGCAACGCCAGTAATCATTATACCCATTGGTTAACAGTATATTTATGACCCGCCGTCATTGGGGCTAGACTGGAGCCTGTCAGCCATCTCATGTAAAATTTTAAATGTAGATACCCATAGTCATAAATAATGGCCAATGAGAGTTTCAAAATGTAGCATGTGTAATGTCATGTTCATGATGATGATGAGAAGAAATAAATAATTAAATTGAACATGATTCCATGAGGACAATGGTCAAGAGATAAATTCGGCAGCTGAACAGTACGATTTATAATTTAGTTCAATCTTTACATTAATGGCTTTAGTCTAGATTGTAATTCATGCTCACAAGAACATGAAGAGAAAGGAAGTGCACGCCCTTGATGTAAAGTGTGTAGGGATGTACGCATGTCAATTCACGAACCGTCGGTCTGAAACTCTCGGAAAACACTTAACATGATGGCATGCAGTGAACAATGTATTTACCTACATGTGGGTTTACAAGATTTTAAGATAATATTCATCATTTAAATCAAGCTAGAATGGTAACAAGAGTAAATCACAAGTTTCATGTATGATCATTTCATTAAGAAAGCAATTAGAATAATATTCATGTAATTAAGGATTTTTCAATGGGTTAAACAGTTTTAAGCCATTAATAGACATTATGTAATGAACAGACCCAAGACATGCAATATTTTGCAAAGGTAGTGTCGACACAACCCATACTGGTGTCGACACCATGCTTCGAACAAAAAGCAAAAACATGAAGAACTGGTCAAGTAGTGTCGACACAGGATCAAGTAGTGTCGACACAGTGCTTCAAATACAAGGCAAAAAGGTCAAGTACTATCGACACAGGATCAGGTAGTGTCGACACTAGAGACAGCTCCCAGAAAACCTTCTGGCCAACATGGCACAGTGTGTCGACACTAGAACAAGTAGTGTCGACACTAGAGACAGCTCCCAAAACTTTCTGGGTCAATCTGGGACAATGTGTCGACACTAGATCAGGTAGTGTCGACACTAGAGACCTTCCCATAACACATTTTGGGCTGTTTTGGGACAGTGTGTCGACACTAGTCCAAGTAGTGTCGACACTAGAGGGCTTCCCAGAACAAAAACATAAGTCAGGTGTAACCAGAAAATACGTCTAATGCAGTGATTCACTTTCAATCTTTTAACTTCTAGAAATGACATTTAGATAAAAGTTCAACACAAAAAATGACGAGGAAACTAGTAGAGAACTTTTATGTTGGGGGGTTGATCAATTTGTTCTCGAATCCCGAGAAACATGTGAAGAATATAAAAGCTAATTGCAGCCCGAAATCACAGTATCATGCAGAGACTCTCTTACCATGCTTATAAACTCTAAGAAATATTTTGAGACAAAATGTCCAACATAAAAGATGATCATGACTTCAAGTAGAAGAACTTTCATGAAAGAAGTTTTGGGCTATTTCGGTATAATCCATGCAAATAAGAAGACGGGAAAAGCCCTAACAGTGCGCGACTTTGGGAAAACGATTATAACTCAAATATACTCATAAAATTCGATGAAACTAGTGAGAAACGAAGTTAACTTGATGCTCTACAATTGATATAGGATATATAAGGTTTGGACCGAGAAAACCTACATTTTGGGTTGAAGAAGTCTTGTTTTTTTCCAGAAACACCGTGTTTAGACCACTTGGAGGAGAACGCTTACTGCTCTGAGTATACTACATGGAATTTGGGAATTCCACTTGGGTTAGAACGTAGACTTGACCCTCTTTCCAGGGTATAAGCCTTGCAAGGTTTGGTTTAGCTTTGACCTACCTTCGGTCGACGTCAAGATGACCGTCTGTGCAGGTCGCAGCAGACTCAACGGGGAAAAGAACGGCTTGGTGTGGATCCTCTCCCTCTCCCCAGCCACCAAGAACTTCTCCACACGACGCCAGCAAGTTCTAAAACTCGTTCCTAGGGTTGGGTGAAGAGTAGTTAAGCAACCATGGTGTTTTAGGAGTCCAACTACGACTAGGAAAGCTAAGTTGCCGTTTTGACAGGGTAGTTTCCTATCTTTTGAGGATTTCATCCTCCCTTAGAGTGTGCGAGGATTTAGGAAACCTCCCCCATAGTTTGGCACGAATTTTGGTTGCCAGAATGCATGATTGCATCCCAATTCAACTCAATTGCCTCCTTCTAATTTCAGTCTATTTAGAGTTACGAATTTCCATGCATTTTCTAGCTTCCTTTGATTTTTGGGCATGTGTGGTCCATTGGCCCAATTAAGATATTGGGTCATTAATATAAATGTTGGAAGTCTTTCCAACACTTTATTATTTTTTTTGGTTGCATCGTATTTCCGTGTTAACGGTTTTTCCGACTTGTTTCCTATTTGGATAATTGGTCCACCATGTGATGTTCACTTGTTAATCGGATTTTTGTCACACGAATTTCTTCGTGGAACCTTAAGAATAATTTTGGGGTCGATTTCCCATTTTAACGGATTTTTCCGATGTGTTTTGGCTCATACGATATTGATATACGTATGTTTTAAATTCTTTGATCTTATGAAATTATTTATTTCCATTTATTCGAATTTTTATATAGCAAAATTTCCGGGGTGCTACATTCGGAGTACTCAACTTGTTTATCCTACATCCACAGGCCACACCACATTAGAACAACCTGCTATGAGCTAGTTCGAGAACTACAACTCACACACACGAGTTATCTGATATGCAACCCCGATCAGATGAACTCCCACACATGAATCAAGCACAAGGACTGCTGAGACACAAACACGCACACACGTTTACGTAAAACGAAAAATAGAGAGTGTTCTGAATTGTGAAACAATCATGATTGGAGAACTTCTCTCATGAACGATCCGCTGGGCTTCAAGCTTCGTCTTGATGATCACAAGTTGATGATGATGCTTGATTCCTCGACGTTCAAGCTTCACCTCTGCTGGGAAGAAGTATCTCCTTGAATCTGGGCGGCAGGTTGAAGCAGAGCAGCAAGAACAATTCTTCTGAGAGAGCTTGCTATGGTTCTTGGGTGGAGGCTGCTTGTGTACGAGATTCTCTTCAAAGAGATGCTTAAATAGAGGTGTTACATATGGAGAGTCATGTATGTGGAAACACCATCTATGGCAACTAAAGACTTTCCGTATTTGAAGATTCTCTCGTCTGTTGATAGCACTAGGTGCTCCTGTCGATAGGCGCAAGCCAGCAGAAGGCTGAAAGGCTCTGGAAGGCAGTTGCTGTCGATAGGCGACTGGGTGCTGTCGACAGGCACAAGCAGACGAAGACCAGGGGGTTCTGGGAGCCTCTTCCTGTCGACAGGCGACTGGGTGCTGTCGACAAGCACATCTATCTTGAAGAGTGGCCTTCTGGCTTGTGTGTAGCTATCGACAGGGGTCTTTCCTGTTGTCGACAGGTACTTGCTTTTCATGTATATCTTCATCATTTGAACCCTGTTCTTTGTACATGTCTTGTCTTAGTATCTTACCTAAAATAATGAACATAGTTAGTGAGACATAGTGACATATAATACGCTCAAGTGAAGTGTTTGTTCCATTTGCATTCATGATCATTTCATCATGTTTTCATCATAAATTTTGTCCATGAAATGATTATCATCAAAAACACACTAGTGACTTGTTAGACTAGCATTCATATTAAGTGTCATCAAAATGAGAACTCACACATTTCTATATTTCATATTGTTCTTAGTTTAAATTTCTATTTGAGTTCTTTTTCATATTGTGCTTCTGGTTTAGCAACAATAATTTCTGTTTCTTATTTCCTGTTCAATCTTTGAGTTTTTGAGTTGTGAGGACAGTGGTTTCAGTGTTTCTTTCTTTTCGATTTCTATGGCATTGGTGTTCTTATTTTGTTATTTTGGACAGATCAAGAATTTGATGTTATAACTTTATATTTCCTTTGTGATTTCTTACTTGTTTGATCCCTCAATTGAGAGGGTACAGTGATACAAACTTCTTTAATTTCAATTCTATTTGTTATTTCATTAGTTTGGCATGTCGAGTGTGAGAGATTTCATTGGTGTTTTTCATAGAATTGATTCTAATACAATGTTATTTTGGTGAAAAGTGTTTGTTAGAATGGTTTCAAGTCAAAGTAGTTTAAGTCAGATTCTATTCAGCCTCTCCGTGGATATGACCTGTTCTCACCACTCTAATAGTTCACTTGTGCAATTTTATGTTTGTAAGACAGTTTAGAGAAGGTGAGCATATTGACTTGTGCACGGAACTCTGGACAACGAAAGTACACAGTCAACAATGCCGCGCTTCACACACCACGTGTGCCTATGTCCACTACCTCACACCCCCATGAGGATTTTCCACTAACTTGTTTCCTAGGTACAAGTTTACACCCCCTTACACTACAGGGTTGTTTCCGAGCACAACACCACGCCCATCTCATGTCTAGGGACAAGACAACCCGCACAGTTATAGTGCACAACCTGCACCACACATATAAACTAATTCCCAAATATTGCATGAGCACCCAAATATAGTCCATGATAGTGGGAAAAGAACGAAGTTAGTAAGTATAAGCAATCCCCCTATTTGACATATGAAGAGCCACTATAGAGGAGAAATCGCCTATCAATAACGCAACTTGGTCTCACCATCGAAGTCTTCTAGATGTATTTTGGATGTAGCATGCCCCAAAAAGCATTGGTTTAACTTGAATCACTTGATCATCATGTCTGCTGCACGCTTCTTCAGAAAATTGCTTAAAACCCCAGCTCCACAAGATAGAATGTTTATGTAACATCCTCCTTCCTTTGGTAGCTACCTTCTGATGAAGGTAGCGATGTATCGGGACATCATCTTCTGAAGGCGACGGGATGACTGTCGCTGTAGCAACCTGGATTTTTCTGAAATTAAAGATCTAAATATTATTAAAATTTTGATAATTGGAGAATCAAATAAAAGAAAACTAATTAAATTAATTAGAAACTCAAAGAAAAGAGAATTAATAAAACCCATCAAATGAAAATAAGTAATAGGCTTTATTAAAGGGACCCATTGGAAATTAGTGGGCCAAAAATGGGATTTATAAAAAAGAGAATAATGGGAAAATACCCTAAATTCGCAACCTAATTATTACCTAATTAGAAAAGGAAATTTAATACATTAAATAAGCAATAGAGTTAGATTTGGAATCTTAAACCTACCCTAATTGATTGGCCACGAATTTGGCTCTCTTCCCAACCCAAATAGGAACTGGAATGCGTAGAAGGAAGGTAGGAATAGAAAAACTTGGAATTAATAGGAATTAGACTTAAACTAGGAAAGGGAATGAGGAGAAGCTTAAATACTTCTCTTAAACTCTCATGGCCGTCCCTAGCTCATGCCAAGAGGTTGCTGGACCAGGAGGAGAGGCCAAGTGGAGGGGATCTCGTGGGAGAAAGGAGTTCTCAAGCCCTGAACCCGAGTTCTTCAAGTCTTAACCCTAGAAGAAGAAAACGATCAAAGGTAGGCATTCTCATGAGCATAAACCATGAAAATTTTCTGTAGGATATCTCATCCATCAGGAACAAAAGTCCTTTGATTTCATACTTTTCCATCGAGCAAATCTTTAGTTCTCAATTTTTAAAGTTCTGTAAACTTCATGACCCCGAACCCTCTTCTTAAATTCATCTCCTCATGTACACTCGTCCTCATGCCATGAGATTTTTACTGTATGGACTGACGGATGTTAGGCTTCTTTTGCCCTCGAAAGCCCTAATTTTCATAAACCCCACTTTGAGAATTAAATCTTTCATCTCTCCTGTACACAGATTCATGTTCTTCATGTTTAACTTGGATGGACGATGTCGAAACCATGATTGTCCTCAAATTCCTAATTACTGGGAATACTAGTGCATGTATGGATTCATTTGCAAATTGTTTCATGATTTTTTGTTGCTTATACAATTAGTTCTATAATTTTGAATCCCTCTATGTCAAGAAGGGCAACTCTTGGACCGCAATTCAAGACATGGCTGACCCCCTGTCGAACTCAAGTGCAGGCCCTTTGAACGTGACGGCCCGTTAGGCCGCGTTCAAAGGTCTTATCGTGACAGCATCACCGTCGCGATCTGAACGCGACGGGCACTGCCGTCACGATCTGTGCGCCTGTCCTGACCGACCCGTCGTGATCCATGTAAGACCACGTCGCAATCTGTGGAACCTGTTCCGCCGGACCTGTCGCGATCTGTACAGGTCCTGTCGCGTTTTGACCTGAGCCCGTCGCAACCCTTACTGGGCTGCATTGCGATCTCAGTTTTTAGCCCGAAAATCAGTCTTTTGCAAGTCTTGTGTTCCACCATAATCCCCATATCATGCTAACTGTCTTACACACAGAAAAAATGAAATGTTAATTATTGAATATATCTTAAGTAATTCCAGTTAACCACATGACCTATCATATTCCATGATTTTTCTTACACGCCGCACACACTTTGAAACCATCCAAATATGGCTTAATTGGCATGAATATGATACATAACATATCTGGTAATTATTGTAATTAATTGCCTTATTTTAAAAGAACTTGTTTACGATCCTCGCGTTGTTTTGGAACACCGATACCGACACTCCACTATTCTAGAATTCCTCTAGAACGTCGAGCACTTGTTTCTATATACACCCTTTCTTGACTTGGACGAACTCTCCGTCGGATATTCCTTCTGTCGGACTAGTGAGTCTTTGTTCAGGCCTCTGTAAGTCTCCTCTGTCCATGGATTCCCACATGGTCGATGAGCCGGTTGTACCTTAACACCTATTACCCCGTTAGGGATCGATATGATCCAAACGGCTATTAGAAGTTCGCTCTTATCTCCAATCACGCCGGACCTCTGGACCTGTCCTTAACATGGCCAGTGGTAGAGTCGTGAGTTCCACCTGTGTGACAACACCAAGTGCGCGTGTTGTGCAACGGTTACCATCGCCTGATTACTCGACGTGTTACGTCCAATGTCCACTAGCTCTCATCTATCTATACTCTACTCGCTCATCTATTCACATTCACTATACTATCTCGTCTATTCATCTAGTCCTCTCATCTATTTCCTTTGTACTCTATATTGGCCATTGACTGATTATCTAAAGATAAACAATATAACTAATGCCAGCGCAATGGGGCCCGATCTGGTCCTGGGGAGAGCGCCTGAAAGTGCCATTTGCCCATGGGAGTTAAATGATCAGGATGTCAGCATTACATCCAAGTGCCATACTATCTAGATTAATCTAATGATAATCAAAATTGCTATATTCTCTCATTGTCTGTTGGCAACAAAGTGCTATGCTATACTCATTGTGCTATTGCTATACTTTGTGCTATTTGTGCTACGGCCATCCTGCTATTTTGTGCTATACTTGACACTTGTGATATATTTGAAAGTTGTGCTATTTCGTTCACGTGCTCTCCTACTATCTATTACTTGACTCTCTCGCTCTATCATTAGTTACTCTGCCTTTAATGCATTAACTATTTAAAACCTGCTTAACTATTGAGATTTAAGTCCTACTGGGCATTATCGCTCACCCTGCATTATTTGTCGTTGTGTTCTCAGGTGAGACCGAGGATGAACCATACACTCAAGAGGACGGGAACGACCTGGATTGATGTCATGAGTACTCTAGCGTCCTATTACTATGTTTAGCATTGTAGTAGTTCGGTTTGAAGTTTAGTCTTTGCTTTATTTCAATGTAATTGGGCCCTATAGATTGGCTCTGATATTAGTGGTTGTAACTAGACATTGAAAATTATTAATGAGAAAGGTTTGCTTTAGTATTATTCATTGTGCAATGGTTTGATGTCTAGTACTTGCTATATATCTTTTCTTGCAACTGCCTCACATTCTGATATTCCGCGTCGGGGCGTGACAGTTTTGTGGTATCAGAGCCTAGGTTATTCTTAAGTATAGGATAATCTAGGTAAAACCTGCCTCGACTAGAGTCAATTATCCTACCTATGTGAGAGGTGGTTAGAGCCAAGGGTAATTAGCTAAAACGAACTCACACATGCACGAATTAAATTCCACATCAAAATCATGACAATAAATATTCTTTTGTAGGGACTAAGCAATCAAGATGACTGCTGAACGTGCTCAAATGAAGGGCATGCAACAAACCATCCAAGAGTTGACTCGTGCCATCATGCAAGCTACCCAAGGCGGAGGTAATCGTGCCGGTGCAGGCGATCTACATCGAAACTTTAGAAGTCTAAACCCGCCTAGGTTCAGTGGATCCACGAATCCGGATGAAACAGAACACTGGCTAAAAGAAACGGAAGGGATTTTCCATGTCATGCAATGCGCAGCGGGAGATAAGCTGCTGCTAGCCACTTTTCAACTGGAGATGGATGCCCGCGCTTGGTGGGAGTCAGTGAAGCAACTAGGGAGAACGATCAATTCACTTGACCGAGTTTAAGAAGCTTTCAACTCTAAATACTTCTCTGAGCGTGTCCAAGAAAGGAAGGCTGCTGAATTTGCTGCTCTGAAACAGAGAAGCCTGACTGTGGCTGAATATGAGGCCCAATTCTCTAGACTAGCAAGGTATGCTGCACAACTGGCACCTCTCGACATCCAGACCTATGCCGAGATGGTAAAGAAGCTCAGCTACTGGAAGATGCTACGGACTTCACCGACCGTATAAAAGGGAAGTTCGCAAAAAAGGAAATGACCTCAGGTCAATCATCTGCTAAGCCTACCAATGGAAAGAAGTGTCCCTTCAACATCACGGAGGGATCCAGCCAAGAAAGGAAACTGAAGGTCTTTGAACCCAACACTCCAGCCAAGAGCAACTGCAAGCATTTTGACAAGCCTGGTCACACCGCTGACGAGTGCTGGAGGAAAGTCGGTGCGTGTCTGCGCTGTGAATGTCGCGAGCAACGCATCCCTGAGTGCCCACTACTGAAGAGAATGAGAGGCGCCCTAATGCACCTAAGAAACAAGGCTGACTGCAAGCCCTGCATGATGAGGAACCTGCTATGGAAGGTGGCGTGTACCCTTCAAGTTTTCTCATTATCAGCATTTGTTTTATTTGATATGAGAGCCACACATTCATTTATATCTCAAAACTTTGCTGATACTGTGAATGCTAAACCTATATCCATGGGTTATGAGTTCTCTGTCACAACGCCACTAGGGGAAAAGGAGAAATTGAACAAATACTTTCCCTCTGCTGATGTAATGATCGGAGACCATAACCTAAAAGCTGACCTGGTGTGTATGCCCATCAAAGGCTATGATGTAATTTTGGGAGCCGACTGGTTGTCCACATATGGGGCAAGTGTCGACTGTAAGAAAGGGAAGGTTATCTTTAGTGACTTTCCTAAATTGGCATTCTCTGGGATTAGACATAAGAGACGGATGTCTCTAGTCTCTGCCATAAAAGCCCATAACATGATGAGAAAAGGTTGTATTGCTTTCCTAGCAGCCGTAGTTGTAGAAAAGAAGGGTGCTAAGATAGAAGACATTCACATAGTTCAAGATTACCCTAATGTGTTTCCTAAAGATCTGGCAGGGATTCCCCGGAAAGTGATGTCAACTTCGCCATAGAGTTGATCCCTGGAGCTGCCCCGGTATCGCGTCAACCGTACCGGATGTCACCTGTCGAGCTAAAGGAGTTAAAGACACAACTGATGGAGCTACTAGAAAAGGGGTTCATCAGACCAAGTACTTCCCCATGGGGAGTGCCTATGCTATTCGTCAAGAAGAAGGATGGGTCGATGAGGCTCTGCATCGATCGACTACCGCAACTCAATCAACTCACCATCAAGAACAAGTACCCTTTGCCCAGAGTCAATGAATTGTTCGACCAAATATATAGAGCTCAATATTTCTACAAGATCGATCTTCAATCTTGCAATCACAAAATGAGGATCAAGGAGGACGATATCTTCACGACGGCTTTCAGGAGCAGGTACGGGCACTATGAATTCATTGTTATGCCTTTTGGGCTAACCAATGCTCCTGCAGCCTTCATGTAACTCATGAACAGCATATATCGGCCCTACCTCATCAAGTTTGTTGTTGTCTTTATCGACGACATCCTCATATACTCTAAGACCAAGGAAGAGCATGAAGAACATCTGAAGATAGCACTGCAAGTCTTGCGAGACAACAGACTGTACGCAAAGCTTAGCAAGTGTGAATTCTGGCTCGAAGAAGTGTCCTTCTTGGGCCATGTCATCTCAAAGGATGGCATCTCCGTTGATCCCTCCAAAGTCAAAGCTGTACTCAACCGGGAGAGACCAACCACATCACCAAAATCAGAAGTTTCCTAGGACTGGCTGGCTACTACAGGCGGTTCATCAAGGACTTCTCAAAGATCGACGTTCCTCTCATGCATCTAACACGAAAGGAGAATCCCTACTCCTAGAGTAAATAGTGTGAGAAAAGTTTCCAAACTCTTAAAGACCGTCTTACCTCAGCACCTATTCTCGCTCTGCCAATAGAGGGAGAAGGTTTCTCTATCTACACCGATGCCTTAGGGATTGGGCTAGGGTATGTACTGTTGCAAAAGGAGAAAGTCATCGTCTACTCTTCTCGACAACTAAAGACTCATGAAGTCAACTACCCCGTGCATGATCTGGAGTTGGCTGCCATGGTCTTCCCCTTGAAGATCTAGAGACACTACTTGTATGGAGAGAAATTCACTGTCTACTCAGACCATAAAAGTCTAAACTATTATTCTCCCAGAAAGAACTCAAATGAGACAGAGAAGATGGCTGGAATACCTCAAAGATTTCAACTTCAACATTCAATACCAACCAGGCAAGGGAACGCTGTGGCTGATGCTCTTAGTAGAAAGCCGATGGCATCTGTTTCAAGTCTAGTCCTTGGCGAGATGCAACTACTGGAGCAATTCGCAAGGTTAGACTTAATATTGAACATAGGGATGATCGAGTCTTGATTGCAGACTTCAATATTCAATCTGACTTGTTGGAAGAGATCAAAGCTCAACAAGATGATGATCCATTCTTGGTTCGCGTCAAAGAAACTCTAACTGAAAGACCGGACTTCGCTATGACAGAGGATGGGAGGCTTGTCTTTCAAGGGAGGACATGCGTCCCTGACAATGAAGAACTGAAGAGGAAGCTAATGGATGAAGCTCACAAGACAAAATATAATATTCATCCAGGAGGTACCAAAATGTATCAAGACATGAAAATAACGTTTTCGTGGCCGAACATGAAAAGAGAGGTAGCTGAACATGCCGCACACTGCCTTACTTGCCACAAGTAAAAGCGGAACACCTGTGCCCTACTGGTGTACTTAGACCACTAGATATTCCGGAATGGATGTGGGAAAGCATTGGCATGGATTTCATCATGGGTTTACCCAAGACTCGTGGTGGACTCGACGCCATATGGGTTATTGTAAACCGACTAACCAAATCTGCCCACATCCTAGCCATAAAGAGTAAGTGGTCGGTAGAGGTACTAGCTGCCCTATATGTCAAGGAGATAGTGAGACTGCACGGAGTTCCATCATCCATAGTCTCGAATCGAGATCCAAGATTTACATCTCATTTTTTGAAGGGACTACAAGGTGCACTGGGTACTAAACTAAACTTTATTACCGCATTCCATCCACAAACTGATGGGAAAACTGAAAGGACCAACCAAATAGTGGAAGACATGTTGAGAGCTTGCACTATCGACTTCCAAGGATATTGGAACGAGCATCTATCCCTTATTGACTTCGTCTACAACAACAGTTACCAAGCGAGCATCAAGATGGCACCGTTCGAAGCACTCTACGGGAGGAATTATAGATCTCCTGCATGTTGGAATGAGGTTGGAGAACAGCAATGGCTCGGCCCAGACATAGTGCAACGTACCACAAAGGACATTCAGGTGATTAGATATCGGCTTAAGACTGCTCAGTCCAGACAAAAGAGCTATGTCGACAAAAGAAGGCGAGACTTGGAATTTCAAGTCGGTGATCATGTATTCCTAAAGGTGTCACCTACACGTGGCATCCAAAGATTTGGAGTGAAAGGAAAGCTTAGTCCTAGATTCATCGGTCCTTTTTAGGTACACGAAAGGATTGGTGACGTTGCATACCGACTGGCATTGCCACCGGATTTGACTTGTGTACACAATGTGTTCCATGTCTCCATGCTCAAGAAGTATGTCTATGACCCTACACACATCATTCGCTACGAGAAGTTGGTGCTGAACAAGGATGTGACATACGAGAGAAGCCAGTCAAGATAGTGGAACAGAAGATTCAAAGCTCAGGAACCGTGCCATCCATGTGGTTAAAGTCTTATGGAATACCGTGGAATGGAAGAAGCTACATGGGAACTGGAAGGAATCGTTAGACAGAACGACCCCGATCTTTTCGGTAAAATCATTCTCTCCTATATGATCATATGATTTGGGGACCAATTTCTTTTAAGAGGGGGAGGATGTAGCAACCTGGATTTTTCCAAAAATTAAGGATCTAAATAATATTAAAATTTTGATAATTGGAAATCAATAAAAGAAAACTAATTAAATTAATTAGAAACTCAAAAAAGAGAATTAAATAAAACCCATCAAATGAAAATAAGTAATGGGCTTTATTAAAGGGACCCATTAGAAATTAGTGGGCCAAAAATAGGATTTATAAAAAAAAGAATAATGGGAAAATACCCTAAATTCGCAACCTAATTGTTACCTAATTAGAAAAGGGGGATTTAATACATTAAATAAGCAAATAGAGTTAGATTTGAAATCCTAAACCTACCCTAATCGATTGGCAAAGAATTTGGGTCTCTTCCCAACCCAAACAGGAAGTGGAATGCTTAGAAGGAAGGTAGGAAATAGGAAAACTCGAATTAATAGGAATTAGACTTAAACTAGGAAAGGGGATGAGGAGAAGCTTAAATACTTCTCTTAAACTCTCATGGCCGGCCCTAGCTCATGCCAAGAGGTTGCTGGACCAGGAGGAGAGGCCAAGAGGAGGAGATCTCGTGGGAGAAAGGAGTTCTCAAGCCCTCAACCCGAGTTCTTCAAGTCTTAGCCCTAGATAAGGAAAACAATCAAAGGTAAGCATTCTCACGAGCATAAACCATGAAAGTTTTTCTGTAGGACGTCTCATTCATCAGGAACAAAAGGCCTTTATTCTCATATTTTTCCAGCAAGCAAATCTTTAGTTCTCAATTTTCAAAGTTTTGTAAACTTCATGACCCCGAACCCTCTTCTTAAATTCATCTTTTCATTTACACTCGTCCTCATGCCATGAGATTTTTACTGTATGGACTGACGGATGTTAGGCTTCTTTTGCCCTTAAAAGCCCTAATTTTCATAAACCCCACTTCGAGAATTAAATCTTTCATCTCTCCTGTACACAGATTCATGTTCTTCATGTTTATCATGGATGGACGATGTCGAAACCATGATTGTCCTAAAATTCCTAATTACTGGGAATGCTAGCACATGTCTGGATTCGGTTGCAACTTGTTTCATGATTTTTCATTGCTTGTACAATTAGTTCTATATTTTTTAATCCCTTTATGTCAAGAAGGGCAACTCTTGGACCGCAATCCAAGACATGTCTGACCCCCAATCGGACTCAGGTGCAGGTCCTGTGAACGCGATGGCCCGATAGGCCGTGTTCAGAGGTCTTATCGTGACAACATCAATCGTCGCGATCTGAACGCGATGAGCACTGCCATCGTGATCCGTGCGCCTGTCCTGACCAACCCATCGCGATCCTTGCAAGACCATGTCGCGATCTGTGGAACCTGTTCTGCCGGACGTGTCGCGATCTGTACAAGGTCCTGTCGCATTCTGACCTGAGTCCGTCGTGACCCTTATTGGGCTGCGTCGCGATCTCAGTTTATGGACCGAAAACCAGTCTTTTGCAAGTCATGTTGTTCCACCATAATCCCCATATCATGCTAACTGTCTTGCACACAGGAAAACAAAATGTTAAATTATTGAATATATCTTAAGTAATTCAAGTTAACCACATGACCAATCATATTCCATGATTTCTCTTACACATCGCACACACTTTGAAACCATCCAAATATGGCTTAATTGGCATGAATATGATACATAACGTATCTGGTAATTATTGCAATTAATTGCCTTATTTTAAAAGAACTTGTTTACGATCCTCGCGTTGTTTTGGAACACCGATACCGATGCTCCACTGTTCTAGAATTCCTCTAGAACGTCTAGCACTTGTTTCTATATACACCCATTCTTGACTTCGACGAACTCTCCGTCGGATATTCCTTTTGTCAGACTAGTGAGTCTTTGTTCAAGGCCTCCGTAAGTCTCCTCTGTCCATAGATTCCCACTTAGTCGACGAGCCGGTTGTACCTTAACACCTATTACCCCGTTAGGGATCGATATGATCCAAATGGCTATTAGAAGTTCGCTCTTATCTTGAATCACGCCGGACCTCTAGACCTGTGCTTAACATGGCCAGTGGTAGAGTCGTGAGTTCCACCTGTCTGCCAACACCAAGTGCGTGTGTTGTGCAATGGTCACCATCGCCTGATTACTCGACGTGTTATGTCCAATGTCCAGTAGCTCCCATCTATACTCTACTCGCTCATTTATTCACATTCACTCTACTATCTCATCTATTCATCTAGTGCTCTCATCTATTTCCTTGGTACTCTATATTGGCCATTGACTGATTGTCTAAAGATAAATAATATAACCAATGCCAGCATAATGGGGCCCGATCTGGTCCTGCGGAGAGAGCCCAAAAGTGCCATTTGCCCATGGGAGTTAAATGATCAGGATGTCGGTATTACATCTAAGTTCCATACTATCTAGGTTAATATAATGACAATCAAAAGTGCTATATTCTCTCTTTTTCTGTTGACAACAAAGTGCTATGCTATACTCATTGTGTTGTCGCTCTACTTTGTGCTATGGCCATCCTGCTATTTTGTGCTATACTCGACACTTGTGCTATATTTGGAAAGTTGTGCTATTTCGTTCACGTGCTCTCCTGCTATCTATTACTTGACTCTCTCGCTCTATCATTAGTTACTCTGCCTTTAATGCATTACCTATTTAAAGCTTGCTTGACTATTGAGATTTAAGTCCTACTGGGCGTTATCGCTCACCCTGCGTTATTTGTCGTTGTGTACTCAGGTGAGACCGAGGATGAACCATACACTCAAGAGGACGGGAACGACCTGGAGTGATGTCATGAGTACCCTAGCGTCCTATTACTATGTTTAGCATTGTAGTAGTTAGGTTTGAAGTTTAGTCTTTGCTTTATTTCAATGTAATTGGCCCCTATAGATTGGCTCTGATATTAGTGGTTGTAACTAGACATTGGAAATTATTAATGAGAAAGGTTTGCTTTAGTATTATTCACTGTACAATGGTTTGATGTCTAGTACTTGATCTATACCTTTTCTTGCAACTGCCTCACGTTCCGATATTCCGAGTCGGGGCGTGACAGTCGCGTTATGGTTGGGAACGCAACAGGCTTGTCATCGCGTTCATCCCTCTAACCGCAGCATGTAGTTTTGTCATTTTGCTGTCGGGACAGTTGGGACAAGTGTCATGCGCTGACAGATGAAGGCGGCATGACAAGTGTCACGTTCATGGTGTCAGGTCTGCGGGGATGACACGTGGCGGGCCGTTGGTCAGGTCTAACTTTGACTTTAGGGTCGCGACAGGTTAGCCATCGCGTTTACTAAGTGAACGCATTGTGTAAGTTGTTGCGTTCTCAGATCCATGGCCTATTTGTGCAAGGCCTTCAGACCAATCTTCCTCTTTCTCTATCTTCCCCATCCTTCCCTTCCTTCGACTCCCTCTGTGTGAACTCCGCTGTAGAGAGGCTTTGAGGGCTTGTGTTGAGGTGTGTTGGTGGTTCTTCTTCCCGGCTTGGTGTTCTTCTCCGGCGTGGCTTCCCCTTCATTGTGGTGACTCTTCCCTGACGTGTAGGAGGACAATCCTTGCTTGTGGACGGTGTGACCGTGGAGCTTGGAGCGAGGAGAGGTGGCAATGCACACGAGAAGACCCCAATGGGTTGGAACTGTTGGGTTGAGTGTGAATATAATACATTTCTCCTCACATTTTGATGATGACAAGCTGTGATTTTAATCCATAAAATAAATTGGAACATGTGAAATACATCACCTGAATTACCAATATTCAACAAGCATGTTTCCAAGCACATTTATCATTTATATTCATGATAATACATTTAACTAATGATTTATGTGTTATTTTCTCAGGGACAAACATTTTCTTGCAAAAGTAGTGTCGACACAACTATCAATTGTGTTGACACAATGGCTCAGAGCAAAGGCAGAAATGTGAAGAAAAGATCAACTAGTGTCGACACTTGACCAGGGCAGGTCGACACTAGTGACAGATCCCTGAGAAATATGTTAACAGGCTTCTATCTCAGGTCGACATCAAATGGAATCAGGTCGACACTAGATGGCTCTCAGAAGGCATGTTTTGCTGTCTGGGACAGCAGGTTGACACCAAATGGAATCAGGTCGACACTAGATGGCTCTCCCAGAAGGCCTGTTTTGATGTATGGGACAGCAGGTCGACACGAGATCATCTCCAGTAGACACTAGAGACCTCTCCCAGGGAATTGTTTTGCCAGTCTGGGACAGTGTGTCGACACACCTCATGGGTAGGTCGACACACTCCGGAATCTCTGTGACTTAAACTTTGTCCTGGACACGTGGCATCCTAGGGATTTGTTGGATTAGCCTTGGATCGTCTGCCCACGACCCCCAAGGGTACACTTGGACTATTAGGGGCATAAATACCCTCCAATTGGCCATCCAACATGTAAGAACCCTTTCAGAGCCTCCCGGAAATCCCGTTGGCGGCTAGAAGGTTTCTCCTCCCTGTTCTTGCATTCCTGGTGCTTCCTCAAGCCAAATTCTCATCTGCTCAAGCATGATAAGTGGAAATTGATCGTTGAAGAAGCAATTGGATCATCTCAAGGAAGCAGATCAAGTAGAAGCCGACTTCTGTGGAGAATTCAAGGAAGATCCTGAAGATCAGATTGCAGAGCATCGTCCAGGAACTTCCAGAGATCAAAGCACTTCACAATTCAACCTTCTACAAGGGAGTACATCTGAAGAGAAAAGCTTATCAATACAATTCTCTTTTTCCTTTTCTCTTCTGAGTGATTCTGAGATTGTGCATGGGTTGTTGCATGAGTCTCATGAATTAACTCTGGTTGGACTAGATCTGTTGCTAGAGGATCTGAGTCTTGTGTTTTTCTAGCAAATTGTTTGTGAGCCGTCGAGCTCAGTGGTTTTGAGTCGTCATACTCATGTTGTAGTTGAGCAGTCTTGCTCAGGGTTCTAGAATAGTCTTACTCTAGAGTTTGTGTGAGTTGTAAACTCAAGTGTTGGAGTTGTCAGGCTCCAGTGGGTGTGTTGTACCCATGTTGATTAGTGGATCCTCACTGTGTGAGGGGTGGATGTAGGAATCACATGGTGTGATTTCCGAACCACCTAAAAATCTCTGTGCATTGATCTGATTGTGGTTTGAATTTATCCTTCGTTAGAAGTATGCATAGGATCGTTTGAATTCATCTAATCAATTTGTTCACGCACTCCATTTGCACAACTCACTCATTTATCTTCAGATCTGTGAAATCTATTTTTCAATGTGCTCTGATTGAAGAGTTTTAAAAAATTGGTTAAGCTTCCGCATTAGTAGGCCTAGATCTATTCACCCCCCCCCCCCCCCCCTTCTAGATCTTGTCCTCATCTTATCGATCCTTCAATTGGTATCAGAGAGGGTTTACACTTGATCTAATTTGATCTGAGTAATTTCTGAGTGTTCTGGGTGTCTTGATTGTTTGCTGTTTGTTTGTTAAGTGTTTCCTTCTTTGCATCATCATTTTAATTAAATGGATTCCAGAGGGTTCATAGCTGAGGGCCATTCCATTAATAAGCCACCATTCTATAATGGAACGGACTATTCTTATTGGAAAAATAAATGCAAGTTTTTCTTAGGGCCCAAAATTATGAAATCTGGAAAGTAGTGGAGGTAGACCCCTATGAGAACCAGGGAGAGGAGGAAACCTGGACTAGGGAACAGATAAGAAGAGCTACATTGAATTACAGTGCCATGAATATGATTCATGTGCTGTTCACCCCAAAGAGTACTCAGAATCTCAATGTGCAAATCTGCCAAAGAGATGTGAGATAAACTTGAGTTACTCTATGAGGGAACATCTTAGGTCAAGGAAACTAAGGCTAACATTCTTGTCTCTGAATATGAATTGTTCATGATGAAATCTAATGAGACAATTTCTGAAATGTTTGCCAGGTTTATGATCATAGTCAATGGACTGAAGGCCTTAGGTAAGGACTATACGGATGCTGACTTGGTAAGAAAAATTCTACGTTTTGTCTCTTCAATTTGGCACACAAAGGCCACTGTCATTGAAGATTCTAAAGATCTGTCTAAAATTTCTTTGGATGAATTGATAGGATCTTTAATGACATATGAAATCAATTTAAAGAGAATGAAGAACATATAATCAAAACCAAGCCAGTAGCTCTAAAGGCCTCATCTAATAACAAAGACAAGAGTCAGGATAAAACCAGTTCTGATGAGTCTGAGTCAAATGAGGATGAGATTGCACTCATGACCAGGCAATTCAGAAAATTCTTGAAATATAGAAAAGGAAAATTATCTGGTAAAAAGAAATACTCATCAGGTAAGAGAAACACTTCCTTTTCTAATGCTAATTCTAACAAGAATCAAAAATCTGACGAGATTGTCATCTGTTACAGGTGTGCAACAAGCCAGGACATATGAAGGGAGAATGTCCTGAAAACAAGAAGGAGAAGCACAAGAAGTTTCACAAGTTCAAGAAGCCAAAGGCCATGGTAGCCACTTGGTCTGATGAAGACTCAAGTGAAAAGGAAGAAGAAGAAAAATCCTCAAGCTCTGAAAGTGAGGAGATCTGCTTCATGGCAATAGCTCAGATGGAAAGGTAAGCACATCTTTTGAAGATTTTTCAGTTGAAGATTGGCAAGATGCTTATGCAGAACTTGTTGAAAAATACACTGAAATGAGGAAAGAAAATAAACATCTCAAAAAGAAAATTGAAAATATTTATCATAACCAATCCTCAAACAAAAGAATTTGTGAACTAGAAAATGAAGTAACAGAACTGAATGAAGAAAAAGAAAATCTTCTAAATTTGATTGATGAGCTTAAGCTAGCCTCTCAAAAGGCCACCCATGAATTCAAAGAATTGTCTGAAAAGTTGGAAAAGGAAAACCAAGATAAACACAAAGATTGAAGAAATCAAAATCTTGGAAAATCAGCTAAAAGAAAAGGATGAAATTATGAAACATTCGCAAATGGTAAAGATAATCTGGAGGCCTTGTTGGGAGCAAAAATGAAATCAATTTCTCATGGACTAGGATTTGATCAACAAAAACCTAAGAAAGACAAATCTGGTGAGAAGAAGGATAAAGCACCATTAATAAATTTGTCAAAGGCCCTAGTCTTGAGAACACAGAAATCAAACAAACATCAAGCAAAACACCAAAAATCTCAAAAACTCATAAACAAACCAAGTCAACTAAGTCGACACAGTCACCTGACAGGTCGACACCAGTCCATAAGAAGAAGGATTCTGTGGCTGCTGTGTCGACACCAGTCAAGGAGAGGTCGACCTGCTCAACATCAACAAAGACAAACAACAAAATCAAAAATTCAAATAAAATTTTGAAAAATAAGAAAAAGTCAAATGAAGTCATTCATGAAAAACCTTGGACTTCCAAGACAAGATACCAAGCTGATGGGGCAATGGCATTACACCCATGTGGTATCATCCCCAATTCTTCTATCCAAATTTTCTGATGTACTAACAAAATCCTTGGATTCCACCTCCTCATCTAAACTATCATGTTCAAATGAAAACTTCCCCTCCTACCAAAAACAAAAACACTGGTGTTTTCATTCCTAAAGGAAAGAAGAAAGTGAAAAAGACTGAGAACACCACTGTAATAAAATAAAAAATAAAAACATAATCAAATTTGGGTGAGAAAAGATTTGATAACAATGTCCAAACATTCTGATGGTCCCAACACTATTTGGGTACCAAAATCTTCTCTTCACTGATTGACTTTGCAGGAAGGTCGTGCACCCAATTCAAATCTGTGGTTCCTTGACAGTGGGTGTTCACGACATATGACTGGAGATAGAGCCAAATTTTCATTCTTGCTAGAGAAGAGAGGAGGTTCAGTAACATTTGGAGGTAAAAATAAAGGAAAGATCATTGGATCTGGTAAGGTTGCTCAAACTTCCGCAAACTCTGTTGATAATGTTTTATTAGTTGATGGTCTAGATTATAATCTGCTGAGCATTAGCCAACTATGTGACAAAGGTCACAAAGTTGTGTTTGAATCCAATTTCTGTAAGATCATTGATTCATCAACTGATAAAATTAAATTTTGTGGAAAAAGGGAAAACAATGTTTACATGATCGACCTTAATAAAAATTTTTCTGAAAATCTTTGTTTGTTACTAATAAAGATGAAATTGCATGGACTTGGCCATGCAAGTTTCAGAACTTTGAATAAATTGTTAAGACTAAACTTGGTTAAGGGTCTTCCTGAATCTTTCTCTAACATTGAAAATCAAGTTTGTGGGATCTGTGCCCAAGGAAAACAAACCAGGAAATCTTCTAAGAACTTCATGAGGTACTCACATCTAGGCGACTAGAACTACTTCACATGGACCTTTTGGGCCAACAAGAGTTCTAAGTCTAAGTGGCAAGAGATATGGGTTTGTAATCATTGATGATTTTACCAGATTTACTTGGGTTATCTTCTTGTCCCACAAAAGTGATACTTGCCTTGAGTTCAAGAAATTCTGTACCACTGCCTTAACAAACCTTTCATATAAAATCAAAAATATTTTGACTGATCATGGGGGTGAATTTGAAAACCAATCCTTTTCTGATTTATGTGCTGAACTTCAAATATTTCACAAGTTTTCTTCACCAAGAACTCCAGAACAAAATGGAGTTGTGGAAAGAAAAAATAGAACTCTTGTGGAAATGGCTAGATCCATGCTCTTAGAAAGTAATTTGCCCAAATCCTTCTGGGCTGAAGCTGTAAACACAGCAAATCACATTCTGAATAGAGCTTTGATCAGACCAAAATTAGAAAAACCCCTTATGAATTATTGAAAAACAAAAAACCAACTGTTTCTTATTTCAAAACCATTGGGTGTAAATGTTATGTAAACAACAATAATAAAGAAAATCTTGACAAGTTTGATGCTAAGAGTCAGGAAGCCATCTTCCTTGGCTATTCAGAAGTGTCAAGAGCTTTCAGAGTGTACATTCTCAAAAACAAACTGTTGAAGAATCTCCACATATTATCTTTGATGAAAATTCTTTTTCAACTAATAATTCTAAATCTTGCAGGGAAAGACAAGACAGTGAAGAGGATGATTTCATTGTGGACTCTTCACCAACTGTTGAGGAGCTTGAAGACAATGGTGAGACCTTGAATATCATTCACCATCTTCAAGTGGATCAGGTAATGTGCTCCAGATTTAAGTACCCCTCAATAGGTAATTTCTGAACATCGAATTTTGAGAGATCACCCATTGGATAATGTGGTTGCAACTTGCATGATAGAGTTAGGACTAGATCATCATTCCTGCATGCTATTGAAGAAGACCCACTAGCTCTAATCTCCCAAATTGAACCAAAGTCAATTGATGAAGCTTTATCAAGTTCTGGTTGGATTAATGCCATGCATGATGAACTTCATCAATTTGAATGAAATCATGTATGGGAATTAGTACCTAGACCTAGTGACCAAACAGTCATTGGCACTAGATGGCTTTTCAGAAATAAGTTGAATGAGAATGGTCAGGTCATAAGAAATAAAGCTAGGCTAGTTGAAAGGGGTACAATCAAGAGTTTGGAATTGACTTTGAAGAATCATATGCCCCTGTAGCTAGACTAGAAGCAGTTAGGATTTTCCTTGCTTTTGCATCTTCCATGAAATTCAAAGTTTATCAAATGGATGTTAAAAGTGCATTTTTAAATGGATATATCAAGGAAAATGTTTTTGTTGAACAACCTCCTGGATTTGAAAATGAAAAACATCCTAACCATGTTTTCAAGCTTCATAAGGCTCTATATGGTCTTAAACAAGCTCCAAGAGCTTGGTATGACTGTTTGAGTTCTTTTTTGCTTGAAAAAGGATATTCTAGAGGAAATGTTGATCAAACATTGTTCACAAAAATAGTCAATAATCAAATATTGCAGTCCAAATTTATGTCGATGACATAATATTTGGATCAACTAATGAAGGCCTGTGTAATGAATTTTCAAATCAAATGAAAAATGAATTTGAAATGAGTTTAATGGGAGATCTAAAGTTTTTCTTGGGATTGCAGGTTAACCAAACACATGAGGGAATCTTAATCAGTCAAACCAAGTATGTCAAGGAACTTTTGAAAAGGTTTGACTTTCAGAACCTCAAGCACTCAAACCACCATTGCTATTAATGCTAAGCTAGAAGAAGACTCTCTGGTAAGTCAGTAGACCTAAAGACCTACAGAGGTATGATTGGTTCTCTACTTTATCATACAACTTCTAGACCTGATATTCAGTTTAGTGTGTGTTTGTGTGCTAGATTTCAATCAAATCCTTAAGAAAGTCACATGTTAGCTATTAAAAGAATTTTCAAATATCTTGTTGGAACATGTGATTTAGGAATTTGGTATCCTGCTAATTGCAAGTTAGATTTGATTGTCTATTGTGATGCTGACTATGCTGGATGTAAATTAGATAGAAAAAGCACAAGTGGCTTGTGTTTATACTTAGGTGGGTGCCTAATTTCTTGAGCTTCTAAAAAGCAACATTCAGTTGCTCTGTCAACTGCAGAGGCTGAGTATGTTGCAGCAGGTAGATGTGGAACTCAAATTCTTTGGGTGAAACATCAACTTCTTGATTACAACTAAGAGTTAGGTTGTGTTCCCATCCTTTGTGATAACACAAGTGCTATAAATCTGTCTAAGAACCCCATTCAGCATTCCAGAACCAAGCATATTGAAATTAGGCATCATTTCTTGAGAGATGAGGTAGCAAAGAATCATTTAAACTCCATTTCATAGAAACTGAAAAACAAATTGCTGACATCTTCACCAAACCCCTTCCTGACAGTAGATTCTCATCTTTAAGGAGAGAACTTGGTCTTTGTAAATGTCCATTTTCTTGATTTCTCTCAATGGGATTGGGTTGAGTGTTAGGCATATTCTGAGGGGGAGTTCTTTGCATCATCATATTCATTTGCTTCCTTGATTCACACTGATCATATCTCTCTCCATTTCACTTCTATTTATTTTTGACAATGAACTCTTCAACTCACATTGTATTGAACTTCTTGGTAATCAAATGGTGATTTGGAGAAGGACAAGTTATGCTTGTCTGGACACTTTCACTATGCGAGAGTATATGTCTCCGCCAAGTACCAAGAGATGAAAATGCAATTATTGAGGGGGAGCTTTTATTGTTTAAAGAGAATTTTCCTGATTTCAAAAACTTGCATATCTTTATTCTGATGAAAAGTGGTTGAAATCCTCATCTCAAGGGGAGCTAGAAATTCAAATAATGTCCTTTGCAAAATTTAAACCTTTCTTGTATTACATCAATTTCTTGCATGATGTCCTCATTCAGGTGTCTAGAGTCTCAAAATGATCCTTTGAGTGATCTACTATATTCATTTGTCAACCTCATCTATATTCTTCAAAACCATAGAAATTCATATTTCTTTCAAAGACTGAAGAATAATGTGTGCTTTGAATTTAAACATGTTTTGTTTGCAACTGATGATTGGATATAGATGATGTCTTTTTTGTCAAAAACTCTCCAAAATTTGTCAATTCAACAGAGCAATGGCACATGTGCTGAGAAACTGCACACCATCACAATGAATGAAGTGCATGTATGTCATGAGGCACTAATGCTATCTCTGTTCAACAGGGTTTCCAAATCAAAAATAAATACAAAGCAAATAAATATGCCTATTCCTTTTTTATGATGACTGAGTAACTGGAAATATTGGCGTCTAAAAAACATATATTTTCATGTCAAAAGGTCATCATTTACCCCTTTGAGACTTGATAATGGATAAATCTTTAGTATCCAGGGACTATAGTGTGTGAAAAGCATTAGTTCTTGAGTGAACAAGATGTATCTCATTTGATAGTTTGTTTCAAAAACAAAATGTGTATATCATTGGAGAATTGTTTTAAAAGAATCATTCTTATCCTCATCAAGTTGTTCTTAAAAAGTTGTTTATTTTCAACACACTTGATTTCAGTCTAAAAGATTTTTTTTATTTCTTGGACTTGAAGAATATGGTAGTGTGTAGTTGATTGTTAAATGTATTATATCCCTCAAATTATCATTTTAATGACTCAAGTCACTGAATGTTCATATCCTGTTGATATTGTGTAAAACTTGAATTGTGTTGAATTTTTTGCAAAATTAACAAATGAATTTTTAGTCTCTTAAAAATCTTGAAATGATTATTCCACTCATTTCTTATCATTATAAAGATATCCCAAAAGCTCACAAAATTTTCCATACTCATATCTTAAATTTTCATCAGGCCAGGTCGACACTACTCCATCTAGTGTCGACACACTTTAGCTCAGGTCGACACTCACCTCCTCTAGTGTCGACACTGACCCCCTGCAAGAGTCATTTAAGCCGTGGGCGCTGGTTAAGTTTTTGATGTTCCTGCGGGGTAACTTACCCTAAAACCCTTTTCTTCGCCAGGTCGACCCGACGGCCATCTTCTTCCTTGAATCCGGCAGGCTTTGAATCCATCTCCTTCCACCTCTTCCCTCCTCCATTTCATCACTGTCTTCTTCTCTCATTCCTCCCTATTCATCCTCTTCTATTCCACTCAATCTTGATCCATGGCGCACAAGCAAGCACCTCGCCGTAGAGCAAGGTCCAAGGCTACGGCAAGGCCCATTCCGGCAGATGTTGCTCCTCCCTCTGAAAGGAGAACCAAAAGGCACCATGACCCTGCAGAGCAGCCAGGGCCTTCATCTGGCTCCCCGTCAACTGCTAAGAGACGTAAACTTATTCTGGTCGAGGTAGAGGGTCTGCATACCCTAGGAGGAAAATTCTGGATTCTTCTCCTGAAGTCTCTGAGCAGTCATCCTCATCCTCTCAGAGTCTTCCCAGCCTTCTAAGAGAAATCCTTCCAAACCACTCAGTGCAGGAAAGACCATTTTGAAACCTAGGACTGTGGATTTAGAGGACAGTGGACTGATTGCTGCTTTTCCTGAGGTCATAAATTCTTCAAATTTCAGTCTTGGCAATCCTTTATCTCAGAGTTTCGCATCATATACCCTAGACTTGTCCAGGAATTCTATCAGCACTTAGAATGTACTGATGAGGGCTACAAGTCAAAGTCAAAGGGATTGTTATTGATATGCCTACAGACATTGCAGCCACCATATTAAAATTCCAGATGAAGGAGAAGACTATCACAACTTTGAGTTCAACCTTCATGAAGCATATCCATCTTGACTGGATTGCAGGCAGATGAGTCTGATCTTAAGCAAACTTATGTCACTAAATTCAACACCAACACTTTCCTCCAGTGTTGAGGCTTACCCATCACATCCTCACCACTATCATAACACCTCAAGGTAGTGGAGAGACAGACACACCGACATTCAAAGATTTGTGCTTTACTGTATGCAAGGACATAAAGGTCAATCTCCATGTCATCCTGTACCAGATTATCTCTGAGACAACTAGGGAAGATTTGCATAGATCACTTCCTTATGCAGCGCATTTGACTCAAGTATTTAAACACTTTGGTGTGTCTCTAGAGAATGAGAAGTCTCAGAAAATTCCTAAGTCCAACATTTACTATTTCAAACATGTTCAAAAGCTCATGGGCTTTAGGATTGAGGGTGATCAGGTTAGGAGAGGGCTAGCTGCAGTAGAGGCCCCTGTGGTTCAGGAGGACCAGCCTCCAGTGCAAGAGGATCAGCCTCCAGCTCCAGAGGATCAGCCTCAAGTGCATGAGGACCAGCCTCCAATGAATGAGGATCAGCCTCACGTGGCAGTTGAAGTTGATGTACCCTTTAATGCCCCTCTTTCACCTCAACTTCAGCCCTCCTCCTCCATGCACCCTGAAACTGAAATTCCATCTTTTTCTCCACAACCTCAAGCTCAAGCATCCACATCCTTTGGTGGACCTTCTGTTCCACCAGAGTTATACACCTTTTTAAATGACAAATTTGATGCTTTGAACACCTCCATTCAAACAATGTCAGAAAATTTTGAGTTGAGGATTCAGAGGTTGGAGAACACTGTATCTGCCAAATTTATTGAACAAAAAGTAGTTTCTGACCATGCAACACAAAGGTTCAATAGGCTGATAGGCACATTGGCAGATGCTTCAGTTGAGCTAAAACAGCTTCAAGAGGAGTTGGAAATAGTTCTTAAGGGAATTTTGGCAAATTCCAAGCTGATGTCTTCAACACAAAGGAGACAATCTCTCAGATTTCTAAAACAAGGCTATCTTTTGCACATTTGGTAGATAACTTGGAGAGCATGAAAAACTTATCTGCTCATATTGATGAAGAGATGTCTGCACTTAAAACGGAATTCAAAGTTTTGAATAGACCTGCTTGGTCAGCTGGTTCTTCCTCATCCTCTCAGCCAATGTCAATTGATTTCAGTGCCCTTCAAGCTACAATGTCAGAGAATTCAGAGAGAATGGAACATCTATTGCATACAAGACTCTCAACTATCCAAGCTCAAATGATGTTCAGTTTGACTTCTATGGAGAAACGATTGACGGATATTGAGACCATCTTGATGCCCATTCCTCCTCCTCCTCCTCCCCATTAATGTAATTTCTTTTGATGATGTCAAAGGGGGAGAAGATAGCAAGAAATTTGTAATGCCTTTTAAATGTGTTTTTGAAAATTGCAGTGTTCATATCTTTTTGAATGAAATGAATGGAAACCTTTGTGTCTTCAATGTGATTGAAAACTCTTTTGAATGAATGTGAATGTGATGAATGCTTGTCAAGCTGCTTGACCTTTGTGTGAGAATAGCTTATCTTTAGTAACATTGTGTCTTTCATGTGTGCAACTTTCAAATGTCACTAAAAATGTTCAAAGGTCCTTGACAAGTATGAATAACAGGAAATGAAAATGCTTAAAATCACATTTCATTGAAACTTTCTACTTCCATATGAATTTAATGTTGCCATCATCAAAAAGGGGGAGATTGTTGGGATGAGTGTGAATAAATACATTTCTCCTCACATTTTGATGATGACAAGCTGTGATTTTAATGCATAAAATAAATTGGAACATGTGAAATACATCACCTGAATTATCAATATTCAACAAGCATGTTTCCAAGCACATTTATCATTTATATTCATGATAATACATTTAACTAATGATTTATGTGTTATTTTCTCAGGGACAAACATTTTCTTGCAAAAGTAGTGTCGACACAACCATCAATGGTGTCGACACAATGGCTCAGAGCAAAGGCATAAATGTGAAGAAAAGATCAACAAGTGTCGACACTAGACCAGGGCAGGTCGACACTAGTGACAGATCCCAGAGAAATATGTTAACAGGCTTCTATCTCAGGTCGACATCAAATGGAATCAGGTCGACACTAGATGGGTCTCCCAGAAGGCCTGTTTTGCTGTCTGGGACAGCAGGTCGACACCAAATGGAATCAGGTCGACACTAGATGACTCTCCCAGAAGGCCTGTTTTGATGTCTGGGACAGCAGGTCGATACGAGATCATCTCAGGTCGACACTAGAGACCTCTCCCAGGGAATTGTTTTGCCAGTCTGGGACAGTGTGTCGACAAACCTCATGGGCAGGTCGACACACTCCGGAATCTATGTGACTTAAACTTTGTCCTGGACACGTGGCACCCTAGGGATTTGTTAGATTAGCCTTGGATCGTGTGCCAACGACCCCCAAGGGTACATTGGACTATTAGGGGTATAAATACCCTCCAATTGGCCATCCAACATGTAAGAACCCTTTCAGAGCCTCCCAGAAATCCCGTTGGTGGCTAGAAGGTTTCTCCTCCCTGTTCTTGCCTTCCTGGTGCTTCCTCAAGCCAAATTCTCATCTGCTCAAGCATGAGAAGTGGAAATTGATCGTTGAAGAAGCAATTGGATCATCTCAAGGAAGCAAATCAAGTACAAGCCGACTTCTGTGGAGAATTCAAGGAAGATCCTGAAGATCAGATTGCAGAGCATCGTCCAGGAACTTCCAGAGATCAAAGCACTTCACAATTCGACCTTCTACAAGGGAGTACATCTGAAGTGAAAAGCTTACCAATACAATTCTCTTTTTCCTTTTCTCTTCTGAGTGATTCTGAGATTGTGCATGGGTTGTTGCATGAATCTCATGAATTAACTCTCGTTGGACAAGATCTGTTGCTAGAGGATCTGAGTCTTGTGTTTTTCTAGCAAATTGTTTGTGAGCCGTCGAGCTCAGTGGTTTTGAGACGTCGTACTCAAGTTGTAGTTGAGCAGTCTTGCTCAGGATTCTAGAGTAGTCTTACTCTAGACTTTGTGTGAGTTGTAAACTCAAGTGTTGGAGTTGTCATGCTCCAGTGGGTGTGTTGTACCCAGGTTGATTAGTGGATCCTCACTGTGTGAGGGGTGGATGTAGGAATCACATGGTGTGATTTCCGAACCACCTAAAAATCTCTGTGCATTGATCTGATTGTGGTTTGAATTTATCCTTCGTTAGATGTATGCATAGGATCATTTGAATTCATCTAATCAATTTGTTCACCCACTCCATTTGCACAACTCACTCAATTTATCTTCAGATCTGTGAAATGTTTTTTTCAATGTGCCTCTGATTCAAGAGTTTTTAAAAATTGGTTAAGGTTCCGCCTTAGTAGGCCTAGATATATTCAACCCCCCCTTCTAGATCTTGTCCTCATCATTTATCGATCCTTCAGGAACTTCATTTTGAGGTAGGGAACCTTGTCCTTCCCCCTAGTTCTACCATGCTAGGACCTCCAAACCCCTTCTCCAAGCTAGTAGAAGCATGCTAGGACTGTGGTTGCATGTTTGGCTTGTTTGTGTTTAATATGGGGGTTGGGTGTGAGTGTTCCATATTGCATACATGTGAAATGTTTGAAGTGTGGATGCACATTCTTGACATGCATGGGAATGGATGAGGGTGGTTTGAGCTTAAACCTTGTGTTTCAATCGTTCTATACTCCCCTTGTACTTACTAGATTTGTGGTTGTGGCTCGTTTTGGAGGCCTTGGGTCACTGTCTTTGGTCGTGACAAGGTTATTGTCGCTACCCAGATAGCGACGTGTTGACCATTGCCTTCTAGTATGAACGCGATGCCACACCCTGTCGCATTCTGGTAGTGACAGGGTGGTCATTGCCTTCATGCCTAGTTTTCTGGTGGTTTGTGGGAGGTCTCGAGTGCCACTCAGACCTCTGTCTGTGGTCACAACAATGCCCTTGTCGTAATCCAGTTCGCGACAATTTCCCTATCGCCTTCAGACCTAGGTCGCGACAGACAAGGTGTCACCTTTAGGTGGTGACAGCTCTTGTGTCGCCTTCTCAGACAGAGAGCAGCTTGGGGACTTGTTCGGAGTTTTCCTTCCACGGTGACTCTGTTTCTTGGCACCTGTGTTATTTCCTAGCACGGTCCTGTTGAACCACTTTATGGTTGTCCTTGTATTTTGGTGATAACAAAACTTATGATGATTTCAAGTATATCTTTGTTGATTAAATGTTATTGATATTTTGTTTCATCTGTGTCGCATCAATCTCATAGCAAAATGCTAAGTCTCTCATTGATGCAATATGGTGCACTAAAATGATAAAATCGATGTTTAATCAATATACATCGATTTCAGTTTAAGTGCCAAATTAATAAGCGCTACATCGATTTGGTTTTAATTGATTTTATAGGCGCTATAACGATTTCTTTAGAAGCCATAACGATTCTTTAAGTAAATGCAACAATGTGCCAAGAAATCGATCTCATAACAATTTCTAAGTGATCGCAACAATTTGATAAGAAATCGGTCTCATAACGATTTGATAAGTGAGTGCAACGATTTGCCCTCACATCGATTTGTCTTCGTAATGATTTGATAAGAAATTGATCTCATAACAATTGATAAGTGAGTGCAACGATTTGCCCTCACATCGATTTGCCTTCGCAACGATTTGATAAGAAATCGGTCTCATAACGATTTGATAAGTGAGTGCAACGATTTGCCCTCACATCGATTTGCCTTCGCAACGATTTGATAAGAAATTGATCTCAGAACGATTTCATAAGTGATCACGTCGATTTCTTTATTGATCACAACAATTTCTTCAGGAGATCATAACGATTTGCTTGCATAACGATTTGATAAGTGTCATAACGATTTATGAAGACTTAATCTGCATAACGATTTGTTAAGTCTTTTTCTCCATAACGATTTGATAAGTCATGCTCACAACGATTTGCTTACACTGTCATAACGATTTCTATCCAGAACGATTTGGTTATAGAAGATCAATGATTTGCATAGGCAATGACTCCTTCATACAACGATTTCATAAGTCATGCCTATATCGATTTCTTCATGGATTCTGTTCAAACACAGATTTCCTTTATATTTCAAATATGTTTGGCACCTAAATGAAAAGTCAAATATCTTTCTGACAGAAGATCTCTTTTATCTGTTCAGATCTCTTCTTCCCTGTGAGAACAAAAAGAGGTTTACCTACCACTTCTGGATAACAGTAGAAACACAGAGGTATGCACCTTTTCTCACATACACTTCTTTTATCTAAACATCTTCTTCTATGATTGCAGACCTCGAAGACTACCACGTGTCTGTCAGAAGAAGAAGAACAGTTGAGCAACGGCTAGAACTCCAATGGATCCAAAACTCAAACGACTATCTCTTCAACGGATCTGTTGAAGACTGCTCATATAAAAGATGAAGAACCTCTGAAGAACAAGACAGAGCCTTTTCCTGAATATCTTTGAAGGAGTGCACATCCAAGTGAGGAACCTCAATGCCACATACACTCAAAGGAAAGGAGAGAAAGAGCCTGAGCCAAAGAAGAAGCGATCAAGCGTCTCAAGCATTCAAGCTTTCTTTTCTCTCTTCTGTCTCTCTCTGAGCTCATTGTAAACTTGAGGGAGAGTCTGTGACTGTGAGCTAGAGTTCATTGTGTCCATCTTGTAATAGCTCTCAGTCTAATCTTTCTTTTCTAAGAAAGACCCTTGTCCAGCTGTAGGACTGTATACAGTGTGTAACCTAGCTAGAGGTTAGTGTTTAGCAGAACCTTGTTGGGGTTTGTACCAACAGGACCTAGTTGGGGGTTTAAGTCTAGCAGAACCGCACTGGAGTTTGTTCCAGGAGGTTTACTTCTGAACCTGTAAAAGAAGTAGGTTTGCTTCTGAGCCTAGAAAAGAAGTGGGCTGCCTTCTTGCCTGGGAAAGAGAAGAAGACCAGCTGGGGTGCTGGGTGTGTAAGGTCCATAAGGGGGACTGTACCCTTGGTTAGTGAAGTCCCAAGAGTTGCTTGGGGACTGGACGTAGGACTTCCATGTGGGAAGGGCCGAACCAGGATAAATCTCTTGTGTCCTTTGTGTGATTGTTATTTGCTTCTGCACTGCTACTCTTTATCACACTAGCACTAACCAAACTTTTAAGTGTTCACGTTTTGTTTTCAGACTTCAGAAAAACCTATTCACCCCCCCCCCCTCTAGGCTAGCTTGCTGCCATACCGAAAGGGCCAACAGGTCCTACTCTAGTCTTTCCCCCGGTGCTAGGCACTTGTTGGCTTGTCCGTTGAGAGGTTGTTAACGTTAACTGGACCCCTGGTCCCCGCGCATCTGTTGAGGGAGTTCTTCAGGCGGCGGGCGAGCTCGAGTTTACAGACTCTAGTAGCAAAGGGGAAAATGGTGGGGAATGTGGCATAGATTCGTTTGCAGAGCTCTCTTACCTAAGTTTGGGACGCCGAGGTGGTTTTGGTGTTTTTTTCCGGCGTAGATCAACTAGTCCTTCTCACTGCCTCACTCTATGTGGTTTCAGTACCATTTAGAGGGGCCAGGTATGGGACCGTAGTTTGGCCAGACTATGACAGTTTATGGTTAGTTTAGTTCTGCGTCTCACTCTGACGGGAGGTGCTAGACATGGACTGGTGGTTGAGGGTATTGCACGTGGTGCACCTGACCGATTGACTAGTGGTAGTTGCCTTATGTGGCTAGTGTCTTTGTCCAGGCAGTTATTCACTGTCTGTGTTTACAGCCTTGGGTTCCACCCAGTGCCTAGATTTACATGGGTTTTTGATCCCGACGTTTGGTTTAGATAGATGGCCGTGTAGTTACTTTACGCTTCCGCACTTATTATGTTAGTAGGATAGATTTACTTGCTTAAATTTTAATTATACACATATATCTATTATGTTGTTAGAACCAGTGGGAGATTGGTAGTCCCTACTGGGCTGCTTCGTGAAGCTCATTCCCTTCTTTACAAGTGAGACTTCACTGTAGTACCCTCCGCGGCAGGCTGAGGAGACGACGTCTTCCGTGAGTAGTGTTCCCACGTACTTGTTTAGTCACCCTCGAAGTATGCCCTTAAAGGATATGTTGTTCCCTTTCTTACTATACTTGTACTTTGTTACTTTGGGACTATACTTATGATGGTCCTCGTCATTCAAACTCGTTAACCCAATAACGAGCTTGACCCGACTCCGTCTCTCGCGAACCGGTCGAAGCCTCGCAAGGGATATCAACACACACATGTCCGTGGAATATAAAAGAGCATGCTGAACATATATGAGACTCCATATCTTACACATATTCACATGAAATGTACAGATCCAGTTCTGAACCAAAGTTAAAGTACAGAGTGCAACCGTCTGGGACAAACCCCCAAGGCACAATAGAAAGGAAACTACTCTCCTTGTGGCATAGGCCCCACTCCACTATAGTGCGGTGCCGAACTAGAAGAAGGATGAGAACTCTTCTGCTCTCCTTCACCTAGAAGAAGAAGGGGTGAGCCTCACAAGTCACTCGGAGAAAACTCCCCTAAAAATCGAGAGAACGGCAATCATGCAATAATATAAACAAGATTTATATTCAAATAAAAGGTAATACTACCTACGCATGGTACTACAAATGTAAATAAATAAATGGCAACTCATGTACACGTGTACAAGCTAGAGAAGGGCACGCCACACACGAGTCATGAGAACTGGTTCGCGACACTAGCCACTGACCCGGACAAACCACACAAGACTACCTCTCAGTCTGGTAGCCACAGATGAAAGGTCCAGCTGCCGCTCGACCACAATAAGGTCAAGAATTATGGAGACCAACCAACACCACTCCTGCTGGCCACATCACTGCAGACCCATGCCTATCACTATTAGGGACTCCGGCCTGAGCTCCCTAAGGTGAGGCACTAGAAAATGGGACTAGCTGGGGACCAGTACATCTATTGGTGTTCGTCCCCCAACCACGAGTGCGCTATAAGCGACCGTACACAACCACAACCCACAAGTCGCTGCCCATTGCCATCTTTCCCTCAGCTAAACGTACAACTCAAACTCAAGAGTGTGGATGTCTATAAAGACGACAGGTCTCTAGGAAGACAACACCAACCTTGAAGGTACACTGTACCGGGACAAACCCCTAGCACCACACATGATGATCAGTTTATCCCAATGTAATTTAAATTAATTACATATTTATTTTTGTGATTAAAAAAACCATAATAAAGTTTAATCTAACTTATTTTCTATTAGATTTGAGTACATGAAATGAAACAAGGAATAACAAGCTAAATGAGTAAGTATCATTTACTCTATAGCAATGTAAGTTCAAGCATGAAATTTCTCTAAGTACACATCGATTTTCTGTATGCTGTAACGACTTCCCTCTCTCGCACAAAGATTTGCTTCCATAACGATTCACTAAGTGATTGCATCGATCTCACAACGATTCCTAAGAAAGCATAATGATTTGCTTCCATAACGATTCTCTAAGTGATTGCATTGATCTCACACGATTTGCTAAGAAAGCATAACGATTTGCTTCCATAACGATTCGCTAAGTGATCGCATCGATCTCACAATGATTTGCTAAGAAAACACATCGACTTGGTTCACAATGATTTGGTCTTCGCATCGATTTGATAAATGAGAACAATGATTTGCTCTCACAATGATTTGGTCTTCGCATCGATTTGATAAGTGAGAACAACGATTTGCTCTCACAATGATTGGTCATCGCATCGATCGATTTGATAAGTGAGAACAACGATTTGCTCTCACAACGATTTGGTCTTCGCATCGATTTGATAAGTGAGAACAACGATTTGCTCTTACAACGATTTGGTCATCACATCGATTTGATAAATGAGAACAACGATTTGCTCTTACAATGATTTCTTAAGTGAGCACAACGATTTGCACTCACAACGATTTCGGTTTCACAATGACTCGTTAATTCTCATAACGACTTGATCCTTGTAACGATTCGATAAGTTACACAACGACTCTGTCACTGTAACAATTCGTTTAGTTACATAACGACTTAGTCGCCATAACGATTTGATACAGCAAACAACGATTTGCTCACATCATTTTGTCTCTGACAACTTGCTCATAACGATTTGCTTATATAGTCATAACGATTTGTCTATAACGATTTGTATGTGCATCGGTTTGCTTATGAGTGCACAACGATTTACATGGATAACGACTCCTTTGCATAACGATTTCATAAGTCATGCATATAACGATTCCTGGATTTGATATTTGAACTCATTTTGAAACGTTGAAAAGTCAAAATCTTCACGTACATCTTTTTGACAACCATGCATTTATTACGACTAGATGTATCACTGCAGTACATGCAAATGATATCTTCTATTTCCATGATTGTATTGTAAACATCTTTTTAGAAGAACAGAATGGAACTTCCTTTTTGATATAAAATCAATCTAACGTTGACTGACAACAAGAGACAGCCTAGCTGTCTATTGTTTAAGCATTTAATACGTGCAGGTCTCTGAAAGCACACCTCAATCAAACGTTGGACAATATGGAAGATAACAGATATCAGAGAAGATCCTTTCTCTTGTTGCATGCATGGAAAGCTAAAGACTATTGAACAAGAATCTCTACAGTGACATGCAGTCTAACGTAACAAAAGCTTAGAGACAACGGGCACTTCAACGTTCAAATTTCAAATAGAAGATATATAAAGAAGACTGATGTTCCAGAAGAAGGCACCTTGAAATTGATAGACAACGCTTACAACAATTTTTTCAAGTCTTCTGTGAGAAAACTGAAGAGCCAATTTTTCATTCACATCTGTTCTAGCTCTTGCTCTCTGAGATTAGTGTAGATCCTTGAGAGAGCCTCTAGTACTGAGAGAGATCAATTTTGTACATCCTTTCTTCTCAGTCTTAGCTTCAGATCTAGCATTGTATAAGCTTGATCTGGGGGCTTGTTTTCATTTCCACATTCTTGTGTTCCTTTCTTCCTTTCGTGTGAAGGAAGACCTGGGAGTTCCAGGGTGTGCATTCCTTCGCGTAGAAGGAAGACCTGGTGGTATCCAGGGTGTTGTAATTCCTCTTCAGGTTGTGAAGAGAAGACCAGCTGCGGCTGGGTGTGTAAGGGTCCATAAGGAGGACTGTACCCTTAGGTAGTGAAATCCTGAGGTATTGCTCAGGGACTGGACGTAGGACTCCTAAGGAGAGGGGATCTGAACCAGGATAAATCCTTGTGTAGTGTGATTGCCTTTGTGTGTTGTTGTTTACCTTTACTAACACTAACAACTATCGAAGTGTGTTTTGTGTGACTGTTTTGTGAACAGATTTTAGGTTCTCAATAATTTTAAGAATCTCATTCACCCCTCGGCTTGCTAGTTGGGCAACACCACATGCTGCCTCACAATGAACCTAGGGTATCTGACTCGAGAGGTAACCACGGAAGGCGTTTAATAACCCACTTGCTATGCACACTATCCAAGCAAACTCAATGTTTCCAACCACGATATGAGCCAACACACCATTTACATGCTTAATGTAACTTAAACAATACTGCACTGGCCATTGACTCCAACGCGGGCAAATTTCATGTTGCGCCATAATGCCAAAAATAGCCCTCATATTGCCTTGCAAGAGTGTTTTTCCAACATTTCTGGATCTCACCCATCTTCGCCGGTTCTTCCCCTTCATTTCCAAGGCTGGCTGGAGGTCGTGGGCATTCATTTCAAGTCGCGACGGGTCTTCGGGGCGCGTCATGAAGTCGCGATAGGCTGGGATACATTATAAAGGTAGTTGAAACGCGTCCGGCAAGGAGGACGCGATTCCAGTATCGCGCCGGGCATGCGGGATGCGACAAGGCTAAATGGACCTTAACGCATCGGCCTTGTGCGACGCGACAAGGAATTTACCTATTTTATTTATGGAAAATGCCCATGCCATTTTTATGAACGTGTTCACTGTGAGCGCCGCGATTCTAATGTCGGTTTTGGCAGGATTTTTAAAAATAAAATTCATAAATGCTTTGTCATGTCCTGTCGTCCTGACGCATTTCAAATCAGAGACGCGTCGGACCGTGCCAACGCGATTAGCCGTAGGCCCCAAAAGTCGTCGCACTCGAGCTCTCGTACCACGGCTCCTAAGGAAATCTATCAATCGCATTTGCCTGTCCCAACACGATTAGGTCTTGTAGGCCCCTAAAAGTCGTCGACGCGTTTCAATAATGCGCGGCCATCCCGACGCGATTCTAAAGTCGATCGTAGGCTATAATCATCGCGCTTTATGTCAAATCAAAGGCTTGGAAATCGCGGCGTGCCACTCGGACACGTTTTAGTCTTCTTGTCACGGCGGCTATAGCCGATGCGATTCCAAGCTTTCACCTCTATAAATAGACCGCCGAGGGTCATTTGTAGAGGGGGGTCCACTCAGAGCGGCGAAGCCCTGCTGAATTCCCGCCTAGGCACCGGATTAGGAGGCCCGCCACACCATCCGAGCTATGTCATCCATCCAATCAGTGTAAGGTGGAGGAGTGCACCTTCCACGTCGTCCTCCACGCACTTCGGGGCGAAGCGGGAGCGTCTCCCTCCTCTTCTTCCTCCGTCCATTCCAAGAAGCACCACCGCACCATCCACCATTTGGGGAAGCACACCCTCCCCTTTCTCTTTCTCTTTATTTATCCATCTCCTCCGGGCCCCACGTGGCTCCTTTTACCTTTTTGCACACACACACATGCATGCATTACACACACCACATTTTTAGCGGTTTAAAAGCCACCACACGATGAGTCATTTCCATGCCATCCATTCTTTTTATTCATTTTTTTAGGATTGTATACTACACATGTGGCTATCCCCTCCACTTCTTTGTATTATTTTTCAGGCATCAACGGAAAGCGCCCTCTGCGACGGCCGGCCGTGCTCGTGAGAGAAGGAACCCACATCCCCCGCCGCAATTCCCCACGCTCCAACAGGTATTTCACACGATCACTTCTTCCACCCACCCCCCTCCGTGCGTGCATTCTCCATTCGGCACCCTCGCGTGCCTGGCGATCATGATTTCTTTTTTTTCTAATTTTTTCCACACATATTCACATCCACACACACCACCACACCATTTATAATCATCCCTCTTGTGGACCGTTTTGTTCTTCGACACCTCGAAATGGGGAACGAAAAAAACACCATTCTACAAATTGGCGATCACGGTTGGGACCACTTTTTGCGTTTTCATTTTGATTACCCTCCCATTCGTGCCCCACGTGGCCTCTTCTTTATATTTGCTTTATACCCTTCAAGCATGGTGTGTGTTTAATTTTCTTTCTTTCTTGACATCTTGTTAGTTATGGATGTCCTCAAGCCAATCATAACTTGTACAATCTTGTTCTTTGATAATAATAATAAGGCTTTTATATTCATTATGTGTAATTCGTTTATCGTTTCATTATGAAGTCCATGAATATGCGCAATGGATATTAATTATGATGAGATCATAACAATGAGATTAATATCCTTTAAACGTATATTCTTAATTGTTCCTAGTCGGAGGATATTCGAGAAGGACATCGGATATCCGGTTAGACTAGTACAGGTTGCACCTGCTCATATGATGAGGGTGACTGGTCTCATAGTCACTTGTGTGGAGACACTAAGGTGAATCTGTAGGTGCTCATTGGAGAATGAGTTCACTGAACTGATCCGTTATGAATCGCTGGATGGTAATGTTACCTAACTGTCAACCAGCTAGATTCATTGTCACAGTGGCGTGATTGGTCCTTAGACCTGAGACACCAAGGACACCTTGTTGGTGGACTTCTGGGTTTTGACCTTGACTTATAGATCTCTAGCCATGAGGTCTTAATCAGTTAAGTGTTCGGATCTAGCGGAATACCTTCGAAGGTGATTGTGTGGTCAATATGGGATCGCTCGCTCTTGGTAATAAGAGAGTGAATGCTCTAGGGAAAGATGCCTGATAGTCCCTGGCCAGGGCAAGACTACTTATCAGAAAAGGAGTTTTCTGATATTGTTATGCGGCATCTAAACCAAGTGAGTACACATTAGGGTTTGACAGTTGACCATACCCTAAGTGCACTCGAGAGCATTGTACGAGCGAAGGATTATAGTCACGTGGTAACTGATGACAGAAAAAGGTTCCTTGATTGGGTTGCTGAACCCCATGCTTTCCAGGATCAAGTGGTGTTGCTTGGCACCCAACTTGATTGGAAGCCTGGTCAATTATCGTGAGACGATAATTGATTGTGTAATTATTAATATGAGATATATTAATTACAGTAAGTCAATAAAGAGTTATTGGGCTTAATGGGCTGAAAACTGGACTAGCACTTGGGCTAGAGGGTCACACGCAATAGAGTTCCGAGCAGACTGGGCAGGATGGTCATTATAGACAATAACTGGGTTTTTGTGAAAAACCGCAGTGTCTATAAATATTAGCGGAGAGTCAAACCCTGGGCCAAGCTCCAGGTCCTCTCTCTGGCCGCCTCCTCTCTCTCTCCTAGGGCGCCCCCCACCTCTTCTCTCTCCTGGCACATGGTGGAGCTGAGATCCGGGAGACGCGTGGAGACCGAGGAGATCCCGTCTGCGTCGGAGCTCGCGTGGATACGTCTAGAGGCCGGACACTTGAACGGCTTGAAGCACCAGCGCCACTTCCTCCCCGGATTCGGGAGTTTCGCAACCCCGCAAAGGTAAGATCGATCTCCTTGTGCGGGGTTCACTTTTTCTGTTCGATCCGACCACCGGCAACGATATCTACGAGAGGGAATTGCGTTTCGCTGCGCTTGTCGATTCCTTACAGTGGTATCAGAGCCAGGTTGCTGGCTCGGTCGGAATCGGCGTCGTATGAATGTCATTTTATGCGTTTTCGTCGATTCACGTTCTGCATGAATCCCTAATTTTGCTCGTTCTTGGGTCGCACATGGGATGTGCACTTCCTATTTGGTACATGGAAGTTGTTCCTGGTACCAAGGGCTTCACGAAGAACCCTTTGTGGTGTCGTTGGCCCTCTGTAGAGGCCACACGACCCTCTGCAAGATGCCTTCGTTGTGCAGGTTTCGCTTCTGGACAGTCCAAGATGGGCATTTTGCAGGTTTTGGTGTTTTTCGGGGATTTCTGGGCGATGGGAGGCGGTTCCCGCGCCGCCGGCGCCGTCCGCGGCCACCGGAGGCGGCGCGGGGTCGGCGGGGCCACCCTCCGCCGGTGGGGCGGCGGCTAGGGTTTCACCCTAGCCGCGCGCCCCTCCGTTCGGGCGGAGGGGGCGACCCCACGCGGGGCGCGCGGGCCGCTCGAGGGTCGCCCGCGGGTCCGCCGCGGGTAAGTCGCGGGCGGACCCCCCGGGTCCGGGCTGGCGGATCCGATCCGCGCCGGATCGACCGGACCGGATCCGCCAGACCCAACCCCTTCCCATTTTTAAGTTTTTTAAATGTTTTTAAACTGTTTTAAAAATAGAAAATTCTAAAAATCTGAAATTAGTTTTAAGAGTTTTAAAATTGTTTTAGCTCCCTGTAAATTAATTTTCAGATGATTGACCCATGCTTAATTAGCTTAAGGGAATTCTAAAATTGTTTTAGTTATTTCCTACCATCTAATTAATGCATGTTAATTAATTAAGAATGTGATTCTTGTTAAATTAATTAACAGTAAATTTTGGGATTCATGCAGTAACGGTGAATGGGTTTATCTAATGTTGATTAGATGTATCCATGTTAGCTAAATTGTTTAGTTAAATGGTTTTCAAAATATTATTATATTTTTGAAATAAAATTATTTCAGAAGTAATTATGTGATAATTGCTTATTGATGCATGTGATGTGTTGATGTGTGGATGGATGATCATGGACTTAGATATCATGTGATGATGTTTATGTATTATGGCATGTGATGTAATTTATGAGGACTGCGTGCCTCCCTCTCTCCTCTTTAAATCGGGTTGTACATTCTATCTCCCTCTGTTATGTACTCCCCTTGACTTGTTCAAGGTTTCTTATTATTATCTGATGTATTTATGGGCCTGCGAGCCCATTTAAATACTACTTGTAATTTTAAGAAGCGGATTGGCGGAGATGGAGGAGAGTACCATGCAAGACCTTCCAGGAGATAGAGTTACATCTAGCATGAGCATTCGATGCAGGGCTGCCATATGTTTGCCATGTTTGTGGATTACCAACTGGCTCTGGTAATGCCACTCTAGGTTAAAGTCCATGATCATCCATCATTTTTCTTCATATATATGATATATGTGGAATGTGCTATGATATATAAATTAAATATATGATATTCCAAATTCTATATATCAATAGCACGCAGATATAGAGACCAAGATAAAATATGTCAAAATCCCTCCTCGTTCAAACTTTAAGCCGTAGCGTAATCATTTAGAATGAATTACGTGGCCCTCCATCATTATAGTTTTAGGATTGCCATTAGATCGGGCAAGTTTGTTGTGCTATCCACAAGGCTTGTAATCTGATGACAAACTAAAACTATGGCATGGTGATGCCTTAAACGGGGTAGAGGAACGGTGTAGCTTTGTTGTGCTATCCACAAGGGCTACATCCAAATCTATGCTCGTTACGTAATGATGGTACTGCTTAGACTGGATTTAATGACTTGTTGTGCTATCCACAAGGTCATTAAAATTCAGGGGCCAAAATAAGATCGGATATTGCAAGAGTTGCAAGTGTCAAGAGTTGACCGCTTTCAGATCATAGTATGGTTTGTTGTGCTATCCACAAGATCATGCTATGAGTCTGTAAGATTCCGATCCCCACTAGGAGACCGTCGGAGTCTCCCATTCTGTATATCTGAGGGTTATACAGTCTGTCGAAAATAGTGGGAGCTAATCTTGATTAAAGTCCTAATCTAGATTTAATTATTATTATGAACATCTGCTAATTGTGTTTACATTTCTTTATAGGCAAAAATGTCGTCAAGTAACCCACTCCGGGCATACTGGATGCCAACAAATTGACAGGCCCGAACTACTCGGATTGGCTCAGGAACCTGAAGATTGTCCTCAGGTCTGAGCGCATTGCCTATGTCCTGGAGGGTGAGATCCCAGCTGAACCACCCCTAGATGCACCTGAAGGGGAAACACTTGAATTTGCGAAGTGGAAGGAGGATTCCACTCTAGCCCAATGCTACATGCTTGCCTCAATGAGCAATGAGTTGCAAAGGCAGCATGAGAACATGGATGCTAGATCCATCATGCAGCACTTGCAGGAGCTCTTTGAAGAGCAGAGCAGGGTGGAGAGATATGAGATATCCAAGGCCCTGTTCAGAGCTCGCATGGCAGAGGGGTCTTCAGTACAGACTCATGTGTTGAAGATGATAGAGTGGATTGAGAGGCTCGAGGGGCTTGGTTTTCCTCTTGACAAGGAACTAAGCACGGACCTCATTCTCCAGTCACTTCCAGATTCATATTCCCAGTTCATTGTGAACTTCACAATGAACAAGATTGAGGTGAGTTTAGCTGAGATGCTCAACATGCTGAAGACTGCTGAGGGCAACCTTAAGAAGGAAAAGCCCACTGTTCTCATGGTTGGAAAGTCCAACAAGAAGAGGAGAGCAGTGCAAGCCTTTAAGAAAGGCAATGCAAAGAAACAGTCCAAGCAGAAACAAAAGAAGGACATAAGCAAAGGAGAAGAAAAGGGCGAGTGCTTCCACTGCAAGAAAAAGGGGCACTGGAAAAGAAATTGCAAGGACTATCTTGCAATAAAGGCTCAGGAGAAGCAGAAGCTTGGCGAAGCTTCAGGTATCTATATGATAGATCTTCACTTGTCTATTAGAGATTCTACATCTTGGGTTTTAGACACTGGATGTGCTTCTCATGTCTGCAATGATGTGCAGGTGCTGACAAGTAGAAGGAAGCTGAGCAAGGGCGAGGTGAACTTGAGGCTTGGAAACGGCACAAGTGTTGGTGCACACCTGTGGGGACAGTGAAGCTCAAGTTACCCTCTGGAGATTTACTTTTATTAGATGATTGCTACTTTGTGCCTAGTATCATTAAGAACATTGTTTTGTTTCTTGTTTAGACAGAATTGGATACAAGTTTACCATTGAGAACAATAGTTGTTCAGTTTATTTGAGAAATAAACTAGTTGCTTTAGCAATTTGGTGAATGGTTTGTATCTGCTTGATGTTTCTTATGAAAATCTCCATGTTGATGTTTCTCCTAAGAGAAGTAAGAATAGTGTGAACACTGCCTACTTATGGCATTGTAGGCTTGGTCACATTGGCGAGAATAGGCTTCAAAAGTTGCATAAGAATGGATACTTGGATCCATTTGATTATGAATCATATGCAACTTGTGAATCCTGTTTAATGGGTAAGTTGACCAAATCTCCATTTAGTGGACATGGAGATAGGGCCAAGGACATATTGGAACTAATACATTCGGATGTATGTGGTCCAATGTCTACCCAAGCCAAGGGTGGCTACTCATACTTCATTACATTCACGGATGACTACTCAAGGTTCGGATTTGTTACTTAATGAAGTACAAATCTGAAGCCTTTGGGAATTCCAAGAATTTAAGAATGAAGTTGAGAAACAAACTGGAAAGAGTATTAAAATCCTACGGTCAGACCGAGGAGGTGAATACTTAAGTACAGAGTTCACACAATTCTTAAAGGACAATGGTATCCTTTCTCAATGGACTCCTCCCTATACACCACAGATGAATGGTGTATCGGAAAGGAGGAATCGCACCTTGTTGGACATGGTACGATCCATGATGAGCCGTTCACAGTTACCAGTTTCTTATGGGGATATGCGCTAGAGTCAGCGGCATATCTACTGAACAGGGTTCCCAGTAAATCTGTGTCTTCTACTCCATATGAGATATGGAAGGGTAGAAAGCCTGATTTTAAACATGTTAAAATCTGGGGCTGTCCTGCCCACGTGAGGAGACATGACCCAGATAAACTGGAATCCAGAACGATAAGTGCAGGTTTGTTGGATACCCAAAAGAAACGTTTGGGTACTACTTTTACCATCCTGGTGAACAAAGAGTGTTTGTCGCCAGGAGAGCTGTCTTCTTGGAAGAGGAGTACCTTACCCAAGAGGACAGTGGGAGTAAAGTAGATCTAGAAGAGGTTCTAGATCCACAAATTGTGCAAAGTCCACCAGTTGAAACATCGGTTCCGGAACCTGTTCAGGAATATACACACATTCAGCGTAGGTCTGGTAGAGTACCTAGACAGCCTGAAAGATATGTTGGACATATCAGTGAAGGCATGTCTTATGATGAGGATGATGATCCAAAGACCTACCAAGAGGCTGTTGATTGTCCTCAGTCAGGGAAATGGCGAGATGCCATGAATTCTGAGATGCAGTCCATGTACACCAACCAAGTTTGGAACTTGGTAGACTTGCCTGAAGGTATTGTACCTATTGGGTGCAAGTGGATCTTTAGAGAAAGATCGGTGCAGATGGACAGATCGACACTTATAAGGCAAGGTTGGTGGCAAAGGGGTATCGTCAAAGGCAAGGAATTGACTATGACGAAACTTTCTCACCAGTTGCTATGATAAAGTCGATCAGAATTCTTCTGCCATTGCTGCATACTTTGATTACGAGATCTGGCAGATGGATGTAAAAACTGCTTTCCTCAATGGAAACATTGAGGAAGAAGTGTATATGATACAGCCTGAGGGTTTTACATCCAAAGAGTGTCCAGATAAAGTATGCAAGCTTCAAAGGTCCATCTATGGATTGAAGCAAGCTTCTCGTAGTTGGAACATAAGGTTTGATGAGGCTATCAAATCTTATGACTTCATTAAGAATGAAGATGAACCATGTGTGTATAAGAAAATCAGTGGGAGTGCTATCACTTTTCTCATACTTTACGTTGATGACATCTTGCTCATTGGGAATGATGTAGGGATGTTATCATCAGTAAAGGTTTGGTTGTCAAAGAACTTCTCCATGAAGGATTTGGGAGAAGCATCCTACGTATTGGGAATACGTATCTATAGAGATAGATCTAAGAGGATGCTTGGCTTGACCCAATCCATGTACATAGATACCATTGTCAAAAGGTTTGGCATGGAAAATTCCAAGAGAGGTCTCATACCAATGAGACATGGGATTAATCTCTCTAAGGAGCAGTCTCCTAAGACTCCTGAAGAGAGGGCAGTCATGGATAGAGTCCCCTATGCTTCGGCTATAGGGTCTATCATGTATGCCATGCTATGTACAAGGCCTGATGTAGCATTTGCTCTAAGTGTTACGAGCAGATATCAGGCAAATCCAGGTGAAACACACTGGATGGCAGTGAAATGTATCCTTAAGTACTTGAGAAGGACTAAGGATATATTTCTGGTTTATGGAGGAGGGGACTTGAAACTTCGGGCATATACTGACTCGAGTTTCCAGTCAGATCCAGATGATAGCAAGTCTACATCTGGGTTTGTGTTCACCTTAAACGGAGGTGCAGTGAGCTGGAAGAGTTCCAAGCAAGAAACCACTGCAGACTCGACGACAGAAGCTGAGTACATTGCTGCAGCTGAAGCCGCCAAGGAGGCAGTGTGGATGAAGAAGTTCATCACCGACCTTGGTGTGGTGCCAGGTGACTCTGATCCCATTGCTGTGTGACAACAATGGGGCCATTGCGCAAGCGAAAGAGCCGCGGTCTCATCAGAAGTCGAAGCACATTCTGAGGCGATTTCACCTGATCAGGGAGATTATCACTAGAGGAGATGTACTGGTGGAAAGAGTTCCTTCAGTCGACAACATTGCAGATCCATGACGAAGCCTCTGACTCAAATTGTGTTTGAGCGCCACCTAGAGTCTATGGGTTTAAGACATAAAGGTGATTGGCTTTAGTCCAAGTGGGAGATTGTTAGTTATGGATGTCCTCAAGCCAATCATAACTTGTACAATCTTGTTCTTTGATAATAATAATAAGGCTTTTATATTCATTATGTGTAATTCGTTTATCGTTTCATTATGAAGTCCATGAATATGCGCAATGGATATTAATTATGATGAGATCATAACAATGAGATTAATATCCTTTAAACGTATATTCTTAATTGTTCCTAGTCGGAGGATATTCGAGAAGGACATCGGATATCCGGTTAGGCTAGTACAGGTTGCACCTGCTCATATGATGAGGGTGACTGGTCTCATAGTCACTTGTGTGGAGACACTAAGGTGAATCTGTAGGTGCTCATTGGAGAATGAGTTCACTGAACTGATCCGTTATGAATCGCTGGATGGTAATGTTACCTAACTGTCAACCAGCTAGATTCATTGTCACAGTGGCGTGATTGGTCCTTAGACCTGAGACACCAAGGACACCTTGTTGGTGGACTTCTGGGTTTTGACCTTGACTTATAGATCTCTAGCCATGAGGTCTTAATCAGTTAAGTGTTCGGATCTAGCGGAATACCTTCGAAGGTGATTGTGTGGTCAATATGGGATCGCTCGCTCTCGGTAATAAGAGAGTGAATGCTCTAGGGAAGATGCTGATAGTCCCTGGCCAGGGCAAGACTACTTATCAGAAAAGGAGTTTTCTGATATTGTTATGCGGCATCTAAACCAAGTGAGTACACACATTAGGGTTTGACAGTTGACCATACCCTAAGTGCACTCGAGAGCATTGTACGAGCGAAGGATTATAGTCACGTGGTAACTGATGACAGAAAAAGGTTCCTTGATTGGGTTGCTGAACCCCAATGCTTTCCAGGATCAAGTGGTGTTGCTTGGCACCCAACTTGATTGGAAGCCCGGTCAATTATCGTGAGACGATAATTGATTGTGTAATTAATAATATGAGATATTAATTACAGTAAGTCAATAAAGAGTTATTGGGCTTAATGGGCTGAAAACTGGACTAGCACTTGGGCCTAGAGGGTCACACGCAATAGAGTTCCGAGCAGACTGGGCAGGATGGTCATTATAGACAATAACTGGGTTTTTGTGAAAAACCGCAGTGTCTATAAATATAGCGAGAGTCAAACCCTGGGCCAAGCTCCAGGTCTCTCTCTGGCCGCCCCTCCTCTCTCTCTCCTAGGGCGCCCACCACCTCTTCTCTCTCTCTGGCACATGGTGGCTGAGATCCGGGAGACGCGTGGAGACCGAGGAGATCCCGTCTGCGTCCGGAGCTCGCGTGGATACGTCTAGAGGCCGGACACTTGAACGGCTTGAAGCACCAGCGCCTCCAGCGCCACTTCCTCCCCGGATTCGGGAGTTTCGCAACCCCGCAAAGGTATAGATCGGATCTCCTGTGCGCGGGTTCTCCGTTTTTCTGTTCGATCCGACCACCGGCAACGATATCTACGAGAGGGACTTGCGTTTCCGCTGCGCCCTGTTCGATTCCTTACACATCTTCCCGCCGTTTCCTATTTTTTTGTTCTGGGTTCAGTAGCTTTGAATCGCATCCAATACAGAGGATGTGACTCTGATTAGTATCACGCTGCCAAATCGACGCATTACTGTCTTAGTGTCGCGACGACTAAGGTAGACGCATAACTATTTTTGTCGCGACAGCCTGAGCCGACGCGTTTCTTTTGTCATGGCGGCTAAGTCGGGCGTCTTGTACATTTTAATTTTTATTTCTTGTACATCTTCCCTACTTCCCGCTTTCCATTTTGTTTTCGAGTGCCTATTTGGAATCCATTCTCTTGCATCGGGCATCGCGCCCCTTTTTGTAATCCTTACTCTCCCCTCCGTGCCCCATGTGGCACAATCCTTCCCGTGCCCCACGCGTCACATCTCCTTCCTGTGCCCCACGTGGCATAACTCCTTCCTGTGCCCCACGCGGCACATCTCCTTCCTGTGCCCCACGCGGCACATCCCTTATTGTGTCCCACGCGGCACCTCTCCATCTTGCGCCCCATACGGCGCACCTTTTCTTTTGGTCCCTCGCGGCCCACTTGTTCTCTTCTCCTCTCCGGCCCCACTGGATTCTTTTTCTCTTTCTGGGCACTGTGCCCTCCTTCTCTTCAAATCTCTCCGGTCCCGCTAGAGTCTTCAAAGATATACATATATATACTATAAAGTGTTCTTTAATAATGTATATATATATATAAAGATATATATTAATTATGTATGCACATTTAAGATATATGTAAGTGCATATATGTTATATACATATATGAATGTGTAAATTATATATATAATTTCATATATCATAAACACATGTATAAACAAAAGATGTATATCTCTTTGCTTACAAATTAAAATTTTCTTTCCAGAGTCTCTGCCCCCTGAAACTGCTAGGGGTGCTGCGTCCTTGACTCATGTGATTTGACCACTCAAGTTGATCTATGCGACTTGACCGCGCAGGTCAATCTGTGCAGGTACTCACACATTGGAGAATTTGGGTCCTTGAACTCCATATTCCAACACTATTCACAATCTGATTGTGATGTATGTTTAATGTATACCAAGGAAGGCGAAATTGGTCGATTTCAGATCGGATCGCTATGGCCGATCTAGGCTGATCTGCTTGATTCTGGCCGATTCTGGCCAATCCCAGCTGGAGTCGGCCCGATCCGGATCGGATCAGCCATGCCCAATTCCTGGGATGATCCAATCCTTTTTTCTATGATGCATACATTTTAAGGATATACATATTAATTTTGTTTGTACATCAATATGATATGTATGTGATTACATAAATATTGTGTCTATATATTATAAATGAGTAAATTTGTATGTATGAGTACATATATTATTAAATGATATGTAAATATTGAAGACATTTTTATTGAATTTTTCTAATTTTTTTTAAATATATTTTAATCTGGGCCAGACTTCTAGCAGATTGGCTGATCCAATCCTGATCCGATATGGATCCGATTCTTTTTTCGTTGCAATGAGCACTTCTGCATTATGTTTTCTTGAATCCTGGCCAACAAGTACATTAGATTGTATTGAACCTTCATGTCCCTTAACCAAGCACCCAAAGTATAACTTCAAGCATGGTTCTTACTCCACGAATGCATAGGCCTTCCTGAGTTGCTGAAATGCCAAATAGGGATTTCTCCCTTCTTCATGCATCTACTTCATTCTCTCCCTTGTCCCCTTCCCCTCCTTCAACATGGCTAGGCTCACCATGACACATGTCTCTGTACAAACTTACTTTAAAGCATGGTTCACATAATTGGCTGATATGGATTGGATTGGCCTAGGCCGATCGATTCTATGGGTAGCCCCTTGGATTGCAAAACTTCTGGCTGGTTTGACTGGAATCGGACCAAATCTATAACGTCATGGCCATTCGGATCCGAGTTTAATGATTTTAGTGTAGTGCCCTAAGCCCTTGTGTGGCCATTGGGCCTTGGTCGAGGTTTTGTGTAGCGTATGGGTGTTGTGGGCTGAAAATTCTAGCCCAAAATAGCCCACTGGTTCTCTGGTTGAGAACGCGCCGGTGGGGTATGTCGCGTTCTGAATGCGATGGTTGCCTACGTCGCGTTCTCCGCATTTCTAGGTTGTTCAGCCCACGCGTTGGTTTTCTGAACGTGCCGGGTAGGAGCATCGCGTTCTGAATGCAGCAGCCTCCTACGTCGCGTTCTTGATTCTGGTTTCATTAAACCTATTGGCGGCCAAACAGTGTTTGGACAGGAGGAGGGTGCTGCGGTGATTTTCTGACGATTTCGACCTGGGAGCTTGCAGTTTAGCATGGTTTCGGCGCGTGGGGATTGCCCGGAGCATGGAAAGCCTTAACCGAGCCCTGTTCTTCGAGTTCTTCATGTGGTAGTGAGATTTCTCCGTGGTTTGTCTGATTTGTTTAGTTTGAAGCTTGAGAATGATAAAATAGTGTGCGCATATGATGATTTAGTTGTTTACATGCTTTATATAAGTTTAAATAGTTTAGAAATGTAGTTGTTGGGTCGTTTCTGGGTGAATATCGCAGGTTTGGGGTTTTTGTCTGAGAAGGCGATGGGTCAGGCTGTCGCATTATAGTCGCAGCCCTTGACCTCCCCATGCGCTCATTTAGGAACACAACTTATCCAGCTGTCTTGTTCTGAACGTGGCCCAGTGCCTGTCACGTTCTGGTTTATGAGTTGTGGTGTTTAAGGTTTGGTAATATGGGCCCAATGTGGCCTTTGTTTTGGTTAATTACCATTGTGTTAAGATGTTTAAAGGTTGTTAGCATTAGTAAAGCATGATGTAGCATTATTGAGTGGATTTATGATTAGTAATGGTTAATGTGCTTTACGTTGGTTAAGTTGTATATGTTAATTTGAAGGTTGGTAGTATGAGGGTTTGGCTTAATATTTGTAAGACTATATTTAAATGTACCAACTACCGATTGTTATCGTTAGCGTAAAGGATTAGAGTTTGTGGCTCAATATTTTATATTGGGCAATGAAAGATGATGATTGTTTGTATCAAATGATGGTAAATATGTTTATGTAAATGATTATTAATTATGTGGTTTGCTCAGTCTGGTGGTCCAACGCTATTCCGAAATACCTCTCCAGTCGGGTACCCCGGGTTCTTTGTGAGATAGGCACGTGTGTGCTTAGGGTTTGTCCCAGTACTGTGTGTATTGTAGAGGTCTACGTCGTCTTCTTGGACACCCTCACTCGTTCTTCGAGTTGTCGTCCGACTGAGGGAAAGACGACAATGGGGCAGCGACTTGTGTGTTGTGGTTGTCTTCGGTTGCTTGTAGCATGCTCGTGGTTGGGGGGACGAACACCAGTAGACGTACTGGTCCCCAGCTAGTCTTGTTTTCTAGTGCCTCACTTTAAGGACTTCGGCCAGAGCCCTAAAGGTGTTAGGCATGGGTCTGCTGCGTGGTGGTGGTCTGCAAAGCACTGTTGGTTGGTCTTCACAGTTCTTTGACTTAGCAGTGTGGTTATGGAGCGGCAGTTGGACCTTTCGTCCGTGACTGTGAGGCTGAGAGGTTTTTCCTATGTGTTGTTGTCCGAGTTGGATACTGGCGTTGTGAACCAGTATACATGACCCGATTGGTAGCATTGTTCCTTCCTACTCTACTTTGCCGTTTCCTTCTGACTTCGCTGGTGGTTCCCTCTGACTTAAGTTCTGTTGGTTTTTTTGTCTTAGCCAGTGGTTTACTTCGTATCAATTGTGGATTGATAAGCTTGATATTGTTTAATTTTGTAGTTAGCCGAGTGGCTTCCTTAGTGTTTCTTTCATGTGGTATTTCTATATATTTTATTAAATAGTAGCCATGTTTAATAGTGTGCTCTCAGTTGAATTACGTTGTTTGATTGCAGCTATTGAGGATTCTTATTTAATGTTAATTAGTCAGTTAATTATGAATAATGAGATGTTTAATTACGTTGATTAGAAAGCATGATTAGGTTGCAGCTTTCGAGGCATTTCTTTTAAATTGTTACTTATGAAATAACCGGTGAAATTGTGTTAGTTGACCGGGTGATATTTAGTGTTTCTCTTGGTTACTCATGAAATATATAGATTGTGGTTTGTTTGCTTTTGAGGAGTTTCCCTGCTGAGCCTGTGACTTCGTGAGGCTCACTCCTCTGTAGCTCTTTTCAAGTGTTAGCGATCGTGGTTTGTAGAGGTGGACCTATTCCACTAGTGGTGTGTGAGCTTTGGCTCCTGTTGTACACCTCGGGGTATGTCCCAGGCTTCTGTACATTTCTTTTGGTCATATAGTTATGTAGTGAGACAATATAAATATATGAGATCCTATACTTTATTATGTATCTTTATATAATGTGATTGCCTTTTATATTCTTATTGGACACGTGTGTGAGATATCTCTTACGAGACTTTGGTCTGTTCGCGGGAGGTAGGTCTGGATATGGAGCCTTTTCGGGCATAAATATCCAGGGTCGCTACAGTTGGTATCAGAGCAGAGTCCAGTTAGAATTTGAAAAGACATTTAGATTATAATGTCCCAAAACATGATTTAATTCCCACTACTGGTAGTAGTTCCTCGGGTTTTGTATGAGTTTTCTTGTGTACTTGTGTTATATTGTGATGTTTGCTCGGGTAAATGTGTTGTGGAATCAGCATGAGAAACAGTGTAGTGAGAATAAATTAACAAAGGAAGTATTGCAGTTGAAAATGATTTGGTTAGTCAGTTAACTTGTGGTACTGAGATGGTTTTCTGGGAAGAGTATGATAGGAAATGATGAGATGTCAGGAAGTCAGCCAAGTTGATAGAGTTAGTGATATAATGTTAGTTGTTCAGACTTCAGATATAAGCAGAGGTGGTAAGAGTGAGTATGTCAGTGGGTTAGTTTCGTGGTCCAGCGACATTGTAAGTTGAAGGTTAGTGATTATGCAAGATGAAAGGCAGAGCAGCAATTTAGATGGTAAGATCAGAAAATTTTCTGAAGGAATTAGAAGATGTCATAATTATAATTAGTTGCAAAAGATGCATAAGTGAGCTGAGTAGAACAGCCTTGGTTGTGGTAGTGAATCGGAAAATGGTATTGTTATTAATGTCAGTTGTTTTGTATGAGATTATGAAGATCTGTACAGATATGAACAACTGGATGTAAAGAAAGTAGATGAGAATGTTTCAGAAGATAGGTTAGCATGAATTGCGATCATAAAGATATGGTCTATATTGTTTAATAGCTGTGCACAGTATACAACAAAGAAAGGAGAAGTCAGTACCCAGGAAAATGAAGTTAGAGATGGTAAGGATCAGATAAAAGTATTCAAGTGAAATCAGATTAGAAATGTCATGATTTTTAGAATTTGAGATTTAAGGCTTTTTGATAGAAAGGATCAGGTAAAAGGAGGTAGATTAATTAAGAGACAGATGAATGGTACCAGTCAGAGTAAAGTAAAGAGATGGATTGTGTAGTCGGCTATGCAAAAGTTAGTGTTAAGTATATCCAGCAATAATCTTTTCAGCAATGGAAGCACAACAGTTATAGCAGAGTAAGTGGGAGAATAGATACTAAAGTAGCTGGTATATTGGCAGAAATTTTAATTGTTACGAAAGTACAAAATCAAATATCAATTAGTTAGTATAAATATAGAGTAATGATGGAAGTGCAGGAGAAAGTAAGACAATTTAGTTTGGTTAAAGAGTAGGATATTTGATTTTTGGAAAGTATCAGTGTTTCAGTAAGTCAGTATTTGTACATTGAAGGCAAGTTGTAGTTGTCGGTTAAAAAGTGTGATTGATGCAGTAAAAGAAATCAGATAAGTAGATAGTCACAAAGATTATTCTATTAAGTTTGCATTTTGTTCTGTATAAAGTTTGAATGTTGTGATCAGAAAGAAAACTGAATGTGGTAAGGTAATTAAAATGGCAGTTAGTGAGAATTTATGTGAGGTATGAAGTAAATGAATTAGGTAAGCAGCGGTATTCTTCAGTTATAATATTTCTCAAGCTGGACGTAGGAGCAGAAATAGATCAGTTAAGAAGCAGTGAACAGGCATCAGTGATTGGTATAATAAGTTAGCATATATTTCAGTTGTATGGTATTCTAGATGATAATGAGTTAGATCAGAGAATGGCAGCAGAAAATAGAAAGAGTAAGTAATATATGTGAAAATTTGAGATTTCTAAAGTTTCTGAGATGATATAAGAGAAAGGAATTGGTCCATTAAGTGGAAGAAGATTGAATCAGTTAGCAGATAATCAGAACATGTGCCGTGATATGGAGTAGTTCTGTCCAGTAGTAAGAAAATAATATGTACAGCAGTGCTCAAGCAGTTCTATTCTTCAGCAAAGAAAGTTCAGCATTATAGAAATGTGAAAAATAGCAATATGTGTCAGTGCAGTGTATGATTTAGAACGAGTAAAGAAAAAGGTTGAGTAAAGGCATAGTATTGGCAGATGAAGCATTCAGAAGACACAGTGGTTCCAGTTCAGTGTTCTAATCAGAAGATGGCAGTTGCAGGATTGTGATGTTCAATGATTGGAAAGAAACAGAAATGGTAATAGCAGTATAATATAGTTCAAAGTTTGAGTATGTAGCACAGGTAAAGTAAAAGAAGGGTAACAGTATTAAAGAGGAATATAAGAGTTTAAATATTCTCGGTTAGTACCAATTAACAGTTATTTCGAGTAGTTTAATAAATAAGTGCAGCAAAGTCAGTCAGAGTCGGAATAATGTTGCAAAGAAGAGAATTAGAGGCAATGGAAGAAAGCATATTCCAGATGAAGTCAGATTTAATCAGAGTGGCGCAGCGGAAGCGGGTGGATTTACAATCCACAGGTTCCAAAATTTTTCAAGATTGTAATTTTAAAGGTCTGGGTGGTCAGGGAAAGAGTTCAACGTTTTGCCGATTTTACAGAATCAATTGTGAAGCAGCAATAGTTTACTAGAAAGTTCAGTTTAGAATGATATCAGCAAATAAAGTGTCTAAAGCAGAATGATTTCAGATTGGTATAATAATATTATTAATGTGCAGAGTAAAGAAATGGTTTAGCAGATAATGTTTGCAGAGTAAGATTTATATGAGATAAAAGCCGGTATTTCAGTCGAATTAGCTAGTAAGTGGAAGCTCTGTAAAACAGAATAGTGATCAGCAGAGTTGGCAGTGGTGTTCCAACTTCTCTTGAAAGATTGTTTTTGCTTAAAGTCAGTGGAGATTGAGGTACTATTCAAATTCAGCGTGTTAAACAAATAGTTAAGTGATGAATGAGCAATCATAAGGAAGCAATGAAAGTCAGTAAATTAGCAGAATATTCCAAAAGTAGTGATTTATTAAAACGGGAGCAGGAAAATAGGCACAAGGAAACCTTCCCGACACGTGCGGCCTATATAAGCTCACGCACGGACCAGCCGAAGTGTTCACGCGAAACCGAATGGCGTGGTGTCTGGGGGGTGTCTTTGGGCCGAAAATGGCGTGTCGTTCAAATGGGGGTATGCCTAAACATACGCCTCGACGTGTGTCGTTTTATGACACCGGAGGACTTAAATATGTGCCTCGACGTGTGTCGTTTTGTGACACCGGAGGACTTAAACATGTGCCTCGACGTATGTCGTTTTATGACACCGGAGGACTTAAACATGTGCCTCGACGTATGTCGTTTTATGACACCGGAGGACTTAAACATGAATGCTGGGAGTCATATGACAACCTGTGGTGTCTTCTCACGGACGAGCGCAGGAGGGCCCGAACGCGGAGGACAGAACACCGACAGACGCCAAGGACTTTCTCCCCAGCACGTGCGCCTATTTAAGCTCGCGCACGTAAGGCTCTCAGCGGGACCTTGAGTGGCATGCGATTTGTTCGCCGTGGTCTCCGCTTGTAGGCCACAAGGTGTCTTCTTGCAATGGGGGTATGGCCCCCTATTTATAGGTTTTGTGGGGGCTAACCGGCGGGGGTACCCTCCACGGCGGAGGTCTTCGGCGGCACCGGTGTCGAGGCAGAGCGCGAGCGTCGAGGCTGCTGGAGATGGGGCTGACTGGCGGAGGGGGCCGCCAGTCAGGGGGCCTGACCGGCGGCCCTCCCTGCTGGCGCGGGGGCCGAACCGGCGCCCCCGCGCGCTGGCGTGGGGGCGAACCGGCGGCCCCCCTGCTGGCGAGGGGGCTGACCGGCGCCCCCCCTGCTGGCGCGGGGGCGAACCGGCGGCCCCCCCTGCTGGCGAGGGGGCTGACCGGCGCCCCCCCCTGCTGGCGCTGGGGGCCGAACCGGCGCCCCCCCCCTGCTGGCGCGGGGCGAACCGGCGGCCCCCCCCTACTGGCGAGGGGGCTGACCGGCGCCCCCCCTGCTGGCGGGGGCCGAACCGGCAGCCCCCCCCTACTGGCGCGGGGGCGAACCGGCGGCCCCCCCTGCTGGCGAGGGTTGACCGGCGCCCCTGTGGGGGCGCGAACCGGCGGCCCCCCTCACTGGCGAGGGGCTGACCGGCGGCCCCCCCCCCTGGGGGCTTCCTCTTGGCCCACCACTATTTACGGTGGGGCCTTCTTCATTTCAGGTCATTTTCTCCGTACTTTCCGGGAGAAAACTCGGGAGAGAGCTCTGTAGGCCTCCCTTGGTTGTTGGTTGACGACCGCGCACGTGCGCACGTGCGCACGTGCACCGCTCGCACTTCTCGGCCGTCCCATGTGCGTTGTCCTCGTTTTTGAGGGACACATGCATTTGATCTCCCGGAACCCTTCGGCTTCGGGCGCGACTTTGAACTCCGCTCCGGACGTAGATTTTCTGACATCCGGGGTACGTGCCCTTCGTCGACGAAGAATTTCTCGGGCATCTCGCTTCCAGGTCGCCCCGGATTGACGCGAGTATTCAGAGTTGTTTATTTCCGACGTCCGAACGGAGAGACCGGGAGTTTGTTCCCGGTTCCCCCAGGGCATATTTGTTCCCGGGTTTGTTTGAGCCCCGATATTTTTCGGGTTCAACAAATGCCCCCCACGGGACATCCGTCAGAGACGAAGACGAAGGCGGGTGTCCCTTGGCGATTATCAAACTCTACCCCTGGTCTTAATGACTTGGCGGGGAGTTGGGTTGAAACCACAGCAATGCGCTTTGGCACCTGCACAACGTCGCCAAAAACTAGGACAACAATTTGTTGTCGCCGTTTGAGCTGGCGACCAAACTTGCTAGCTTCTCGCGCTGAGCCATCAGCTCTCCTCGCTCGCACATTTTTTGGCTCGAGAGATCCAATGAGAGGACCTAGGAGAGCGCACATCACTTCAGAGAAGTAACATGAACTCGCTCCACCAGGTCACTCTAGGAGTGAGTTTCGTCGAAGAGCTGCTCCCTGACTTTGCCTGGAGCTGACCTTGGCTGTCTTCATCCGAGTCTTGAATCTTGCATTTCCGGCATTCCTCAAGATCTGATGCAACATTTCGGCGCTGGGGCTGGCCTTCTCGGGGCTTTGTTAGCGACTTCTTCCTTTAGGCGCCGTATTTCTGGCACTCTTTGGTATTGGCACGAGCTTTTGCCGCTCGAAGCTTGGCTTGGCTTGGCTCATCCTTTCCCCAGTTTCTTGGACTGGCGGATTCGAGCGGTGTCCTTTTTGGACGTTGCATTTCTGGCATTCCTCCAGATCTGATGCAACATTTCGGGTGCTGGGGCTTGCCTTCTCGGGGCTTTGTCCAGCAACTTCTTCATATTTAGATTGCTTGACGGGCATGACCCGTTAACTTGGGTAGCATCAGCTTGACCTTTGCGTTTTTGGCATTCTTCAAGATCTGATGCAACATTTCGGATGCTGGGGCTTGCCTTCTCGGGGCTTTGCCCGGCAACTTTGCTCTCGAGACTGGCCTTATTGGCTTTTCTCGGGATTTTGTTTGGCACCCTGCTCTTGAACCTTGCATCTGTGGCATTCTTCAAGATCTGATGCAACATTTCGGGTGCTGGGGCTGGCCTTCTCGGGGCTTGACTCAACAACCGCTCGATATTTCACGTCGCTCGACGGGTGTGACCCGTTAGCCCGAACGACACTTCGTTCCCTTTTCAGAGGGGTTGGCTTCATTGCATCTTTTTTTGTTTGTTTGTTTTTTTTATTATTACCATCCCAAGCGCCCTTTCGGGTTTTCACCAGAGATGGCCCCCTCTAGCTTTTTCCGGTGCGCCCTTTCGGGTTTTCACACCGAGGGGTTACCCGTTTTTGCCTGAGGCGCCCTTTCGGGTTTTCACCTCAGCTGGGTTTGAGGCCTTTTTGCCCTTGAACATCCCTTTTTGGAGAAATCAAGTCCGCCGGGACATCTCTATTTTTAGTCCCTTTTTTCTTCTCTCTTTTTTTCTTCTGTTTGTTTTGGGGCCCGGGCCGGACCCTGGGGCAATTGATCATGGGATCTGCCGTTCGGATTTACCTACTATTTTGGTTTGCTGGCTAAGGTTTGGGTTTGACCGACCACGGGGTTCGCTGGTCAAAGGATAGCCTACCTTCTTGGGGTTTGCTGGCTAAGGTTTAGGTTTGACCGACCGCGAGGGTTTGCTGGTCAAGAGGGGTAGCCTACCTTCTTGGGTTTTCTAGCTAAGGATTTAGGGATAGCCTACCTTCTTGGGGTTTGCTGGCTAAGGTTTAGGGATAGCCTACCTTCTTGGGTTTGCTGGCTAAAGTTTAGGGATAGCCTACCTTCTTGGGGTTTGCTGGCTAAGGTTTAGGGATAGCCTACCTTCTTGGGGTTTGCTGGCTAAGGTTTAGGGATAGCCTACCTTCTTGGGGTTTGCTGGCTAAGATTTAGGTTCGACCGACCACGAGGTTTGTTGGTCAAAAGGAATAGCCTACCTTCTTGGGGTTTGCTGGTTAAGGTTTTGGTTTGACCGACCACGGAGGTTTACTGGTCAAAGGGAATAGCCTACCTTCTTGGGGTTTGCTGGCTAAGGTTTTGGTTTGACCGACCACGGAGGTTTACTGGTCAAGGGGTATAGCCTACCTTCTTGGGTTTGCTGGCTAAAGGTTTGGGTTTGACCGACCACGGAGGTTTGCTGGCTAAAGGTTTGGGTTTGACCGACCACGGAGGTTTGCTGGTCAAAGGGGATAGCCTACCTTCTTGGGTTTTCTGGCTAAGGGTTAGGTTTTGACCGACCACGGAGGTTTATTGGTCAAGGGGGATAGCCTACCTTCTTGGGTTTTCTGGCTAAAGGAAACGACTTCATCTACCATTTCGGTTTACCTACCAAGCAGAATGGGGGCCGGCCTAGCATTTTGTTTACTGGCCGCGCGCGAACATGCCTTGATAAGTGATGATTTGATTTTGATTTTTTTTTTTTTTCACATTACTGACTCTGCGCCCTTTCGGGTTTTCACAGAAGCCAGCCCCCTCTAGCTTTTTCCAACGCGCCTTTCGGGTTTTCACGTTGAGGGGTTATCCATTTTTGCCTGAGGCGCCCTTTCGGTTTTCACCTCAGCTGGATTTTGAGCCTTTTTACCCCTGGGCACTCCTTTTGGAGCGACCATGTCCGCTGGGACATCTCTATTTTTAGTCCCCCCCCCTTTTTTTTTTTTTTGAACTTGGGTTCTTAAGCGAGGTTGCGGAACCTTGGCTAGAGATTCGCCGTTCGGTTTTAGCCCGCCATTGTGATTGGTGGGCCAAAGATGGCACAACCTACCATGGAGGTTTACTGGCTGAGGGAGCATTGCTTAGCCGACCTTTGGGGGTTTATTGGCTAAGGATTTGACTTGGTCGACCAGGATGTTTGCTGACAAGAAGGAGTTTTATAACCGACCCTTTTTGGTTTGTGGCTATAGGGTTTGACTTGGTCGACCTGGGTGGTTTGCTGACCAAGAAAGGTTTTAGCCGACCTTTTTGGGGTTTATTGGCTGAAGGTTTTGACTTGGTCGACCAGGATGGTTTATTGACCAAGGAAGAGTTTTAGCCGACCTTCGTGAGGTTTATTGGCTAAGGGGTTTGACTTGGTTGACCAGGATGGTTTGCTGACCAAGAAGGAGTTTTAGCCGACCTTCGTGGGGTTTATTGGCTAAAGGTTTGACTTGGTCGACCAGGATGGTTTGCTGACCAAGAGGGAGAACATAATTCATAGACGGGGGAAATTTTTCTTCTTTTTCTTCCCTCTTTCCTTTTTTTATTTTTTATTATAGGCTCTTTTGCCCTTGGACACTCCCTTTTGGGAGCGACCAAGTTTGCCGGGACGTCATTATTTTTTCTTTCGGTCCCTTCCCTTGTTTTTTTTTTTTTTCTTTTGACATAGGCGCATGTGCCCAACCCTAGCCTGATTCGGCCGTAAGGGGATCAGAGGGCGGTTGCCCGGGGAATTCATGCTCAGGGGCAAAGTACATTTTGAGATGCTTGCCATTTAGTGGTGGAAAGGGGCGATCGCCGACGTGTGTCGCCAGCGTGTATCCCCCGCCTTCATACACTCCAGTGACCACATACGGTCCGCGCCAGTTTGGCTGGAGTTTGCCACTTGATTTGCTTGTCATGACTTCTCTTTGCTTGACCATGACGAGGTCACCTTTCTTGAAGACACGAGGCCTGACTAATTTATCGTAGGCCCGAGTCATGCGGGCTTGATAGGATTGGAGGTGTTTGTACGCTTCCAACCTTTTGCCCTCTAGGTCGGACAATTCCTCCAACCTTCTTTCATTTCTTGTCGCGTCCTCGGTTGGAGACCGATATAGACGGCTACCCTGTAGGATGACATTTCAATTTCGATGGGGAGCATGGCTTCAGCTCCGTAAACCAGAGAGAAGGGAGAACCCCGTAGGGGTCTTGTAGACCGTCCGGTGCCCAGAGCGCTTCGTGCACTTTCTCCCCCCAATCACGTTTGCGGTTGCCGACTATCTTGGCAAGCAGTTTGCAAAGGGTCTTGTTGAAGGCTTCCGCCAGACCATTGACTTGAGGGTTGTAGACCGTTGACGTCCTCCAATCTATATGGAATTTGGCCGCCAACGCATATATCGTTTTATTTTTGAAGGGCGTACCGTTATCTGATACGATCCGACGAGGGGTGCCGAACCTGTAAATCAGGTGTTGCTTGACAAATTTTGCAACGGCTACCCCGGTTACCTCCCGAGAGGGAGCTTCTGCTTCTGCCCATCGGGAAAAATAGTCGTGGCTGCCAGGATGAACTTGTGGCCGCCAGAGGATGGTGGGAATGGTCCCACGACGTCCATTCCCCATTCGGCAAAGGGCCATGTGGGGGCAGTTGGATGTAATTCGTTCGGCAGCTTTCTTGGCACCGAACTGAAGACCTGGCATTGATGACACGTACGGGCGTACTGGCGCAATCCGTATACATGGTCGGCCAGAAAAGCCTTTTAGCTTGATGTTGATTTTCATCTTCTTATCTCCCGCTTGATGGGCCCCGCATAGTCCAGAGTGGACTTCGTGCATGATGGCTCTGGCTTCTCTGGGGGAGAGACATCGGAGGAGGACGGACTTGTCTTTTTCATGGACAAGCCGATATAGTTGGTCCCCGATCATTTGATATGATGTGGCCCGCCGCAGCAGTTGGACCCTTTCAGCCCGATCCGGGGGTAGCCAACCGTTCTTTATTTGGATGATCGGCTGGCGCCAGTCTTCTTCTTGACCGGCTTCTTCTTCGAGGGCGTTGACCTCTGCATCCCTGGGTCGGAGTCGTCCTCAAGAACACTGGGCATCAGCCTCCTATGTCGGACAGTTATGCCCGCTCCCCTTCAGGAGGGAGCTTTAGAGCAGACGCCAGTTTGGCTAGCGCATCCGCCTGAGAGTTTTGCCCTCTAGGGACATGTCCGATTTCGAACAAGTAGAACCTCGCGCGGAGCTTCATTACTTTGGCATGATAGGGGATCAGTTCTTTTTTTCGAACGTCATAGTCCCCTAGCACTTGACGGATGACCAGCTGCGAGTCTCCGTAGACTTTTATGCATTTGATGCCCATTTCGGCAGCCAGTTGAAGTCCCACGATCAGCGCTTCATATTCAGCTTGATTATTGGTCAACGGCTTCATGAGTGCACATGAGTTGTGCAGTATTCCCCCTTGCGGAGTCACCAGGACAATGCCCGCTCCGGAGGTATAGTTGTGGTGCCATCAGTTTGCTTGAGCACTCGGGAAGCGCCATCAAAGTAGAGTTCCCAGTGTGGTAACTCTATGGCGAGAGTATTTCCACTTTCTTGGATGGGGACTTCTTTTTTTGGGTCCCCTCCCCGTGAGGACGAGAGCGTTTCCTCCTCCGCAGCTTGAACTCGAGGGGAGAGTCGGCTGGGAGCGGATGTGCCGCCAGGAACTCCGCCATACCTTGCCCTTTGATTGCTTTTCTTGGGACGAAGGTGATATCAAACTCCATGAGGAGAAGGGCCCATTTTCCCATCCTTCCTGACAACACAAGTTGGGTGAGGAGTGCTTTTAGTGGGTCTATCCTCGAGATGAGGCTGACTTGATGGGCTAGCAGATAGTGCCGTAATTTCTTGACGGCGAATATCAATGCCAGGCACACTTTCTCCACTGGGGGATATCGGTGCTCCGGACCCACGAGCATCCTGCTGAGGTAGTAGAGCGTTTGCTCTTTGCCTTCCTCATTTTTTGTGCCAGGAGCGCTCCCCGACGTTTCCATGGCCGCGATGTAAAGGATGAGTGGCTTGTCTTTTACCGGGGCTCCCAAGACGGGAGGAGTAAGGAGATACTCTTTGATTTCTTCAAAGTATCTTGGCACTCTTGGTCCCATACAAACGGGCTCCTTTCTTCATTAATTTGCTGAAGGGGGCGCACCTGCCCGCGAGGTTGGAAATGAACCGCCTTATGTAGGCCAGCCTTCCCTGGTGAGATTTCAGCTCCGTTAAGGTTTTTGGCGGCGGCAGCTCTCTGATAGCTTTGATTTTGACGGGATCAATTTCTATCCCGCGGTATTTGACAACGAAGCCGAGGAATTTGCCGCTCGACACGCCGAAGGCGCACTTCATCGGTTTCATCTTCAGTTGTGTTGGCGAAGCCTTTCGAAGACTTGGCGTAGGTCGCCTAGGTGGTCTTCCCGCCTTTTGGTCTTGACGACCAGACAGATCATCAACATAGCACTCGACCGAGTCGTGGAGCATTTCTCCGAAAATCTTGGTCATGGCTCGTTGATAGGTGGCTCCGGCGTTCTTCAAGCCGAAGGGCATTCTTTTGTAGTTGTAGATCCCTTGGGGGACCTAAAGGCGGTATGACCCTTATCTCTGGGAGCCATGCGGATCTGATTGTAGCCTGACGATCCATCCATGAAGGATAGTGCTTCGTGCCCGGTGGTCATATCGATCATCATTGTTTCCGTGATCGGGACGGGAAGTCGTCCTTTGGGCAGGCTTTGTTCAGGTCCCTGTAGTCAATACAGATCCGGACTTGGCCATTCTTTTTCTTGACCGGCACTATATTGGCCAGCCAAGTCGGATAGATGCATGGCTCGGTGAAGTCGACTTGGAGAAGTTTGTCCACCTCGGCATTTACTTTCAGCTCCAACTCGTGGCGCATGCGCCGTTGGGCCTGCTTGACCGGCTTCGCTGCGGGGAGTATGGACAACTCATGTTCAGCCACTGAGGGGTCCAGGCCTGGCATTTCTTTGTATGTCCCGCGAACAGTCTTTGAATTCCAGCAAGAGGCGCCGGTATGACTGTCTTTCTTCCTCGTTCAAGAGGGCGCTGACGAAGATTGGTCGGGGTTCTTTTGGTTCCCCGAGGTCGAGTTCGACCAGTTCGTCGACAGTAGCTTGTCCGCCGTCTTCGAGTTCACGGGTGCTGCTGTAGGTCGATGAAATCCTTTTCTTCATCGGAGTCAGCAACGTGGACGTCATAGTATTTGAAGCCTTCTTCTGTGATCGGCCAGAAGTGACCCCCTTCGCTTTGAGGCGCTTCTTGACACGACGCCCCATTTGATAGGACGAGGGCGGCCTCCCCTTGCTGCGGCTTTGTAGCGGGGGTAGGAGATCGCCCATCGGAAGGGCAATGATTAGATGAGGGAGCGAGCCCAACGGTGTTGACCGTATAGTAGGCCTCGCATTCCGCCGTCTGACCATAGCCCAACCCACGAGTGTCTTTTGCACAATAGGGGGGTTGCCCTCGGAGTTGCTTCGGGTACCACAGCTGATGGAAGTACTCCCGTCGAGAGGGATCTTGCGTTTGTGCAACTTTTGCCTTTGGCACAATTTCTTGATGTGCTCGGGCATGTCGTCCATTTCTTGGACGGGCTCTGGGGCGACTTGAGTCGTTCGACTCCAGCCGAAGTCGTCTTCGAGGGGCCCATATGGAAGCGGGTCTCCTCTGTAGAAGACGATCGCTTCGACGGCGTCTCGCCTTTCTCGAGACTATCATTTCTATAATGGGTGACAATGAATGTCTTTAGTCGCTCCACCCATTGCTCCTCCCTATGGAAGGGCAGCTGCATGTACGCCGGCGGCAAGGAGATGCTTCGGTTGATGATCTCGCCGATGGCGTTTGCTTCATGGTTGATCTCACGCCTTTCTGGGCAACTTGGCCCGGGCGTGGTGGATTCGGCGAGGCGGCTGAGCCGGTGAGCTTCAAGGAGGTCTTTGTTGACCGTGAAGAGCTCCTCCTCCTCTTGATCCTGGCTTGCTTGATTTGCGTCGGCATTTTGTTTTCCTGCCTTTCGACGCGGTTGCTGGCTTGCCGAGAGGTTTGCCGAAGTATAGTTGGGCGTCCGCCAAGTTACATTCATTTGGGCGGAACGGGGCCCGGTCGGCAAAGACCGTATGTTGCTCTCCTTCTTTGATGTATTTTATACACTGATGGAGAGTCGAGGGGATGACCCGATTTCATGGAGCCAGGGTCTTCCCATGAGAGCTTTGTAAGACGTGTTCGCATTTATGATGTAGAACACGACCTTGGTGGTGAGCCGTCCATGGCCAGCTGTACTTCCACCTTTCCCAAGGTGTTTTCAGAATTCTGGTTGAATCCAGCGATTCTGATGTCATTTACCCTTTGCAAGTAGGGTGAGATATAAAGACTTGAAAGTCTTCAGAGGCATGATATTAATCGACGCCCCGGGTCAACCAGAATCCGTTTGAGCTCGTGCCCATTGACTTTTCCTTGCATGTACAACGGCGGTTGTGGTATAGCGTTGGCAACAGCATGTCCTTGTCGGAGAAGGTCACCTCCGCCGCCAGTGCTTCTAGGGCTTGCGCCTGGAGTTCGGTCACGTCAGCTTCGTAGACCTCGGGCTCTTGCAAGATTTTGACGAGCGCCGTTCTCAAATCTTTGCTCCAGGCAATGGCGTCCAATATAGTGATGTTGGTTGGGAACCGCTTCATATGCTGTATGATTTTGCGGTCAGCCCGGGCACGGATTTGATCCAATGGCGGGACAGTATCCTCCAGGGCCTTTATCGGTTGCTCGAATTGGTTGACCCGTCTTGCCACTGGCTGCTCGTCCGGCTTTTCTTCGAACAGCGAGCCCAGCTATCCTCCTCCGGGGCGGCAGTTTCTTCTTTGCCGCTTCTGGACGGAGCGGGCCGGGCGGCCGATTCAGGAGTTTTCCGGTTGAAAGGCTTGTTGGGGATCGCCCATCCCCCATACTCTTCTTCGTCGGAGGGGACGAAGAAGACTGGCTGGGTGGCCCTCCGGTCGGAGAGCCCACTAGCGATATCCTGCTGCTCTTCTTCTTCCTCGTCAGATGGGTCGAAGATGAAGGAGTTCGCCCGCACCCTTTATTTCCGGGGCAGGCTGAGGCTCTTCCCCTCGGAGACAATAGTCTTGCCCAGGTCGGGCGAGCTGGTTTCTCGCTGAGGGACAGGAGGATTTCTTTCCCTCGTCCACGGCCCTTTCCTTTGCCTCGGTTGCGGCGCCGATATGTTGCCACAGGGGCGTAACAGCCGGTGATTGCAAGCTTGCTGCGGCGGTATCGACACCATGTTGCACGAGGAGTCTTTCAGCATTTCTTCCAGCTTTTCGGTAGTGATTTCATCTTCCTTATAGAAGATGGCCAGCTCTTCGGGCAGAGGCAGCTTCTCGCCTTCTTGAGCCCTTTGTAGCATTTGGTGGAGCCAACTTTTGAGCCTTGTTTTGCGCTCCATTTCTTCCCACGGGATGTATATGTCCAGAGGGACTCCCCAAGTGGGTTTGGAGGGATATACTCCTCCATTCATCAATAAGCTTCTGCAGCTTTTGGTGGAGTCAGCTCTGCTGGGGCTGCCGCGGCCTCCTCTTGCTCAGCTTGCTTCTTTAGGCGCCTTTTCATGTTCTTGCGCCGTTCTTTTCTTGCTGCACTGCGCGCGCCATTTCGAGCGGCGTCAGCGGCTTGGCTTGCCTGTTGTTTGAGAGGTGGTTTCTCGGCCGAGGCGACCGTGTGACCTTCCCCTCTTAGGGAACGCGGTCAGAGTGCGCATTCTGGACGCCACCGTCGTCCAACCAGCTTCGTCTTGTTGATGCTGGAAAGTGGAGTCAATTGCCTGCTCGATCACCTCGGGCGGCAGTTGTTGAAATTCGGCCCAATAGGGGCTTGGCTCTAGGGCGGCTGGCTCTGTCACCGGCTTCTTGCCCCTGCGGTCTCCATCTTGTCGCCTAAGTAGCCGTATCGGCCCTGGCGGGCTGCCGCTCCCTTGATGGCGTGCTGAGCTTAGGGGCGATTTTCCGGGGCGCTGCCCCATGCTCCCGTCTTCCGAATCTCGCTCGCGGGGAGGGGAGACTTGGTGTCGTCGAGACCCCTTCTTTCGCCGAGGAGGTTGTTGCTGGACTTCTTCCCTGGCCTCGGCCTGATTGTCGGATTGCCTTCTGAGTCGGTCTTTCCCTCTTGGATGAGGGATTTGACCCAGTCTCGGACAATCGGACACATATCCGTAGGATGCAGCAACATGGCATGGTATTTGCAATACATGGGGTGGTTTATTTCCCTCTCCGTGTATGTTGGCGGCGGCCTATGCGCCTCTACACAGCCTTGCTGCAAGAGTTTTTCGAATATTTCCCCGGTCCTCGCAGTCGCGAAAGGATTTTGGCGGGAGGTTCGCCATCCGGGATACCACAGGGCAGGGGCCTCGTCAGAGAAGCTGCCTTCTGTCATATCCGGATCCTCTTGATTGTATCTTGAGGTGGGCTGCTCTTTCAGGGATATGTTCCTGAATTGCTGCCCCAAGCTCGCATCTTCAGCGTCGGCTATGGACGGCGTCGGCGGAACGAGCCATCCTCGTTCATCAGCTTCGGGGGCTTGGAGGTTCTTGAAGCGCATATAGTCGCTTTCTTCCATCTCCCGCTGGGCTGCTTCCCTGGCTCTCACCAGGACCATGGAATTGCCTTCCGGGTCGATCTTCCCCTTTTGGATGAGGGCCTCGATCCAATCCCGGACATCAGGGCACCTGTCTGTAGGGTGCAGCAGCAGGGCGTGATACCGACAGTACATGGGGTGATTCAACTCCCTTTCAGTGTACGTCGGCGGCGGTGTGTGGGCCATCACGACACCTTGTTGCAGGAGCCTTTCGAAGATTTCCCCAACATTTCCGGTCGCCAAGTGACTGCGGTGGGGAATTCTCCTCCCGGGCACCACCAGGTAGGGGCTTCGCCCGATGAGCCGCCTTCTGTCATATCCGGGTCCGGGAAAGTGAAGACACCGGTGTATAAATTCGGTGGGTCGATGACGTTGACTGTATGTGTGACAACGTCAGCTGAATGGTCTGTCCACTCGCGAATGTGAGGCTGCGATGGATTGACACGGGCGTTGCCCAAGTCGATAATCCCTTGGTTGATCCATGCTTCAACCTTGTCTTTAAAGACGTGGCAGTCCTCTAACGCGTGCCCTGCATCTTGATGGTATATGCAGTAGTTTGGCGGGACGCTTGTTGGCGGCTGGCAGCCTAATAGTCCTACTCGCAGGCAGGTACGATAGAGTGCCAGTGTCCGATGGCGCGGGAAGGAATACAGTCTTCCGGCGATTTCATCATCAGACGGATTTGAAGACTCCTCCGAGATCCACCCCCCGCAGGGGGGGCGCGTTCGGGGCGTAGGTGCGCCTGCAGGCCCCTGAAGTCCTTGCTGGAGAGTCGTCAGACTTTCTTGTATAGTCCTCAGGTACATCAGCATTTGGCGCTGACCGTGTCGCATCGATTGAACCTGTCTTTCCAGGTTTTGCACTGTCTCGGCCATGTCCTGTGCTCCGAGGCTGAGGGATGATCCCCCTCCCATCCGTTGGTGGAATGAGCGTCCCAAGGATTTGCCTCGGGGTCTTCTGGTTCGGGAGGCGGCGCATTGACATGAATGACGTTGGCCGACTGCCTCGATGGGTCCCAAGCATGGGGCTGTGGGGATCGACCAAATGTTCGTGCATGGTGATGAGGCGACTCTGGATCATTCTGTATTTCATTCTTGAAGACGTAGTAGTCTTCAATAGAGTGCCCCAGCATGCGGTGGTAGAGACAGTAATTCGGCTCATCCACTCTATATCCGCTTCACTTGGTCTTCTCAATGCCGGAAGCTTGAGCAAGTCATTCTTCATGCACAGCTTGAAGAGCATCTTCGTATGGTCCCTTTTGAAGGAATACGGCGTGCTCATACGCTGTGGCAGTGAAGTTGGAGGCGGTTTTTCTTCCACCTTCTTGCTTGGAGCGCCCGAGGTCGTGACCTTTTTCCCCTTACTTTGCGGGGCGAAGTCCACAGCATTGGCTTCTTTGCCCATGCGCGCTCCTTGCTCGGCTTGATTTTCAGAGAGCTTGCATCGGGTTGTCGGCGAAGAACATTTCGATCTCTGCCACGACCGCATTGAGCTGGTCAAAACCCTTGATGTTTGTTCCCAGCAGCTTTTCACTTATTTGCGTCGCCAGGCCCCGTCGACAGATGGTTATGGCATCTTCTTGCGTCGGGGGATTGTCGCACCTCATGCTGAAGTCACGCCACCGCTTGATGAAGTCGAGTGCTTTTCTCCTTTCCTTTGCTTGAGGGAGCAGAGCTCTGCAAGCGACACCTTTCTCTCGGCCGTCTGGACGGTCGATGAACTTCTTTTGGAGGTCAGCCCAGTCGACGATGGAATTGGGCCTCAACCTGGAGTACCACTGGAAGGCGGTGCCTGTCAGGGACGTTGCGAAGTAACGGAGGAGGTAGGATTCGTCGAATGCCAGCTCTCCCATAGCCGTTATATAGTAGGCCAGGTGCTCGTTTGGCGAGCCCTGTCCGTCGAACTTCTGCAACTTTGGCGCCTTGGGAAGTCCGGTGGCAGCTTCTTAATTGATGGTGGACGGGATATGGCACACTGTAGAGATCTACAGTGGCGGTCCCCTCGCCTCTTTGAGCGAAGCGGTCGTCCACGATCTTTTCAATCATTCGTCGCTGGGCGACGATATCTTCAGCCGTGGAGGCTTGGGAGTTTATGCCCCTGCGCGGCTGTTGGACCGGGTCGACGGTATAGTCGTGGCCGCGGCTATGCGGGGTTGACATCGGGCAACTCGCCTTGTTGATGTCTTGCCCGAGCATTTTGGTTTGCCGTCGGCACTTGGCGGCGTGGCGCATTTGCCCCTGCCTGTTGCCCTCGCTCGGTCAGGAGATGGGCCATTTCAGCCTGCCAACGCTGTATGAAATCATACTTGGCGTCGTCCGTCATTGCTTGGAAGGCGGCTCTAGTTGGCGGCATGAGGAACACCTCGGCTTGCTCTCCATCAGCCTGCAGTTGTTGATCTCCGAGGTGGAGGCTGGCGACTTCGTCTTGTTCCCCTCCTTCGAGGTCCAGCTGGACCTATCCCGGAAGGGGTCTTTGATCATGCTCGAGTGGAGGCTCGAGAATTTGCCCCAGATTCGCGGGCCCAGCTTGGTGCTTTGCTGCGCCTGAGGGGGCCTCCTGGCAGGATTCCGCGTGTACCGGAGGACGGCTTCGTCATCCTGTCCGGGTTCGTTTATCCTGAGCGCTCCCGCGGGGATGCCGGATGGCCCAGGCGCTTCCCTTCCGGAAGCATAGCAGGTGAAGATTTTCATGCCTCCACCTTCTTCAGACGTCTGCTGCACTCTCCGCTTCTTGGGCTTCTGAGTGCTTGGACGGATTGCAGCTCCCAGCCTGGTGAAGACTGAGGCGCTCAGCCTTTCAAAGACCGAGACTCGAGGTGTGGAAGCTCCGGCTTGACTCGCATCTCCCCCTTCAGCAGTTTCCGCTTGGGCGGGGATGAAGTTGGGCTTCCTATAAATGCCCCTGCGTTTGTGTCCGCGGGGACGAAGAGGTTCGGTTTCTTGAGCTTTTTCTCGCCCAGGTACCGTCGCCTTCTTGGAGTCTTCGGCGGGTGGCCCGCTCTGGCTTGTTTGATTTGGCGGGCTTCCTGCTTGGTCACCCACATTTGCCTCATCTTGCGAGGCGGCCGGGGCGACGAACTTGATGCCTGCCCCTGTCGGGTCCTTTTGGGGAGTCCCGATCTTCTTGACGCATCCTTGGAGGGGAGCGTATTTGTGGAGGTTGCCACTGTGGGACGCTTCTGTCCCGGGGCATATCGGCTCGCCTCCATCGAGCCTGACACGGATGTCTCCCACGAGCACGGTTTTGCTGAGTTGGAGACGACCGCATGGGGCTTGCTGCCCCTGCGTCCCTGGCGCTGTCCCCGTTTTCTAGGGACTGCGACGCAAGAGATTGTATTTACCGAGAAGACTCGGCCTTGGCTTGGACGGGGTTTGGTGCCCCTGGCTGCAGTAGCTTTGGGCGCCGCCTTTGGAGTAGCTTGGACGGCGGGGATCACCCCTAGGAAGTAGGGGATCCCACCACTGCAGGAAAATCGCCGAACACGAGCGGGACGGCGAGGTAGCCACATTTGGCGTGGCATGCGATGACTTGGGGTCCGTAGGTGACGGCGGCCATCGGCGAGCTTGAAGTTGCAGGTGGAACGGGCGTTTGATGCCGGCTTTCGCTCCTTGTACCTGTAGTGTGGAAATTAGTCATCTTTTATTTCTATATCGGCATACGGTCTTTTTACATATGCATGGAAGGCAGGAACAGTCCCACCGGGCGTGCCAGATTGTTGGAACGCGGATTCTTTCTTCGATTTATATATATATATATAATATATATATTATATATCTTTAAAAAGTTCGCGAAAGGTGGACTTCGGCCAACCACGAGCTTTCGCTTGCTTTTACGGCGTGCCAGACTGTTTGCGAGAAACAGACAAAGATTTGTTTTTACGAGGGGTATTGGGTGCAATTCCTGATACCCTCGGATTTCATTTCATTTACTTTCCGCGTGCGCTCGCGTTCAGGGCGATGGAGTGGTCGTGTACTGGACCGTTCCCCACCGACCGAAGTCGATGTTTCATTTACATCGAGTATAACACTCGAATACCTTCGAATGCGTAATGTTTGTTAAAAGACCGTATGCCGAAATTTAAAGAAAAAGACAGATGACAAGTAAATTTCCACAATTTTTATTCAAGCTCATGTCATTTATATTTATGACATTTACATCTGTGCCTTTAGTGGGCTTTTGTACCTCCACTGGCGATTACAGCATTTCGCGCATTGGGGCTCACGACGGGGTGTTTGTGCTCCGTCGGACGTTTACATAGCAATGGGTACATTAGTGTCACCAATGGGGTGTTTGTCCCCGGGGTAACATGCCTCTACGTATGTCTTTTTGACACCGGAGGACTTAAACATGGGCCTCTATGAGTGTCGTTTTATGACCCCGGAGGACTTAAACATGTGCCTCGCCGGGTGTCATTTCATGACACGGAGGACTTAAACATGGCCAACGGGGGTCTTATAACAACCTGTGGCGTCTCTGTGCGACGAACGCAGGAGGGCTCGACCACGAAAGAAAACACCAACGGGCGCGGAGACCTTTCCCGACACGTGCGGCTATATAAGCTCACGCACGGACCAGCCGAAGTGTTCACGAGCGAAACGAATGGCGTGGTGTCTCGGGCGTGTCTTGGGCCGAAAATGCGTGTCGTTCAAATGGGGTATGCCTAAATACGCCTCGACGTGTGTCGTTTTATGACACCGGAGGACTTAATATGTGCCTCGACGTGTGTCGTTTTGTGACACCGGAGGACTTAAACATGTGCCCGACGTATGTCGTTATTGACACCCGGAGGCCTTAAACATGTGCCTCGACGTATGTCGTTTTATGACACCGGAGGACTTAAACAGAATGTTGGGAGTCATATGACAACCTGTGGTGTCTCTCACGGACGAGCGCAGGAGGGCCCGAACGCGAGGACAGAACACCGACAGACGCCAAGGACTTTCTCCCCAGCACGTGCGGCCTATTTAAGCTCGCGCACGTAAGGCTCTCAGCGGACCTGAGTGGCATGCGATTTGTTCGCCGTGGTCTCCGCTTGTAGGCCACAAGGTGTCTTCTTGCAATGGGGGTATGGCCCCCTATTTATAGTTTTTGCGGGGGCTAACCGGCGGGGGTACCCTCCCCGGCGGAGGTCTTCGGAGGCACGTGCGTAGAGGCAGAAGCGCGAGCGTCGAGGCTGCTGGAGATGGGGCTGACTGGCGGAGGGGGCCGCCAGTCAGGGGGCCTGACCGGCGCCCTCCCTGCTGGCGCGGGGGCTGAACCGCGCCCCCCCCTGCTGGCGCGGGGCGAACCGGCGGCCCCCCTGCTGGCGAGGGGGCTGACCGGCGCCCCCCCCCTGCTGGCGCGGGGGCGAACCGGCGACCCCCCCTGCTGGCGAGGGGGCTGACCGGCCCCCCCCCTGCTGGCGCTGGGGGCCGAACCGGCGCCCCCCCCTGCTGGCGCGGGGCGAACCGGCGGCTCCCCCCCCCTACTGGCGAGGGGGCTGACCGGCGCCCCCCCTTGCTGGCGGGGGCCGAACCGGCGGCCCCCCCCTGCTGCGCGGGGGCGAACCGGCGGCCCCCCCTGCTGGCGAGGGGCTGACCGGCGCCCCTGTGGGGGCGCGAACCGGCGGCCCCCCTCACTGGCGAGGGGGCTGACCGGCGGCCCCCCCCCCCCCCCCCCCCTGGGGGCTTCCTCTTGGCCCACCACTATTTACGGTGGGGCCTTCTTCATTTCAGGTCATTTTCTCCTCCGTACTTTCTGGGAGAAACTCGGGAGAGAGCTCTGTAGGCCTCCCTGGGTTGTTGGTTGACGACCGCGCACATGCGCACGTGCACCGCTCGCACTTCCTCGGCCGTCCCATGTGCGTTGTCCTCGTTTTTGAGGGACACGTGCATTTGCTCCCGGAACCCTTCGGCTTCGGGCGCGACTTTGAACTCCGCTCCGGACGTAGATTTTTTGACATCCGGGGTACGTGCCCTTCGTCGACGAAGATTTCTCGGGCATCTCGCTTCCAGGTCCCTCGGATTGACGCGAGTATTCGGAGTTGTTTATTCCGACGTCTGACGGGAGAGACCGGGAGTTTGTTCCCGTTCCCCCAGGCGTATTTGTTGCCCGGGTTTGTTTAAGCCCCGATATTTTTCGGGTTCAACAGGGACCTTGGCCTTCACAAGAACAAGAGCCTAGTGGCCCTAGTGAAGCCACAAGTACATACAAACCGCTTGGTATATGGTGTCCAGCTCCATCACAATCTGGAGAAAGCTCAAGTCAACAATTTACACCAAGAGGGATTCAAATGGGTATGCATGATTTAACAAATTCCCTCTTTGGTTATAGCTACCCAAACCCAAATGATGGTGGCTCATCTATGTCTGGAAGTGGATGGAAAGATTATTAGTCTTCTATCAAATGTAAGTTACATGTACAATGTCTTAAATTTCATGTTTTATGTACTATGAATGCATGTATAATTGATTTTTGATGCAAATCTTAGTTCTTTCTTTCATATATCAGATTTTCTATTTTTTCCTGAATTTTTCCTGATTTTTCCTGAATTTTCCTGCATTTTTTCCAAAAAAATAACATTTTATAGTCTGGCCGATCCAGGATCGGCCAGACTTCCCTGGGATCCAGCGGATCCTTCGATCTGATCCGATCCAGGATCGGATCGATCAGGGTCGATCCCGATCCCGATCCCGATCCCGATCCTGCCTTCCATGTTCTGAACGCGGCAGCCTCCTATGTCGTGTTCTTGATTCTGGTTTCGTTAAACCGTTTGGCGGCCAGACAGAGCAGGGGAAGCTTTGTCTGGCCAGAAGGAGGGTATTGCGGTGATTTTTCGAAAATTTCGATTTAGGAGCTTGCGTTTGGCGTGGTTTCGGTGTGTGGGGATTGCCCGGAGCGTGGAAAGCTTCAATCGACCCTAGTTCATCGTGGTTCTTCATGTGGTAGGGAGATTTCTCCGTAGTTTGTCTGATTTGTTTAGTTTGAAGCAAGAGAATGATAGAATAGTGTGCACATATGATAATTTAGTTGTTTACATGCTTTATAGAAGTTTAATGGTTTAGAAATGGAGTTGTTGGGTCGTTTCTCTAGGTGAATACCGCAGGTTTGGGGTTTTTTGTCTGAGAAGGCGACGGGCGGGCTGTCGCGTTATGGTCGCGCCCTTGACCCGTCGCGTTCTCATTCAGGAATGTGTTTATCGAGCTGTTGCGTTCTGAACGCAGCCCATTGCTTGTCGTGTTCTAGTTTTTGAGTTGTGGGGTTTAAGGTTTGGTAATCTGGGCCCATGTGGCCTTTGTTTTGGTTAATTACTTTTATGTTAAGATGTTAAAGGTTGTTAGCATTAGTAAAGCATGATGTAGCATTATTGAGTAGATTTATGATTAGTAATGGTTAATGTGCTTTACGTTGGTTAAGTTGTATATGTTAATTTGAAGGTTGGTAGTATGAGGGTTTGGCTTAATATTTGTAAGACTATGTTTTAAATGTACCGGCTACCAGTTGTTATCGTTTAACGTAAAGGATTAGTGTTTGTGGCTCAATATTCTATATTGGGTAATGAAAGATGATTATTGTTGGTATCAAACGATGGTAATATGTTTATGTAAATGATTATTAATTGTGTGGTTTGCCGAGTCTGGTGGTCCGGTGTTATTCTAGAATACCTCCCCAGTCGGGTACCTCAGGTTCTTTATGAGCCAGGCACGTGTGTGCTCGGGGTTTTGTCTCGATCATGGTTTGCCGAATCGGAATCGGGATCGATTCCCCCAGAATCGGTCCGAATCGGATCGATTCGCATGGTATATTATATATAATATATCATATGATATATATATTGCATATATCATATTTTAGACACATTTATATTGATTAAATACATATATGTAATATATATCATATTTATAATGTATAACATATATTATAAATATTATGTAATATTATATATATATATAAAGGGAATCGGGGCGAATCAGGCGAATCAGGGATCGAGTTTCCCCTGATTCGCACCGATTCGGGGGAATCGGGCCGATTCGCCCCGATTCGGCAAATCATGGTCTCGATACTGTGTGTATTGTAGAGGTCTGTGTCGTCTTCTTAGACACCCTCACTCGTTCTTCGAGTTGTCGTCTGGCTAAGGGAAAGACGACAATGAGGCAACGACTTGTGTGTTGCGGTTGTCTTCGATCGCTTGTAGAGCGCCCGTAGTTGGGGGGACAGATATCAGTAGACGTATTGGTCCTCAGCTAGTCCTGTTTTCTAGTGCCTCACTTTAGGGACTTCGGCCAAAGCCCTAAGGTGTTAGGCATGAGTCTGCAGTGTGGCGGTGGTCTGCAGAGTGGTGTTGGTTGGTCTCCAGAGTTCTTTGACTTTGCAATGTGGTTGTGGAGCGAAAATTGGACCTTTCGTCTGTGACTGCGAGGCTGAGAGGTTTTTCCTGTGTGTTGTTGTCCGGGTTAGATACTGGCGTCATGAACCAGTAATCATTAACCGAGTGGTAGCGTCGTTCCTTTTGGCTTTGCTTTGTCGTTTCCTTCTGACTCCGTTGGTGGTTTCCTCCGACTTAAGTTTTGTTGGTTTTTCTGTCTTAGCTAGTGGTTTACTTCGTAATAATTGTGGATTGATAAGCTTGATATTGTTTAATTTTGCAGTTAGCCTAGTGGCTTCCTTAGTGTTTCTTTCATGTGGTTCTTCTATATATTTTATTAAATAGTGGCCATGTTTAATAGTGTGCTCTCGGTTGAATTATGTGTTTGGTTGTGACTATTGAGGATTCTTATTTAATGTTAATTAGTCAGTTATTATGAATAATGAGATGTTTAATTACATTGATTAGAAAGTATGATTAGGTTGCAGCTTTTGAGGCATTTCTTTTAAATTGTTACTTATGAAATAATTGGTGAAATTGTATTAGCTGACCAGGTGAATTTAGTGTTTCTCTTGGTTACTCTGAAATATATATATTGTGGTTAGTTTGCTTTTGAGGAGTTTCCCTGCTGAGTTTGTGACTTCGTGAGGCTCACTCCCCTACAGCTCTTTTCAAGTGTTAGCGAGCGTGGTTTGTAGAGGCGGACCTGTCTACCTGTGGTTGTGTGAGCTTTGGCTCCTATTGTACACCTCGGGGTATGCCTCAGGTTTCTGTACTTTTTTTGGACATGTAATTACGTAGTGGGACAATATAAATATATGAGATCTTGTACTTATCATGTATCTTTATATAATGTGATTGTCTTTCATTTTCTGACTGGTATGTTTGCGGGAGGCGGATTTAGTTATGGAGTCTTTTCAGGCATAAATATCTAGGGTCGCTACAGAATCAGGGCCCTATCTGGTCGATCCAGCCAATGCAAATTTAAATTTCAAACGGCTAGTTGGATTGGCCTCATATCGGGCCCATCCACACGTATTGGTCCGAATCAGCCAATCCGGGTTAAACCTTATCCGGTAGTTGGTCGATCTGGCCGATACAGCCTGGATCTTGGGTCCTTTAAGCATCATTGGGCCGATTGCAACCAGCAGATTGGCCTTGTTTTTCCCCTCCCATCTCCCTATCCACTTGTGTCCTTTGACCTTCTCTTGTCCTTTCCCCATCGCCGCCACTGCCGCCAAATGTTGCCACCGCCTTCTTGATATTCTTCTTGTTCTTTGAAGTTTGAAGGAGGCTATTTTAAGGTATGGTTTTAAATTTTTGAAATTTAAAAGTTCTTTAAAATGAGAGATACAGTATTACATTGTAAATGGAGATTAAGTTGTATGGGGGGCATCAAAATATTTAGAGTTTGTGAACAAACCCCCAAATTTCACCTTAATTAGGATTTGAAAATTGAGACTTTTTCCAATTAGTGCAATTATAGGTCAATTAAGTGTGCCAATCACTAATTTCCCCAATTGTACCATGATGTGAAAAGGTGGGGTTTAATTTCAGGAAATTGGACAAAACTCTTAATTGGGACTTTTGTTCAATTAGTGCAATTAGAGGTCAATTAAGTGTGTCGATGACTTAATTGACCCAATTGTGCCATGATGTGAAAAGGTGGGTGTTTAGTTTCAGGAAATTGGACAAAGTCTCCAAATTTCACCCTAATTAGGGTTTGGAACTTGAGGCTTTTGTCCAATTAGTGCAATTAGACATCAACTAAGTTTGTCTATCACTTAATTGGCTTAATTGTGCCATAATGTGAAAAGGAGAGTGTTAATTTTGAAAAAAATGTAAAGAAGTAATCAAAATTGAAACTAATTATAGAGTTACATACTTGTCTTTACATGGTTACATGATCATGGTTGCGGAGGGAGAGGGAGCACCACATGCACAAGGAGACATTCGGTGGCATCATGGATTTCTTATAGTAAGAGAGTGCAATGCAGTCATTGTAATGGAGGTGTCTATCATCACAAGCACATATTGCAGGCATTGGTGGAAATGTCCAGAAATGCCATTCATGGCCCCAAGCCCTTGTGGATGAGATGAGGGCCTATGTGACTGAAATAGAGCTACAAAAAGAAATTCGAATTCAGCATCAGCGGTAGTTATATGAAGAGATTTCTGGCAGACAATAGCTGGGCATAGGAGGGATAAAGACCTAATAAGGGAAAGACCAATCCCCTTGATGATGATGGAAAGGTACAAAATCTGCCACAGGATGAGAGATTTTAGGTAAGCATTACATCGGAATCGGCATAGTGCTAGAGAGAAAAATGAGCTGAGTATGAGTACAAGAGAGGGATCATTAGGATAATGTCTAGCAAGGGGAGGTGGGAGATTGACATCAGTTAGGAGGGGCAGCTCTGTTTTAGGATGTGGAGGATATTCGCAGTGGTGTGATGTCATCGATCCTATACGAGGCCTATGGGTAGATACTTGCATTGAAAGCCATCAGTAAAGCAGCCAACCATCAAGCATGCAATGAAAGGGGTGAAACCACGGTTGCTGCAGAAAAACATGCCGTGAAGCATGGTTTTGCACGGCGGAGCGAATCGGCTCGATTCGCCCGCATTGGAGCGAATCTACGCCGGCCCGTAAGCGTGATCCGCCTGGATCCGCCGTCCGCCAGGGAATCGACCGGATCCGCCTCGCTCCGGCCCGATTCGCCCGGCCCGACCCGCTCCGCTTCGCCCCGCCCCGTAAGAAACCCCCGATGCCCTGCGAATCGATACTGTGCAGTCCCGATTCGCAGGAGCCACGCCGCAAGAGCCCTTTTTCCCCCTTTTCCCCCTTCTCTCTCAAGGAAACGCAGATCCACACTCTAGGAGACCCAAGGAGGCTTCCTAGGTGGATTGGAAGGTGCTTGGAGGTGTTCTGGGCTTCTCTCATCCCTCTCTTCATCTTTTTCACTGTTTTGAAGGTAAGTCTCATTCTATCTTCCATTTTTTTTCTGTTTTTGTGTTGATGGATGGGATTCATGGGAGATGATGTTGCAAGTGATTAGTGTCACTTGCAACCATTTCTCCCTTGAATCTTCCATTTTTTAACATAGATTACCCCCATTTTCTCCTATTTTCGAATTTCTGAAAATATTTTTTAAAAAAATCAAAATAATTGAAACATGATATAGCAAGTGTTTAATGTTTAGTTTCCACCATTTCTCCTTTGAATCTACATTTCTTCCACAATTTGGCCATGTTCTTCCATTTTTTTATTTTCTAAAATTATTTAATAACAGAAATTGCAACGAAATTATATTTTTAAAAACAAAATTTAGAACCATGATGTTGCAAGTGTTTAGTGTTCACTTGCAACATTTCTCTCTTGAATCTTGAATTTTTCCACATACATTTGCCCATTTTCTGTAATTTTGAATTTCTGAAAATATTTGTTTAAAAAATCAAAATAATTCAAACATGAGGGTGTAAGTGTTTAATGTTCACTTTCCACCATTTCTCTCTTCAATCTTAAAATTTTCCACATAGATTTGCCCTTTTTCTTTTAATTTTGAATTTCTGAAAATATTTGTTAAAAATTCAAAATAATTCAAACATGATGGTGTAAGTGTTTAATGTTCACTTTCCACCATTTCTCCTTTGAATCTATCTTTCTTACACATACTTTTGGCCATGCATCTAATTTTTTATTTCTGAATTTATTTAAAAAAATCAGATATATTTTTTAGATGAAATTTAATGAATAACTATTTTATGTAGATGGCACCGAAGAAAGCTGCTAGTGAGGACATTGGGTGGCAACACGGGACTGCAATAGGCAGTAGGCACAATTACAAGTGCAACTACTGCGGCCATACGGGCCAAGGAGGGGGCGTCTCCCGCCTCAAGAAGCACCTTGCAGGTGGGCGGCTTGCAGGGTACCAAGATGTCCAAGGTTGTAAATCCGTGCTGCTGAAGTGAAGCGGCTCATGATTGAACACTTGAAGGGTGTTCGTGCTGAGTCGCAAAGAAAGAAGGCGGACAAGGGCATGCAGGAGAGGATCATCTCGGGAAGGCAACGAGATGAGATGACGATGACGAACCTGATGTGCCTTATCCCTGAGCAGATAGGGAGCTTTGAGGTTGGTAGTGGTGGCAGTGTGTCTAGAGTTGGGGGTGAGACCCAGTCCCGTCGGTACTCCAATGTGGATGATTACTTCACTCATATTCCATCCTCAACCAACGTACCAAACCAGACAGAGAGCAAGGGCAAAGGAAGAGATCCACGGGTGTAACCTTAGAAGAGGTGGATCCGCATTTATATTCTCGGGAGCATGGAAAACAAACCAGAATTGATGATGCAACAACAAGCAAGGGCCTAGATATAAAGTGGGCCGTGCAGTGGCAAAATGGTGGCATCATTCGGGCATTTCATTCAATGCAGCTAATAGCCCGTATTACAAAAGTATGATCCAAGAGGTACAACAACAAGGGCTTCATGTGCAACCACCCTCATCAAGAGACTTGGCAGGGAGATATCTAGATGAAGAAGTGCCGGAGATCAAGTCATATATCCAGGCTTCAAAAAAAAGTGGGAAAAATATGGTTGCACACTCATGTGTGATGGTTGGTCAGGTACGACCAAGAGTAGTCTTATCAACTTCCTTGTGTATTGTGATAGACAGGTGTTCTACCACAAATCTGTTGATGCATCCGATAGAGTGCACAATTCTGAATATATTCTAAGTTTGATGCGGGAGGTTGTGGATGAGATAGGAGAGCAATATATTGTGCAAGTGGTGACCGATAATGGCTCTGCATACAAGAAGGTAGGTGAGGAGTTGATGCTCTTTATCCTCATCTTTACTGGACTCCTTGTGCAGCACACTGTGTAGATTTGATGTTGAAAGAGATTGGCACATTGCGACCTGTCAGGATGTGGTGGAGGCTGGAAGAAAATCACAAGGTACATTTATAATCATCATGTTGTGTTGGCGTGGATGAGAGAGTCCACAGGTAGAGTTGTTGCGGCCGCTATCACCCGCTTTGCAACTAATTTCATTGCTTTACAAAGTCTCCTAAAGCATAAAGATGGTCTAAAACGCATGTTTAGGACAGACAGATGGATGCACAGCACTTTTGCAGGGACTACTGATGGTAAAGATGTAGAAGGGATCATCTGCAGCGCTAATTTCTGGGACCGAGTCTTCAAGCTGGTGCAATCATTGAACCTCTTTATGAGGTTTTGAGGGTGGTTGATGGGGATAGGAGACCAAGCATAGGTTTGGTTTATGCAAAAATTGAAGCTGCAAAGAAAAAGATCCACGATGTGTCCCCTCGTTATGCACACTTGGTCTTAGACGTTGTTGAGATCGGTGGGACCGACAAATGAGTCGGGATCTACATATGGCGGTGAAAAATTTTAGTTCACTTGGTACTATATTTTTTTTTAGTACAATCACACTAATTGATTTATACCATAATTGCAGCTTACTATCTCCATCCTGCTTACCATTATGCGTTCGAGCTATCGTACGAGGATCACTTGATTGCCGCCTTTACACGGGTTGTTGAAAGACTGTCAAGGAGTCCATTGGATGCAGCAGATGCTATTGATCAGGCGAGCATTAATACAAGTACATCATGTTTATGTCAATTATCAATTGCAGCTTTTTCTAATGGACTTCATGCGGCAAATGAAGAGCTTTAGAGAAGGGGTAGGGAGTTTTGCAGAGCCATCCGCTATTGCTGGTCGGGACCGCATTGATGCCGGTAATGTGCTTTCCCTTTTATAATTACATATTAGTAAACTCAACGATTGACTAATGAGTGCAACAATATTTTTTTACAGCTGATTGGTGGTTCAACTTTGGGCATTCGACACCCATATTGAGAAAATTACAGTAAAGATCTTGTCCCAGACCTCCTCCTCAAGTGGTGTGAGAGAAACTGGAGCACCTTCGCATTGATACACACCAAAGTCCGGACAGGTTGTCACATAGGCGGTTGGACAATTTGGTGTATGTGCATTATAACATGAGGTTGAGGGTGAAGCATTTAACAGAGGATCCAAAGAGGGGGGAGGTGGAGGATGATCCGGTTGACATTGGGTTTCTACGAGATGATGAAGACCCAATGGTTGCATGGGTTGCACGAGCGACACAGAGCGGGAGAGTTCGAGTTAGATAAGGAGGCAGATGATCCGGAAGATCCACCACGGCCAAACACATTTTTAGCTAAGGCTATCGAAGCTGCAGAAGCGGAGGAGGGGGGTGATGGAGATGTGGGAGGGGGCGGCCACCACATTCTAGTCAATTTCAGGCCGAAGAAGAATGAGGTAGATCTTCTTGGGAATTATCAATTGGGGCAAGAGGTGAGACAGTAGTTCTAATTTGTTAAACATGTTCATTCTTTGTTTTGTCATTGTCTGTTGTATAATTTGTGATGTGGGGACTATTGCAGGTGGTGCAATTGTTGATGATGATGCAGAGTTTGAAAGATTGATGAATTTAGGCCCGTCAGCCCACTCAGAGTTTATGAGAGAAGCACAAGCAATTGTTTCCGCGAACCAAGAAGGAAGGGATCACATAAGGAACCTGCTGCTCTCTTCCCAAGCTGCAAAAGGAAAGGCGGTGGCGACATCCAACCAAAGAAAGGAAAGGGGAGGACATAGGTCCAGCAGGTGCCCAGCCAAAGGCATTGTCATTACAGAGCCAACCGCCCCAGCACAAAGAAAAAGAGTTGGTTACCCTGGGGATCCAAGAAAGGGAAAAATTGGCTGCCCCTTCTGTAGATCCACTTGACATTGCAGATTTAGAAACATTGGATCCAAATGCAGAAGAAACACCTCCAGAGGATTCGCCACGATTACCTAGTAGCCGCTCCCATGACTCCATGACAACTGGTTCACCGGGTGGGTCTGTAGGTGGGGTGATGGAGATGGGGGAGGGGGCGATGGTAATGTTGGAGAAGGGGGAGGGGGCGGGGGTAATGATGTAGATGGGGGCATTCACAGCGGAGCAGCATCATGGCGGCCCAGTGAGTACAATAGAAGGCGAAGGGTTAGGGGAGGTGGTCGTGCAGAAGGTGCCAGCAGTGGATAGTGATAGCTATACCACTATGATATCTGATTTTGAAAGAATGAGTACAAATGTCTGTGGGATCCTATGGATATGGGGGACATAGTTATCAGCCAGAGTCCGACACAGGCTACTCTAGCGGCTATAGTGGCTATAGTGGGTACGCCACCACAGGCTACCCAGCACCATATTTTCATCCTCCTCCGTTTGTTCATGTTCATGTTCCTATTCCTGTTCCTGTTCAGCAGACTTATGTTTCTGCAGAGATGTAGAAATGGCGAGGTTGAGTATAGTCCGTCCTGGATGCGAGGTGTGGGACACTTTGTGAGGGAGTTTCGGAGCAGATACAAACCCATGATGACTTGGGATGAGTTCCGTTCATTTGTGTCTCGAACCAAAAGTTATCATCTTATTGGGGAGCTGCCCTCAGAGTCGGATGAGTCTGTCCAACCCCAGTGGGGTACATATGATCCATATCAGCAGGGATATTGGGGATACTAGACTCATTGTACTTTGTATTTGGATTTGAATTTCAGGTTTGTACTTTTTAGTTGATATGAGTCTCATTGTATTTTTCAATTGGAATTGAGTTTCATGTTTCCACATTTCATGTTTATACTTTGAAGTTTGTTCTCAATTTCCAATACAATTGAATGAAAATGGATGTTTGTGTATATTACATGCCAAAATATCATCAGTTATACATGATGTTCTTCACAAGTTGTAAACATAGAAACAGCCAAAAAATATCAAAACCATGCGAATCTGGCCAAACTGGGGCTTCAGCCATGACTGCCCAACAGTTTCCAGGCGAATCGGGTCGATTCGCCCCGATTCGGGGCGAATCGGAGCGCATCAGGCGGCCCGATTCGCCCCGATCGGCGCACCAGCAAACCATGCCGTGAAGAATGTAGTGAAATAGTTTTTGCATGCTTGGGATTCTCAATGTTTGTCGCCCTCAGAAGTTGGTCTGGGCCTCATTTCTTTATCTCACATGCAGACTGAGCTTCAGATGAAAATGATGTGGACAGTGCTGTCATCAAACTTCATATGGGCTTCATACTAAGTGTAAATATCTGACTAATATTCATTCTCACAAGCCTCATTTCAGAATGCACAGGGGGCGAGAGGTCAGCCTGGCATGAGGCGGCTGCGGGCATTGTCTCTTGTTATTTTGTCCAGGTTGGCCAGGCTGATGCAGCTTTCTGGTTGGACAAGTGGGCCTGCAGTGCTCCTTTGTACTCTTTTCTACCTATGCAGATTTGGAATAATTTCCGTTGAAGGTGTCTGTTAAACAAGTCTTGGCTAACCCTGCTCATCAGAATTGGGCTTTCATTAATGCTCATGTCCCCACTGATGTTAAGCATATTATCTCCTGCATGCTGTTTTCTGAGGGGGATGATTGCTGGCTTTGGACCCCTGCTTCTGACGGATTCTTTTCTACCAGAACTTCTAGAAGAATGAATATATCTAATGCTAGCACCAGCCTCACTGGTCATGCATTTGGGCTCCCTTCATTCCAAACTCAATTTCAGTTTTCCTTCGGAGAATGTTGAGGGACTGCTTACCTACAGACGATCGCATTGCTCGAAGTGGCGTTCCTCTTTGTTCTCGTTGCCATTGTTGCCAGCAGGGTCGCGTGGAGACCGTCCACCACTTATTTTTCTCGAGCCTCTTGCTGCTTCTCTTTGGAGAAAATTTGCAGACTTTATCACTGTTTTCCCAGTGAATGGACACCAGTCTGCCTCCCTGTTACAGTTGATTATTTCTACTAGCAGAAGTTCATTTACTCTTCATCTCGTGCATTCTTTGGGAAACTTGGATTTCACCGAAACAAAGCCCGCTATGATGGCTGAGCTATGCGCTTTGATCAGATTGTGTGGTGTATCATCCAGCACATCAAACACCTGGCTCCTCTAATAAAAAATGCAGATCACATCTCAGCTTCCCAAGTAAACCTACTGTCACAGTGGGCATTGAAGTCCACATCACTCCTTGCAGTCCTCCTATTATTGTCACTTGGCTAAAGCCTCTGGCCAGGTATCATAAACTCAACGTCGACGGTTCTTTTGACATGCTATCTGGCTCGCAAGGGGTGGAGGCATTCTTCATGACAGCAGTGGATCGATGGTTTTCGAATTTGCCCATGCATACACTTCTCATCAAAAGCCTGGAGGCTGAGACCATTGTCCTCTTAGAAGGGCTACAACATTGCTATTGGCATGGCTACAAAACCCTATTGGTTGAGTCTGATTCTGCAGTCCTCATAGGCATCCTCAATGGAGAATCTGCTTGCCCTTGGTGAATTGGCCGCATGCTCATCAAAATCAGATCTCTTATGGCTGTCATGGACCTCCATTTTGCTCACGTTTACAGGGAGAGGAACCAAACTGCTATCGTCTTGCTGCACATGGACGGTCAAGTTTGTCCCTCTCTTTTTGGTGTTCGAGGGCTCCCTTATGATCTTCGCCTGGACAAATGTGGGTGTCCAGCTGTCCGTCTTTTGACCTAGGGTTGAGCACTATCTTTATTGTACCTTGTATCTCCAAGGGTATGCATTGTACTTGTATCTCTCAAGGGTATGCCTTGGTGCCTCTTGTAAACTTCTTACATTTTCTAATAAAATTTGTTTCCATGGTCCTTCTTGAAGGGGTGTGCGCTCTCCAAGTGATGTCTATGAATTATTTACTTAAAAAAAAGAAATAGTTTTTTGCATGCTGGAGTTCCAGCACATACAATATCCAACTCATACTTCCAAACCATATTGGATTCTATTAGAAAGGGTAGGTCTAGATTGAAAGCATCCACTGCTCACATTATTTATGAAAAATATCTTGACGAGAAAGTGCAAGAGTAGAAGAATGGGGTGGACTCTTTTAAAGTTGTTTGGATGGCTAGAGGGAGGTTGTACTTTTATGTGTGATAGACGGACAAGGACAACAAGGAAGTCCATGATAAATTTCCTTGTATATTGCAGAGAGGATATAATATTCATGAAGTCTGTGGATGCAAGCAGACATAAAAAATGCGGACTATCTTTTTAGACTTATGGACAAGATGGTTGAAGAGATTGGAGAACAAAGTGTTGTACAAGTTGTGATAGATAATGAAGCTAGCTATAAGACAGCCGTAAGAAATGATGGAAGAAAGGAACATGTATATTGAGTTCCTTGTGTAGCACATTCTCTGGATTTGATGATAGAGGACATTGGAAAGGACATACATGTTTCTGAATTGATGTCCAAGGTGCAGATGATCACTAGTTTCATTTATGGAGACAAAAAAATTCTACAAATGATGAGAGCATGCTCTAATGGACATGATATCCGTTGTTCTGGCCCAATGAGATTTCCTTCCAACTTTGTTGCATTGGAGAGTTTACATAAGTATAGACATGAGTTGGGCACTCTCATTCGTAGTTTTCAGTACTTGGCACATGTGCTACATTGAGAGCGGAATCCAGAGATATTACTCATGAGGTAACTAGTTTGATTGGCAACCACCGTTTCTAGGACAAAATCTTCTACTATTTGAAGTTGATAGAGTGTACTATACAAGTACTAAAGGTGGTTGATGGAGAGGATATTAGTTACTCGTACGATGCTATGGATAAAGGCTAGGAAAGGTTGAAGGAGAAGCATCCAATGACATTTCGGAAATGGTGGAGAATCATTGATAGAAGATGGAAGTCCACCTTCCACCATGATTTATATACAAAGGGTAAGTGCATTACCTTTCATATTTCTTAAATATGTTCTCATTATGAATTCTTCATTTATGCATGTGTGTATTATGATGTAATGTATGCAAGGTATTTCTTTAATCCAGCATCAATATATCAGTTCAGTACACAATGATGGTGAAGTGCTCTAAGGGACAAGGAATGTTATCATTAGATTGTCCAGGAGCATTGAGGATAGGATATATGTGATCATGGAGGTATAATTCTCATTCGTTATTGTTACCGCTCAAGTAACGGGGTCGGCCTCGGCCGAGTAGCTCCCAAGGAAAGACGCGCCACGCCTCGACTACTGGACTTGGACCTGCAAGACCACCGAGTGACCTCGGTGGGGAAGGACTCCGACGCTCAAGTCAGTTCGCGAGGTCAGATGGGTAGGATTTTCTGGACCAGAAGTTACGTACCTCCTGTGTGGGTGATGCCTTATCTTTTATAGTGGTTCCATGAGCGCGGTTATGTTAAGTGGGTCAAAGACGTGCCCCGGGGTCTGTCTGAGATTCCTGTTGACTGAATTAGTGGGCGTTAATTGCGGGTGGCTTGCGGTTGCGACCCTCGGAGTGTCTTGCCACTAATGGGCCTTCCATAATCATCGTGCGGGAGCGGTTAAAGTGCGTGGTTCGTGATCTTCGGGCCTTTCCGTAACCTAACTTCCCGTAGATGCTGCCAGGGCTCGGATTAGGAAAGCCTTGGGAGCGATTAGCCTTCACCAAAGACGGGGGCAAAAACCAACTCGTGTAAAGACTCGGCGCATAAGGGGATCCGGTCTTGCGAGAATTCACCAGTCGTGTTGGAGACAGCTCGGCCGATGGAACTCGTCTAGTCGAGCCGCCGAGAGCCAGCATACTGCCGATTACCTCTTGCCTTGGTCAGGTCGGCTAGCCTAGCTCGGCTCGGGGTTCGGTTGGCCGAAGACATGCCACTGTGCCGAATCGCCGAGTGACGACCCGCGCCAAGCTCAGGTCAAGTGGCCTAATGACGACCTGTATCACTAGCCCCCCAGCTTTTACTCAGGTCGTCGTGACGAGTTGAGAAAAAGGTGTTAAGAACTAATGATCAGACGCCGTCGTACACCTTTTTACCGATTGCGTCGCGCGCTGTCATGATCATGAAAGGACTCACTGGCCGTTGAAAAGACGTGACTTCCGACGTTTATGACTTCAGTTGGTGTGGCACGCCGGCTCGAATTCTGATAGTAATCATGGCGGCCTCCGAAGCGACTGGCGTTCCCATCGACGTCTTGTCTTCCGAATGTTTCCCCATGATCACAATCCATGCTCATGGTTTGTTGGCTATCAGAGTGGCGACAAGTGGGTCGATCGCGACGCTCCAGGGTAGCGATGATCGGTGTCCGTTGGATCGAGATAGCCCCTGGGCCCTTTAAATAGCGTCGCCAGAGTCAAAATGGGACCCTTCGCGCACGAGCTTTGTCATCTGCAGAGGCCGAGTTCCCGAGTTGTGACGGAGTGACCAGGCGTTTTTTTCCCGAGCTCCCAGTCGACAGCCCCCGTTTGATCTCTTCCTTCCTAGAGGTAAGCCATGGGCTCGCCTTCTGCTTCCTGGTCCCCTTCTGCTTCCTCTACGGGGTATTCTCCTTCCGAGGGTACCAGGATTCATCCCTCTTTCTGTCGCCGGTCCTCTGCTTCTGCGGCTCCTCCCGACGCCAGGCCGGTGGTGGAGGAGAGCGAGGTTGAGCCCGCAATAACTCCTGGGACGTATGTGCCCAAGGTTTCTTCCACTCCGTCCTTCGGCGTGCGCAAGGCGGCCGACTCCGTGGCTGACGCCGTCACGGAGATTGACCAAGCAACCGTTGACGGAATCGCGAACCATCCAGGGATCGCCTTCCCTCCCGACTTCCAGGTCTATGCTTCTGATAACCTCCGGGCCCATTATACAATGGAGAATGGGTTCTGTTTGTACTCGGAGTCAGTTAAGGCTGGCTTCCGATATCCCCTTCATCCCTTTTTTGTCCACCTCTTGTGGTATCTGGAAGTCGCTCCTTCCTAACTAGCCCCGAACTCCTGGCGGTCGACTGTTGGTTTTTTGGTGGCATGTGCCATGGCCAAAATTCGGCCCAGTATCCGCCTCTTTTTCTACTGCTTTTCCCTCAAAGTCTCGGGGGATTGGCATTTTATTTTCAGCTCGGACAGGCCGCCACTTTCTTGGGAGTTTCCCCTCTCTATCCATCACTGGAAGAGGAGTTTTTGCTTTATCCACAGCTTGGAAGGCTGGGAGTTCCCGACCGTCTGGTCGTGCATCAATCCCCAGGACGAAGCTTTCCAGCCGCCTGCCGATATGAGTGGTGCCGAGCTTTCAACCTTTGAGTCGCTGCAGGCGGTATCGGTACCTAACTTGCGCGAACCCTCGGCTGACCTGTTCGAGTTAATTCGGCGGGCCGATATAGGTCTGATGTCTTTTAGGAAGTTTTCCTTTATGATTCTATGTTTTGACAATGCTGTCTAATTCCGTGTTGCCTTGTTTTCTGACAGCTATGGCCGACTCGACGAATTACCGATCCCTCCCTGCCCAGCGCTTCGCCGCCGGGAGGGGGAAGAAGGCGGCTCGAGAGAAGCGCCCTGCCGAAGAGGCCGAGGTTCAAATCGTCGAGCCCCCGTTCCTCCTGTTGTAGTGGCCCCTCCTTCGGCCCCCGTGACTCGGGAGGCGGAGAAAGCGCCGAAGCGGCCACGACTGGTCGAAGGCGGTTCGTCCAGTGTTGCCCCTCCGCCGAGCCGTCCGGCCCCTTCACATCAACCCTTGGGGCCGAGCCCCTTGGAATGGGGTCGGGTCTCAGCCCCAGCGGACGCCACCTCCTGGGCAGCCTCGCTGAAGACCGCCGATCTCGTCGAAGAGGCGTTCCGGGGCCTCCAAGTACAGCTGGGCATGCTCGTGACACTTCACCGTCGGATGGATCAAGTCCGGACGTCGGTTGAGAGTCGCGTGCGCCTTTTGGAGAAGGAGGTCGCCGAGTTCGGGAAGAAGAGCGCCGAGCTCGAGGGCTCGATTGCTGTCGGAGCCGCCCGGGCCAAGCAGTCGGAGGAGCGGGCCGCGACTCTAGCGAAGACTTTGGAGGAACTTAAGTCTTCGCTGGCCGACGAAAAAGCGGCGCCTCAGCCCACGAAAAAACGAAGACGGAAATGGCCCGAGTCGTCGCCGAAGAGCGCCAGAAGGCTGTGCTCGAGTACACCCAGTCCGAGGTGCACCTCGACCAGATAACTGGTCTGTTCGAAGATGGCTACAAGCACTGTTTGGCGGCAGTCGGCAAGGCCTTCCCCGACCTGGATCTATCGCCGGTGCAGCCCCCGAGCGACGACGGCGACGAGGCTGACGGGGAGGCCGCGTCGGTCACTGCTGCTACTGCCGATGCGGGGACTTCGGCTCCGGCCCCTCCGGCCGCCGGGCCTTAGCCTTCTTCGTTTTCCTTGTAGCCCCAAATCTTTTGTAATTTTCCTTTCCTCGGCCTTTCGGCCGTTATAATGAATATAATTTCTCGTTTTCGGATGGAGCCACATTTTTCGCCGTGTTAGGAGCTATTGTTGGATTAAGCGAGTGGTGTTAGGTTAGGGGTGCCGACTGTTGGAACGATTTCGTTTAGGATCTAGCTACGTAATGTTCGTTCAACTCGGAGTGTCGAATTGAACCCCTTCGATTTTTAGGAGTACCGAAGCGATCCTTGTGCGAGAATTCTAAGGGCTAGGGCGGCTGACCCCGTTATCGGAACTCGAAGTGCCGAAACGACCTCACGCAAGGGCTCTAAGGGCCAGAGGCCTGTGAGACGAGTGTCGGAGCGACCTCGCTATTGGAGCTCGGAGTGCCGAAGCGACCTCGCCCAAGAGCTTTAAGGGCCGGAGACCTGTGAGACGAGTGCCGGAGCGACCTTGCGCAAGAGCTTTAAGGGCCGGAGGCCTGTGAGACGAGTGCCGGAGCGACCTCGCTATTGGAGCTCGGAGTGCCGAAGCGACCTCGCGCAAGAGCTTTAAGGGCCGAAGAAGGCCCGAAGAACGAGTGCCGAAGCAACCTCGTCGTTGGAGTGCGGAGCGCCGAAGTGACCTCGCGCAAGAGCTTTAAGGGCTGAAGAAGGCCTGAAGGACGAATGATTGAACAATCTTTATTCTGACTTCTTCATCTCAGGGATAATAACATTTGAGATGCTCGGCATCCCATGTTCTTGGAATCGTCGAGCCGTTTAGACTTGCCAAGCGATAAGCCCCTTGTCCGAGGTCCTCCATCATGCGATAAGGACCCTCCCAAGTGGGCGAAAGCTTTCCCGTTGCCGACCTAGGATCTGATACGGCGAGCTTCCGGAGGACGAGGCTTCCCGTGCTGAAGTGGCGAGGCCTTACAGCCTTGTTGAATCTTCTCTTCATCTTCCGCTGGTAGACTTCGACTTTTAGTGCTGCCTTGTTCCGTCGTTCTTCTATCAGGTCCAACTCGGCCCGTAGCGAGCGATCGTTATCTTCACGGTCGAACCCAAGCACTCATCCTGAGGGTACGAGCAGCTCCACTGGTGTGACTGCTTCCACACCGAAGGCCAACGCAAAAGGAGATTCCTGAGTGGCTTCGCGGGGAGTTGCTCGGTACGTCCACAGGACATGGGGGAGTTCTTCGACCCATCGGCCCTTGTGGTCGTCCAATCTTTTCTTCAGCCCATCAAGGAGCGTTCGGTTGGTCACCTCGGCTTGCCCATTAGCTTGAGGATGCGCCACTGAGGTGAAACGATGGCTGATGCCGAGCTCTGCACAGTTGCGGTGAAACCTGGCGTTGTCGAACTGTTTTCCGTTATCAGTGATGATCGTCCGAGGCAGCTCGAACCTGCAAATGAGATTCTTCCAGACGAACCCCCAGGCGTTGGAGTCGGTGATCTTTGCCAAAGGCTCGGCTTCCACCCACTTGGTGAAGTAGTCGACCGCGACGATAAGGAACTTCTGCTGGCTCGAGGCTGGTGGAAACGGGCCGAGGATGTCCATCCCCCACTGCGCAAAGGGCCATGGAGCAGTCAGCGGCTTGAGATTGGCGGGTGGTTGCCGATCTACTTTGCCGAAGAGTTGGCATTGAGGGCATCTTCGCACGTATTCTTCAGCATCTTTCAACATGGTAGGCCACTAATAACCTTGCCGAGTTATTCTCCGGACCAGAGATCGTGGCCCTGTATGGCTCCCACATGTGCCCTCGTGCACCTCGGTGACAATTTCCTCAGCTTGTTTTTAGGTGACGCACCGCAGGTGGGGGAAGTTGAAGCCCTTCCTGTAGAGGTCATCACCAATCATAAAAAATCTTGGTGCATGTCTTTTTACCTTAAGGGCCTCCTCCTCATTACTCGGGAGTTGCCCGTTTCAGATATACTCAATGATTGGGGTCATCCATGTTGGCTCGGCCTCGGTGCACATCACTTCCGCAGCTCCTACTGAAGGCTCGCCGAGCTCCTCTACGAACACGGAGGGCTCTTGAGGATATCTTGAGGCGACTGCGTACTTGGATAGTGCGTCGGCTTGAGAGTTATCGGCTCACGGAATCTTTAGCAGTTCCGCCGCTACGAAGTCGCTCATCATTCTGCGGACTTCGGTCATGTAGGAAACAAGCTCTTCTTCTTTGGCTTTGAACTCCCTCGAGACTTGGCTGACGACCAGCTGGGAGTCGTTGTGGACTCGGACTTTCGTTGCTCCCAGGTTCTTGGCCATACTGAGTCCTGAGATGACAGCTTCGTACTCTGCTACATTATTAGAAGCAGAGAAGTCAAACCGAATCGCGTACCTTAGGATGAGGCCGTCCGAAGATTGCAGGACGACGCCAGCCGAGTTGGACGCCCCGTCCACGTGCACTAGCCAATATCCGATGGCCTCCTCCAGCTCTGGAAGCCTCGCCGTTCCTTCGGAAATGAAGTCGGCTAAGGCTTGAGTTTTGATGGCGACTCGAGGCCTATACGAGATGTCGAATTTGCCTAGCTCGATGGCCCACTTGGCCATCCTTCTCGAGGCTTCGGGTCGGCTGAGCACTTGTTTGACTGGGGCCTCAGTTAGGACGACTATCCGGTGTGCTTGGAAGTAGGGTCGGAGTCGTCGTGCAGCCATTACGAGCGCGTACCCCGCTTTCTCGAGGTCAGAGTAGCGCTGTTCGGCTCCACGCACAATAGTTGTCAAGGCGTCAAGGCGACCAAGGCGTAGGTGGGGTCTCGGATCGCCTAAGCGCTTAGGCGCTCGCCTAAGCAGTGCCTAGGCGTTTAGGACGGAACCAAGTATAAGTTGTTTTCAAGTGTCCCTCTTACATGATATTTATGTATCTATAAATATATATAATGAGAAAAATTCAATAAAAAATATCATAATATGACAGACATAAAGACAATGAAAGCAACAAAATTAAACTCTAAGTAAACAAACTCACATTATATATCAAAAGTCATAAAAAATATAAATTGACATATTCAAATAAATAAGCACACTAAATAAGAACAAGAAGTGCAAATATCATTCTACCATCAGAAAACTATTTTCAACTTTTAAAACAAGCTACACATATATGTAAATATGTTAAATAAAAATAGAAGTGCAATATCTTAACACACTTAAAACAAGTAAAAACTAAATGAGTCCATTACATAATCCCACAATATGCCTAAAAATTGAAAAGAAACTAGAAAATGACAAGTCTCATGTGTTTGGGTGATGATAGTTTAAGTTTGACCAAATTCTGAGAGATCTCAAACAGACTAAGTGCTGTCAGTAGAGAGCGCTCCCTTGGAGAAGTCATATGCACGTTTGACTTTTTTTACCCGACTTTAGATTTTTAGTGTTCCATATGGTTTATTTGAATTATCAAATTTTTAGATAGGTCAAATTATAAGAGATTAGAAAGTTAGCATTTTGCTAAAATCATTGAATCGTGATTTTCTTCTTCGATGGGAGAGTTGACTTTTTTTTGGTAAGAGATGATTTTTTTTGATATTTTTATTAGATTCAAATGGGGGGTACTTCCTTATTTACATGTAATATCTTAAGTAAATGAAACAACAAATTGTAACATTTACTTAAATGATATTCAGGTAAATAAGATGTTACCTGGAATCGGCTAGACTTAGCCCTGAAAATCGACCTGAATCTACTGTCTAAGTGGGATATTGCGGACCCCTAAAGGATCTAGGCTCACCCAAGCGCCCTTGGCGTGCGCCTTGGCCGCCTTAGCGGCGCCTTGGGGCGCCTTTTCCTCCTCTTAGAAAGGCGAGGTGTTTTAAGGCGGCTGAGGAAGCGCCTTGGCGCTTAAGCGGCGCCTAGGCGCCGCCTAGGCGTCTGCCTTGACAACTATGGGGCTTTGCTAGTATACTGGGACGTGCCTTCGGTCTTCCTCTCGCATGAGCACCGAACTGACCGAGTAGGTTTGGCCGAGAGGTACAGGAACAGCTCTTCCCCTGCGACAGGCTTACTCAGAGTGGGCACATTAGCTAAATAAGATTTGAGCTCGTCGAAAGCTCTTTGGCAATCGTTGTTCCATTCAAATCGCCCCTTCCGTAATACGTCAAAAAAGGCCTGCACCTTTCAGCCGACTTTGACATGAACCTGCTCAGGGCAGCTACTCGGCCATTGAGCCTTTGTACCTCTTTGACGGTCCTCGGTGCCGTCATGTCGAGGATGGCTTGAACTTTGTCGGGGTTGACGTCGATACCTCGGTGCGAGACGAGGTAGCCGAGGAATTTCCCGGCGCGGACGTCGAAGATGCACTTGTCGGGGTTCAGCTTCATTCCGTATTGATGCAAGACCTCGAAGGCTTCGGCCAGATCCCGAACATGGTCTTCGGATCGCCTACTTTTCACCAACATGTCGTCAATGTATATCTCCATAGTCTTTCCGATTTGTTGCTCGAATATCATGTTGACGAGCCTCTGGTACGTTGCCCCTGCATTCTTCAATCTGAAAGGCATTCGGGTAAAGCAGTACAGACCTTTTTCGGTGGTGAAGGCAGTTTTTTCTTCATCCTCGGGGGCCATTCTGATCTGATGATACCCCGAGTAGGCGTCGAGGAAGCTTAGGAGCTCGTGTCCTGCCGTGGAGTCGACGAGCTGGTTGATGCGAGGAAGAGGGAAGCTACCCTTTGGGCATGCTTTGTTGAGGTCGGTGAAGTCCACGCACATGCGCCATTTGCCATTTGCTTTTTTAACAAGGACAATGTTGGCCACCCACTCGGGATAAAAGACATCCCGAACAGTTCCTGCACGCAAATACTTGGCCAGGATGTCGTCTACTGCTTCTTGCCGATCGGCCGACAGAGGCCGCTTCTTCTGTCGTATGGGCCGAGCTTCAGGGTTCACACTTAGGTGATGCTGAATGACTCCCGGGTCAATTCCCGGGAGGTCGTCTTCCGCCCATGCAAAGACATCGCTGCTGCTCTTGAGAAATTCAACCAGCCCTTCCTCCGACTCTCGGAGCTCGGCGCTAATCACTATTGATCTCTCCTCCGTAATTTGAATTTGCTTTGTTCGCTCGGCAGGTTCATGCCTTTCCATATTTTCATCATCATGCACGTTAACACACGACGGGCCTCGGTTTGGTTTCCAGCTACCTCGCCTGTCCCGTTCGGTGGGGAATTTCAATTTCTGATGGTACGTAGAGGGGACCCCTCCTATCTTCCCAAGGATCCCTCGGCCGAAAATGGCATTGTAGGCCGACTTTACTTTCACCACAAGAAGTCAGCCTCAACGTTACAAGATGTGGCCGAGTTCCGAGGGTGACTTTTAGTCTGATCGACCCCTCGGCGCTGACTGGCGACCCGCTAAACCCGAAGAGAGGTGTGGCTACAGGTTTTAGCTCGGTGCTCAGGTCGGTCATTTTTACATAGCATTCATAGAAAAGAACATCAGGAGCTGATGCTCCGTTATCCACCAGAATCCGGTGTACGCTGTACCCATCGATGTCCGCGTGGATGACAAGCGCGTCATCGTGGGGGAAGTTGAGGCCGAGTGCGTCGTCCTCGGAGAATGTTATAACGCCTTGGGTTTTCGAGGCAGAGCTCCCCGAGCTTGAGCCAATGGCCGACTCGTACGTCTTCCTCTTTCTCTCGCTGTCTCCTCCCCCGGCCGAGCCCCCGGCCAAGACGAGGACCGCTCCTTTGCCATCGCGGGCTCCATGCTCCTCCTCGGGCGTCGGCTCCTTTGCTCGCCCGTCGACGACGTCTCTTCCAATGATACCACGCCGCAACATGTCCACGATCTCCATCTTGAGGTTTCGGCACTGGTCGGTGGTGTGGCCGTAGCCTTTGTGATACTCACAATATTGATCTGCTCCGCGCCCCGGTTGAGGCCTTGGGAGCGGCTTGGGCCGCCTGAACTCGGGTAGCCTTTTTGTAATAGGCAAGATCTCGGACGGGAGTCTGGTGAAGTTGGGGAGATCTCGGGTACGCCTATACTCGTCATGTCGGCGGTTTGAGCCCGACCGCCTATCTTTGCGAGCTGAGGGCTCGTCCCTCCGATGCTTCTTAGCCTCCGGCGCTTTGCTTAATGATCCCAACTCGGACGAGCGCCCCAGCTTGCTCGCTGCGCCGAGAGTGGATTCCAGCCTCGCGTACTTCTGCATGTGGGAGAGTAGGTCGAAAAGACTCACAGGTGGCTTTTTGGCGATGGATGCGACGAACGGCGTGTTGGTGCAGACTCTTGTCAAGATGTTGACGGTCGTCCGTAAGTCGAGGTCGATCACCTTCATAGCCTCCAACTGAAATCTCTTGGCATAGTCGCGGAAGAGCTCGCCATACCTTTGGGCAACGTGCCATAGGTCGTCGGTGCACAGGGAATGCTGCACCGTGTTGTAGAAGTGGTCCAGGAACCGCTGAGCGAAGTCGTGGAAGCTCGTCACTGACTGCGCCGGCAAAGTTTTGAACCACTGTAACGCCGCATCGTCAAGGATTGACATGAAAGCTCGGCATTTCAGCGCGTCGGAAAGGTTCACCATCTCGACCTGTCCCTGGAAATTATCAAGGTGGTGGACTGGGTTAGTCGTCCCATTGTATCGCTGAAATTTTAGGAGTTGCAGCTTCAGGGGCACTTGCGCCGAGGTAATCTCCTCGACAAATGGTGAAGTAGAAAGTAGCGTTGTCACCGAGGGGACCCGAGTTCCCCGTTGGAGGGCCTCAATCTTCCTATTCATCTCCTGAATATCGTTCTTCCACCGAGGTTCCGCCGGCAACACACTCGTTGCTGCTGGCGTTGACTCGGCCGAATAATTGTCAATCTCCATCATCTTGGGGGCCTCGTGATCCGTGGCTACAGCCGGGGCTGCTGGAGCTGCCATGGGGACTTGAAAAGCCGGCACAGATGCTGCTGGGGCTGTCGCTTGGATGTTGACGTGACTGGCCGTCAACGTTGGTGGGGAGACGCGATCATCTGCTGCCCCTGCGTTGTCAAGACCTGGATCTGAGGCGCCCAGGCATGCCGCCTCGGCTTGGGCCGCCATGGCCTGCTGCTTCTGCTCCATCTGGGTCAACACCTCGTGGAGTCCCGCAACCAACGCCTCGACGCGATCAAGGCGAGTGGAGGTGCTTGATCCTTGCTCCCCGATGCTAGAGCCCCCACCAATGATCTCCGCAACGTCAGTTGAGGGGGCGGTCCTCTCTCGATGAGCGTTGCCACGATCTTTCCCTTGGGTGCCATGAGAGCAAGCTTTTCGTTCAGAGGTTCCCACAGACGGCGCCAAAAATGTTACCGCTCAAGTAATGGGGTCGGCCTTGGCCGAGTAGCTCCCAAGGGAAGACGCGCCACGCCTCGACTACTGGACTTGGACATGCAAGACCACCGAGTGACCTCGGTAGGAAGGACTCCGACGCTCAAGTCAGTTCGCGAGGTCAGATGGTAGGATTTTCTGGACCGAAGTTATGTACCTCCTGTGTGGGTGATGCCTTATCTTTTATAGTGATTCCATGAGTGCGGTTATGGTAAGTGGGTCAAAGACGTGCCCCGGGGTCTGTCCGAGATTCCCGTTGATTGAATTAGTGGGCGTTAATTGCGGGTGGCTTGCGGTTGCGACCCTCGGAGTGTCTTGCCACTAATGGGCCTTCTATAATCATTGTGCGGGAGCGTTAAAGGGCGTGGTTCGTGATCTTCGGACCTTTCCGTAAGCTAACTTCTCGTAGATGCTGCCAAGGCTCGATTAGGAAGCCTTGGGAGCGATCAGCCTTCACCAAAGACGGGGGCAAAAACCAACTCGTGTAAAGACTCGGCGCACCAGGGGATCCGGTCTTGCGAGAATTCACCACTCGTCTTGGAGACAGCTTGGCCGATGGAACTCGTCTAGTCGAGCTGCCGAGAGCCAGCATACTGCCGATTACCTCCTGCCTTGGTCAGGTCGGCTAGCCTAGCTCGGCTCGGGGTTCGGTTGGCCGAAGACATGCCACTGTGCCGAATCGTCGAGTGACGACCCGCACCAAGCTCATATCGAGTGGCCTAATAACGACCCGTATCAGTTATGTTAATCCTGTTTCAAAGGGAGAGACATGAGAGGTTTAATGATATTTATTGTTTTGTGTTAGATGGATAGGTTCAAAATAAAGCTTGATATATATAGGGATTATGACCTGGGAAACAGTGGGGAGAATGAGTTCTGCTTAGTACCTAAATTGGTAATCTTAAGTTCTCATTATCATCCAATGGTAACTACTAAGTACTGATAGTTTCTTTTTTATGCAATTAAGTGGTGGATTATGTTCGATTATAAGACTTGCCAAACAAATCCACTCGCAAGAATTGTCATCAGGGTGCTCAGCTAGACAACTTCATCTAGCCAGTGTGAGAGGAATTGAAGAACTTTCTCACTTATTAGCACAAAAGTACACACAAAAGTGAAAAATAGGTTGACTACATCAAGGCTAGAGAAGTTGGTGTACTGTTACTGCAACATGCATCTGAAGGTCAAGTGCATCAAAGAGAGATAGGAGAAAGCAGAGATGAGATTGATGAATTTGCATGGGACCTACAACAGAGACTGCAGACATTGCCATACTATTGATGTTGGTGAGTTGCTGAATGAGGAACACCCACTGAATGCATAGGTGGAAGCAAGAGCAGAAATGGATATTCTAGAATTTGACGCTCAAGATTGTTTACAGGCAGGAGAATTAGATGGAGTGGAGGTTCGAGATCTAGAGCTCAGAGTTAGGGAGGATCTAGCTCCCTTGTCACAACTAGTTACTGCGAGAGAGATGGTGACACTCAAGTACGTTGCCAGAGACATCTAGAGACAACCTACAAGTCAATCTATATTGAGAAGAGTTGCCACACAGAAAAAAGGGGAGACCAAGTTCCAAAGGAAAAGAGAAGTTTACATATGTTAGAGTGTTAGATAAGAGAAGAGGAGATCTTGACTCAAGTGACCAGTCATGATGATGATGATGAGACATTTCCACCTGAGTTTGACCCGCCATGTGCACGACAACCAGTTTTGATGGGGCGACAGGAGCAGGAGCTGGTCATGGAGATGCATGATATTGGCGTCAAAATTTTCTTTGGGTATGGGGCTTACTACAAGCTATGTTCCAAAACATAAAGTCAAGGAGGTAGAGGAGGACTAGTGGGGTATGAAGGCCAACAACGTCAGGTAGCCTATGATTGGCCACCTTGGGAGCCACACTATGGTTCAGGGTCTACAAATACTCCTCTATGTTAGCCTTCCACTTTACCATACTTGGATATTAGCAGTTCCCCTCTTGGAGCAGGAGGATGGGCACCATGTCTTTACAAGAACAAGCCACAAGTGAAGCAACTAGTTCATATAAACCAATTGGCATTTGGTGCAATGTTTCATCCCAATTTGGCGAGAGCTCAAGCCAGCAATATCCACCAAGAGAGATTTAAAGAGGAATGCAAGATTTAGCAAATTCCCTCACTGGATATGGCTATGAGGCTATGTAGATTGATCTAGCATATGGGCAGCCAAAACCATTTGATGGTGAGTCATCTCGGTTTGGATGGCAAGATTAGAATTTTCTTTTTGACATGTAAGCTATATTTGATGTTCATTTGATATTTTGATGTGTTATATGTGATGTTATTAAATTGGCTACTGTTGCGTATTATGTTACATTTGATGTCCCATGTAGTATGAATACATATATGATTGTTTTTTAATACAGGTGCGGACTTATTCAATTTATCTAATTTTCCTGCATTTTTTTCTTCTGATTTTTCCTATTTTTATTAAAAAATATTTTTTTAGTCTAGCCGATCCTAGATCAGCCAAACTTCATGTGGATCAGTTGGTTGGGATTAGGATCAGCCCAATCCAATCTTTTCTTCCATTGTTTAAAGGATCGAAAATTTTAAGATTGTTAGTTGTGACAACCAAACAATAGGATATTTTAAGTGTTGCTAACACCCCTAGTGATTCGCTTAATTTAATGTGAATCTTAACGACTGCTGATTGCTTGGTAAAAGAACGATGTTGAATATGGGATCGAAGAGACATCAACTTTTAGCTAGTTATTATTTTTCTCAATCCATTTTCACATTTCTGATTCTTCCCACCCATGATATTACTAGGATAGTGATAAGGGTGTCATCCAGCTGGGCCCACCCTTGGGCACCAATCCAAATTATGAAGGACTTGGGACAGAAGAAAAGCCTCAAAGTGGCTTTGGCCTTGCCTGTCACATTCTCAGGTTTCTGGGCCAAGCCCGGACTTGATCTGGCTTAGCTGTGCGGCATGCCCCTTCCCTAGACCATCATTCACTTTCTCACATCCCAACCCTCGCCCCCCCCCCCCCCTCCGGGGCTTTCGTCGTCCTCCCTTAACATATCACTTTCCCCTTTTGGATTTTCCTTTACCCTCCACCCATCATGGAGATATGAGCATTAAACAATATCATTGCTTTACCTTCACCTAGCACTGGCAGCCTTCTAAGGTCAATGCAACATTGGCATTCCATTGTCCTCATCACTCAATTCTCCTGTCTCACTTGACCTCAGAGTCAGCACTCAAGTGCACTCTGAGATCATGGTGCCTTTTTTCTCTTCTCTTCCCTCCTACTCTTTTCAAGGGTTGCAACTATTCTATGGGGAGTGGGCGTGTACCAGTTATTGGTGGTTTTTTTTTGAGGGGTGCAGTTTGTCTGGGGAGTGGAAAAGGTGCGGGAGGAAGTGTGGGTGGATGGGGTGAGGCATCAGAGGGGATTGAGAACTGAAAAAGTTCCACAAGGAATATTTCACTAGTTTGAATTTTTTTTTCTCATTTCAGTTGTGGCTAAGTTGGATTTGGGTTTTACCCGGTGAACCGGCCCAGGCCTGGTGTCATACTCACCCCTACTTTGCAAGAGGTTGGGCTAGGCCAGACATCCTTAGCTTAGACATGGTGAACATTTAGACCCACTGGCACCTCTGGGAAAGTCTTAGGTTTAATTAACTAGTTGGTTGATCTTTGAGCAATGTCTTTGCCTTTTATATGGCCTTGGCAAGACTGTTTTTTAAAGCAATCAGATCTTTTAAGATCATCACTTATTCTATTTTCCTGCATTATATATAGTACTTTTAAAGCATTTTACTTTGAAATCGTAAGTATGTGTAAAAAAGACTATTGATGGTATGAAATTCCCCCTGATGTGACATCGTGTTGGGTAGATAATTGGTTATCAATTAGGGGGATGATGGCACATTGAATGATCATAGAAGAGTGTTTGATACATACAAATTTTATGTCTTGACATGTGAAAGAGTTTCTTGGGGATCAAACAAAATATCACCTTTTTGTTTTCTTCTGATATTTTATGTTTTAACTATGAAAATTTACCTTTCATCCTGGCAGGACTATGTGAAATTCCTCCAGATGTGACATCTTATTGAATAGATAATTAGTTATCAATTAGGGGATGATGGCACATTGAGTGATCATACATGGGTGTTTGATACATACAAATTCTATGTGGTGCTCTTGACATGTGAAAGATTTTCTTGGAGATCAAACAAAATATCACCTTTTTGTTTTCTTCTGATATTTTATGTTTTAACTATGAAAATTTACCTTTCATCCTGGCAGGACTATGTGAAATTCCTCCAGATGTGACATCTTATTGAATAGATAATTAGTTATCAATTAGGGGATGATGGCACATTGAGTGATCATACATGGGTGTTTGATACATACAATTCTATGTGGTGCTCTTGACATGTGAAAGATTTTCTTGGAGATCAAACAAAATATCACCTTTTTGTTTTCTTCTGATATTTTATCTTTTAACAATGAAAATTTACCGTCATCCTGGCAGGACTATGTGAAGCGACAAACTCGTTTTCTCTCATCTAAACCAGCAAAAACCATCACGTCAACTATTGAAGCTGTTGCAGTATCCATGGGACTGAAGGTCCATTCCCGTAACTACAAGGTGATTCCCTTATCACATGTTTTCCTAAAAAATGATGGTTTACAAAAAGCCAAGAAACCATTATGTTATTTTGTACTAACTTGCTATTCATCTTGAATGGTAGTCCATGTTATTGAGTGTTTCTTCATTGTATGACCAGAGGTGCAGGATCCGTATTTTCTTTCTTTCATTTTCCTACTTTCCTTCAGCATTAACTTTTTTTATACGATCAAAAATTTGTAAAACTAGGCAACATACCCAGAGTACAAGGTTCCTTATTTTAACTGTTTGATGGCCCAGGTGCCTCTTTGTCTTCCAGCAGAGGAAATTATTGTTTGTGATGCATTTTTTTAGTTTCATTTTTTTCAGTATTTAGAAGATGTGCAACCTAGCTTGTGGGATTGATATGATAAGGTAGCGATGATTATATTGCTGGGAGCAGACTCCAGGATACTATGAAGCACATGGATGCAAGTTATGCCATGGATCAAGTAAATCTCACCTATCCTAGATTCCAAAGCTGTCAAGTCAGAGTATGAGAAGTCTGAGGCGACTTGGTAGAGATTTCATTGCTATACCATCTTAAATGTAGGTTGTCGGCTTATGTAGAGCCAAATCTAATGTGCTGGGAATAGGAAGTTTTGATTTTCTTTCCTGCCTGTTGACACCCAAAAAAAAAATAGCACAAAAAAGACCCCCCAAAATTGCCAAAAAAAAAATAGGAGCCACAAAAACCCACCGAGGGGGCCCTGCAGCACCCCCTCGGGGGGGTTTTCACTCCGCAGCGCAGCACAACCGCCCCCAACCACACACACACACACACACACACGGGTGGTTGTCCAACCCGGAACCCTGGGGGCGCAAGAAACCACCTGAGGGACCCTTCCTTGGCCCCTCTAACCTCCATAAATAGGAGGGCAAGGGCCAAGAGGAGGGGGATCTTCTTCGGGACTTCCACTCCGGCACTTGGAGATCCTACGCCCCTGCTGGCCCGACCTGAAGACCCCCTTTTTTGTGGGGGGGGGGAGAAACCTCCCTTTGAGGGATCTTAGTTGTTCAAAGTATGAAGACACCATGTGGGCATAAGTTTGTATATGCCAAATTACACAAAGGTCCTTGAGGACATAAAGTTTGTGCATTTGTGGGCTAAACTACACACATCCTGTTCAAAGTTAATTACCAAGAAGCCCCTACTTGGAAAAAAATTATAGAAAAGTCCCTTGGAAGTGTGACAATTACAGAAAGGTTTTGAAAAGACAAGGCACTGTAGAAGAGGCCTTCCAAGTACACAAATTGCAAAGATGTCCTCAAAAGGATGGAAAGTTGCAGAAAATCCCCCGAAATGCGGGAAATTGCAAGAGCCTCTAAGAGGGTACAAATTGTAGATAAGTCCCTCCAAAGGGCAGGAATCACAGAAATACCCTCCAAAGGGTGCAAATTGCAAGGTTCATAACGTTTGCACGACTCGGTGGAGCGAGACCCACGTTGTTTCTCTGAAGCGACGTGCGCTCTCTTGAGTTCGGTTTAACGCTAAGCGTACCAGGAATTCTCAAAAACGTCATCAAATGGCGGAAAAGTCCGAGCAGGCCAAGAAATGGCAGGAGCACCTAGGGAGGTCAAGCAATGATGGAAATATCCTGGAAATGTCAAGAAATGACTGACAAGCCTAGTTTATGCCGTTTACATGGCTCAGTGGAGCGGGATCCACATCACTTCATTGAAGCGGCGTACGCTCTTCTGAGTTCGCTTATGGCTGGCTACTTCAAGTCTTGGATTGTTAAGAAATGACAGAAATCCCTAGACATGCCAAGAAATGACTGAAAATCCCTAGGAGGTCAAGAAATGATCGGAAACCCCAGAGAGCTAGGAAATGACCAGTGTACCCCAAGAAGTCAACAAATGATTGGAAAGTCGAGGAAGTGTCTAGAAAGGATACAAACTCGCCAACACCACTTAAAGGTCCCATCACTGTCAAAGGATGATGGTGACCATGAAGCAAATACAACGGTCTGACAGTTACCATCTTGGTGCTCCGACGGCCCGATCATGATCGAACCCAAATCCAACGGCTTGATTATGGTGAAATTCAAATCCAACAGTCTGATCGTGATCAAATTCAAATCCAACGGTCAGATCGTGATGACGATGCAAATCAATAGGCTGATCGTGACAGAAGCAAATTCAAAAGGGTCCGATTGTGACCGAATGTAATTCTGAAGACCCGATCACAAAATCGGGATCCCTTGTACAGGTCTTGAATGTGACGACCCAACCAGCAAACTAGCTCAACAACCGTGCTAGTTGGTAGACTCCCCAGGAAGGTCACCTGTCCTGGGACTACTCTCAACTGAGCACGTTTAACTTCAGAGTTCTTTTCCATCTCGAGCTCTGAAAATGACTAGTCTGAGTTGTTGGTAGTCTACTGATTTAGTCTATTTAACATATTCTTATATGGGGTGTTACAATCTACCTCTCTTATATAAGCGGCGTCTTCGTTGCTGGACACATATAGCACACAGTCAAACCCCAGGTAGACATGACTCTAGAGGTGGCCCCCACATGCTCAAGAGGTGGCTCTCACTATGTAGCATTTTGCACCATTATGGCCTCAAGAGGTGGCTCCTATAGTGTAGCACTTTGCCTTGTATGGCACTTAACTCCCGCACTTCCGACTAGGGTATGGCTCTGATACCATCTGTAGTGCCATGTCACCCCTCCCGGCCGGTCAAGAGGCGACACGCACACTAACCAAACGGAAACATCTTACACACTATTATGAGAAGGGCTTCTATGCTATATGCAATATATTAGCAGACCAAACACAAGAACAATACATGGTAAAACGCATAAATATACAAATTTCTGATGCAGCATCAAACACCGGTGCAAAGCACCACTTATACATATATACAATATCATAGTCTGTTCAAATTTACATGCCAGAAAATCTGAATATAAAAAGGGTACATCCATAGCTTAAACAACTTTTTAAAGCCCTAGAGGTCGCCCAGCCTGAAGCATGAGTGCAGCAAGGGGTTGGCTTGAAGAGATAACCGCATCAAGAGGAAGAATCTGAAATGGTTTCAACAAAGGCATGAGTTCTATAGGAACTCAGTAAATAAACCAGTAAAATGAAAAGCATAGGATCATGGAATAAAGCACAGTTATGAGATTATAGAAGCACAAAAGTTATACGAAGTATACATCACAAGGAAGACTTAATAGGTTGCATGTTCATAGATATGCATGAATCATATTTCAAAGACATGATTGCTTGGCAGAGATTCAAAATCTTGCAAATGGCATTAGCAAAGCTCTCAGGGGATGCATAACATATAGCTAACCACCTACCGAAACAAGATGTTACATTGAAGGACCAATGGTAATCAAAATTACTGTGTACAAACAATAAAGTCTTCAATCTTCCTTTGCAAGAGTGTACCCATAAAGGGGCGACATCAAAGTCATCGTTGTCACTACAAATAGAGACAAAAGACTTTTTTGGACAGAGATTTCAAGGTGTTTGAATTCAACTCGATGTAAATTAACATCGACTTCGGTCGGTGGGGAATAGGTCCAGTACACAAAACTCCAATCTTTTAACAAAATAAATGTGCTGAATAAATACACAAAAATATAAGTGCAATTGTCCAATGAATGGACATGCAAATCCTGCATCAAACGGATTTCAAATTTGTCTACTAAATAGACTGGCAGGCTCGCAACCAAATGCAAATCAAATCGAAATGAGATGTTATTCTTCCGCATCTACACTGCCCCAAGTCTCTTCCAGAGAGACAAGGCTGCAGGACAACCTAACAACCAAGTTTGGCGCACCCCGATTCGGACCAGATCGGGTTTTCCTGATCCGATCCGATTCGGGCGGATCGAACCGATTCGGTTCGATCCGCTTGGATTCGGCAAGAACCCTTATTTATGACCCATTTTATGGCCGATTCCTTGAATCTGGCCTTTTTTTGAATGATTGTGTGGTTTAGGCCTCTTATACATATGGTTCATCATATTCATGAGATTTATATCATGTAATTGGTATAAAAACATTTATTTTCAATGAAATAAAGCATTAGAAGAGTGAAAACAAATTGAAACTCATTAATTGAAAGATATTTACATTGCACAAAGTCAATACAACTATCAAACTCTAAATTCCAATAAAAATACAATGACTTACTCTAATATCCCAATGCCGTTGTTGATATGGATCATATGCATTCCATTGGGATTGGCTAGGCATGGATTCAGACTCATCTGACTCTGAGGGGAGCTCCCCAATAAGATGATGACCTTCGTTCTTGACACAAAACCACAAAACTCATCCCATGTCATCATGGTATGGTATCTCTGCCGAAACTGACTGAGATAATGGTCCCACACTTGACAGCCGGGGCGGACTACCCCCAGTTGTGCCATCTGTACATCCTCCTCAGCCTCAACAACTTGGACTGGAATAGGAATAGAATATGCAGGAGGAGGATGCATATATGGAGATGGACCAAGGTAGCCTGCTGTGGCAGTGTATCCACTGTACGGTCCGTACCCATAGAGTAGTCTGTGCTAGTGGATTCGGGGTGATAGCTATGGCCGTCATAGGATCCGACAGACTCTTGTGTACTCATCCTCTCAAAGTCTGATATCATAGTGTCATAGCTATGGGAATCCACTGGTGAACCTCTTGCTTGACTGCCAGGTCTAAACTTCTGCCTTCTATTGTACCGCATTGGGGCACCATGACTACTATCTTGTGTTGCACCTCCATAAAATTGCTCCTCTGTGAATGCCATGCCACCTCCTCTTCCCTCACCACCCTCACCTCCTCCTCCCTCAACCCTCACCTCCTCCTCCGCCCTGACCACCGTTATCACTCCACCTCCACCGTTACCACCACCGTCACCACCAGCATCTGAAGAACCACCTGCAAAGGCAATATCATTTGAACATTAGTTAGAACAAATACAAAATTACAAATACATTTTGAGGTAATTTTTAATACAAAATGATGGCCTACAGTAGTCATCGAATCATGGGAGGCGCTATTGGGCAATCGGGGTGAATCCAACGGAGATGGTGTCTCATCATCTGCATTTGGATCCAAAGTCTCTGCATCGGCAATGTCAAGTGGATCTTCAACAACTGTAGCACCTTTCTTGCCTTTCTGGATCCCCAACAGAAAACCAACCCTTCTTTTTTTGTGCTGGGGCGGGAGGTGGCTCTCGTATAACAACTCCTTTACTTGGCCGGGACTCTGTTGCACCAGTTTTTTTTCGGCGGGATTCTGTTGCTATTTGCTTCCCTTTTGCCAATTGAGATGATGTGGGAGCCCTTGTAGATTGTGAGGGAGGGGCATCCTGGGTAGATGACCCTCTCCTTCTAGATTGTGTGCGGGGGAGGTTTCCATTAACCTCTAAAAATCAACATCATCATCACCATGTCCTCACCTGCAATAGCCCCAACATGATACATTAGCACAAATGTAATTGATACAATATGTAAGATAAATGAAAGAAATTACTCGCCCACTCCTCTGCGCTCATGAAGCTCCAGTTCTATGTCCCCAAGAAGATCCACCTCAGCCTCTGGATCCATCTCATAATGAGGGGAGTATGGCTGTCCCACATTCACACGATCTCCCTCCTCCTCTGCTGTTGCTTCTGCTACTGCCCTTGCTAGGAAAGTGTTAGGGCGAGGTGGATCGTCAGGATCATCTGCCTCCTCATCTAACTCATACTCCCCTCGCTCTGTTGTTGCTCGTGCAACCCATGCAACCATTGGGTCTTCTTCATCTCGTAGAAATCCAAAATCAATTGGATCATACTCTATGTCCCCACGCTTCTTTGGATCTTTTGTAAGATGTTTGACCCTCAGCCTCATATTATAGTGGACGTACACCAATTGGTCCAAACGCCTATATGAGAGACGATTCCGCACTTTGGTGTGTATCAATGCAAATGTACTCCAGTTCCTCTCACATCCACTAGATGAGGAAGTCTGCGATAAGACCTTCACTGCAATTTTCCTCAATGTTACCGCGGAAGGCCCAAAGTTGAACCACCAATCAGCTGCATCCAAATTCAATAATCTCAATCAGATGTCAACCATCAAGTTGCAATGATAAAAAATGTAAATGGGAAGCATATTACCGCCGTTTACACGCTCCCGACCAGCAATGGCAGATGGCTCAGCAAAGGTCCCAGTGCTTCTCGAAAACGCTTCATCTGCATTTAATAAATTATCATCAACTCCTATGAACTTCAAGATATTTGATTGGACTTTGGATGGAAGTTGATAATCCTATACTTGCTCATCAATGGCATCTGCCGCTAGCACAGGACTTGTTGACAATCTCTCAACCACCCTTGCAAAGGCAGCCGTCAATCAGATGTCAACCATCAACCCAAATGTATCATAGTGTTGTACATGCTCGGATGCGTCAACTGATTTGTGATAGAAGACTTGTCTATCACAATACACTAGGAAGTTGATGAGGCTGCTCCTGGTGATGCCCGACCAACCATCACACATGATGGTGACACCATACTTCTCCATTTCTTCTTAAATCCGTCTATGTAAGACTTTATCTCATCAACTTCCTCCTGCAGATATTTTCCTGCCAAGTCCCTAGCTGTAGGAGGCTGCATATGTAGGTCTCCACGTTGAACCTCCTGTATTGCAGTTTTATAATAGGGACTGTTCGCTGCATTAAATGGTAACCCTGTATGGTGCCACCACTTTGCAATTGCTCTCCCCACCTTGTATTTCGGCCCCTGCTGGTGTATGAATCATCAATCCTAGTCTGCTTGCCATGCTCCCTAGAATACACATAAAGGTCCACATCCTCAATTTGCACACCTGTGGGTCTCTTGCTATGCATGCCTTCTTCTGGTACTTGTGTGGGAGGGGGTCAAGTGAAATAATCTCCCACGTTTGAAAATCGATGGGAGCCACTGCCACCTACCGCTGAGCCACTGCCACTGCCACTGCCAACCTCATGCTGAGCTCCATAAAACTCATTCTGCGCCCTGCCCTTTGATCAGCTTCCCATGCCTCAGCCCTGCTATGTGCTCTGGCTAGCCTTTCCTGCACATCAGGATCAGGAACATATTCTGCATACATTTGAACTTCATCATCATCATCTTCATCTCTTTGCCTTCCTGATATAATCCTCTTGCTATCTCCTTATCTGCCTTCTTTCTTGCTGTCTCAGTTCGAACTTGCTTAATGTGTTCAATCATAGCCTCTTGACTTCTTTTGGCACCGATTTACACCCCTGCACGTCATGGTACCCTGCTAGTCGACCACCAACAAGGTGCTTCTTCAAACGGGAGACCCCACCTCCTTGTCCCACAAAACCACAATAATTGCACTTAAAGTTGTGCCTTTTCTCCAACATGATGCCATGTTGCCACCCAATATCATCAGAACCTCTTTTCGGTGCCATCTACAATGACAAAAAATAAATAATAAATTAACAGTAAATTAAATTAATTTCAGATTTGAACACTAAAAGAAAGTATTACTTCTTAATTGTTATATGATATTTTTTTAATATACATGAACACATGATCACAGAAATCCATTCACACATGCATATAATTTTCTGTAATTTACATTTTATTAACATTTTATTTTAAAATACTTCTTATTAATATAAGAATATAAATTAATTATTGCTCAACTTCTTATGTAATCAACTTCTAATCATGATGTACAAGTTATACAACACATTTCTATCAATTTTTGTTGTTTACACTTTTTAAGAATTTTAAAATTATTATTCAAATTTTAATATAATTATTAATTATTTATGAACATTAATTAATTATACCTAAACTTCTTATAGAATCAAGTTCTAACCATGATATAGAACTTATAGAACACCTTCCTATCATTTTTTGATTGTTCAAATTTTTTAAAGATTTTTTAAATTATTTTTTCAGAAAATCATATTTAGGAAAATCATCAAATCTACATGAAAACCTTGTAGATCTTGATGAGAAATGGTTGCAAGTGAACACCAATCCCTTGCAACATCATTTCCTAACAGATCTAACACACCATACACAAGAAAGAACAGAAAAATGAAGAAATAAGGTTGCTTACCTTGAAAGCCCTTCAGAACCTTCAAAAAACTTGAAGAACAAGGCTTCAAAGCTTCAAATCCACCTCCAAATGGACACAAATTCACTTAGGAAGCCTCCTCCTGTGGATTTGCACCTAAATCTAGGATTTTCTCTTCAAAAACCTGCAAACGGGGGGGGGGGGGGGGGGGGGGGGACAAAGGGCCTGCGGTTTCCTGCGCTGCGAATGGGACTGTTGAGTCCCGATGCGCAGCGCATCGCCGACACCCTTTAAGGGTGTCGGGCGGATTGCGCCCGATGCGACAGTGCCGGGCCGGATCGCATCGCATCGGGCTCGATCCGCTTGCTAAGAAGGGATCCGGGCGCATCGGGCGAGCCGCGCATCGGATTCTCCCTAATCCGATGCGATTCGGGGGGATCGGCCCGGCTCGATCCGGCGCGCCAAACCTTGCTAACAACATTGGTGCCTATTGTTTCCACTAAGAAGAGCATTAGAATTAAAATGAGGCTAACATTTGACCATGGCATGTCCAATGGGTATGACGGGTATGACAAAGTTTCTGTCAGTCTGCCCTAGAAGAAGACATTTACATCTCCCCTGGAAGTTGCATTCTGTCCTAAGTTAAACTAGATTTTATTCCACTAAAGCTATCTGACCAACCCAAGATACCATATTGGATCAGCTTTTCCTTGGAAGGCTAAAAGTTAGAGATTCAGGCTTAAAGCTTGTGGAATATGCACAAAGATTTGGAGTTTATTCGTGGTGACAGTTGCCACCTATTGGTCCTATTTGAGAATTCCATCACTCTCATAAACAGAAGAGTCAATAATGTTCAACATGAAGTAAAGATATCCATTCATCAGCTTTTCTGGGAATGGGACACTGCAGAGAGAATGGTCAAGCCTTTTTGTCCTGTTAAATAGAATAACTTAAAAGGAGAAAAAGCTAATTCTAGGTGAAATGCAGATTATGCCCGAGGGAGAGTCGACAGGTTCTTGAGCTGGGATAGGTTAAGGCCGAGGGGGAACCCGAAACTCATAATAATATTTGGCTATCCAAGTTCAGACAACAGGCCTTTTTTGACGGCCCTTTTAAGCACTCCAAGCCGCTTAGGCATATGGGCCTACCTGGTCAGTTAACAATCCTATTGTTTAGAAGTGGATGTCTTTGGGAAAGACTCCACTGCTTGGTCCTTAACCCATGTCCCCTCATAGTCGATGCCTTTTCTAAGAACTTCTTCCCGCTTCTTGCAGGCAATGTGTGTATTCATTTCCCAAGTTTCAGAATTGATTTATTCTTAATTCAATATCAAGGGGAAGCTGAGACAAAAAAGTTGAAAATTCTTTTACCTAGTAAAGCAACTTTTACTGCCATGATTCTCTATATTCTTTTGCTTATCACCTGGTGAACAATTTATTACTTTTGCCAGATGTATTTACTTTTCAGTTTCTCTTCTGCAGATGAGACTTGAAGGAGTTTCCTCAAATAAGATGAGTCATTTTGCTGTTGTCCTGGAGGTTGGTCATTTTGAACTTGTTCATAAATATCTTGAATTCCTTTCTTATTCCTTGTCTTGTTTTTCACTTTTTGGAATTTCCCTTGAGTTCATTTTCTCAAATGTGAATCACTACTATTTCCAAACACAATTTTCTTTGTAAGTCTCTAATTGTCCAACATATTGATCTTTATCTGAGTACACATTTGTCAGGTGTACGAAGTAGCACCTTCTCTTTTCATGGTTGACCTTCGGAAGGCTAGTGGCGATACATTAGAATATCACAGGGTCAGCTCCTCTGTTCTAAAAAAATAGGGCAGTCATGCTATGGTTTGTCTAGTCTATTTCTTGGAAATTCCATCTTCAATTTCTTGCATAATCAACAGCGTCCATGTGTGGATTGCCATCATGCAGTTTTACAAGAATTTCTGCAGCAGACTCGAGCACATAATCTGGAAACAAAATGGAGGAGTGGGAAAATCTGCTCTCGTTGGAGCTACATGTTGACCTGGAACTAGGTGCAGCATCGATGACTCTTCATGTTTGTGTACATTCTTTGAAGCTCTAGATATATGGACGTGGGAACGTGGGAGTGGAAGGGGAGATGCTACGGTGACACTGGACCCTGCTGGCAACCATTTTAATGTTTGTAACCAGTTGCAAGCTGTGTACTCCGAGTAATAATAATGTCTGCCTCTAAAATGTAGAAAACATATGGCCTCGAAATTTACACGTCCGTTTCTGCGAGGGCTTATGTTATTTATATCTGTAAGGGACCCTTACGCCACGTTCCATGGTCCATCACCATAGAGAGTCCACGTTTCTGTATATAACTGGCTCCTATTCTTTCTATGACAGGTACTGGAGTCTATCCAGAGTCAAGAGTGTATTATTAGCTCTGGTTTTGAGATGTTTGATCTGCATCATGATTCTTGGCGCGGACTGGACCAAGAATATGCTATATTTCTGGTTGATCCAGGATGTCTGATCGTGCGTTTGCTTGCTGGCCCCGACCTATCTTTCATTGACATCAGAGTGCGTGAGTTTATCATTTTGGGATATCACAATGCATTTATTACATAATAGCTAATTTTTTAAAATGTTTTTAATCGGATTGGAACAACATTAAGGACTTGAGCATTGAGGCCCTTGAAAAGCTTGTCAAGATTGGCATCTTTGACCTAAAGGTCTCCAGTTTATGAAAAGCTTGTCGCCTAGTTGGTTAGATAACTTGGCGCCTATATGAATCCAGGGTTTAATTCTTGGCAACAGCATAAATTTTCTTAATTCTGGGCAACAGAAAATTAATTTTAGGCCGCAGCAACCCAGCGCAGCCAGCTAGGTTGTGTTGCGGAGGTACTCAGGAGGACCAATGGCTGCGCATGAGGTAGACCTTGATAGGGTTGCGGCAGCTTATAGGGCGGCGGGCCTTAGCCTGGACACCGTCGGGGATGCTCCTCTCCCTGGCATCCGCCCCCTCTTCACGCGTAGTGCTGTGGAAGTTTTCGGTTTAGCCCTGCAGCTCTTGCTGGCACTTATTGACGGTTGTGTTTAACATGGCTGCTTGGGGAGTAGGGGGGGGGGGGGGGGGGTTCAGCCCCCTCCCCAGTTCCTGTTTCTTTTTCGAAGCCTACCATACGGGGCTTGCCGTTTGCACAGGCCCTCTAGAAATCATTGCTTCCATCGAAGGTATTGATCGGCCTAACAACATCGGCTTTCATCGATTTAAGTGAGCCGGCGGTTTTCTTTTCCAAGGATGAAATTGCCAGATCCAAAGGACCACCCAAGAGCGACTTTGGAATATTGGTTGTGGTGAAGATGGCTCGATGAAACTCAAGTTAAGGCCACAGAGAATAAATGCTCGGAAGCCTCAGATTTGTATTCCCAAGACCACGGTGCCCATTCAGAATGCCTCTGAGCGCCTACGTGATGATCTTGCGGAAGGTGATTGTTAGGTAGTTACTAGGTAACTAGTAGGGTAACCGAGGTTGATTAAAGATAGTTAAAATAGTTGGATTGATTTGTAATTAGTTGAGCCTGGTTAACTAAAAATAGTTAGCATTCTAATGATTGTTAGTTAGCTGTTATGGGTGACTCACTGATTAGTAGGGCTGTAAATAGGTCGGGTTCGGAACCAGAAATACAGATTTTGATTTCGATAACTGAAATATGGTTCCGATTTCGATTCTGATAAAATCTAAGAGTAATGCTAGGCTCTCGGCACTGCCGGGAGTCCAGTTGAGCTGGAGGGGCCGCGCCCCTCCACACGCACGCCGCGTGGAGGGGGCGGGCCCCTCCAGCATTAATACATTTTTTTTTTTACAATTTGTGCACACAAATGATGTATTTGTGCACACAAATACATCATTTGTGCACACAAATAGTGCACAAAAAATGAAAAAAAAACAAAACATTAAATGCTGAGGGGGCCCGCCCTTCCACGCGGCGCGCGCGCGGAGGGGCGCGGCCCTTCCAGTGCAGCTATGCTGCCGGCAGTGCCGGGAGCATAGCATTTCCCAAAATCTAATTCCAATTCCGTTCTGATTCCGATAACATTACCGGAACTGAAATTTCGATAAGTTAAGGTTTTACCATAGTTTTCTTTTTGAGTTTATAGATAATTTATCGAAATAACCGATACCGATTCCGATTATTTTTCAATTCCGATTCTGATTCTGATAACTTATCGGAATATCCGATACCAATTTCGATAAGCTATCGGTATCATTTTTCAATTCCGAATCGATAATTTTTATCGGAATCGGGTCAGAATATCAGAATATCGGGTTCCGTTTACACCCCTATTAGTTAGTCGTGGTGTAGCTCCCAACAATCAAGTTGTCCTCTATAAATAGTAGAGAATGGAAGGCCGGAAGAGGTATGACAAGTTTGGTTCTAAATCTCTAGTTTCCCAGCTCTGTTCTCCAATCTTCCTCTCTGGCTCTTTTTCACATACCCTCCAACTCTTCTATAGAATAGGTAGGCTCTTCTTCCATCAAAACTTTCCTAATTCTTGTGTAGTTTAGGTAGCTTGTCACCGATCAACATGGTTCTTGCTCGGAGTATGCAGAACAGGGGAATGGTCCATAACAGTGATCATACGGATGTATTCCTGCAAGCTACTGTCGAAGAATTGAATGCTGTTGATCCTGAGATGGCGAATAAAGATGGGAGTGGAGGCTACTCCTATATATTGGTGACAGAAATACCAACGATGCCTAATGAGAAGCCTGATTCATAAATGGTGATTTGCTTGAAAGGGAGGGCGCAAGCTACGTACTGCCGAGCCTGAGAATAATGATTCCGCCTCGGAGGCGGATGGGAAATTGATACATGGTAATGCCCTGCAAATAGTTGCGGTATGTATATGATTCGGTGGCCTTGTGTCAAGCTGTGGCAGTTATTGCATCTTCAGAAAACGATACCATGTTACGTGCGTCCTACTCTCCCTCGGCTGGACAGTCAAAAGATGCCTACTGAAAATGGATTTTTCATTGTCAAATGTTGATGGAAAAGCACATATTATTTGGTTGTTTTGGAAGTCCCCACTGTCCCTGAATCTTTGTGAGATGTAGTGATCAAGTATTACGGTTCCAACACTCCGCCCTGGGTGATCCTTGGCTATTTTTGTCCTTTGTTCATGCCAAGTGCTCTATTGCTGATCGTCTAGGCCACTTTGGTGTGAGTTGGAAGATTTTGGGCCTCTTGTTCTCATCCTTGGCTAATTGCAGGTGATTTTAACTATATTAGCTAGCTGTCCCTCAGAAAAAAAATTTGGTGGTAGGGATCCAGTTCTCAATTCTATTTCTGAGTTGCAAGTTTCATTACTAATGCTAATTAATGTGATGGATGTGGGTTTCAAAGGCAGCAAGTTCACGTGGTTTAGTGGGCAGCCTGTTTGCAGGGGTATTTGGCCTAAGACTAGACCCAGTTCTTATTAATGCATCTTGGCTTTAGATGTCTCCTATTATTTTTTAGCACTTATCTAGGGAGGTATCAGATCACTCTCTCATGCCAATTTCTTTGCGCCCGCAAGAGTCCTCCTCATGTTGCCAGATTTTGTTTCCAACATATGTGGGCGTCTCATGACGGCTTCTATGATGTGGTTCAAAAGTTTGAAGATGTGCGCTTGTAGCTTCCTCGGCCTTAAGAACTCTTTATTTAAAGTTGAAGGATGTGCATCGACAGCTTAGTTTATGGAATAAGGAGTCTCTCGGAAATATCTTTGATAGAGTTCGCCAAGGGGAGGATGAGGTCTTGGCGGCCCAGGCTCTTTTTGATAATAGCCCATCAGATTCAAACTTTGTGTCCTTGGGAGCAAAGTTGTAAAAGGTTAGCTGATATGTATCATCAAGACGAAGTATTTTGGAGGGAAAAAAAAAATCTAGGATTATGTGGTTAAAGGAGGGTGATAGAACACCCATTTTTTTTCACTGCTCAGTCTGCAGAGGCATGCCAACAATGTCATACATCAGCTTCATGACAGTCATGGTAATCTTACTGTTGATGGTTCTACTCCTACGAAGATGACAGTTTCTCACTTCAGCAGTGAATTTACTTTTGAAAACCATTTTATTTCCTCTGAGTTACTGTCAATCATCTCACACTTGTCCCTAAAGACTAGAATTTGAACTTGTGCAGAGTTCCCTCTGATGATGAAATAAAGTGTTAGGAAAATATAAGGAGAGAAGACCAATCTGGATTGAAACCAACCAATTATCAATTAAATCAACTATCAAGTAAGAGAGAAAGTTCAGAGTCGCCTGTGGGATGAGAAGCACATCAAAGATGCTTTCTTTGAAACGGAAGACGCCCCCTCCACGATGCACAAGGTTCACCGGCGCTCCGTCCTCGAGATACGACTCACCCCTTGCAATCCCTGCTAACTTCTCCAGGTGCACAACTAGAGAAGTCCTTCAATCCGATCTTTGCTGATGAAATGCCAAACAAATGGAAAAGCAGAAAGAAATGTAGAACCGAGTGTAGGGAGCACAATTTGCGCATGCCAAAAGATCCACCCGAGGCCCCTTAAATAGAGATGGAACCAAGGAGGAAACCCTCCCTTCGGTGCCTCATGGGAACAACAAAGCACGAAAGGAAGGACACATCCTTTCGCCATAGGAAGCGACCCAAAAAGAAACTGTCAAAAAACAACGGTCAAGTAACGGAAGAAAACAAAACAGAAAAAAAAATTTGAATCAACGCTTACGGAATCTTTAATTCCAACATTCCCCCACTTGATTCAAATTTTTCCAAGGAAGAAAAAAAATGAGCATATTTACTATGTCATAGGTGAAGGTGTCTTCCAGACTTGAACCTTTACTTAGTGTTAGTAAGCCAACATCTGAAAGGGACCGTAGTGGATGAGGCCTTGAACTAAGCCCTTTTAGTCAGACACATGACTTATTACACAACATAGTCCATCTAAAGATCGGATTCTATTTTATGGTAGTGCTAAAGGCCATGCACTGGTACCTCGTCTCATGAGTGCTCTAGAGAATACCCAATTCTCATAGATTGCGCCCCCACAATCACACTCACGTAGGTGGGTCTTCAAGGGTACCTGCCACAGTCCATACCCTGCCTATATTAGGCCTTGATCCCATTAAGAGCATAGCTCATCCTAGTGCTGTTGCAGTTGAGCACTAATCATCATGGGATGGATAAAAGATGGAGTGCTCACAAGTTACCCATTAGTTCGTATTCCACATTGAACGTACTTTATAGGATCTCCAATCATGTACGTTGGGTATCTACTAAGGTAACTAATTAATGGGTCTTAACCCCATCCCTTTAGATGATTCAAACACTTGTTTCCTTGGAAGTCCTTTTGTAAAAGGATCTGCAAGATTATTCAAAGATCTTATGAATTCTAAAGAGATCACACCTTGTGAAATTTTTTCTCTTACAGAATTCCATCTGATACTCATGTGCCTCCTTTTTTCATTAATTGTAGTCTGCTTCACTTTATCTATTACAGACCTACTATCACAATGCATTGAAATTGCAGGCAATGGATTATTAACAACAGGAATATCTGATAATAAATTCTTAAGCCAATCAGCTTCAGAGCAAGCAATATCTAATGCAATTAATTCAGCTTCCATAGTAGATCTAGCAATAATGGTTTGTTTGGCAGATTTCCAAGTTATTGCTGCCCCACCTAATGTAAACACATGACCACTAGTGGAGATTGTATCAGAGGAATCTGTAATCCAATTTGCATCACAAAACCTTCAAGGATAGCAGGGAACCCTGAGAAATAGTGTCAGATTTATAGTTCCTTTAAGGTATTTAAATATTCTTTCTATTGCAAACCAATGTTCTTGGCTAGGATTACGAGTGAATCTACTCAAACCCCCCACAGCATAAGATAAATCAGGTCTAGTACTATTAGCTAAATACATAAGAGTCCCTATGATCTGAGCATATTTATCTTGTGATACAGGACTACCTGGATTTTTTGTTAGATTTGTACCAGGTGTAAATGGTGAGGATACAGGATTGCAATTTGAATATTTAAACTTTTCTAAAATTTTCTGCACATAATGAGACTGAGACATAGAGATGCTTAGAAGTCCTACTGAGTTTAATTCCTAAGATTACATCAGCAAGACCTAAATCTTTCATATCAAACTGAGAAGATAAAAAAGACTTAGTTTCCTTGATAACTTTCAGGTTAGAACCAAGTATTAATATGTCATCTACGTAAAGACATAATATTACACAACCAGTACCAACAATTTTGCTAAAAACACATTTATCAGAATCATTCATAATGAAACCATTTCCTAAAACAATCTTGTTAAATTTTTCGTTCCATTGTTTAGGTGCTTGTTTAAACCATATAAAGATTTAACCAATTTGCATACTTTATGTTCTTGCCCAGGCACAACAAAACCTTCTGGTTGATCCATATAAATCTCCTCTTCTAAATCCCCATTAAGAAATGCAGTTTTAACATCCATTTGGTGAATCTCGAGATTATATATGGCAGCCAAGGCAACCAAAACACGAATGGTAGAAAGCCTAGAAACAGGAGAATATGTATCAAAATAGTCCATTCCCTTTCTTTTTGAGAATAACCTTTGGCTACTAATCTTGCCTTAAATTTGTCAACAGATCCATCTGTTTTAAGTTTCCTTTTAAATATCCATTTACATCCTATTGTTTTACAACCGGGAGGCAAGTCAGTCAAAGACCATGTATGATTATTCATTATTGATTCTATTTCACTATTAATAGCTTCTTTCCAGAAACTAGAATCCACAGAAGCCATTGCATCCTGAAAAGTTTGAGGCTCATCTTCAATCAAATAAATAAAGAAGTCATCACCATAGTTCTTCTCCTTTCTAATCCTTTTAGGCCTTTCCATGACAGATATAGGCTCTATGGCAGATATAGCATGTTGATGAGAACTAGAAGATAGATCATTAAAGGATGGTTCTGCTCCAATAGGCGTAGAGATTTTATTCTTCATAGGAAAAATATTTTCATAATACACAACATCACATGCTCTTGTTTCAAGAATTGTGTTGACACTGATATCATTAATGTCAGATTTAATAACAAAGAACCTATTAGCTGCACTATTTTCAGCATATCCAACAAACACAACATCAACGGTTTTAGGTCCTATTTCCTCTTCTTATTTTCTGGAATCTTAACCTTTGCAAGGCACCCCCATACTTTTAGATTTTTTAGGTTAGGCTTTCTTTTAAACCATAGTTCATATGGTGTAGTTTCACATTTTTTATAAGGAACCATGTTCAATATATGACATGCAGTTAATAAGGCTTCTCCCCACATATTGTTGGGTAATCCAGAATAAGATAACATGGAATTCACAGCATCTAATAAAGTTCTATTTTTTTCTTTCTGCTATACCATTAGATTGGGCACAATAAGTGCAGTGGTTTCATGAATAATACCAATTCATCACAGAAATGACCAATTCTTGAGAAGTGTATTCTCCTCCTCTGTCAGATCTAATCCTCTTGATTGTTTTCCCTAATTGATTTTCTGCCAAATTCTTGTATACTTTTAGTTTCTCTAAGGATTCATCATTGGTCCTTAAGAGATAAAGAAAACATAATCTAGAATGATCATCTATAAAAGTTATAAAATACCTTTTACCATTTCTGGTCAAGACTCCATTAGAATCCATACATCCGTATGAATTAAATCTAAAAGATCACTACTCCTTTCAATAGATTTAAATGGATGCCTAGGGAGTTTTGCTTCAACACACGTTTCACACCTTGACTTATTGTTTAGTTCAATTTTCGGAATTAGATCCATACCCATCATTCTTCTCATAGTTTTATTATTCACATGACATAACCTAGAATGCCACAAATTACCAGATTCAACGTTATAGATAGAAGTTGAGGGATCAACACAAGAAGAACTAATATTATTAGTAACTTTAGGACTGATTACATTCAGTTTGAACAATCCTTCACTTACATAACCCTTACCTATAAACTTTCAAACTTAGTAATTACAACTTTCCCAGATTCAAATACTAACTTATAATTGTTGCTATTCAACAAATATCCACTAATCAAGTTTCTTCGAATGGTAGGCACATGCTGAACTCCTTGAGAGAAAGGACCTTTCCTGATGTTAATTTCAAGTCAACTCGTCCTTCCCCCACAACACGAGCAGTAGAGGAATTTCCTAAGGTTACGCTCTTGCTGGTGGCCTGATAAGTGGCAAAAGTAGACTGATCAAAGCAAACATGAGTGTTAGCTCCTGTATCAATCCACCAATCACAAGAAAAACCAACTAAGTTTAATTCAGGAATAAAGGATACAAACCCATTGCAAGGCTCAGAAGTGGAAGTCCCAGAATTAGAAGTCACCATATTTACTTGAGGTGTTGAAACTTGTGATTTTGGTGACGAATTTGGAATAAGGTTTGCCACCATCTTTTCTTTGATAACAATTCTTGGCAAAATGCCCTGGCTTGCCACAGACATAACATCCCTTGATAGAACCTTTCTTGTGATCTTTCCCTTTAACCTTATAGTTATGATTCTTCTGATAATTGGTTTTCCTAGATCTTTGGAACTTGGAATTGGAATTCTGAAACTTAGAATGATTCTCTTGTTTGTTCTGGTTAGGATTCTCTATCAAGTTGACATTGGAAGGATTTCTAGATTCGAAAAGTTTTCTTTGTTCTTCTTCGATCCTAATGGAACATTGAAGCTCATCAAGAGATATCTTAGAGTGTTTATGTTGAAGAGATCTAGCAAAGTTATGCCAAGAAGGGGGGAGTTTATCAATCAAGTAGAAACAATCAAATTTCATCCATGTTTTGTCCTCTAGCTTTCATTTCATATACTATGTTAAGAAAGTCATGAGTTTGGGAAAGCACAGACACATCATCTTTCATGATAAAATGCAAAAATTTTGAAGCAATAATCGTTCAATCCCAGCATCTTCTTTACCATATTTATCTTCTAGTGCTTCCATAACTCACAAGTAGAAGGGATAGTATAATAAATATCATAAAGGGTGTCATGCAGATTACTCAAAATACGACCATGGCATAAATAATCAATTTCATCTGGTGTGTATATAGATTTCCCTTTAATATCAGATGAACCAGAAGTTGTTATGATGGAGATATTACTTGCAGGTGTGGATGGTTCAGTAATGGCAGTGGTCACAGAGGGTGTAGAGGTGATATTATTTGCTGGTGTAGAAGGTTCAATAGTAGCTGGTTTAGATGATGATAACTTATCCCTTGAAGCATATATAGCAGAGATGAGACCAAGAGATGTCAAGAAGTATTTCATTTTCTGTTGCCATCTCTTAAAGTTATATCCAGAGAATTTTTCAGGTCTCACAGAATTCAAGTCTTCCATGCTATGGAATGGTAATCCAATAGTATACTCTTATGTTTCAAAATTGTTAGGAAAATATAAGGAGAGTAGACCAATCTGGATTGAAACCAACCAATTATCAATTAAATCAACTATAAAGTAAGAGAGAGTCCAGAGTCGCCTGTGGATGAGAAGCACATCAAAGATGCTTTCTTTGAAACGGAAGACGCCCCCTCCACGATGCACAAGGTTCACCGGCGCTCCGTCCCCGAGATACGACTCACCCCTTGCAATCCCTACTAACTTCTCTAGTGCACAACTAGAAGTCCTTCAATCCGATCTTTGCTGATGAAATGCCCAAACAAATGGAAAAGCAAAGAAAGAAATGTAGAAACCGAGTGTAGGGAGCACAATCTGCGCATGCCAAAAGATCCACCCGAGGCCCCTTAAATAGAGATGGGAACCAAGGAGGAAACCCTCCCTTCGGTGCCTCATGGGAACAACGAAGCACGAAAGGAAGGACACATCCTTTCGCCATAGGAAGTGACCCAAAAAGAAACTGTCAAAAACAATGGTCAAGTAACGGAAGAAAACAAAACAGAAAAAAATTTGAATCAACGCTTACGGAATCTTTATTCCAACATAAAGGCGGTAGTCTTTGATATGTCTGCAGATAGTGCTTCCAGCCTGGATGGGTTTACTAGTTATTTCTTTCAATCATTTTGGTCTGTTGTTCGGTAGGATGTCTGTGCAGTGGTTGAACAATTCTTTACTGCGGTTTGTTGCAATGATGGAGATGGGAGTACTTGGGAGGGATCAGCCGAATTCTCGAAGTACATCGTTGATTGCTCTAATCCCAAAGATTAAAAACCCGTTGACATTTGCTGATTTTAAGCTATTAGCCTATGTAATTTCTGCTTTCAAATACTATTTAGAATTTCAGAGACAAGTTGTCAATTAGATGTGAGAACATACAAGGAGGAGAAGATACATGAGAGTTGGCAGAGGAAATATACAAGGCATATCCTTACTTGTTTGAGTAAGCTCATAATTCTTTTTATATGATAGTACCTTATATGATACTTATAAATTTCCTGTTAAAGCTTTTCTAAATTTTGAGGCCAAAATTTTTTTTTAGATAATAGTAATGTAACATCGCGACTTTTCGGATTGTAATTTAATGGGTTGGTGGCCAGTGTATGGCCCAATAGTGGTGTTCTTGAGGGTTTGTACAGTTTTGTGTGGGGTTGGAGGCCTGGAACCCGGGCCAAACCAACCTCTGGTGCGCATTTCATAAACGCGACCAACACAAGCGTCGCTTTTATGAAAAATACGACCATATACCCCGTCGCGATTCAAACGCCATTTTCCAAGATGCGCGTCTGCATGCGCACCGCGTGGTGCATGCAGGGACATCGCGGTTTAAACGCGACGATGGGGTACGTCGCGATTTAAACGCGACGGCTCGATACATCATGATTTAAACTATTATTGTGTTTCGACCAAGCCTTGGCCAAATAGTGCAAGAAGCACTGTTTGGTCGAGGGAAGGGTTGTTGTGGGATTTTCGGGCAATTTGACATTTACGACATGCGGATTGGCGTGTCGTCGGCGCGAGGAGGTTGTTCGGAGCACAGGAAATGCCAGGGCAACGCCATTTTACCATTCTTTGTGTTCCTCGTGTGGTAGGGGAATTCTTCTTCTTTTTGCTTTAAATGAACCATGGTTAAGGTATTTAATGCATGGAATCGGTTAAGGGGAGTAGTATGCATGTGTAGGCTTTTATTTGATTGCATTTTTTCATGTAAAATGGATGTACATGTGGTTAGTGCAAATTTACGGAATGGGGTTATGGGTGGGAAATTTTCGGCTGAAAAGGCAACGGAACCAGATGTCGCATTTTGAACGCGACGAGGTATTCGGTCGCGATTCAGTCTTTAAGCTGAAGGTCTTTCCTGTCGTGATTTTGCCTTCAAATAGCGACCTCTGTGTTCGTCGCGATTTAGAAGGCAGCCACCCGACCCCTGGCTTGTCTGCATAACGCCATGAGCTGCTTCTAGCTATGGGTCTGTATGGCTATTAATTTACGTATTATGGGTTGTAAGCGGTGCATTGGCACGTGTTGTTATCAGAATTTCCGAGTTTGCATGGTTTGTGTGTACGTGGCAAGTCGGGTATACGACGCCTACCGTGGCTGCCTCTTGAGTCGGGTACCCCAGGTTCTCTGTGAGCCAGACACGTAGTGCTCGGGGTTTGTCCCAGTATAGTGTGAGTACCATCGAGGTCTGTGTCATCTTCCTAGACACCCTCACTCAGTTTGAGTTGTACGTTTGGCAGAGGGAAAGACGACAGTGGCACAGCGACTTGTGTGTTGTAGTTGTTCTTGGTCGCTTGTAGCGCGCTCTTGGTTAGGGGACGGACACCAGTAGACGTACTAGTCCTCAGTTAGTCCTGTTTTCAGTGCCTCACTTTAGGGAACTTGGGCCGGAGTCCTTAAAGGTGCCAGACATGGAGCTGCGGCGGTGTGGGCTGCAGTTGTGGTGTTGTTTAGTCTCCACAGCTTGTTGACTCAGTTGAGGTGGAGCGGCTGCTGGACCTTTCATCCTTGGCTGTGAGGCTGAGAGGTAGACCTATGTTGCTTGTCTGGGTCAGTGGCTGGTGTCGCGAACCAATCTTCATGACTCGTGTTTGGCGTTACCCTTTTTTGGCTCGTACTACTGAGCGTGGTTTGCCGTTTCTTTATAAAGCTGAATTTGTGTTAGCATAGTTTAGTTTATTTACTGCGATTGTAGTTCCATACTCAGGTAGTTGTGTTATTTGATTATATTGATGTCTTACTCTTGCTTCTCTTGTGTTTAATGTTGATTCGACTTGTGAGGGAGTTTCCCTGCTGAGCCAGTGACTTGTGAGGCTCACCCCTACTCCTTTCAGGTGAGGGTGAGTAGAAGGTTTCACACCTATCTTCTAGTCCAAAGCCGCACTGCAGTGGAGTGAGTCCATGCCTCCAACAATGTAATTTTCTTTCTGTTCTGCCCCGGGGTATACCCCAGGCTCCTGTACTCGGAGTTTGACTTTTATTGAGATTTGACTATGTAATCTTTATGTAAATGTGTATGAGATGCACAATCTTATATATATTCAGTGTATTCTTTTATATTTCCATGGACATGTGTGTTGATATCCCTGGCGAGGCTTTGGCCTGTTTGTGGGAGGTGGAGTCAAATAAAGCTCGTTATTGGGTTAACGGGTTTGAACGATCTGGTCCATCACAGTTGGTATTAGAGCAAGGTCCATGTAAATATGAAGGAACATGGAGATTACATGGCTTGATCTCTACTCTAGTCCACTGCTGGTAGTTGACCTTGGTTTTGTATTGATCTGTTAGTATATTGTGTGGTTTGGAATGCTGTTTGTGCAGGATTTGAGATGGCAGATAGGAGAGACTAGGGAGGTGGGGGAGATGAGCCTAAAGAGACAATGCACTAGTTGATTGAAAGGTTATGGGAGACTATAACGGAAATAAGAACAAGGTTAGACTAGCAGGGTCCAGGTCAGCCAGCAGTAGTAAGGCCTTAGTTATTGGGAGGCAGAGCCAGCACCAGTAGTACCACCCCCACCACCACTAGGAGTGCAAGTACCCCCTGTGGTACCCGTTCCACTAGTAGTACCGGTGAGACCAGCGGAAGAGCCTACTATGCAAATTGAGAGATTTTTGAGGTTGCAGCCACCTACCTACACAAGAGGCCCCAATCCAGATATGGCGGAACACTGGATACATAAGATAGAGCGAGTTTTTGTCACAATGAGGTATCCACCAATGGACAGGGTGATTTTGGCTACTTACCATCTGCGAGGTTTTGCACAAGAATGGTGGAGGCTGAAAATGCAAACGACTTTTGCAGGCAGGAAAGAGGACACCATTACTTGGTCAGAGTTCCTAGAGGTATTCAATGATACATTCTTTCCAGTACAAATTCAACAAGCTAAAAGGGAACAATTCAGGTCATTGCAGCAAGAAAATTTGTCAGTTCTGGAATATCAAATGAGATTTATGGCATTGAGTAGATATGCACCTTATGTTGTTACAAGTAATGCAATGATGGTAGAATATTTTATTCGAGGATTGCAGTCAGAATTGTAGAATGTAGTGATTCCTCTTATGTGCAGGACTGTGGAGGAGGTGGCACAACGTGCAGCCATATTAGAAAGGTCTGTGAGGACTCGTCAGTCGGGGTAGTCGGGTAGCTTTTAGTTACCACAACAATCCCTAGGAATCAGCAAGGGTAAGGCACTAGCGGGATCATCCTCTTCAGGGTTCAGCAAATTGGGCTCAAAGCTAAAGAAAATATTCAGAGGATGAGGAGGTTGCCGCCAACAGACTTTCCAGCAGGGCGAGGCTATAGGCCAGAGGTGGTGGAGTCATAGCAAAGTACAGCAAGGCAGCCTATGGTTCCATTGGGTTATAGGTGTTACAATTGTGATCAGTTAGGGCATTTGATTCGGAATTGTCCCTATACTAGGGAAAATGGTTATGGCAGAGGAGTTCAGCAACAGTAGTAGCCCCAGCAGCCGCTAGCAGCACGAGGTAGAGGACCACCACCTCACTAGCAAGGTCGTGGATGGGTTATGGCTATTACCCGGGCGTAAGCAGAGGCTTCCAACTTGATTGAAGGTATTATACCTATCTTGAATTTTAAGCAAGAGTTTTAATAGATCCAGGTGCTTCACACTCTTTTACTTCTGAGGATTTTATAGATAACATGGTACATCCATTGGAAGAAAACAATGTGAGTTAGTGGTAGAGGTTCCCTCAGGCAATTTCACCGCATTTTACAGTTGAAAGAATATGATGTAGAAGTGAGCATGAAACTGCCTGAGGGAACCTCTACCACTAACTCACACTACTTTTCTTCCAACGGATGTACCATGCTATCCATAAAATCCTCAGAAATAAAAGAGTGCGAAGCACCTGGATCTATTAAAATTCTTTCTGAAATTCAAAGATAGGTATAATACATTCAATCAAGTTGGAAGCCTCTGCTTGCGCCCGGGTAATAGCCATAACCCATCCATGACCTCGTTGGTGAGATGGTCCTCTGCCTCGCGCTGCTGGAGGCTGCTGGGGCTACTGTTGCTGCTGAACTCCTCCGCCATAACCAAATTCCCTAGGATAGGGACAGTTCCAAATCAAATGCCCTAGCTGATCACAATTGTAACACCTGTAACCCGGTGGAACCATAGGCTGCCTTGCTGTACTTTGTTGTGACTCCTCCACCTCTGGCCTATAGCCTCGCCCCTGCTGGAAAGTCTGCTGGCGGCCACCTCCTCATCCTCTGAATATTTTCTTCAGCTTTGAACCCAATTTGTTGAACCCTGAAGAGGATGATCCCGCTGGTGCCTTACCCTTTCTTATTCATGGGGATTTTTGTGGTAACCGAAAGCTACCCGACTCCCCCGACTGACGAGTCCTCACAGACCTTTCTAATATGGCTGCACGTTGTTCTGCCCCTCCACAGTCTTGTACATAAGAGGAATCACAACATTCTGCAATTCTGACTACAATCCTCGAATAAAATATTCTACCATCATTGCATTATTTGTAACAACATAAGGTGCATATCTACTCAATGCCATAAATCTCATTTTATATTCAAGAACTGACAAATTTCCTTGCTACAATGACCTGAATTGTTCCCTCTTAGCTTTCTGAATTTGTACTGGAAAGAATGTATCATTGAATACCTCTAGGAACTCTAGCCAAGTAATGGTGTCCTCCGTCCTGCCTGTAAAAGTTGTTTGCATTTTCAGCCTCCACCATTCCTGTGCAAAACCTCGCAGTTGGTAAGTGGCAAAAATCACCCTGTCCATTGGTGGACACCTCATTGTGACAAAAACTCGCTCTATCTCACGTATCTAGTGTTTTTCGCCGTATCTGGATTGGGGCCTCCTGTGTTAGTAGGTGGCTGTAACCTCAAAAATCTCACAATTTGCATAGTAGGCTCTTCCGCTGGTTCACCGGTACTACTGGTGTCATGGGTACCTGTAGCACCCCGAAAATTTTAATTCAAGGTAAATGGAAATAAATATTTCCATAATATCGGAGTAATTAAAACATACGTATCATTATTGTATGTGCCAAAACATATCAAAAAAGTCCGTAAAAATTATAAATCAACCCCAAACATTTTTACTAAAGGTTTCACAAAGAAATTTGTGCCAAGAAAAATCAGATTAGTCGGTTTAAAGTGTTTTGCGACTTGTTATCATAAATCAAGAACAAGTCAGAAAACCGTTGGCACGGAAATACGACTCAATCAAAAATTAAATAAAAGTGTTGGAGAGATTTCCAACATTTATATTAATGACCCAATGTCATAATTGGGCCAATAGACCACATATGGCCCAAAAATCAAATAAAACTAGAAAATGCATGGAATTCGTAACTCTAAATAGGCTGAAATTAGAAAGAGGCAATTTGAGTTGAATTGGGATGCAATCGTGCATTCTTGGCAACCCAAATTCATGCCTAACTATGGTGGGAGGTTTCCTAAAGCCTCACACACTTAAAGGGAGGAAGGAATCCTCAAAAAAATAGGAAACTAACATGTCAAAACCGTAACCTGGCTTTCCTAGTCCCGTTAGGACTTATAACTACACCCTAAATCTATAAGAACTCATCCTTAAACTCTTGGGGAAGGTTTAGCAACAAGTTGGGGTCGTGAGAAGCACGTTTGGAGCGCTGGGGAAGTGGAGAACGGCTGGGGAAGAACGTGGTCTTCCTCAACCTCGCTCTACATCAACCCAGAAATCTGCAGAGAGTTATTAGCATTCAAAGGTAGGTGTTCTCGGGCCAAAATTAAAGAAAACCAACACCATCATGTAGTTATTCGAGTCTAGGTTCATTTGCACTTGGTTTGACTAGTTTTCATGGAGTATTCGTAGTTTTCCCTAAGTCGCGCATAGTTAGGGCTTTTCCTATTCTTCTTATTATGCACATGATTCGAGACCAAATTAGACTAACCTTCCTTCATGAAAGTTTTTAATTGTAGTCATGATCATCTTTTATGTTGGACATTTTATCAAAAAGTCATTTGTTAGAGAGTTATAAGCATGATAAGAGAGTCACTGCATGATACTACGATTTCGGGTGCACTTAGCTTTATGTTCTTCATGTGTTTCTCGGGATTCGAGACCGAATTAGATCAAACCCCAAACATCAAAGTTCTTCTAATAGTTGTCCTCGTAATCTTTTGTGTTGAACATTTTGTCTAAATGTCATTAGTTAGAGAGTTATAAGATGGGTAAGTGAACACTGCATGAGACATGTTTTCGGGTTACACTTGACCAAAAGGTTTTTCTGGGAAGGCCTCTAGTGTCGACACTAGTTGATCTAGTGTCGACACACTGTCCCAAACCATCCAAAAGGTGTTCAGGGAAGGCCTCTAGTGTCGACACTAGTTGATCTAGTGTCGACACACTGTCCCAGATTGGCCCAGAAGGTGTTCTGGGAAGGGTCTCTAGTGTCGACACTACCTGATCTAGTGTCGACACTACTTGACCTTTTTGCCTTGTATTTGAAGCACTGTGTCGACACTACCTGATCCTGTGTTGACACCACTTGATCATTTTGCCTTGTATTTGAAGCATTGTGTCGACACTACTTGATCTAGTGTCGACACTACCTGACCAGTTCTGCATTATTTTGCCTTGTGTTTGAAGCATGGTGTCGACACCAGTAAGGGGTGTGTCGACACTACCTTTGCAAAATATTGCATGTCTTGGGTCAAATCATTACATGATGTCTACTTAACGGCTTAAAAGTGTTTAACCCATTGAAAAATTCTTAATTACATGAATATTATTCTAATTGCTTTCTTAATGTTATGATCATACATGAAACTTGTGATTTACTCTTGTTACCATTCTAGCTTGTTTTAAATGATAAATTTTATCTTAAAATCTTGTAAACCCATATGTAGTTAAATGCATTGTTCATTCCATGCCATCATGTTAAGTGTTTTTCCGAGAGTTTGAGACCGACGGATTGTGAATTGACACGCGTACATCATACACACTTAACATCTAGGGCGTGCACTTCCTTTCTCTTCTTGTTCTCGTGAGCGTGATTTACAATCTACACTAAAGCCATTATGTAAAGATTGAACTAAATTATAAATCGTACAGATCTACTGCCGAACTTATCTCTTGACCATTGTTCTCATGAAATCATGTTCAATTTAATTATTTACTTCTTCTCATCATCATCGTGAACATGACATTACACATGCTACATTTTGAAACTCTCATTGGCCATTATTAATGACTGTGCGTATCTACATTTAAAAATTTACATGAGATGCTGACAAGGCACGGCGTGTGTCCAAGCTCCAGTCTAGCCCCAATGACGGCGAGTCATAAATATACTGTTACTATGGGGTATAATGATTAATGGCGTTGCATCTGCGCTGGGAGTACTTGCTTGCGTGTTGAATGTTAGATACATAACCACATACACGTGACCTGTGTGCACTCTTGGTGGATCTTTCCTTGGTGTACATTAGTGTTACGTGCCTGATTAGTGTTACTTGATCGTGCTTGTGCAATCTTGCTTGCTTGCTTGCGTGATATGACCATCCTGCATTATTGCAACTAGTGATATCTTGTTTTTTTTGAAAACTATTGACATCAAGTGAAATCTTGCGTGCTTGTACAAGTGATCTATTGCCAGTTCTCTCTTGTTATATCGTTCTAGATCTTATTCTATCATGATCACTCTATCTAGCTTGTTTCATGTATCATGTCTGATGAGTTTTATTCGTACTGCACATCATGACATTCATCATGTTTACCTAGTCTAAATTGCTAATCACTTATATCTTTGCCTGCACTTTGAGATGTAAATCCTACTGGGCTAGTTTGCTCATCCCTACTTTTACCCAATATAGGTGACTATGACATTCAAGAGGAAGAGCAAGCCGAGGATGGGAATGCGTCCGAGTGATGAGCGTTCCAACTATGAGTCTGGTTATAGTAGATTACTTTGAGCATTAGTACAATGTAGTAGGAAGTGAGGAATAAGTGTAATTTTCCTTTTATTAAGTCTCAGTCCTGTACTAGTTTCCAATTTTGATAAAATGAGTTGAGATCTGATTACAATTTATATGGAGTTCAACATAGGGGCCCTATTATGATGTTGTGTGATATACATTTAGTGCGTACTAGCTAGAGGCTTATTTGCCGACTGTTCACGTCTCGGAATATCAAATCGAATATTCGAACTATTATCCGCTGCGTAATTCTCGGGACGTGACAGTACTACAAGGGGGTACCTGCACTCCTAGTGGTGGTGGGGGTGGTACTACTGGTGTTGGCTCTGCCTCCTCAACAATTTGAGGCCTTACTATTGCTGGCTGACCTGGACCCTGCTGGTCTAACCTTGTTCTTATTTCTGTTATACCTTTCAATCAACTAGTGCATTGTCTCTTCAGGCTAATCTCCCCGACACCCAGTCTCTCCTATCTGCCATCTCAAATCTGCACAAACGGCATTCCAAACAACAATATACTAACAAATCAATACAAAACCAGGGTCAACTACCAGTAGTGGACTAGAGTAGAGATCAAGCCATGTAATCTCCCTATTCCTTCATATTTACACGGACCTTGCTTTGATACCAACTGTGACAGACCAGATGTTCCAACCTGTAAACCAATAACGAGCTGATCCGACTCCGCCTCCCACGAACAGGTCAAAGCCTCACCGTGGATATCAACACACATGTCCATGGAAATATAAAAGAACACACTGAATATAATAAGATTGTGCATCTCATACACATTTACATAAAGATTACATAGCCAAATCTCAACAAAAGTCAAACTCCGAGTAGAGGAGCCTGGGATATACCCGGGGCAGAATAGAAAGAAAATTACACTGCTGGAGGAGTGGACCCAACTCCGCTACGGTGTGGCTCTGTACTAGAAGACGGGTGTGTGAAACCTCCTGCTCTCCCTTCTGAAAGGAGTAGGGGGTGAGCCTCACAAGTCACTGGCTCAGTAGGGAAATTTCCTCACAAGCTGAATCAACATAAACATAAGAGAAGCAAAAGTAAGGCATCAATATAATCAAATAACACAAATACCTGAGCATGGAACTACAATCACAGTAAATAAACTAAACTATGCTAAAAACACAAATTCAGCTTTATAAAGAAATGGCAAACCACTCTCAATAGTACGAGCTAAAGAAGGGTAACACCAAACACGAGTCACGAAGATGGTTCACGGTGCCGGCCACTGACTCGACAAGTAGCATAGGTCTACCTCTCAGCCTCGCAGCCAAGGATGAAAGGTCCAACTGCCGCTCCACCTCAACTGAGTCAACAAACTATGGAGACCAAACAACACCACAACTGCAGCCCACACCACTGCAGCTCCAAGTCCCCCAACCAAGGACCGCGCTGCAAGTGACCAAGAACAACCACACACATAAGTCGTTGTCCCACTGTCATCTTTCCCTCTGCCTGACGTACAACTCAAACTAAGGAGTGAGGGTGTCCAGGAAGACGACATAGACCTCGACGGTACTCACATTGTACCGGGACAAACCCCGAGCACTACGTGCCTGGCTCACAGAGAACCTGGGGTACTCGAACCAAGAGGCAACTACGGTAGGCTCGTGTATACTATAAGGCCTTGAATTTTACCCTCATATATAGGTGTTGATTGTGTGAAGAGATTATGCTTGTGGTGTAGATATATATAATATATATATATATATATATATATATATATTATATATTAAATTAATTGAGTATGTTGTAAATATATGTATATGTTTTATGCATTATTATTTATGTACATGCATAAATAGTATTATTTTAAAGTATACATTGTATATTATGTACATGCATTGTGTAAATATAATTTTCTGTAGTATTTAAGTTCTGGCCAAACGACCTATTGGCGTCAACATGAGATGACGTTAATGGGGAGTAAGCGGCCACATCGATGGACGCCAACCCCAGACCGGTGACAGTGATGTTGACGTTAACCTCCCAGATCTGTTGCGTCTTCAGATTCGGAAACGCCTCCGAAAATGTCGCCTCTTGTTTTGGTAACCGAACCCCAACGGTCAGGAAACCCTACCTAAGCGCGTCTCCGACCCTCCCCTATAAAATACCCAATCTCCGGCCGAAAGATCCCTTTTGACTCTTTGTCAAAACCCTAGTTCTCTTGTGCGAAATGATCTTGGGACCTGTGGATCGCGGATTGGTGACTCTTTCCTGTGAACTACTGCAACTGGAAGGGAGTCTAAACTTTGGGGAAAGCTTCTCCGACACCGGGTGGCAGTCTGCATCGACACAGAACCCGGATCGAGGAGGATTGAGGACTCTTTGGCTTAGGCTGAGGAGGGCTTCTTCGACCCAAATCTCTATCTGTAGATTTATTCAAGGCAAGTAACCCGTACCCATGTCCATACATACGTCTTGTAGGTCTCAGGTATTTTACGGAATTTATTCGTGTCCTGGAACCCCTTTCTATCAAATTTTTGGAGTTCAGTCTGTGTTTTGCACAGACAAGAACTTAACGGCAAGCCTTTCTACCGTTAAGATCCGAGGTTAGCGGCCACCTATGTTGCCGTCAACAGGTAAGCGGCCACACCCTTGCCGCTGAGTTCTTAAGCAAGAACAGTGTGCTGTTTGCCCCTTTATAATTCTTTTTTTCAGATTTCTGCACATGAGGATATACTGTAAAATTTTATTGCTATGTAATACTTCGAGGGATGATGTTGTGAAATTTGTGGATTTTTGTTGAATATTCTATTTATTAAAATTTCTGAAATGTATGTCAGATAGGTTTTCCAACCTTGAAAGTTACTTATTGTGTGATCCATCTGGAATTTAGATGTTAGAGAATTTCGTACCATGTTTGTGGGTATCAGTTTATGCCATGAGAGTTTGGAAATTTATGATATCTGTGTAAATGGTTATATTTTCTAAACTGAAAACACGTGAGCATGCATAGTGGTTTTAAATGTCTAATAAATTGTATGATGTAAAATAAATTCTCAGAAAATTGCATGTATATCATGATTATTGGACACAGATTTTAGAATCAATAAATGTATATGGCACTATGTACCATGCTTAATTGATGACTTCATAAATTAGGTAGAATGCATGTTTTAATTATCATAAATTGTGTATGACTCCGAAAAAATATGAAATTAGGTATGCATGATGCACAACCTGTAAACAGTCTGTAGTTAAATTTTCATGTTAATTGGACAAAGTAGGTACTGATTTGATCATTATATGTTGAAATAGCTAGTTAAAACGTGTTTAGAGTAATAGTGATAAATTAGATAATTACAGTATGATTTATGATTGAATTGTAACTGTTTAACTCTGTAAATAGTAGTTCATGTTAGGTAACCTGAACCATGTACATGTATGTGAATATGGAGTTAATGTGTTAAACAGTGTACAAATCGTGTGTGTTTAAAAATGGAAAATGTGTAAATGTGCCATGGGTGACACTGCTACCTTAGAGGGCTGAGGAACTATACGTAGTAAGTCCCTACGGGAAGGTTCATATGAGTATGAGATCCCATGGGCATTGGGATAAAATCCTGGAGGTAGACAAGTACCACTGGTTAAGGTGGAGAGTGCTTCTCCCGGTTCTGCGCAGTAACTAAGGTCTATCACTATATTGCCTAGGTGATGGATATGTGTGTGATGAGATAAGTATGTGTCTTTCTAGAGGTGGTTTGGACTATGTGTCACAGCATTTAAATGAGAAAAATGTGATTATGTATATGTGAAATGTGAAATTGTGTAAAGTGTAAATAGTTATGTGAATGTGTAAGGTAATGTGAGAACATGTGAATTTGTGAATTATTATATGAATGTGTTAAAAATCATGTCAAAACAGCAAGCTATTTATGTATAAAATTGTGTTATGCATGTGAGAATGTCTATAGAATCCATGCTAGGAATATCTCTTTCATTATGTGTAATTTCCATGCTTAACATGCCATTGTATTACAAGATAAATATAATAAAATGTGATTTGAATTAGCATGTTAAAGAATGTATAGAAAGCATGTGATAGGTTTATTTTATTATGAAAAGAAATATAAAGCATGTACTATGTACCATAAGATTGTAGAAATATCATGTTTAGATTTTTAAAAGAATGCTTAAACCATGTTACATGTATTGAGAGTTTTGTTTAAAAGTAAAATGTCTATATGATGTATGTATATGCAATGTGCATGGTTTTGCTTACTGAGTCTTTTAGACTCACTCGTGCTTCGGCGTACAGGTGCAGATATCTCTACTTCTTTCGAGGAGGTAGTCAGGAGTGACTCAGAGTGAGAGTAGGAGAGATCTTGTGGGAATATCGGCGTTGTAGTTTATTTTCATAAGTATGTAATAAAGGACGACATGTATTTAAGTGTGGGATAATGTATTTGATTAAATTTCGTTGTGGGAACTTTAGTTCTTTCTTGTACTATATAGACTGTGGATAAATGTGGATGATGGAATAATAAATTTACGTTCAGTTCTTTTATTCCGCTGTATATGGTTATATTTGTGTACGTCCTAGCCTATTGAATATGTTGGGTAAATGTTCCACTATAGCGATGGCATTTTATATCGACATGGGTTGGTATAACCATACCGGTGTAAGGAGGGTCGTTACAATACCCGACTTGCCACGTACACAAACCATGCAAACTCGGCATTTTGATAACAACATGTGCCAATGCACCTCTTACAACCCATAATACATAATTAACAGCCATATAGACCCATAGCTGGAAGTAACTCATGGCGTCATGTAGACAAGCCAGGGGGCGAGTGGCTGCCTTCTAAATCGCGACGAACACAGAGGTCGTTATTTGAAAGCAAAATCGCGACGAGAAAGACCGTCTCCTTAATGACTGAATCGCGACCAGATACCTCGTCGCGTTCAACATGCGACGTCTGGTTGCGTCACCTTTTCAGCTGAAAATCTCCACCCAGAACCCCATTATGGAAATTTGCCATAAACCACCTTGTATAACCATTTTACATGAAAAAATGCAATCAAATAAAAGCCTACATATGCATACTACTCTCCTTAACTGATTCCATGCATTAAATACCTTAACCATGGTTCATTTAAAGCAAAAAGGAGAAGAATTCTCCTACCACATGAGGAACATAAAGAGCGCGTAAAACGACGTTACCCTAGCATTTCCCGCGCTCCTAACAACCTCCTCGTGCCGGCGACATGCTAATCTGCACACCGCAAATGCCAAATCGCCCGAAAATCCCATAGTAACCCTTCCCTTGGCCGAACAGTGCTTCTTACACTGTTTGGCCAAGGTTTGGTCGAAGCACAATATCAGTTTAAATCACGACGTATTGGGCCGTTGCGTTTAAATCGCGACGTACCCAACCGTCGCGTTTAAACCACGACGCCCCTGCATGGCGCGCATGCAGACGCGCATCCTAGAAAAAAGATGTTTGAATCACGACGGGATATCTGGTCGCATTTTTCATAAACACAACGCCTGTGTTGGTCGCGTTTATGAAATGTGCACCAGAGGTTGGTTTTGTAAGGCCCTCGGAATTTGGTCCTTTTAGTTAGATTTAATCATGCGATGTGGTAGTTGCTTTGTGTATATAACTATGCATATATATTATGTGTATCTACATGTATAATTATTGTGCAAATTGTATTTAAATAATGTTGTGCATATGTATATCCTTGTTTATTTATGTACATATTGTTTTATTCATATTGGATATATGGTGTGTAAGATAAAATTATGTATTGCATGTATATGTAAGTTTTGGGCATTTCTGTGTTCTGGATGAAGTGCATGTTGACGTCAACATGCATGGACGTTATAGGTGAGTCGACGTCCAGATCGATGGACGCCAACTCCCAATAGACGGCCAACAGGACTTCTATTTCCCCAGAATTGTGCAGTTTCTGATCCGAAAATGGCCGCGATTTCTTCAGCCTTTTTTTGGAAACCGTCTTCCAACGGTAGGATCCCTACCTAAAGCATATCATGATCCCCTAGGGTATAAAAATACCAGATTAGGGCATATTAGGTTCTTTTGGCTTTTGTCAAAACCCTAGAACCTTTTGTGCGAACCTGGAACTTTGGAGACTTTGATCCGGCGACTTGGTGCACCTTCCGGCGATCCTCTTCGACTGGAAGGAGCTCTGAGCATAGAGGAAGGCTTCTCCGACTTTGGTGTGCAAGCAACATCAACATAGAACCGGTTCGGGAGAAGATTTGGGGCGCTTCTTGGCTTGGCCGAGGAGAGCTTCTTCGGCAATTTAATCTCATCTAGCAATTTTTCTCAGGCAAGTAACCCTTGGACATCGTCCATACCCATGTCTAGTAGGTCCCAGGTATTTTTACAGAATTTATCTCATGTCCTGGAACCCCCATTCACATTTGTTTGTGCATTCTGTCTGTAGTTCTGCAGACAGGAACTTAACGACAACATTTGCTGCCGTTAAGATCCTGAGTTGGCGGCACCCTATGGTGCCGTTAACCTTGTTGGTGGCAACATGTGTGATGCCAAGTTTGCCTGGGTTTTACAGAACCCTAGTTTCACATCTGTATGATCATATTCGGATTTGTAGTTGTCTGTGTTTACTGTAGAATTTATGTTGAGTCAGATTTAATCAGTAGGTCATATCATGAGGATGTACCGAATTTATACAATTTGTGTTAATTATTAAAATTCCTGTAATTGTACTTTGAGCATAATAGTACCATGTTTAATCTTGTAAAAGTAGATCTGATGCGATTTAGGATTTCATAAATTTATAATTATATGATGACTGTGTACAGGTGTTGACACTGTTGGAAATAACTGATTTACTGTGAAACCTGTTTAAGTGAAATTAGTGATAAATATGCATGTGATCTATTTTAATATTAATAATTAGTGTACATATCCTAAAATTCTTGGAAAATTGGGCATGTAACATATTGTCTGTTTAGAACCTGTGATCAAAATTTCGCACTGTTGGATAATAATAAATATTGTTAATGATTTTATTACATAAGAATGAACATATTGAGCATGTTAAATTAGATTATGTATAATTCAATGGTTAGTAGTATGATTAGGATGATGTTATGTCCTGATTAACACTGTGAATAGTAGCATCATGCTAGGTGAACTGAAGGCTAAACGATTGTGTAAAAGTAAATGCAATTGTGTCTAAATGATGCATGAGAAGTGTGTACACAATGTGTTAAATGTAAATTGGGTAAATATGTGCCGTTAGTGACACTACTACCATAGAGGGCTATGGAACTGTACCGTAGTAAAGTCCCTACGAAAGGTTCAATGTGTGTGATATCCTCTGGGCATTAGGATGAAATCTGGAGGTGGACAAGTACCACTGGTTAGGGTGGAGAGTGCTTCTCCTGGTTCTGCGCAGTTAACCAAGATCTATCACTGTGTTGCCTAGGTGATAGGTAAGTGAATGCGTATATGTGTGTCTTCTAGCGGTGGTTTGGACTATGTGTCACGACAACTAAGTGAAAATGTGAATATGTGATCATGTGAAGTGTACAATGTAAACTATGAGCATGTGAATTTGTAAAGTGAATGTGTTAACATGTGAATAAGTGTAAACCATGTGATTATGTTTAAATTATGTCAAAACAGCAAGTTAACGGTAGGTGTAATTGTGATAATTGCATGAGAAATGACTAGAATCATGCTTGGTGCGCTATTACCATATTCATAATTCCATGCTATAGTTGTGTTAAATTGTGACATGAATCAAGTGAGATTTAAGTATTTAAAACACGTTGGTACAAAGTGTCGAAAGCATGTCATAGATTTTATACTTAACTGTTTAATTAATATGAAACATGTTACATGTTTATTCTAAATAGCTTAGGAATCTAGCATGTGTAGGTGATATGTGTATGGTTGTGTTCATGGATTGCTTGCTGGGTCTCTTTAGGCTACCTATGACCATATAGCTCTTTGGATGTCCGTGGGTGTCTCATCTTCTTTCTACAGATGATACATTGATTCTTGGTAATGGTTCTAGATGATCCATTAAGAACTTAATGAGCTTTATTCAGTTGTATGAATAGTGTTGTAGGTTGCACTGCAATAGTATCTCCATACTGTTCAGTTTTATGTGATTAACAAAAAAAACATTATAGTTATCGAGTGATTAACATAAACCTTGTATGAAAATATTATTTCTAGACAACTAGATCATGCTGAAAATAATTAAGTTATATGATTTAATTCTATTTATGATGAGCATGAATTCATAATAATGATGCTTCATGCATAACTATCTGAAGATACAATAAAACACTCATATTCATTGGATGATTGACTCTATCCTGTATGAACATGTATCGTGATCATCTAGGCAAATATGTTAAGCTAATAGACAATCATTTAAGAATGCGGATTTGTATGTTTGTATGCTTTTGATGGTGTTATTCATTCATGATCATGCTGATTGCATCATGCTTAATATGTGATGTCAGTATTCCTATTTCATAGATAATGTTTTCATTGAATTAAGACTAATATTTTATCAAAAACCATAATGTTGAAAATATGACACTGGGAAATCAATGGTCTAATCATTCCATATTACTTATAATTCAAAGTCACCAATTGAGAAAGAAATTCTTAATAAAATCATGTCTCATCTTCCAATCATAGAAATCAAGTCCTAGATAGAATGAAAAACAAGACTTAGGATCAATTCTTAGACTAAGTAGAAAAGAGTCCTCAAGAGATAAATGATAGAAAATCAAATCTCAGTCTCAACTGAGAAAAAAATATTTCTTAGAAAATGAGTCTTACGTACAAGACTAACAAGTCCTAGGCTTAATAGGAAAATTGAGTCTTGAATCGAGTTTCACATAGTGTGAAAGAATTGATTCTCATAATAGCATAATTGACTCCAGACTAATCGAGTCTCACTCACAAACTCTTAAAAATGAGTCTCACATAGAAAAGAAAAAAAAGACATATAAAATCGAGTCGCTAAACACATGAAATAAAATGATTTTTTAGACACAAATAACAAAACGAGTCTGACTCACAAACTCTAGGCAAAATGAGTCTCACATCTATGTATATTACTAAAACAAAGTTTGACTCTGTCTAATTAGAGCACCACATGGCATCTCTTAAAACCCTCTCTCTCCTTCTCCTCTGTGCTTTCTCTCCTCTATCCCACTCTCCATCTAAATTTTATATGATTAAATGTTATTGGCACTCCTGTAATTTTTGGGAATTAGGCCTAATATGATTGAAACTGTTTTATCCTTAGATAATATCCAGAAAATTAAATTATGAGATTGTGTTGTGAACTTTTATAAATGTTGTAAGTTTAAATACTAAAATACATTATGATGTGATTTTTTAAAAAAATATTGTAAGTTTAAATACTCGAATACATTGTGTTGTGAATTTATTTTTGAAAACAAATCATTATCTTAAACTCTTCATATTATTCTAACACTCTCTTATAAGACGTGTAATTATAGAGCGTAATTTTATTTTATACACAGTAGAAAATTGAATATCAAGAATATCCTGCTAAGGTAATAAACAAATTGTTTAAGTCTGTCAAAATATCCTGATTACCCTGATGTATTCACGAAAGAGTTCTGGATTAAAATTTATGTTTAATGCATATTTTGAAACTATAACAAGTAATTTGGGATGATATCTTGAACATTCATCTTATATTATTCTTGTTTAAACAATGTTGACTGAGCCAAAAAGGGAGAAAGGAAAGTTACTTTTGCAAGTACCTATTATTGTCAGAGTAGTTTTTGAAGAGTATGGATAACTTGCGGTACATTACAAGGACATATATAGGTATGGACAACATTTATGAAGATCTGTACATTTAATATAGAAAGAAGGGACAACTCAAAGTAAGCTCGAGCTGTGTCAAATGACTAGCTAGCCAAGACACAATGGATATCAAGCTCCATCTAATGGCTTATAAGTTGAAACAATGTTAAAACTTCAAGATTGCCTCTAACAGATGGCAATGAAAGTTATGACGACACAATTTAGAATGTATCTAATGGATGAGTGAACGAGTCTCAACGAATCAGAGGCAACTTAGCCATTCAAGAATAAAAATATCTTTAAATCAAGTGAAGAGAAAGACCTAAACAAGATGAAGAAACCAAGTCCTCCAACCAATATATATGTATGATATATTTTGGAGAAGAAGATCAACTAGATAGAGGAGAGGTGAGCTTACACATGTGCTAAAAAGAGCACACATAGTGAGCAAAAGAAAAGAATAAAGCTAATCAAACAATCCTTCTGAGAAGAAAAAGAGAAAGCTACAAAGCATCAAGCAAGGAGTTCATTTTCATCCCATTCAAAACTTCTCTCTACTCCTCATCACCTCTCTGTATTCCAAAGGAACATTCAAAAGAAGAACAAAGTATTCAATGACATGCAAGCATGTATCATCAACTGAAGCCTATGAGATCAACAACCCTCCATCTCTTCTTTTATCTTGATCTATGTGTTCATAGTTGTATAGCTCTCATTGTAGACATTATCTGCCTACATAGAGGTAGTCTTACTGTAGTAACCCAAGTTGTTAAAATAAATAATACATTATAGTTAACTACATTCTAAATGGGTTAAATTAAACAAAATAGATTATGGGCTTAACTAATGCTCCATAAAAAAAAATATTGGGCCGAAATAAGAGTTAGAATAATAGAATAATAGGAAAATCTTATTTAATTCGGAATGCCTATTATCCCCTTATTTATATGGGTAAGATAAGCTTAATAAACATCATAATTATCTAAACTTGAGTCCTATCATTATCCTAATTTGTTAGCCACATTTTCCCATGTCTATCCCAACCCAATTAGAGATTGGAAGGTTAGAAGATAGAGATAAACTCGAAATTAAGAGGAATTAGAGTTGTATTAAGAAATAAAAAGTCAATCTTTATAAATACACCCCAAATCTCCCCATGGCTGACCCTATTACTATCTAGAGCTTCTCTTGAACGTGAAGGTAAGGAGGAGGATTTTTTAGGAAGAAGATCTATAGGCGTTCTACAAGGAGTTTTTCATGTTCTACCCCTAATTTGATATTTTTTTCCCCCAAAGGTAAGCATTCTTTCAAGCAAAATTAAATTGAATCTCTCTATAGGTTGTTCATGATGTTAGAAACAAAACCCCAATATTATTTCCAATTTTTATCTTGCCATCTTAAGAGTATTTTGCTTATAAAATGCATGAACATACTTGTACCCAACCCCTTGTTCTTGCTTCCAATCCATGTTCAATCCATGTTTACATGTCAATCTCATGTTTTTTGAATGTTTAGGAGCATATTAGCTTCGTTCTAAAGCTGGTTTCACAATTTTTCATGCATCCTATGATGAGATTTAAGTGTTTTAGTATGTTAGTGTCATCCCTAAATCACTACATGGTGAACGCGGGGATGACAAAGCCCGCCATCTGAAACGCGGTCATGCGATAGCCCACGTTTAGATCTCAACCTGTCTGTATGATGCATTAACTCAAGCTTAATGCGACATACATCCCAACAGTCTTCTTAATGTGGCCTACTCTCTAACCCCGTTAGACTGTCAGTAAGGAAACCCTGATTTTTCCTATAAATTATGTTAAAAGTTGTGATTCAAGTCATGTTAAACCTCTATTACTACCAGAAGATTTATTATGTTTAAAGATGAAGTTATCCTTAAAATAATCTACATAATCTTTCCCATACACATGATTCTCTTTAAATTGCATAAACTCTCTCACACCCCTTAAACCCAAAATTTGCTATAAAATATCTCATAAATTATCTAGTAATGGATTGGAATTTTTCACCAAAGCCCCTATGGAATAAATGACTTGTTTCCATTTTCTATCATGGTGTTGGAGCACCATTACTGCCGCTCTTCTCTTCTAGAAGTCATCTAGAATGCTGATCAACTGTTTCAACACCTCTCTTGACGTTGTGAGAACCATCCATCGGGTATTCTTCCTGTCGGACTGGAACTCCTTCACCAGGCCTCTGTAATTCTTCATAAGCCTAGAATTCCTCTAGGACGCCGAGCTGGTTGTACCATTAACACTTGTACACCCTAAAACCATGTTGACCTATACAACATGATCCAACCGGACTCTAGATCTTCTATGTGAACATGCCCTATCTTCTGACCGTGTTCTTAATGCGGCGGACATAAGTGTTGATTTATGGTTATTTGAATAACCATAATGATTGTTTTGATTTGTTTTGATGATGACATAATCAATGTTCAACTTGTTGATATCATAATGTCATTGTTTGTTGATGAACTTAAGTGCTTTCATGTTGCATATCCTTTGATTCATGTTTGTAATTCATAGATTGACTGGCCACATTGAAATATTTCTAAAATGAACATCAGATGTTCACATTTGGTCGTAGTCAGCCGAAGCACAGACATCGGATGTACATTTTTGTTCTCTATCAGTCGAAGTGGAACTTCATCATATACGAAGCTAGACTTCAGATATTGAAGTGGAACTTCGTCATATACGAAGTTGGACTTTAGATATGACGAAGTCACTTCGACTAATCATGATAAATTTAACTGTGACTTTGGATGTTCCAGTTTTGTTCTTTATCAGTTGAAGTGAAACTTCGTCATATACGAAGTTAGACTTCGGCTATGACGAAGTGGAACTTCATCATATACAAAGCTAAGCTTCGAATATGATGAAGTCACTTCGACCGATTAACACAAAGTTCAACACTGTGACTTCAAATGTACTCCTTTGTTCTTTGTATGATGAAGTGAAACTTTGTCATATACGAAGCTAGACTTCAGATATGACAAAGTGGAACTTTGAAGTCACTTTGACCAATAAAAACCATTTTAACACTATGACTTCGGATGTTCACTTTTACACTTGGTCAGTCGAAGTAATGGCACTTCGTATATTCACGTTGTATCTTTGCCATCCGAAGCACCTTGACTTCGGATGTCATGATTTACATTAGGCCAGTCGAAGTGCTGACACTTCGTATATTCATGTTGTATCTCTGCCATCCGAAGCATCTTGACTTCGGATGTCATGATTTACACTTGGCCAGTCGAAGTGCTGAGACTTTGTATATTCATGTTATAGTCTTTGTCAGTCGATTCCTTGATAGTCGATGTTATGACAATCAATAGTCGACTCTTTGACAGTCGATGTTATGATAGTTGACTCTTTGACAATCGATAAAACATCAATTACCTCATGTTTAAGATCAATTGTCGTAACATTGATTGCTTATTTAATTAACTTAAACATCGATTGCCTTTTCTCCTGACTAGTTAAAGATGCCATCTGTGCAGGATATCATGTGACTGACACATGACATACTTGGGGTACTTGGTGCTCACACATTCCCAGGTATGAGGTCACATGTTTAGGGCTATAAATATGCCCTTATCCTTTGTAAAAATGGTATCTAGAAGGCGCGGATCCAGTGTAGAAAGAGGCGGGAAAAGGGAGAGACTAGAAAGAGAAGAAGAGCAGCGACTCCAGGAAGAGAAGCAAAAGAAAAGGAAGAAGAAGAAGCAGAGCAGCAGAAGAAAAGGAAGAAGAAGAGAAGGAGCAGTTCAAGGCAGAAGAGCTCTAGATTTGTGATCTTCAAGAAGAGTCTTTAAGACGGATCAATTCCAGGAGAATTGATCCATCTTTATCATCTACACATCTTAGTCTTCTGATCCATTTGTTGTGTGTGGATGTGTGATCGTGTAGGTCACAATATTTCTTTGTTTGTGTGAATTCTTCACACAACTGTACTGAACCTTCTCAGGTGTGTGTTTGAGCAGTCGTGCTTAGGTGTGTGTTTGAGCGTTCGTGCTCATGTGTGTGTTAGAGCTATCGTGCTCTAGTGTATGTGTTTGAGCCGTCTAGCTCAAGTGTGTGTGTTGTACTCATGATTTGAGTAGTGTGGCCTCACTGTGTGAGGGATGGACATAGGAGTCATTGGAGGTGATTTTCAAACTACCTAAAAATCTTTTGTGCACTATGGTTTGATCTTGCTGCGCTAGATGATTGCATAGGGATTTCTCTTACACACTATCTGTCAATTTGTTCACACACATTTGAATCACATAAATGTTTCACACATTTTAATCACACACATTCCATCAGATCTGTGGGGTTTAATTGGATAGAACTCTTAATTTCGAAGTAATTTTTAATTACTTAAGTTTCTAATGCAAATCTATTCAACCCCCCTCTAGAATTTGCCATCACCACCTATTTGATCCTACAATTGGTACCAAAGCCTGGTGCTCTGTTCATCAGTTGTGATTTGGCAGATCTGTTTTAGCATTTTTGTTAAATCTTTTTGTGTGCTTGATCGCTCTGATCCTTACAATTGGTATCAGAGTGGGTTGATGTCTGACTCTAATTTATTTTGATCTGATTTGATTGCTTATTTTTGGCACTTTTGATTTGATTTGATTTGATTTGACAGTCAGAAGTGATCCTTCTATTGACATTAAAGTGAATGCTCTATACATCGAATTTGATTTTACAAATTTAGTGCATCTTATGCTTCTAATCATATTGTGTGATTAAGTGTTCTGATCCAACAATTTGGAATCAGAGCAGGTGCACTATACATTGGTGTTGGCTTGACAAATCTGATATTAGGATATATTAAGTTTTGGATATCTGACTTGATCTTTTGAAACATCATCTGATCTGCATGAATTGTTTGATTGCTTGAATTGATCTCCAATTGTGTGCTCACTGGTTGATCTAATGATCATGAGTGATACTACAATTGATATCAGACTAAGTGCTTTGAAATCAGATCTAATTTTTGTTTAATCTAATTTACTGGTTTTAGAGAATTGACTATAATGAGAAAATCTACTGAAATTTCCAGTTACTTCAAGTTGCATGAATTTCCTGCTATAATTTCGAAGAAGTCTTCAAGCTCACAATTACAATCTAACTTGCAGGACTCCTTCATGAAGGCTGGAAGGAAAGAAAATAAAAATTCAAACAAGTGCTTAATGGCTCAGAAAAGCTCCTCTGGCTCAGAAAGTTCAAGAAACATTCAAAGTGAGAAATCTTGCTCAAATTCATTTGATTGCTCAAAGACTAATTCTGATTCAGAGGAAGAAATGTCATATATGAATTGCTTGAATTTTGTCAACATGTATGCAAGAAAAACAAGAGAAAGAAGTCTAAAAATAAAAAATTGAAAAGTAAACTTGAATTGCTTTAGAACAACGGTAAAGATCTTTCAGAAGAAAATGAGAATTTGAAAAGTGAAGTTCAGAAATTGAATTCTGAAAAAGAAAGTCTGAAAGATGAAGTCAAAATTTGTGAAAACAAATTGAGTGGATTAAAAGATAACCATGAGCTATTGAGATCTAAAGTCATTAATCTGGAAAATGAAAATGAAAAATTGATTGATCTTAATGAGAATCTCAAATTTGACAATGATCAATTAAACAAACAGATTTCCAATATGACTCATGATCATCAAATAAATGAGAAATGCAGACAACTTATTGAAGAAAATCATCATCTGAAAAGAAGATTGAATGCTTGTTACATCACAAACTATTAGACAATGATTGTAGCAATTTAAGTAACAAAATTGCTGATTTGGAAAAACAAATTGCACAATTTGAAAATGAAAAGAATAAGATGAAAAATGGTTTGGATGTCATACTAAACAAACTTCAAATTTCAGAAAAAGAAGTTGTTGCATTAAAAGTTGCAAAATGAACTCAAGAATGCTGCAAATAAAAATCTTGATTCTGTGAAAAATAAGGAAAATGAAAAGAAAACCAAAATAATATTTGTTAAAGCTGCTGCGAACAAGAACTCCACTATCCCTAATAAAAAATCAATGGAAGTTCTTGTTCAGAAAAATGCTCAGAAACAAAATGAGAACAACAAGAAAAATGCTCCTATCAAGAAGAATCATGTCTCTATGAAAAACAAGAAAATTAAAATAGGAAAACAAAAGACTTTGCATAGGATTCCTCCATCTTCTCTACAAACAAGGAAAGCTCTAAGGCAAGTTCCACATTCACATCAAGCTAGGAGCTATCAGAAGGTAAAGTCTCATCCATCTTTATTAAGTGCTGCTCCACAAATAAAAAGAGGCTTCTAGCATATGCATTCAAGCCAAGGTAAGTATTAGATAAGAAATTCTCTTATTTACTTTAACTGCAATAAACCTGGTCATTTAGGCAGAGTTTGCTGGAATAGAAATCAACATTTCAATAAGCATGCCAAACCAATCCAATGCTTTACATGCCATAAATTTGGTCATATCTCTAGAGACTATCGGCATAGAATTGATAATTTTGTACATGCTCCCAAACCCCATGCTCATGTACATAGGAATAAAATTCATGTTCATATTGAAAATACTTAGAAATTCCATGTACACAAGAATAGAACTGCTACACAAAAGAACTCTTCTACTTTCCATATTAAAAATGTAAAAAATAGAAAATCTCATTAAAACATAGATGCAGTGAACAAGACTAAGAAAAAGTCTGGAACTAATGCTGCTGAGAGTTCCATTAATGAAAGAATTGCATCTATACCAAAAATAAAATCTTTTTAGATTCAGAAGTTAATGCTGCAATCTAATTTTGGCTCTATTGCAGAACCTAAATAGGTATGGATCCCAAAGCTAGCTTGATCAGCAAGCTAATGAGCCTTGTAGCCATACCTGTCCATCTGGAATCAAGACAATGCTATGCAAGGCAAGAAAAATTGAAGACAAGAAGTAAAATCCTTGAAAATAAAATAAAAATTGTTCAGGTAAACTCTCCTACATTTTCACAATTGTGTTGATTGTGTTAGAGCAAACTCTTAGAGTTTTATCTGAGAAATAAATGAAAATTTTAAAAAAAAATTGCCATGTTGCTATGCTGCTGCTGCCCCCAATGACAATTTGCCTTAACAATTGGAATCATGTTATGTCATCATGCTTGCATAACTGTGCCCATGATTCTTGTGCATATCATTTGAATGACTTGCAAACATTCTTTATATCATGCACATGCTAAGGGGGAGAAATCTTTAAAAAGGGAAAAATGATCTTTGATAATTCTACTCAATAAATGTCAGAATTGTTGAAACTAAAAATCTAAAAAAAATGACTTTGATCATAACCAGTTCGACACACATTTGAACATGTGTCGACACCAGTTGCCTTTGATCATAACTAGATTGACACACATTTGAACATGTGCCGACACCTATTGTTTTTTATCATCACCCGGTCGACACACACTTGAACTTGTGTCAACACTAGCTGCTTTGTGCTTGAGAATTCATGACCAGGTCCATTGACCAGGTTGCAAGCCCAAAGGGGGAGGGGGTGAATGAGTTGCTTAAAAGATCTTGAAATTTTCCTGTTAGAAATAACTTCAAACAGAAACACTAAATGCAGGTGTTAAAGTTAGGGAGCAGCGGAATAAGATGAAAAAATCACACAAATAATGCACAAGAGTTTTATCCTAGTTCGGTCCTTCCCACATGGAAGTCCTACATCCACTCCCTAAGCAAACTCTTGGGATTTCACTAACCACCAAGTAATCTTGGTCTTCCCTTAAACAAGGCACATACAACACCCAGCCCTTAGCTGGTCTTCTTCACTTTCCAGGCAAGAAGGCAGCCCACTTCTCTTATAGGTCAAGAAGCCAACCTCCTGTTATAAACCCCAGTGTGGTTCTTCCCTTAACACAAGGGGAACGCTTGCACAGCAAGCCTTCTCTTCCAACTGAAGAGGAACACTTCTGAATACAGAAGCTAGAACCTGAAGCCCCTAGATCAAACTCAAGATAAATAATGAAATGCTTGATATGAGACTAAGCCTAAGAAGGAAAGAGTATACACGAAAAGACTCCCCTTAGGCTAAACCCACAGCTCTCTCTCTCACAAATACACAAAGGCACAGATAGAGAGAATGAGAAAGAAGAAAGGCTCAATGCTTTTGAATATTCTGCTTGAGTTCTCTATCTCTTTGAATGGGCTCGAGCTCTTTTGCCTTGCTTTGAGTGTGTATGGAGTTGAGGCTTCTCACTGGATGTACACTCCTTAAAGATCTTCAGGTTCACACTCTTTATGTCTGACACGATACATCAGTTTCAAGGCTTCATCCTTTTATGGAGCAGCTTGTAAGATCCGGCCCTCTTGGGCCCTTGGCCCTGTCCTCGGGGTCGCAGCAGGCATCCTGGTTGCGACATGGTCGTGCCAGCGGTGCCTGTCGTGACATGGATTTGTGGCGACAGACCTGGCCGTCGCGACATGGTCACGACTGGGGTGGGTGTCGCGTTCTTGTCGTGGCGTTTGGGGCCGTCAGTTTAAACCGAAGGCGCGCCCCATTCTCCCCCTCGCGCCTCTCTTCTCCGTCTTCCTCTTCTCCCCATCTCGAGCTCCCTGCATTTTCTCGGTGGTTCTTCGTGCTCGAGGTGCTCGTACTGAGGTGGTGTCGTCCGTTCGTGCAGGGAACGTGTTCATGTTGCTTGGAGCGAGGAGGAGGTGGTCATTCCTACGTGAAGGCCCAACAGTCGGCTCTTCTTGTGGAGGTAGGGACCCTTGATCCTCTCGCCCTAAGCATGATCCCCTCCTTTAGAGACGGTGTTTCCTCGTGGTTTGGAGTTGTGGGAGTGTGAGGATCATGCGGTGCTTGAGTGAGGTTCCATCGAGCATAGATTCTCGTAAATCCATGTTTGTGGGGGTTTTAAGGGTGCTTTGGGTGATTTACAACTTTCAATACATGTTGAGCATGCTCCCTCCCCTGTGGAATGCTTGTACCGTGTTTTTAGGGTGGTTCGGAGGGGCTGTTCCGAAACCCCCCTCGGCTGAAGACGTAACCACTATAGAGGTCACGATCTTGTCACGATGGCCTGGCCAGTCCCGACATGATCTGACTGGGTGTCGTGGCCTGGTCGCATCTGCTTGGGCCGCCGCGACAGTGTCACGATAGGGTAGGGCATCGCGACAAGGTCGCGACGGCTCGATGCGTCGCGTCTACAGTCGAGAGACAGGTTATGGTCTTGCGAAGTACCGTGCTTTGTTAAGCACCATTTTCGCTCCTTTTACTATACCCGTGGCACTTGTGCTAGTTTCCTAGTACGGTCCTACACTAGTCGTCGCCCGGTGCTCGGCACTTGAGGTCTTGTCCATAGAGAGGTTGTACCGTTGTCTGGGACCCTGTCCTCGGGAGCCTGTTGAGGGAGTACTCCGGGCTACGAGCGTGCTCGAGTTGGCAGCCGAGTAGGCAGACTCTGGAGCAGAGAAGAAAACGGTGGTTGGGACAGCGACGTTGAGTCGTTTGCAGAGCTCTCGTAGTTGGTCTGGGACACCGAGGTCGTTTTGAGGAGTTCTTCGCAGCGCAGTCTAGCTAGTCCTTTTCTCACTGCTCGCTCTTTGTGGCCCCAAAACCACCTAGAGAGGCCAGACATGGGACCGTAGTCCGGCCAGACTACGACGGTTACTGTTGTGTTACTTGTGTCCTGCCTCACTCTGACGAGACGTGGAGGCTTGGACCAGGTCGAGGATAAGACGTCGGTGGACGCACCTGACTGGTTGACTAGTGGTAGCTCTTTCCGTTGCTAGTGTTCTTTGTCCAGGAGGGGTCTTTCCCTGTCTGTGTTTGCTAGCTGTGTGGTGGTCACGACGAGAAGTTGTACGGAGTTTTTGACCATGTTGTACTTTCCGTACCGTTGCTAGTTAGTAGCTTTGCTTCCGCACGTTCTTCGTAGATAGAAGATATAACTGTTGTCATTTAATTGATAATATATATATATATATATATATATATATATATATATATATATATATATTATATATATATATATATCTTCTGCCTATTAGAGCCAGTAGGAGATTGGAAGTCCCTACTGAGCTTCTGTTGTGAAGCTCATCCCTTTCTTTCCCAAGTGAGACTTCTCATGTCACGCCCAGACGCGGAATATCGGAACGTGAGGCAGTTGCAAGTGAACGGGTATAGTGCGAGTACTAGACATCAAAACATTGAACAAAGAATAATGCAAAAGCCAATTCATCTCATTAATAATTCCTCAAATGCCTAGTTACAACTACTAAATACAGAGCCATTCTATAGGCCCAATTACATTGAATAAAAGCAAAAGTCTAAACTCAAACTCTAACAACTACTAAGAGCTAGGGTACGCTTGACTTCACTCTTGGTCGTTCTCGTCCTCTTGAGTGTAAGTCTCTTCCTCGGTCTCACCTGAGAACACATATCCAAAAATACAGGGTGAGCGATAACGTCCAGTAAGACTTAAATCTCAAGATCAAGCATGCTTAAATTGATTAATGTATTAAATGGCAGAGCAACTAACGATAGAACGAGAGAGGGAGTCAAGTAATGTAAGAGATAGTACGGTAGCATGTGATTGAAATAGCACCAAGCACTAGAGTATAACACGACAAGTACGATAACAAATTGGCCATGTAACGAGATATCAAGTAAAGTTGCATAATAGTGCACAAGTCACGATAGCATGTGTTGGTCGATATTCTTCCAACCACAAGTTCAAGTAGTATATATATCGTGAATAAATGAATGATTGTCATAGATTAAATATTTCGAGTCATGCTTTAGGTGTATGCCAATCACGCAGATCATTAGACCCCTGCGAGTTATAGCCTTTCAGGCACTCTCCCCAAGGACCAGATCGGTCCCTTATAATGTTGCCTAGCATAGTCATGTTTGTTATCTTAGACAATCACAAGATGGCCAATAGAGTACCAAGAATAGATGAGCATGAGTGACGAAATAGACGAGAGTCTAGAGGGAACATGAACAGATGAGAGTGTAGAGACAGTAGCTGAGAATAGGGACATATTTGTAAGACAACGATAAACAAGCGATAGTAACAGTTGAACAGCACGTGCAATTGGTGATGGCAGTCAGGCGAATTTTTTTTTTTTTTAATGGATATGACAGAGGAGGAACCTCCACTGCCTATATCATTTTTCTATTTTTTTTAATATATTGCTGAAAATAAGAAGTACAAAAGTAAGGGTAAGGGGGTACATAGATCGCGGGCCGGAGCATAACCTGTGACACCCTACGCAGAGGGGTCCAACGTACAATGTTCATCCGGGCAAACAGACCAGAAATCAAAGGAGAAATAGAGTATATAGCATATCAGTCCGACAAGTCTTCAGATTCCCCATCGTTGTCCTCATGCCGGGCAGCCGTGCTACGAGTGCGTCCAACCAAGCATTGTGCCGTTCTACCAGGTCATCTTCATCTGAGTCGGGGGGATCAAGTCCGGGAGCACTCCTGAGGTTGTATAGTATCGGAAGATTTATCATGTAACCACTACCTTTTTGTGGCTGGGGGGGTTGAACCGGGGCTGCCCTTGAAGACGTGGCAGCAGGGAATAACGGAGAGTGGGTTTATCATCCAGTGTACTTAAATCAGTTTTCTTGTTTTTTTGCGAAGTGCTTCGATGAAGGACATCCGGGGCACTGCCGGGGACGACGATGCTTCCACTTCAGGGGATTTAGCAGGTGCGGCAGTCTTCTTAAACTCAGTTTCAGCAGGGGCGTTTCAGGTGATGCAGATTTCAGAAACTTAGCAAACTTTATCGGTTCATCAAGAAGACACGAAGCTGGTGGGCTCCAAGCAGGGGCAGCGGCGTTTAGAGTGTGTGGTGAGCTCAGATTTGTTGTGCTTTCATCCCTTTCAGAAATTGTAGGGACCGTCGGAGTTGTGGGACTGGTTTCTGCATCATCTGGCGAAGGATCTGCACCGACCGATTTTGGTTGATCATTTGTTTGAGGCTGAAATTCACTACCCTTCCACTGACCATGTTATGCACAAGTCCGGAGGTCCGACATGATTCAAGATAAGAGCAAACTTCTAATAGCCGTTTGGATCATATTGATCCCTAAAGTGTATTATAGGTGTTAGGGTACAACCAGCTCGTTGACCATGTGGAAACCCATGGACAGAGGAGACTTACGGAGGCCTTGAACAAGGATTCACTAGTCTGGCAGAAGGAATATCCGACGGAGAGTGCATCCAAGTCAAGAGAAAGTGTGTATATAGAAATAAGTACTCGACATTCTAGAGGAATTCTAGAACAGTGGAGCGTCGGTAACGGTATTCCCAAAAACATTGCGCAAAAATAAAGACAAGTCCATTTAAAGTAGAAGGGCAATTTAATTACATCATTGAAATAAATTACCACATAATTTATGGAAAATTTTTATGCCAATTCAAGTCACGATTGGGTGGTACAAGTGTGTGTAAGTGTCATAGAGTTTCATGGATATGAAAAGGTCATGTGATGACTTTAATTGATTAAACATATCCAAGTTTAACAACTTCGTTTACTATGTTTTAGACAGTAACAGAGCATGTAGTTACTGTAGAACATCAAAGTTTGCAGAAATATGGGATTTTCATGCAAAACTTCAGAAGGTGACGTACCTCTATAAGGGTCGCGACGGGCTACAGTCAGAACGCGACGGGGTCAATCAAGGGTCGTGACAGGTCAGCTAGAGCAGGGAGTCAGAATGCGACAACAGGCCCTGTCGTGTTCAGAACATGACGGGTGGCTTTGTCGCGATCAACCCTGAGAACGCAGCCTATCAGGCCGTCGCGTTCTTAGGTCCTGCGCCTGAGTTCGAGTGGGAAAATGACCTTGTATTAGATTGCGGTCCAGGTTCCTATATTTTGACATAGGGTCATTTAGAAATTAAGAACTAAATGCACAGTCGATGAAAAATTGCAAAACCACTTGTAAATTGATCTAGACATGGATAGTACATACAGTAAATAGGAATTTGAAAATAAACATGGTCTTGATAGGTTTTGAACATGATCAAGCATGAGTAACATAGAACATGGTACAGTGAAGATACAAGATTTAATTAGCACAGTATGATGGATGAAAATTAGGGCTTTTAGAAGCAAAAGATTCCTGACATCAAGCAGTATCTCCAGTAAAAGTTTCGTAGCATGGTGTCAAGTATACATGAAGATATAGATTAAACATGAGGGTTCGGGGTCATGGTGATTGCAGAACTTCAAAAATTAAGAACAAAAGATTGGCTCGATGAAAAATAGTAAAACAAGAGGACTTTTGTTCCTGAGGTTTGAAACAATCTATAGACGAATTTAATTGCGTTTAGCTTGTGAGAATGCCTACCTTTAACTCATTTGATCTTCTAGGGTTAGAACTTGAAGAACACGGGTTGAAGCTTGGTCAAGCCTTATCCCCACGAATTCCTTTGCTCCTTGGCCTACTCTCCTTGTCCAGCAAGCCCCAGCAACGTGTTAGGGCTGGCCATGGAGAGTTTAGAGAGTATTTATGCTTGTTGGGTTTCTATTTCCTAATAGAACTCTAATTCCTATCAAATTCTGAGATTTCCTATTTCTATCCTCCTTCTAAGCTTTCCACTTCCTATTTGGGTTAGGTTGGGATGCATTTCATGGCCAACCTATTAGGGTAGTGTTAGGAATCCAATTCCAACCCAAATTACTTATTTTAATGCTTTAATACCCCTTTTCTATTTGTTATGATTTTAGAGTATTTCTTATTATTCTTCTTTTAAAAATCCCTATTTTGGCCCAATAAATTTTGAGGGTCCATTTAACAAAGCCCGTTACTTCTTTTTGTTTAATGGGTTTTATTTAATTCTTTTCCTTTGATTTTCCAATTGCTTTAATTTTTTATACTATATTATATTTTTTTATTTCGAAAAAAATTCAGGTTGCTACATTCCCCCTCTTAAAAGAATTTGGTCCCCAAATTCATATGATCAAAATGGAGAGAATGTCTTACTGAAAAGATCGAGGTAGTTCCGTCTGATGATTCCTTCCGGTTCCCATGTGGCTTCTTCCACTCCACGATTATTCCATAGGACTTTAACCACATGGATGGGATGGTTCCTGAGTTGCTGTACCTTCCATTCGAGTATCTTGACCGGCTTCTCTTTATATGTTATGTCCTTGTTTAGCACCAACTTATTATGGAGAATGATATGCGTAGGATCATATACATATTTCCTAAGCATGGAGACATGGAACACATTGTGTATGCATGCCAAGTTTGGTGGCAATGCCAGTCGGTATGAAACCTCACCTACCCTTTCGAGCACTTCAAAAGGACCGATGAATCTAGGACTGAGCAATCTTGAGTCGGTCTCTAATCACCTGAATGTTCCTTGTTGTATTTTGCACCATGTCTGGGCCTAGCCATTGCTGTTCTCCAACCTCATTCCAGCATGCAGAAGATCTACAGTTTCTGCCATATAGTGCTTCGAACGGTGCCATTTTAATGCTCGCCTGGTAACTGTTGTTATAGGCGAACTCTATCAGAGATAGGTGCTCATTCCAATAACATTGGAAGTCTATAGTGCAGGCTCTCAACATGTCTTCAACAATTTGGTTGGTTCTTTCAGTCTGCCTATCAGTTTGTGGGTGCAATGCGGTACTAAAGTTGAGTTTAATACCAAGTGCACTTTGCAGTTCCTTCCAGAAGTGAGACGTAAATCTTGGATCTCGATCCGAGACAATGGATGATGGAACTCCGTGCAATCTCACTCTCTCTTTAACATATAAGGCAGCTAGTACCTCTACCGACCACTTACTCTTTATATGGAGGAAGTGAGCAGATTTGGTTAATCAGTCGACAATGACCCATATGGCGTCGAGTCCACCACGAGTCTTGGGTAAACCCATGATGAAGTCCATGCCAATGCTTTCCCATTTCCACTCTGGGATATCTAGTGGTCTAAGCACGCCAGCAGGGCGCATGTGTTCCGCCTTTACTTGTTGACAAGTAAGGCAATGAGCGGCATGCTCGGATACCTCTCTCTTCATGTCCGGCCACCAAAATGTCCTTTTCATGTCTTGGTACATTTGGGTACCTCCAGGATGAATAGTGTACCTTGTCTTGTGAGCTTCATCCATTAATTTCCTCTTCAATTCTTCATTGTCGGGGACACGTCCTCCCTTGAAACACCAGCCTTCCATCCTCGGTCATAGCAAAATCAGGTCTTTCAGCTAAGGTTTCCTTGATGCGAACCAAGAATGGATCGTTGTCTTGTTGAGCTTTAATTTCTTCTAGCATGTCAGATTGAATCTTGATGTTGGAAACCAAGACTCGATCATACCTATGTTCAATATTAGTCTAACCTTGCAAATTATTCCAGTAGTTGCATCTCGCCAAGGACTAGACTTAAAACAGATGCCATCGGCTTTCTACTAAGAGCATCAGCCACAACATTTCCCTTGCCTGGATGGTATTGGATGTTGAAGTCGAAATCCTTTAGGTATTCTAACATCTTTTTTGTCTCATATTGAGTTCCTTCTGGGAGAATAAATACTTTAAGCTCTTGCTAGATAGTGAATTGCTCTCCATACAAATAATGTCTCCAGATTTTTATGGCGAAGACAACAGTAGCCAACTCTAAATCATGCACAGGGTAGTTGGCCTCATGCGTCTTCAGTTGTCTTGAAGAATAGGCAATGACCTTCCCTTTCTGCATCAATACGCAGCCTAGCCCAATTCCTGAGGCATCAGTATAGACAGAGAAACCTTCTCCCTCTATTGGTAGACCGAGAACAGGTGCTAAGGTAAGATAGTCTTTTAGAGTTTGAAAACTCTTCTCACACTCTTTACTCCAGGTGTAGGGATTCTCCTTTCGTGTCAGATGTGCGAGAGGAACGGTGATCTTTGAGAAGTCCTTTATGAACCGCTGTAGTAGCCAGCCAGTCCTAAGAAGCTTATGATTTCTGTGACATTAGTTGGTCTCTCCCAATTGAGTACAACTTCGACTTTGGAGGGATCAACAGAGATGCCATCCTTGGAGATGACATGGCCAAGAAGGACACTTCTTCGAGCTAGAATTCGCACTTACTCAATTGCATATAATTTGTTGTTTCGTAAGACTTGCAGTGCGATCTTCAAATGTCTTTATGTTCTTCTTTGGTCTTTGAATATATGAGGATATCGTCGATGAAGACGACCACGAACTTGTCAAGGTATGGCCGGTATATGCTATTCATGAGTTGCATAAAGGCTGCAGGAGCATTGGTTAGACCAAAAGGCATAACAACGAATTCATAGTGTCCATACTTTCTGTTGAAAGCCATTTTGAAAATGTCATCGTCCTTGATCCTCATTTGATGATAACCAGATCGAAGGTCGATCTTGGAGATATTGAGCTCCAGATATCTGGTCGAAAAGTTCATCGACCCTAGGCAATGGGTACTTGTTCTTGATGGTTAGCTGATTGAGTTGACGATAGTCGATGCATAACCTCATCGATCCATCCTTCTTCTTAACGAACATCACAGGTGCTCCCCATGGGGAAGTACTTGGTCTGATGAACCCCTTCTCTAATAGCTCCATCAGTTGTGCCTTCAGTTCCTTTAGCTCGGCAGGTGACATCCGGTACGGTTGATGCGATATCGGGGTAGCTCCAGGGATCAACTCAATGGCGAAGTTGACATCACGTTCAGGGGGAATCCCTGACAGATCTTCAGGGAACACATCTGGGTAGTCCTAGACTATGTGTATGTCTTCTATCTTAGAACCCTTCTTTTCAACTATTACGGTCGCAAGGAAAGCAAAATAGCCCTTCCTTATCATATTGTGGGCCTTTATGGCAGAGACTAGAGACATCCATCTCTTATGTCTAATCCCAGTGAATGGCAACTTAGGGAAATCACTAAAGGTAACTTTGCCTTTCTTACAGTCGACACATGCCCCATAAGTGGACAACCAGTCGGCTCCCAAAATCACATCATAGCCTTCCATGAACATACACACCAGGTCGGCTTTTAGGTTATGCTCTCCAATCATTACATCGACAGATGGAAAGTATTTGTTTAATTTCTCCTTCTCTCCCAGTGGTGTTGTGACATAAAATTTACATCCTATGTATATAGGTTTTGCATTCAGAGTATCAACAAAGTTTGAGATATGAATGAATGAGTTGCTCCAGTATCAAATAAAATAAATGCTGATAGAGAAAAAACTTGTAGGGTACCTTCCACAACTCCACCATCCTCGGTGGTCTCCACTTCGTAGACAGCTTGCAGTCGGCCAGGCTTCCTTTGCCCAATCGGGTGTTTCTCGTTCTCCTGCTCCTTCAGCACAGGGCACTCGAAAATGCGATGATTGTGATTTCCGCAGCGTAGGCAACGCCTACTTTCCTCCAGCATTCAGCGGTAGTATGACTAGGTTTGTCACAATGCTCGCAGTTGGTCTTGTTGGTGTTTGAGGGAGTAGGTATCTGGGCTTCCTTTCTTGACTCGACCCTCCAATGATGTTGAACGACCGCTTCTTGTCATTTGTGGGCTTGCTTGAGGAACCCGATGCTAGTTCCTTTTTGACCAATCTACCCTTGATGCGATCGGTAAGGTCGGTCACATCCTCCAGTAGCTATGCCTTCTTGACCATCTTGGCTTAAGTTTGGATGTCGAGTGGTGCAAGTTGTATAATATATGAAGGCTTAAGCCCATTAAGAAATCGCCTCACCTTCATCTTCTCTGTGCTGACAAGATGATTGGCATAGCGTGCCAATCGAGAAAATTGTGCTTTATACTCAGCGACGGTAAGGTGCCTCTGCTTCAATGCAGCAAATTCAGAGGCCTTCCTCTCCTGGACTCTTTTAGAAAAGTATTTGGAGTTAAAGTGCTCCTTGAATTCTTCACAGGTGAACTATGCATCAGCCCTGGTGGTCTACACGGACTCCCACCACGCACAGGCGTCTCTTTTGAATTGAAAGGTTGCTAGCAATAACTTATCACCATCCGCACATTGCATGACGCAGAAGATGCGTTCTATCTTCTTCAGCCAGTTTTCTGCCTCATCGGGATCAGTAGTCCCACTGAAATGAGGCGGGTTCAAGTTGCGGAAATTCCTATGCAGATCTCCGGCTCTCTGGTTTCCACGAGCTCCAGCAGCCTAAAGTAGTGCTTGAGTGAGCTGCTGGATAGTTTGCTGCAAGTCACAGAGTTGTGCACGCTCCGCTGCCATTGCTATGGTTTAAATTGCTTCAAAAGAGAATTTTTAATGTAAGATATCGAGATTGCACTAAGTTTGTGCGTGTGTGAGTTTATTTTTAACTTATTACCCAAGGTTCTACCCATCTCTCACATCGGTATGGAATTAGACTCTAAGTCGAGGTAGGTCAATCCTAGATCATCCTATATTTAAGAATAACCTAGGATCTGATACCACAAAATTGTCACACCCCAACGCGAAATATCAGAACGTGAGTTAGTTGCAAGTGAACGGGTACAGAGCGAGTACTAGACATCAAACCATTGAACAAAGAATAATGCAAAAGCCAATTCATCTCATTAATAATTCCTCAAATGCCTAGTTACAACTACTAATATCAGAGCCATTCTATAGGGCCCAATTACATTGAATAAAAGCAAAAGTCTAAACTCAAACTCTAACAACTACTAAGACGCTAGGGTATGCTTGACTTCACTCTTGGTCGTTCCCATCCTCTTGAGTGTAAGTCTCTTCCTCGGTCTCACCTGAGAACACATATCCAAAAACGCAGGGTGAGCGATAACGCCCAGTAGGACTTAAATCTCAAGATCAAGCATGCTTTAATTGATTAACGTATTAAATGACATAGCAACTAAAGATAGAACAAGAGAGGGAGTCAAGTAACGTAAGAGATAGCATGGTAGCATGTGATTGAAATAGCACCAAGCACCAGAGTATAACATGACAAGTACGATAACAGATTGGCCATGTAACGAGGTATCAAGTAAAGTTGCACAATAGTGCACAAGTCACGATAGCACGTGTTGGTTGATATTCTTCCAACCACAAATTCAAGTAGTATATATATCATGAATAAATGAATGATTGCCATAGATTAAATCTTTCGAGTCATGCATTAGGTGTATGCCAATCACCCAGATTATTAGACCCCCACGAGTTATAGCCTTTCGGGCGCTCTCCCCAAGGACCAGATCGGGCCCTTATAGTGTTGCCTAGCATAGTCATGTTTTTATCTTAGACAATCACAAGATGGCCAATAGAGTACCAAGAATAGATAAGAATGAGTGAAGAAATAGATGAGAGTCTAGAGAGAACGTGAACAGATGAGAGTGTAGAGATAGTAGCTAAGAACAGGGACATATTCGTAAGACAACGATAAACAAGCGATAGTAACAGTTGCACAGCACACGCAATTGGTGATGGCAGTCAGGCGGAATTCACTACCCTTCCACTGACCATGTTATGTATAGGTCCAGAGGTCCGGCGTGATTCAAGATAAGAGTGAACTTCTAATAGCCGTTTGGATCATATTGATCCTAAAGTGTATTATAGGTATTAGGGTACAACCAGCTCATCGACCATGTGGGAACCCGTGGACAGAGGAGACTTACGGAGGCCTTGAACAAGGATTCACTAGTCCGGCAGAAGGAATATCTGATAGAGAGTTCATCCCAGTCAAGAGAAAGTAGTTATATAGAAACAAGTACTCGACGTTCTAGAGGAATTCTAGAACAGTGGAGCGTCGGTAACGGTATTCCCAAAACATCGCGAGAAAACGAAGACAAGTCTATTTAAAGTAGAAGGACAATTTAATTACATCATGGAAATAAATGACCAGATAATTTATGGAATATTTTTATGCCAATTCAAGTCATGATTGGGTGGTTACAAGTGTGTGCATGTGTCATAGAGATTCATGGATATGAAAAGGTCATGTGATTGACTTTAATTAATTAAACATATCCAAGTTTAACAACTTCGTTTACTGTGTTTTAGATAGTTAACAGGGCATGTAGTTACTGTAGAACATCAAAGTTTGCTGAAATATGGGGTTTTCATGCAAAACTCCAGAGGCGACGTACTCCTTTAAGGGTCGCGACAGGTACAATCAGAACGCGGCGGGGTCAATCAAGGGTCACGATAGGTCGGCCAGAGTAGGGAGTCAGAACGCGACAACAATCCCTGCCGCGTTCAGACGCGACAGGTGGCTCTGTCGCGATCAACCCTAAGAACGCGGCCTATCGGGCCATCGCATTCTCAGGTCCTGCGCCTGAGTCCGAGCGGGAAAAGGACCTTGCATTGGATTGCGGTCCAGGTTTCTATATTCTGACACAAGGTCGTTCAGAAATTAAGAACTAAATGCACAGTCAATGAAAATTGTGAAACCACTTTCAACCGATCTAGACATGCGATAGTACATATAGTAAATAGGAATTTGAAATGATCAAGCATGAGTAACATAGAACAGGGTACAATGAGATACAAGATTAATTCATGCAGTATGATGGATAAAAATTAGGGCTTTCAGGAGCAAAAGATTCCTAACATCAATAGCATGGTTTCAAGTATACATGAAGATATAGATTAAACATGAGGGTTCGGGGTCATGGTGATTGCAGAACTTCAAAAATTAAGAACAAAAGATTGGCTCGATGAAAAATAGTGAAACAAGAGGGCTTTTGTTCCTGAGGTTGGAACAATCTACAGACGATTTTAATTGTGTTTAGCTTATGAGAATGCCTACCTTTGACTCGTTTGATCTTCTAGGGTTAGAACTTGAAGAACACGGGTTGATGCTTAGTCAAGCCTTCTCCCCATGAATTCCTCTGCTCCTTGGCCTACTCTCCTTGTCCAACAAGCCCCAGCAACGTGTTAGGGCCGGCCATGGAGAGTTTAGAGAGTATTTATGCTTGTTGGGTTTCTATTTCCTAATAGAACTCTAATTTCTATTAAATTCTGAGATTTTCTATTTCTATCCTCCTCCTAAGCTTTCCACTTCCTATTTGGATTAGGTTGGGATGCAATTTCGTGGCAACCTATTAGGGTAGGGTTAGGAATCCATCTCCAACCCAAATTACTTATTTTAATACTTTAATACCCATTTTCTATTAGGTAATATTTAAGTTACGATTTTAAGATATTTTCTTATTATTCTTCTTTTAAAAATCCCTATTTTGGCCCAATAAAATTTTAAGGGTTTATTAACAAAGTCTATTACTCTTTTTCATTTAATGGCTTCTATTTAATTCTTTTTCCTTTGATTTTCCAATTACTTTAAATTTTTTACTTATTATATTTTTATTTTTGAAAAAAATCAGGTTGCTACATCTCAGTAGCGGCAGGGCGCGCGCCGAGTGGACGAGATGGGGCGGTAGTGGAGGTCCCCGTAGCTAGCAGTGGTTCCCCCTCTCAGTGTACGTCATCCTCGGGGTATGCCCCTAACGGACTTATTATCCCCTGCCTTTACTTGTACTAGTGTGTGTGTTGGGACTGTACTTAGAGTGGCACGTAGCGCTCTCGCTCTTCTTTCTATTTCCGCATGTGCGCTTCTAGTTTAGCAGTTGACATTTACTTCCGTTACATATCCTATTATATTTATATTGTAGCCCTTCTGGGTCTCCGGATCCGTGGGCGGCGACCGCGAAAATTGGCTCCTTGGCATGGGCCGAGGGTCGGGTTCTCCGGTTTGTTACACTTGGTATCAGAGCGAGAGTCTGACAGGACTTGTAGAGGATCTAAACTACAACAGGAAGTCCCAACAGTAGTACAAGTACACTTCTAGCCGCCCGAGTGGTATTGTTAACCTTGTTGGTTGTGTGCCGTGCAGCATATGGCTCAGCGCAGGCGTAGGCAGGCCAGAGAGCTGATTGAGCAGCAGGATGAGTCGGATATGCCCGCGCAGGGCCAAGTCTAGGAGGAGGTGTTAGCAGAGGACTCAGTGGCACAGCCTCAGGGAGCTGCTGCAGCAGCAGCAGCAGGTGGGCAGCAACAGTAGGAGTACCAGCCTCAACCGCAACAGTACGCAGATTGGTTTCCCTTGGCAGAGCAGTTCTTCAGGAACTTGTACCAGGGAGCGTGGCAGCCCGAGTAGGTAGCAGCAAGAGGTCAGCCTCCGGTACCTCCCCCAGCGGTACCAGAGCAGCAGGCAGAGCCAGAGGTGGAACATCCAGCAATTCAACAGGCGTCGGGTACCGGGAGCACCCGGGCTGGTCGGAGGAGGATGGCTGTCACTAAGGACAGGACTGCCCTCTTGGAGAGGTTTTTGCATCTTCGGCCACCGATGTTCTTCGGTGAGTATGATCCAGACAAGGCAGAGAGTTGGACGCATGAGTTAGAGCGCATGTTCGAGACCATGGAGTGCACCGAGGAGGACCACATCAGACTGGCAGTGTATCAGCTCAAGGGAGCAGCCCATGAGTGGTGGAGAGTTCAGTGGCAGACTCTCTTCTAGGGGCAGCATTTGGATCAGATCACTTGGCAGTGGTTTTTGGAGATCTTTCACAGAGAGTACTTCCCTGACTACGCTCGACGTGAGAGACGAGACCAGTTCCACGAGTTGGTGCAGGGCGATCTCACAGTTACTGTAATACCCCAAGGTATAAAACGATAAATATGTAGAAACGGTCGAGAAAATGTAATGCAGTTTGTGATGGAGAGATTAAGCAAATCCGGATCTATATAAGCTCTGATTGAAATTGTGCGAAAGGATACTGTTATTGGTAAAGGATATTGCTAATGATAAATAATGATGATATTGTTAAAGGATAATACTAAAGAAAAATGGTAAGAGTAAAGGTTGGTACTAAAGGTTAGCATATTGGTAAAGAATGAGGATTTGGATATGGATATATCCCTGTTCACACTGAACCCGAAATTAAATAAGAAGAAAAAGTATAAATGTAAATAGAAAGGGCATATTTACAATTATACAAATATGGGGTTTTCATGCGATTGTTAATTTTTCTAAGGACCCTGATGAAACTTTATAGACGCCCAGAGACACAGTCGGATTCCCATTCGGAGATCATTCGGGGCATGAACGGCCGATAGGGGGGTTAGGAATGGACATATCTCCAATTTCTAAAAGTCAAAGGTAAAAATGTTAAAGACACAAAAGCTAGAGAGTCAAGTGAAATAATATTTAAAATCCTGGAAACTCTTAGATAAATCAAGAATTATCTGGAAATCTCTAGAAAGGGACACTTGTCCCACATCCAGGGGATGCTTATCCCTAGGGACACTTGTCCCAAATCCAGGGGAAGATAGCCTAGGATTGTGCCACCTCTGGGGACATGTGTCCTCATCCTATGCTTCCCCTCCTATAAATACCACCCCCTCTCCATTCCTCCACTCCATCCATCCCCTCCAAGCTTCCAAGTAGGGTCAAGCTGAAGAGAAGAGAGAAGAGAAGAGGTGTCTGACCCGAAGTTCTGTCGATAGGTAGATTCTTTTAAGTTAGTTCTAGATCCCTAGTGAGTGAAGTGTTGCTATTTGTGTTCTTCTATTCCCTCACTAAGTCAGAGCGCTGCCAGTACAATTTCTCGGAGTCTCTCGCTATGTCAGAATGCTGCCGATCTATCTTGGAACTCTGTCGGAATGTTGCATTGATCTTCAATTCATACTGGAGTTCTTCGGAAGATGAGCGATCAAGGATATAGTTCTATCAACTAACTGGTAGGTTTCTTTCTAATCTCTCTAGATCATTAGTTAACACTCTTTCCAATCCCTCTTCTTTGTCGGAATGCTATCCGTTTGATTTCTCAAGATCCCTCTTTACACCGGAATGCTGTCAAAGTGATTACCCCAGCCCCTCTCTTATGCCGGAATGCTGTCGGATTGACTACCCGAGTCCTTCTCTTATACCGAAATGCTGTCGGATTGATTACTTGAATCCCTATTTCATGCCAGAATGCTACCGGATTGTCTAGTTAAAATCTCATATCATACCGGAACTCTACTAGAGTAGTTAGTCACATCCCTCTCTTATGCCGAGACTCTGTCGGATTAGTTAGTAAATACTTTGCTTTACCAGAACCTTGTCAGGTTGCTTAGTGAAATACCTCTTCTATGCTAGAATTCTACTGAACTATAGACTGATTCCTTTTCCATTCTGAACTTTTGTGGTTGAAGAGTATTTTCCAATATGAATTGTCATGAAGTAATTTACGGGGTCTTGGACCCATTGAACTGAATGCCTATGCAATGGGGACCTGATCTGGTCCCGGAAGGAGCACCTGAATGTTCTAACTGAATGCCGCGGAGGACAAGTGTATGATCAGTCTGTTCCCATGTAATTTTACTTAATTATATATTTATTTTGGTGATTAACAAAACCATGTCAAAGATACTAACCACATATTCATAAGTCTTGAGCACAAGAAATACTACAGGAAATCAATCAAATTTAGTAAGTATTACCTCTTTGAAGCAATATTAAGTTCAACATGAAATTTCTCTAAGTCCAATCGACTTTCCTTATGATACACGATTTCCTCATAACCTGAAACATCGTTTAGATTTAAACAGAAATCGTTCCCGTAACGATTTGCTCATCACAACGATTTCTTAAGTTGTCATAACGATTTGGTCATCGCAACGATTCCTTAAGTCCTCGTAACGATTTGCTCATCGCAACGATTACTTAAGTCATCGTAACGATTTGCTCATCGCAACGATTTCTTAAGTTGTCATAAGGATTTGCTCATCGCAACGATTTCTTAAGTTTTCATAACGATTTGGTCATCGCAACGTTTCCTTAAGTCATCGTAACGATTTGCTCATCGCAACGATTCCTTAATCATCGTAACGATTTGCTCATCGCAACGATCCTTAAGTCGTCATAACGATTTGCTTCGCACATCGACTTCTTTAGTAATCATAACGATTTACTTTGCGCAACGATTTCTTAAGTGTTCATAATGATTTCCTTAATGACACACAACGATTTCTTTATTGATCACAACGATTTTCTTGTAACTCATAAATTTTGATTATATCGTCTTGATCATAACGATTCTTTTGTAGAAACATATCGATTTGTGCTAAGTTACAAATTTCATAAGTCATAAATGCATCGATTTTATGTTTATAACGACTTGATATTTAACAGCGTTGAATAGTCAAAGTCTTCGCACATATCTTTTGACATCTGTGCATTTAATGAAGACTGAAATATCTCTGCATGCATGCAGATGATATCGTCCATTATCGTGCTTTCTCTGTATTCATCTTTAGATACAGTAAAATGGCATTACTATTTCTATGAAATCTTACCCTAACGATTAACTGTCAACAAGAGACAACCTAGCTGTCTACTGCTCTAGCATTGAATATATGCAGGTCACTGACAGCTCTAGTAATACAACGTTGGAAAAATAGAAGTCAAGGATATTACAGAAGATCCTATCTCTTTGCGTGCACAAATGGATAAAAGACTGTTGACTGGAAGCTTCCAAGTGTCAAGCAGTCTAACGTACACAAAGCGTAGAGACAACGGACTTCTCAACGTTCAAATTTCAAACAAGATATATATAAGTAAGAGTGAAAATCCAGAGATGATAACTTTTAGAGACATCGCTTCCAAGCAACTGAGTTCAAGTTCTCTGCGAGTTCTCCAGAAAAGAGCCTAGCTTTTCCCATCAGTTCATAGCTCTTTGCTCTCTGCGCTGTGATTCAAATCCTAAGAGAGCCTGTGAAGTTATGAGAGTGTGTGCATTGTTTAGATCTTGTGCTCTCAGTTCTGTTAGCTTCAGATCTTGGCGTGTTAAACCTTGATCTAGGGGCTTGATCTCTTTTTATTGATTGCTGTGCCTGTTTCCCTTCGGTTGTGAAGGAAGACCTGGGGGATCCAGGGTGTGTAGTTCCCTTCGTGTGAAGGAAGACCTGGTGGGATCCAGGGTGTGTAGTTCCCTTCGTGTGAAGGAAGACCAGGTGGCTGGGTGCTGTAGTGTCCATAGGGGGACTGTACCCTAGATAGTGAAATCCTAAGTTGTTGCTCAGGGACTAGACGTAGGACTCCTAAGGAGAGGAGGTCCGAACCAGGATAATTCCTTGCGTTGTGTGATTGCTTTTTAGTGTGTGTATTTTTTAACTAACCTTCATCGAAGAATATTCTTGTATGCATGTTTTAAGTACAGGTATTAAGTAAATAAATTTTAAAGACCCATTCACCCCCCCTCTGGGCTCGTCAACTGGGGCAACAAGTGGTATCAGAGCGAGTCTCTTCGACAAAGAAGAAGATCCAACGATCTGAAGAGTAAAGATCCATGGCAGCCCAAAGTCACAATGAAGGTCAGTCTGTCAACCGACCACCATTGTTCGATGGAGAAGACTATGCTTACTGGAAAACAAGAATGGAGTATTTTCTACAAGGTAATGACTACCAGATATGGTCCATAGTTGAAGAAGGTGATCTCCTAGTCACCAAAGAAAAGGCAAATTGGACAGATGATGACAGAAAGAAGATTTCATTAAACTGTAAGGCTAAAAGCATTTTGTGCTTTGCTCTCAGCAAGAAAGAATTCAATAGAGTGTCAGCCTGCAAATCCGCAATGGAGATGTGGGAAAAATTGAGAATCACTTATGAAGGCACGGACAAGGTCAAGGAAACCAGGATTGACATTCTGGTAACTCAATATGAAAGGTTCCAGATGCAGCCAGGAGAATCTATAACCCAGATGTTCAGTCGATTCACAGACATTACAAATGGGTTGACTGGACTAGGGAAGACTTATGAAATGGGAGATATGGTCAGGAAGATCTTAGATCTCTACCCTCTACATGGACTCCTAAAGTGACAGCTATTGAGGAGGCAAATGATCTAAAGAGAATGTCTCTGGAAAAACTCATTGGGTCCCTTATGGCTCATGAGATTAATATGGAGAGATTAGGAGAATCCTCTAGCAGGAAGAAGCACTCAAATGCACTCAAGGCCGACGAAGACTCATCAGAAGAATCATTAGACAACAGTGAGAGCAGCAAGGATAGTGATGATGAAGAAGCAATGCTATCCAGAAGACTGCAACGGATTCTAGCAAAGAAGAAGAAGTTCCAATCCGACAGAAGGCATTTCAAGAAACACAAAGAGTTCAAGAAGTCAGAAGGAAAAGAGCAGAAGAAGGCTGAGCCGTTATGTTATGAGTGTAAGAAGCCAGGACACATCAGGGCAGAGTGTCCAAAACTCAAGAAAACTGAATTCAGGAAGAAGGACAGTTCAAGAAAGTTCAGAAGACATAAGAAGAAAGCCATGGCAGCAGCTTGGGACAACAGCAGTGACTCAGACAGCGAGTCAAGTTCAACCAAGAGGAAGAAGAAAAGGCTAACCTAGCCTTCATGGCAGATGTCACAGAAAAGGTAACCTCTGACTCATCCTTTGATTCCTGCAATGATTCTGATTCAGATAACTTAGAAGACGCTTTTAATGAATTATATGATAAATATAGAGAAATATCTAAATTACTAAAAGCTAGTAAGAAAAATGTTACATGTCTAGAGAATACTAATTCAGACTTAAAATCAGAAAATAAACAACTAGAAAAGCAACTTAATGAACTCAAAAGAAGAAATGAATTGCTATGCAAAAATCTAAAAGATAAAAATGAACAAATAACAAAATTAGAAAAACAAGAAGGTTCAGATAAACTAAAAAATGAAATCAAATTTAACAGAAGAAAATGATAAGCTATCAAATACCTTAGAAAAATTCACTAATGGTAAGAATTCTCTAATATGAGAGGTGCTAGAGTCAGGAAAAAGGAAACATGGTCTAGGCTATAACCCCCCAGATAATGAAGACACAACAGTATACCCTAAGACATATCAACTCCAAAATTTGTACCTGAACAAGACATAGCATACAAAGCTCACCTTAAATATCCTGAAAAAGTAACTAGAACAACATGCTGCAGTCACTGCAACAAATTAGGTCACAACAAGACTACATGTCCAACTAAATATAAAAGGTGGATAATAAAAAAAAAAAATGATGATACTAACCAACCAGGACCAAAAGAACTTGGGTACCTAAAGCTTAATGTTTTTATTTCAGGGAAATCTTCGAGCATCCAATGGTATTTGGATAGTGGATGTCAAGACACATGTCAGGAAATAGAAGATTATTTTCTCATCTAGAAGCTGAAGAAGGAACAGTCACCTATGGAGACAATGGCAAAGAGACTGTTATTGGTACTGGATCTGTTGGCAGTAATGGAAAACCAATAATAGAAGATGTTCTTTGTGTAAAAGGTCTGAAGCACAACCTCATAAGCATCAGCCAGCTTTGTGACAAAGGCCATCAGATTAAGTTTCAAGAATCCAAGTGCAGTATCTTGAAGGATGGAGCAGTAATCTTCGAAGCCAACAGAGAAAAGAATCTGTATGTGCTCTATCTTGAAGAACTCAAGGACCAAGACATCTGTTTAGCAGCCAGCAAAGAGTAGTCAACTGAGCTGTGGCACAAAAGATTGGGCCACTGCAGTTTGGACAACATGAACAAGCTCAGAAAGAGAAGCCTTGTGGAAGGTCTGCCAAAGGTCAGCAATAAATTGGATGGAATCTGCAGACCGTGTGCAAAAGGGAAGCACACTAAGAGTTCCTTCAAGTCAAAGACTATGGTAACCACCTCTAAACCCTTGGAACTCCTTCATATGGATTTATTTGGGCCAATGAGGACCACGAGTCTTGGAGGAAAGAATTTTGGTTTCGTAATAGTGGATGATTACTCCAGATTCACATGGGTGTCATTCTTGGAACACAAAGATGACACATTCGAAAGTTTTGTAAGTTTCAGCAGAAAGGTGCAAAAAGACAAGAAGTACTGCATTGTTGGAATCCGGTCAGATCATGGAGGAGAATTTCAAAATGAAAAATTTGCAAAATTCTGTGATGACCAAGGGATTGAGCACAACTTCTCAGCACCAAGGACACCACAGCAGAATGGAGTTGCTGGAGGAAGAATAGAACCTTATTGGACATGGCAAGAACAATGCTATCAGAATATGACCTGCCAAAATATTTTTGGGCTGAAGCAGTGAACACAGCAAGCTATATCATTAACAGGGTAATGATCAGGTCAATCCTGAAGAAGACAGCCTATGAACTATTCAAGGAAAGAAGCCAAAGATCAGTCACTTTAGAACATTTGGATGTCCTTGCTTCATCCACAATAATGGAAAAGGGATATTGGTAAGTTAGATGCCAAATCAGATGAAGGCATCTTCATGGGGTACACCTCTAAACCCAAAGGCTATAGAGTGTTTAATAAACGCACTTTATTAATTGAGCAGTCTGTACATATTATTTTGATGAAACTAACCCTTCCTTGAGAAAGGAAGAAGATAGTGACATTGATGATGCAGATGAATTGTCTAAGAAATTAAAGGATACATCAATTGAAGACAAGAATGATCCACCTCTGGAAGATCTGCAACAAAAGGACATTACAAATGAAAATCTTCCAAAGGAGTGGAGATACAAAAAGGATCACCATCCGAGAACATCATTGGTGATCCATCTGTAGGGGTAAGAACAAGAGGTAATGTAATACCTTGTGATTATCTAGCATTTGTTTCTCAGATTGAGCCTAAGACAGTCAATGAAGCTCTCACTGATGAATCTTGGATTATAGCCATGCAAGATGAACTTAATCAATTCAAGAGAAACCAAGTATGGTCACTTGTTCCCAGAGATCAGACCATCCAGTTATTGGCACCAAGTGGGTGTTCAGAAACAAACTGGATGAGACTGGTGTGATCTTAAGAAACAAGGCCAGACTGGTAGCTCAAGGCTATCCCAAGAGGAAGGCATAGATTTCGACGAAACCTATGCACCTGTAGCTAGACTTGAGGCTATCAGAATTTTACTTATTATGCATCAGCTTTGGATTTAAAACTATTTCAAATGGATGTCAAATCTGCATTTTTAAATGGTTTTATCAAGGAGGAAGTTTATGTGGAACAACCCCAGGTTTTGATGACACAGAATTTCCTAATCATGTTTTTAAACTTCATAAGGCATTGTATGGTTTAAAGCAAGCACCTAGAGCCTGGTATGAAAGGCTTAGCTCTTTTCTTTTAAACCATGGATCAAGTAGAGGTCAAGTAGATAGCACTCTTTTTATAAAGTCAAAGGTCAACCATATACTACTTGTTCAAATTTATGTAGATGACATAATTTTTGGATCTACTGATGAATCCCTTTGCAAGTATTTTGAAAAGTTGATGCAGGGAGAATTCGAGATGAGCATGATGGGGGAGCTCAACTATTTCCTTGGACTACAAATCAAGCAAGGAAAAGATGGGACCCACATCTGTCAAGCAAATACACCAAGGAGCTTCTGAAGAAATTTGGATTCGACAAGCCAAGCCACTGTCAACACCTATGAGCACATCAACAAGGATGGACAGTGACAAGAATGGTAAGAAAGTAGATCAAAAGAACTACAGAGGTATGATAGGTTCTTTACTTTACCTAACAGCTAGCAGACCTGATATTTTGTTTAGTGTATGTATGTGTGCTAGATACCAAGCTGATCCTAGAGAATCACATCTGATTTCAGTTAAAAGAATATTAGATACCTATCTAGAACTCATGACTTAGGTCTGTGGTATCCAAATCTTGTGAAATTAACTTAGTAGGATACTCAGATGCTGATTATGCTGGATGCAAAATAGATAGAAAAAGCACCAGTGGTTGTTGTCAATTTCTTGCAGGTTGCTTGATATCATGGTCCTCCAGGAAACAAAACTCAGTAGCACTGTCAACAGCTGAAGCTGAGTACGTAGCTGCTGGAAGTTGCTGTACACAACTCCTGTGGATCATGCAACAACTTGAGGATTATGGACTACATATCAAGATAATTCCATTATTATGCGACAACACCAGTGCAATAAACCTCAACAAAAATCCAGTACAACATTAAGGACCAAGCATATTGAGGTTAGATATCATTTCATTCGGGATCATGTAGCTAATGGCAATTTAGAAATTTCCTTTATTGATACAAATGGTCAGTTAGCAGATATCTTCACAAAAGCCTTACCTGAAGAGAGATTCACATCTCTTAGAAGGGAATTGGCATGTGTAATTTGTGAAAAGATTTCTGCTTAGAACTGAAACATAAATTTCAGAATTAAGTAAATTCTCCCTGGTTTTTAAGCAAAAGAAAAATTTCTATTATCTTCCTTGTCGGTTCTCTTTTATAAAGGCTTTCAAACTGGTCAAATACTTTTGTCGTTTTCTGCCTTCCCGTTGGCGCCTCACTTTTTGATAAAGCATTTATTTACTCTGAAATCGATGTAGAAACGATTCACCTCCTACCTTTACCTTTTTCCTTCTTTCGTTCGCTTGCCTAAGCCGATACCCTAACGACTCCGCATCGACTCTCTGCAAATTTAAAGCCTCTCTTCTTCCCGCGAAGAATTTCTTGAGGGATTTCGCTCCTACTTCCATCTCCACCCTCTAGAACCTTTTACACCCAAATCCATGGCCGCATCCATTGTTTCCGATAGTCTGGGGGCTACAGCATTGAGTTTCTCACAACGAGCAGCAGGAGAGGTTCACTTTTGTGAAAACTAAGCTTTGTGGAAATAAGGCAGTAGATGTTGCAGATCTTGAGAAGAATGGTATGCACAGCATAGTGGCCGCTATGAACAGGATGCAGTGTACAGAAATCTCAACCTTCTCAGAGGTAAGCTATCCAGACCTCGTGAAGGCCTTTTATGTATGTTTGCGATCAGAGGCAGAGGGTCCTTGACATCCTCTGTCAAGGGAGTCCAGATCAAGATTGACCATGAGCTTCTGAAGACCCTGTTTGGTGTGAGCACGTATGGTCACAGTGGGATCCACTCTGTGGATACCCTGGCAAAGGGTCTAGGAATTGTTGGTCCAGGATTTAGGTTGAAAGATGGTAAATTGGATATCAATTAATTGAATGCATTCAATCGCCTTCTACACTTTATAGTCTGTCAGATTTTGGTTCCTAGAAGTGCTACCTTTTCAACCTGTACTAAAGCAATTCAGATATAATGTTTTGGGCAGTTCAGAACCAGGAGGAAAATATGGCTGCAGTGATTATTGAAAGAATGAAGTTTGCTCATGATCAAATTTGGGATACTAAGAGCAAGTTAAATGTATCCTTGCCCTAGCCCAACTGCTCACCAAGATTTTCAAACATTATGGCATACATTGTCTGGAGCAGTAGTTGAGAAGATGGGCCAAGCAATTAGGTCCAGAAACTTGAGAAAGAGTGGTTTTTCAATAGTAGATGGTGTATGGTCCAAGACCTCTGTGGCTGAGGGTGAGGCCATAATTGCGAAGCTCAAGAAGTCCAGCAAGAGGTAGTAGCAGAAATAGCAATAGCAGCAGAAGTTTCAGCAGAAGCAGTAGCAGTGGAAAGAGTAGGTGCAGAAGAAGCTTCAGTAGCTCCAGCAGGAGCAGTAGTGGAAGAAATTGATAGAAGAATTGAGGGCATTCCTCCTGAGATCATTGTCCCTGTTGGATCAATATCAGAGGAACCTCTACCTCCTCCTTAGTAGCCTCGGTGCTTGAGATGTCCTAGATTCCATCCAAAGCACCCTAGTTATTCCAGAAGGTGATGGCAGTTCTGTAGAAGAAGATGTGGCATCAGGCCACTTTGAAGAAAATGTGTTAGAAGATGCTCCCAGCCAGGGGGAGCGATTTGTTAGTGGACCTCAAATATCTGAATTCGTGGCAGTGGGCCACATGTTGAAGAAGCTATGGTTGAAGCCTCTTCAGAAGGAGCAAACAGCTGTTCAAGAAGATGTTGTCTTGGAAGATGCTCCCATTGAGGGGGAGCATTCAGTGTCAGAGGAAATTCAAGAAGAGACTGGTGTGACATCTGGCCACACTGATATTCCTATAGAAAAGGAAGATCCAGCCCAAGCAGCAGTAGCAACAGTAGCACACATGATATTCTCTTAGAAAGTGTACCTTCTGAAGCAGAAAATTTGAATGATGGTATGACTTAAGGGGAGCACACTGAAGGTGTTCCTGTGAATGAAAGATCAGATGCCGACCATGCTAACTTTGAAGAGCCCATTGGAAGGGCAAGCAAAAGGAAGAGAATAGCACTCAAAAGGCTAAGGAAGATAGAGAAGAAGGTAAATTTGAAGCCTGTCATTAAAAGGTTGGATGCTCAAGGTGAAATCCTGTGCTCAGTACAGTCAAACGTGAATTCCATTCTTATGAGCCAGGCATCAACCTCCAAAGAAATATCTCAGATAAGAAATGCCATGAAGTGGTTTAATAAGGAAATGGGCACCATAAAGACAATGCTTTCTGAGATTTTGAAGGCAGATGTTCCAAGACCATCAGAGCCAAGTGAAGCAGATGTCCAAGGCCATCAGGGCCAAGTGAGCAAGAGGTAGGGCCACCAGGGCCGGCAGAAGCAGTCCCTCCAGCTGAGGTCAGTGAGCAAGATCCTTCTCAGACCAGGTAGCAAGTAGAAGAGGTTGAACCAACAGGTCTGTCCAAGCCTCAGGCAGTTCAGATGGAACCAGCAGGGCTAGTGATCTCCAAGGATGTGCCGTCAGGTGTAGAAGAGCCAGCAGTTGCTCCTGAAGCCCCTGAGCCTTCATTCCTTGCAACACCAGCCCCTTCTTCACCACCATCCTCATCCACAGCACCTCAAGCACCACCCACTTTTAAACAACCTATGCCCCGCACCATATCCTCACCAACTCCCTTTCCATCTCAATCTCCCTTCTTCCTACCTCTTCCCAATCATTCCTCCACCTCCATCTGTCATTGCAAATCCTCCAGCTTCCTCATCAGCTGGAGCCTCCTCCTCATCTGGTCATTCTTCACAAGACCTTCTTCCACCATTATTCCAAGATCATTTATTCATCCTCCTACTCCACCTTCATCCATTACATTCATACCTGAAAACCCACAACTTGCCAGCGCTTTTTTCACCCAAGTTGAGGATGAGTTTGAACGCTCAACACTCACCTCAGTCCCGGTAGTTGTCAATCATGTTCACAGGACTAATCCCCCCAGTCCTGTTCAGAAAAAGAGGAAACTCTCCACTTCTGTAGCTATACTCTCTACACCCAAATTCCTCCTCTTTGGTTCTCCCTCACTGTTGAAAACTGAAGGAGACAAATCTACTGTGAATATCTTCAAAAATGCATTCTTTCCACCACTTTTGGTATCCCCATCTCACCTAACTGATCACCTACACATTATTCTTCCTTATTGCCATATGTCCAAAGCCGACCAATCAAAAACTTTCATCTGGCTGAGTGCAAGACTGAAGATCAGTGGGCAAAAGGGCACAAGTCTCTCTACAATAAATACCTCGTTGCCAGAGCAGATAGCATTTCTCGTCAATATCACCCACTCACTCTCTCTGAGTGGTTTGTTCTTCATCATCAAACTCTCTAGGGCCAGTTCATTCTTAAAGAAATCAGAATAGCAAGGTATTTTCAGCTTTATATGATTACTGCTATCTTAACAAGATCCCTGAGGTACAATTTGGTCAATTCCATGGAGCTCTTGCTCTCCTCCGGACAGAACACATGTAAATTGCTCCTTAAAAGTGGATTTCACAACCCTCAAAATGCCTGATATAGTTTTCCTTCCCAGTTACACTCCTTAGTGTTTGACTCCTCCGCTGGCTCTCATGCTTTTGAGAGATTTGCTCGTGTAATGGGATGACTGTCAGCTAAGCAGGGTCGCCTCCCCTCATTTCAGAGATTTATCTTCAGAGAATATCACTTGGGCCACCTCTCCTCTGAAGTTCTAGCTCCGTTAATTTCCGAATGTGAAAGACTTTCTCCCACAGACTGGGAAAAGCACTACCATCAATCTGCTCTCCAGTTAGAATCAGTAAATAGTCCTTGGTCAGGGTAGGCAAGCCTCGTCTATCTGCTGAAGCCTTCTTGGACCTGAATTCCATTAATCCAGTTCAAGAACTGTATGTTCAATGGGCTTCAAGGTATTCAGCTTTCATCTCTTTGATGAAGGACCTGCATGATCACCAGATCTTCTATCCTATCACACTTGATTGTTTCTTCAGCGTGCTAGTTTTGCGAAGAGCAGTCACTTCAGATTTACTCTTGACAAGGATCAGTATGCGCTCTTCTGGAAGATCAGCGACAGCTTTACATAAGCGCATGATCCCTTCCATGGGTGACTCTTTTTCTATAGAGTCTGGGGTTTTCCAACAACTTTTTGAAGACCAGGAGGTTAAGGCTTGGGCCATTATTTCTCAGCATGCCTCTCTTCTTCTCCTCTGGTCTATCTTCCTGTACCTCCTCAAATATAATCCAATATATTTGGTTATATGCTTCTCTCTTAAATATTTTTTTCTTCTTTGTCTCAGTTTATCTTTTTGCTTAATGATAAAAGGGGGGAACTACCTAGCTTTTCTGAAATACATTTCCAAAAGCTTTCGATTATTCATATTTTTTGTTAAGTTTTGTCATCACCAAAAAGGGGGAGATTGATGATCAGTCTGTTCCCATGTAAATTACTTAATTATTATTTATTTTGGTGATAACAAAACCATGTCAAAGATTACTAACACATATTCCATAAGTCTTGAGCACAGAAATACTACAGAAAAATCAAGCAAATTTAGTAAGTATTATCTCTCTGAAGCAATATTAAGTTCAGCATGAAATTTCTCTAAGTCCACATCGACTCCTTATGATACAACGATTTCCTCATAACCTGAAACATCGTTTAGATTTAAACAAAAATCGTTCCGTAACGATTTGCTCATCGCAACGATTCTTAAGTTGTCATAATGATTTGGTCATCGCAACGATTCCTTAAGTCCTCGTAACGATTTGCTCATCGCAATGATTCCTCAAGTCATCGTAACGATTTGCTCATCGCAACGATTTCTTAAGTTGTCATAACGATTTGGTCATCGCAACGATTCTTAAGTTGTCATAAGGATTTGGTCATCGCAACGATTCCTTAAGTCATCGTAACGATTTGCTCATCACAATGATTCCTTTAGTCATCGTAACGATTTGCTCATCGCAACGATTCCTTAAGTCATCGTAACGATTTGCTCATCGCAACGATTCCTTAAGTCGTCATAACGATTTGCTTCGCGCATCGACTTCTTTAGTAATCATAATGATTGCTTGCACACGATTTCTTAAGTGTTCATAACGTTTCCTTAATGAACACAACAATTTGCCTTCTACAATAATTTCTTTATTGATCACAACGATTTTCTTGTAACTCATACACGATTTGATATATATCTCTGATCATAACGATTCTTTTGTAGAAATATATCGATTTGATGCTAAGTTACAACAATTTGGCGGTTAGTGCATAACGATTTCATAAGTCATACATACATCGATTTTATGTTTATAACGACTTGATATTTAACATCGTTGAATAGTCAAAGTCTTCGCACATATCTTTCTGACACTGTGCATTTAATGAAGAATGAACATATCTCTGCATGCATGCTGAGATATCGTCCATTATCGTGCTTTCTCTGTATGCATCTTTTAGATACAACAAAATGACATTACTAATTTCTATGAACTCTTACCCTAACGATTAACTGTCAACAAGAGACAGCCTAGCTGTCTATTGCTCTAGCATTTGATATGCAGGTCACTGACAGCTCTAGTGATACAACGTTGGACAAAATAGAAGCCAAAGGATATTATAGAAGATCCTATCTCTTTGCGGCACAAATGGATAAAAGACTGTGACTGGAAGCTTCCAAGTGTCAAGCAGTCTAACGTACACAAAGCATAGAGACAACGGACTTCTCAACATTCAAATTTCAAATAAGATATATATAAGCAAGAGTGAAACTCCAGAGATGATAACTTTTAGAGACCTCTTCCAAGCAACTGAGTTCATGTTCTCTGCGAGTTCTCCAGAAAAGAGTCTAGCTTCATTCCCATCAGTTCATAGCTCTTTGCTC
>CM024756.1:85360244-85603662 GCA_014218235.1 Colocasia esculenta | reverse complement strand
GGGGAGATGTCTTCCCAACGTCTCTTCTTGTCCCTTCAGCCTGCACGAGCCCCTCTTGCCCCTTATTCTTTAAAACACCTCTCTTTGCTACCTAGAGAGCTCTCTTGGCTCATTTCTAAAAGGAAACCCTAGCTGAGAGAAGAGATGAGGACTGACCTTGAGAGCTCAGATCCGGCGTTCTGAGGCTTGGATCCGGCGATCTTCTTCGACAAGGAGGAAGTCCAAGCATAGGAGAAGGCTTCCCGGCGTTGGACTGCGGCTTGCAACCCCTGGAACCCGGAGCAAAGGATTTCTGGAGGCTTCTTGGCAAGAGCCAAGGAGAGCTTCATCGGCTATTTTGATCTGTTTAGAAGTTTTTCTTCAGGCAAGTAAACCCTAGGTCTTGAGCCTAGATATGTCCCCTAAGTCTCAGGAATTTTGTGGATTTTATTCGTGTCCTGGAGCCCCTTCTGAATTTCTTTCCAAGCTCGGTCTGTGTTCTTACACAGACAGGAACTTGACGGCAAGAGACCTTGCCGTCAAGTGCATCTGTTAACGGCATGCGATAATGCCGTCAACCCCTGTAAAACGGCTAGACATTGACGCTGAGTTCGTCAGGACAGAACCGTTAACTGTTTTCTCTCCTCTAAATGACTATTTTCGATGGGTTTCTCGCGATGAGGATATACTGTAAACCCTATACGTTATGTAAGATATCTATTGTGGTGTGTGGATGGGTTATTGAGCATGGTATGAGTAATGCAATTTAATTGTTTTTGTGAAAATGCATGTATGTTAAGATAATAACCTTCTTGATTCACTGTTTGGATGATTTAGAGAGGGTCGGAAAGTGCTAAATGTTGTGAGCCATGTATGCATGCATCAGTCATCCCCTGCAATTTCTATGGTTTTTCCCATGTTTATATGATTTGTTAGAGTTTATGTTTTGGAAAATAGAGAATATGTGTAGGACTATTAAATTCTCTAGTAAATCGTGCTTTGTGCAATAAATACGGGTAGAATGTCATGTAAATACAGGCATGTCAGGTCAGGGCTGAGGCATGTTAAATCAAATGCTTATGCTAGGTTCCATGCTAATAGGGATTTCAAATAGCATGTAAAATAGATGTTTGATTTTCTGTAAATTTATTTAGCTCAGAAAAATCTGAAAAATTGAGGGTATGATCTTGAACCCGAAAATAGCATGTGGTTAAAATTTCAGGTCATTTGGACCAGTATATAAAGAGTTATGTTTTTTCATGTGAAATGTAATAATCTACGTATGTTATCGTAATGTGGTTAGTTATTGCTTAAACCCAACCTGATTAGTGCATTTACTGTGTTAAACTCCTGAAATCGTAGTAGCATGGTTAGGAGAAAAACAGAGTCACCTTGTGCATGAGAAAATGAGGGAGATGTGAGTGTTATGTGTAAAATACGTGTTAAAACTCGGCATGAGTAAAGTGTAAAAGTTGTGCCTATGTGACACTGTACCCTAGAGGCATCGGGAGCCGTATATAGAAAAGTCCCTATAGAAGGCTCCATGTGATATAAGTTTGTCCCAAAGGCATTGGGAAAACCCCGAGGTGGACAAGTACCACTGGATAGGGTGGAGAGGGCTTCTCCCGGTCTGCGCAGTTACCAAGATTCACCGCTGTATTGCCTAGGTGGTGAGTATGTGTATGAGTTGTGTCATGCGTTGTGTTATGAGTTGTGTTATGAGTTGTGTTGAGAGCTGTGCTAAGGAATGAGCATGAGCTATGAGATATTTGTTAGTGTCCTCTACTGGTGGTTAGGACTATGTGTCATGGCAAATTGTTTAAGCAATGAAAAATGAACAAAGTGTGAAATATGTGAACATGGCACGTGGTAAGTGCAATCGATGTGATACATGATAAGTGAAAGTGGTAGAGTAAATGATGTGGAAACGTGTAAATTGTGTAAGTGTGAACATGTGTACATGTCAAATGTGTAAAAGTGAACAATGTGAATGAGTAAGTGTGCAATCATGTGGGATAAATGTGTTAGATTGTGAACTTATGATATATGTCATGAAAGTGTTAAATGCATATCCAAACAGCAACCTAAATGTATGCAAAACGATGTTTCACTTGTGTAAGAATGAGTAGAATCCATATTAGGAACTTCCCTTTCAAACATATGATAATCTCACGTTAATTGCTATCATGTTGTGATTGAATTGTATATATATATAGCTCTCACGTGAATGAAATGGTAGTGAGCATGTAATAGGATTTTCACGTTTGCAAAAGGTTGATTATGAATATGGCAAATGCATGAAAAATATTTGGATTCCATGCTAGTTGGAAGGCTCAATTAGTATAAAAGTTTTATACTTAAGTGCTCATGGATTGCTAAATGGTTTCACCATGTTTTAACCTTCAAGTCATGCTACAAATGTGAACCATGTGCATGTGATTTTATTATGTTAAAACAGCAAGCAAATTGTATAAATAAATACAAAAAGGTCATGTGAAAAGCAAGTAGTCATCGTGCTAGCTTGTTCTTTTCTTTACGCTCAATTGTATGCTCTAGTAGTAGAAATATCTATGTTAATACTCATGATTTAGAATAGAATTATGGTAGACTAGCATGCTCCTGTGAAGATAATATGTCTTGCTAGTTGAGAGTAAGGACCATGAGTACCTTCGTGATTTGATGATAGTGTGCATCTCTTTAATGTTAATGCCATATTGTGAGTGTGACATGTTTAAGTTTAAGACTTTGGTTGCTTGCTGAGTCTTTGGACTCACTCTTGCTTCGGCGTACAGGTTGACAGGTATCTTTTTCTAGAAGGAAGCTTGGTGAGGATCGTCATTAGAAGACTATTTTGTGGAGCTATTACCAGTTGTATTTTTTTTCTAGCACGAAAAGGATTATTGTATGGACAATATTTGGACAATGTAGTTCTTTATCTTGTATTAATGTGGACATTGTCTTTCTATTTCGCTATTTAGATTGTGGAATGTGTGGTGATGGGTAAGAGTTGAGTTATTTATTTTATTCCGCTGTACTCTATTGCTATCCAGGTACATATCAACCTATCGACTAGTGTGGGTACATGTCCCACTGTGACGACGCCCTTTATACCGATGGGGATTGGTATAATCGTACCGGTATGAAGAGGGTCGTTACAGAGATTGGTATCAGAGCCCACAAGGTTGAGACTGTACATGGATAGACCATCACCGTCACAATATTGCAAAATCTTCATAGGAAATTGTCCATATATGTAGAAATTACTAATACTAGATGGAAGATAGTAAGGGGAATAGTTAGGATATAGTAACCTAGGTTCTAATTGAGTTATTTATTTTGCAGACGATGGCTGGACGTGGTAGACGTAGTGCTCAGTCTCGGAGGTATGAGCAGAACCGCAAGCTGAAGAATTTTGTGAAAGGACTTAAGCCATCAGTGAGGGCTAGGCTTCTGGAACTCGATTCGCGTATCTTAGGAGAACTTCTAGGTGTGACCACCCAGCAAGAGAATGGAGCGGGATCTCTCCAGAGGGGGAGGCAACTCCAAGGGAGAATATGATCAAGCCATTCCAAAGGCAAGATAAGAAGAAGGAGAAACCCTTGGAAAGTCAACAATCAACTGTGGCCTCAAGCATCGAGAAACCCGAGTGCATCCAGTGCGGGAAGCGTCATGGCGGGAGCGCATGTTGGAGAAAGGAAGGAAGGTGTCTTAAATGCGGCAGCAAAGATCATCGGCTTAAGAGTGTCCGAATCTGAAGACGAAGTTTACTCCACGAGGTGCTCATCGACGGCAATAAAGGAGCAAGGAGTAGCTGGTGATGACCTCGGCGACGTCACCACAGGTACTCGATGCGATCTTCGAGGACGAAGATCTTTTTCGAGGGGGAGAGTGTTAGACCCCGAATTTTTATTCTCTTTATATATATGTATGTATATGAATGGTGTGTTGGGAGTTCGCTTGTTGTGTGCATAGCATGCGTAGTTCATTGTGCCTACTATAAGTTTTATATTCTCTTGAGCATGAGCATATACGTATATATATATATATATATATATATATATATATATATCTATATATATGTATCGTGTAGCTAAGTGAGCAATTAGCTAAATTAAGAAGTAATATGAATGTTCTCTTTTCTTTCCAAGAATCTTAGACTTAGAATGATTGAGTAATATTATGTATGTATTTTCTAAATATTGAAGAATATCCTATACTACCTATTTCATGGAATTTTGTATGAGAGTATATGAAGTACATATGTGTATGTAGGTATGTATGTTATCTATGCGTGTGGACAATTGTATACCTAATTCTACATGCATAACACCTTGGTGTACTTATATATGCATGTGTATGTTTAATTGTAAACATGGTTCATTGCATGGTTTAGTTAATGCGTACATTGTACTTCGTACATTGCATGTACATAAAGAGTTCAAGCATGGTAGGTGTATTTAGTTTATATTGGGATTCTATACTCCTCATGAATAACATGCATGTATTTTTAGGATAATTAGGTGAGAATAGTCAATTGGCTAAATTATGCATATAGTACTTAAGCAATGTTAGGTAAAGTTGTGCAAGTTAATCTAATTATCGGTTCGCATGTTGTATCCATCTATTTCAAGCATAATGTACACAAGTGTGCTACACCCGTGTGTGTATACTATATATATGCCAAATCAAGTGTGTATGCATAGGTAGATATCTACGTACATCTTATCTTAGTGTATTCATGTATGCTTGTGTATGCCTAGGTATAAATGCTATTGATTGCCCGGTGTAGTAATATACATGTTATACCTTATACTTTGTATGCGTATGAAGATATTCATGTGCGTGTGTTATCTTAATGTACCTATGTATGTATGTGTAGGATAAGTAGTAATTATTGGATATTTACGTGGTGTAGTGGTGTATACACTATACTACATAGATTTCATGTGCATGTATGAGTGGGTAAGCATGGTTCTGCATGATTTTAAGTTCTGGCAGAAGAGTGTTTTGGCGTCAAAACATGGACGCCCATGTTATGTCAGCGTCCATATCGACGGACGCCAACCCTATGTAGCCGTCCAGGGATGTGGACGTCAATATCCCTAATTTTCTGTGCTCTGCAGAGCGCAGAGAACACTCATTGGGCCAGGCCTCTGATTGGGGAGATGTCTTCCCAACGTCTCTCTTGTCCCTTCAGCCCTGCACGAGCCCCTCTTGCCCCTTATTCTTAAAACACCTCTCTTTGCTAACCTAGAGAGCTCTTTGCTCATTTTCTAAAAGGAAACCCTAGCTGAGAGAAGAGATGAAGGACTGACCTTGAGAGCTCAGATCCGGCGTTCTGAGGCTTGGATCCGGCGATCTTCTTCGACAAGGAGGAAGTCCAAGCATAGGAGAAGGCTTCCCCGGCGTTGGACTGCGGCTTGCAACCCCCTGGAACCCGGAGCAAAGGATTTCTGGAGGCTTCTTGGCAAGAGCCAAGGAGAGCTTCATCGGCTATTTTGATCCGTTTAGAGGTTTTTCTTCAGGCAAGTAAACCCTAGGTCTTGAGCCTAGATATGTCCCCTAAGTCTCAGGAATTTTGTGGATTTTAATTCGTGTCCTGGAGCCCTATTCTGAAATTTTTCCAAGCTCGGTCTGTGTTCTTACACAGACAGGAACTTGACGGCAAGAGACCTTGCCGTCAAGTGCATCTGTTAACGGCATGCGATAATGCCGTCAACCCCTGTAAACGGCTAGACATTGACGCTGAGTTCGTCAGGACAGAACCGTTAACTGTTTTCTCTCTCTAAATGACTATTTCGATGGGTTTCTCGCGATGAGGATATACTGTAACCCCTATGTTATGTAGATATCTATTGTGGTGTGTGGATGGGTTATTGAGCATGGTATGAGTAATGCAATTTAATTGTTTTGTGAAAATGCATGTATGTTAAGATAAAACTTCTTGATTCACTGTTCGGATGATTAGAGAGGGTCGGAAAGTGCTAAATGTTGTGAGCCATGTATGCATGCATCAGTCATCCCCTGCAATTTCTATGGTTTTTCCCATGTTTATATGATTTGTTAGAGTTTATGTTTTGGAAAATAGAGAATATGTGTAGGACTATTAAATTCTCTAGTAAATCGTGCTTTGTGCAATAAATACGGGTAGAATGTCATGTAAATACAGGCATGTCAGGTCAGGGCTGAGGCATGTTAAATCAAATGCTTATGCTAGGGTTCCATGCTAATAGGGATTTCAAATAGCATGTAAAATAGATGTTTGATTTTCTGTAAATTTTATTTAGCTCAGAAAAATCTGAAAATTGAGGGTATGATCTTGAACCCGAAAATAGCATGTGGTTAAAATTTCAGGTCATTTGGACCAGTATATAAAGAGTTATGTATTTTTCATGTGAAATGTAATAATCTACGTATGTTATCGTAATGTGGTTAGTTATGCTTAAACCCAACCTGATTAGTGCATTTGTTGTGTTAAATCCTGAAATCTGTAGTAGCATGGTTAGGAGAAAAACAGAGTCACATTGTGCATGAGAAAATGAGGGAGATGTGAGTGTTATGTGTAAAATACGTGTTAAAACTCGGCATGAGTAAAGTGTAAAAGTTGTGCCTATGTGACACTGCTACCCTAGAGGCATCGGGAGCCGTATATAGAAAAGTCCCTATAGAAGGCTCCATGTGATATAAGTTTGTCCCAAAGGCATTGGGAAAACCCGGAGGTGGACAAGTACCACTGGATAGGGTGGAGAGGGCTTCTCCCGGTCTGCGCAGTTACCAAGATTCACCGCTGTATTGCCTAGGTGGTGAGTATGTGTATGAGTTGTGTCATGCGTTGTGTTATGAGTTGTGTTATGAGTTGTGTTGAGAGCTGTGCTAAGGAATGAGCATGAGCTATGAGATATTTGTTAGTGTCCTCTACTGGTGGTTAGGACTATGTGTCATGGCAAATTGTTAAGCAATGAAAAATGAACAAAGTGTGAAATATGTGAACATGGCACGTGGTAAGTGCAATCGATGTGATACATGATAAGTGAAAGTGGTAGAGTAAATGATGTGGAAACGTGTAAATTGTGTAAGTGTGAACATGTGTACATGTCAAATGTGTAAAAGTGAACAATGTGAATGAGTAAGTGTGCAATCATGTGGGAAATGTGTCATGTGAAAGCATGAAAGTGCATATCCAAACAGCAACCTAAATGTATGCAAAACGATGTTTCACTTGTGTAAGAATGAGTAGAATCCATATTAGGAACTTCCCTTTCAAACATATGATAATCTCACGTTAATTGCTATCATGTTGTGATGAATTGTATATATATATAGCTCTCACGTGAATGAAATGGTAGTGAGCATGTAATAGGATTTTCACGTTTGAAAAAGGTGATTATGAATATGGCAAATGCATGAAAAATATTTGGATTCCATGCTAGTTGGAAGGCTCAATTAGTATAAAGTTTCATACTTAAGTGCTCATGGATTGCTAAATGGTTTCACCATGTTTTAACCTTCAAGTCATGCTACAAATGTGAAACTATGTGCATGTGATTTTATTATGTTAAAACAGCAAGCAAATTGTATAAATAAATACAAAAAGGTCATGTGAAAAGCAAGTAGTCATCGTGCTAGCTTGTTCTTTTCTTTACGCTCAATGTATGCTCTAGTAGTAGAAATATATGGTAATAATCATGATTTAGAATAGAATTATGGTAGACTAAAGCATGCTCCTGTGAAGATAATATGTCTTGCTAGTTGAGAGTAAGGACCATGAGTACCTTCGTGATTTGATGATAGTGTGCATCTCTTTATGTTAATGCCATATTGTGAGTGTGACATGTTTAAGTTTAAGACTTTGGTTTGCTTGCTGAGTCTTTGGACTCACTCTTGCTTCGGCGTACAGGTTGACAGGTATCTTGTTCTAGAAGGAAGCTTGGTGAGGATCGTCATTAGAAGACTATTTTGTGGAGCTATTACCAGTTGTATTTTTTTTCTAGCACGAAAAGGATTATTGTATGGACAATATTTGGACAATGTAGTTCTTTTATCTTGTATTAATGGGGACATTGTCTTTCTATTTCGCTATTTAGATTGTGGAATGTGTGTTGGTGATGGGTAAGAGTTGAGTTATTTTTTTTATTCCGCTGTACTCTATTGCTATCCAGGTACATATCAACCTATCGACTAGTGTTGGGTACATGTCCCACTGTGACGACGCCCTTTATACCGATGGGGATTGGTATAATCGTACCGGTATGAAGAGGGTCGTTACACTTCTTCAGATTGGCCATGATCATTACTCGGTGATAATATAGCTTGCGTATTGACTGTTTCAGCCCAAATTATCTAGGCAGATCATTTCTGAGAGCATAGTTCTTGCATGTCCAATAGGGGTCCGTTCTTCCTTCAGCGATGCCATTCTGTTGAGGTGTCTTGGCTGAGAAATGTGCTCAATTCCTGATCATCACAAAATCTAGAAATTTCTCATTTGAAATTCACCACCATGATCTGATCTGATAGACACAATGCTGAACTTCTGATCTTTCTGAACTTTCTTACTGAAGTGACGAAACTTTCAAAAGTATCATCTTTATGCTCTAGGAATGATACCCATGTAAATCTTGAGTAGTCATCAACTATGACAAATCCAAAGTTCTTTCCTCCAAGACTGGTAGTCTCATTGGCCCAAATAGATCCATATGAAGGAGCTCCAAGGGTTTTGAGGTGGTCACCACCGTCTTTGACTTGAAGGAGACCTTGGTGTGCTTACCCTTAGCACAAGGTTACATACACTTTCCAACTTGTACTGACCTTAGGTAGACCTTGCACAGATTCTTCTTTAGCAATTTTCTCATGCCATCTATGCTGCAGTGTCCAAGTCGTCTGTGCCATAATTCTGTGGATTATTTTTATTTGCTGCAGGCAAACATTTGAACCTTGAGTTCTTCAAGATAGAGCACATACAAATTCTTTTCTCTATTAGCTTCAAAGATGACTGTTCCATCCTTCAGTATAACTGCACTTGACTCTTGAAACTGATCTGATGGCCTCTGTCGCACAGCTGGCTAATGCTGATGAGATGTGCTTCAATCCCTTGACTAGTAGCACATCTTCTATGACTATTTTCCTTTGTTTTTCACAGAGCCACTGCCTATTATGATTCCTTTCCCATTATCTCCATAGGTAGCTGTTCCATCTTCAGCTTGGAGATGAGAGAACAACTTCGGGTTCCTGACATGTGTCTTGAGCACCCACTATCCAAATACCATTTGGATGCTCGAGGGTATCCTGAAATAAAAACATCAAGCTTTAGGTACCCAAATTCTTTTGGGTCCTGATTGGTTAGTATCATTAACTTTATCTTTTAATATCCATTTTATGTCTTGTTGGGCATGTAGTTATAATATCCTAACTTATTGCAGTGACTACAGCAGGATAACTTGGTCACTTTTTCTATGTATTTAAAATCAATTTGTATGCTATATCTGTTCGGGTACAAATTTGGTGTTGGATATGTTTTAGGATAGACCTTGGTTTCTTCATTATCTAGGGGTGTATATCCTAACCCATTTTTCTTACCTGATCTCCTAGCACCTTTTAATATTAGAGAGTTTTTACCATTAGTAAATTTTTCTAGTGTGCTTGATAGTTTATCATTTTCTTCATTTAAGTTTTTATTTCTTTCCTTAATCATCTGTACTTTCCTGTTTTTCTAGTTTACTTATTTGTTCATTTTTAACTTTTAGGTCTTCACATAACAGTTCATTTCTTCGTTTAAGTTCAATTATTTGACTTTCTAATTGTTCATTTTCTAATTTTAGATCTGAGTTTGTATTTTCTATACAGACTATGTTTTTTACTCACTTTTAATAGTTTAGTTACTTCTTTATATTTTTCATAAAGTTCATTGAAAGCCTCTACTAAACTATGGAGTCTGAACCATTGCATGAATCAAAAGATGAGTCAGAAGTTACCTTTTCTTCAGTGTTTGCCATGAAAGCCAAGTGGCTTTTTCTTCATCACTGCAGGAGCTCGACTCACTATCTGAGTCGCTGCTGTTTTCCCATGCTGCTGCCATTGCTTTCTTTTGAACTTTCTAAACTTCTTGGAACTGTCCTTCTTCCTGAACTCTGACTTCTTTAGCTTAGGACACTCAATCTTATGTGTCCTGGCTTCTTACATTCGTAGCAGATGGGTTCTCCTTTCTTCACTTCTTTTCCATCTGGTTTCTTGAAATACTTATTCTTTTGAAATATTTCTACCAGATTGAGATTTCTCTTTTTAGCCAAAATTCGTTGTAACCTTCTGGATAACATAGCTTCCTCATTTCGCTGTCTGCATTACTTTCGCTTTCAGCTGAGCTTGCTTCTGGTGAATCTTCTTCAGCTTTAAGGCGTTGGAGTGCTTCTTTGCTAGAGGACTCTCCTAGCCTTTCCATATTGATTCATGGGCCATGAGGGACCCAATGAGCTTTTCTACAGACATTCTCTTCAAATCATTAGCTTCTTCTATTGCTGTGACTTTTGGAGTCCATGAGGACGGTAAGGATCTAAGTATCTTCTTACCATATCTCCCATTTCATAGACTTTCCCCAGGCTAGCTAGTCCATTTGTGATGTCAGTGAACCGGCTGAACATTTGAGTTATGGACTCACTTGATTGCATCTGAAATCTTTCATATTGAGTGACAAGAATATCAATTCTGTTTCCTTCACTTTGTCTGTGCCTTCATAAGTAATCCTGAGCTTTTCCCACATTTCCATTGATGATTGCAGGCTGAAACTCTGTTGAATTCCTTCTTACTTAGAGCACAACATAGGATACTCTTTGCTTTGCAATTCAGGGAAATCTTCTTCCTGTCATCATCTGTCCATTGTGCTTTCTCATTTGTGACTAACAGATCACCTTCTTCTACTATGGACCAAATTTGATAGTCGTATCCTTGTAAAAAGTATTCCATTCTGTTCTTCCAGTAAGGGTAATCTTCACCATCGAAGAGAGGGGGTCGGTTGACAGACTGACCTTCAAAATTACCTAGGGCTGCCATGGATCTTTACTCTTCAGATCGTTGGATCCTTTCTTTGTCGAAGAGACTCGCTCTGATACCACTTGTTTCCCAGTTGACGAGCCCAGAGTGGGGTGAATGGGTCTTTTTAAATTAATCACGGAGAAACCTGTAACTAAAAACAATCACACAAACGATCTTCAAACTACTTTAGTTACAGTTAGTTTAAATAACAATCACGCAAGGAAGACAATCACACAACACAAGGATTATGGTTCGGACTTCCTTTCCTTAGGAGTCCTACGTCCAGTCCCTGAGCAACAACTCAGGATTTCACTAACTAGGGAACAGTCCCCTAAGGACGCTACAACACCCAGCTCAGCTGGTCTTCCTTCACACTCGAAGGGAACAACACCCTGGATGCCACCAAGTCTTCCTTCACAACCGAAGGGAGCAACACCCTGGATACCACCAGGTCTTCCTTCACACCCGAAGGGAACAACACAGAGAAGAATAAATGACTTTCACGCCCCTAGATCCAGCTTTTGATAAGTGAGGATCTGAAGCAACTAGAGCTGAGAGCGAAGAGATTATGAACAATTCACACTCTCAGAACTGTACAGGCTCTCTCAAGATTTTCACAAAACTAGTGGAGAGCAAGAGAGCAAAAAGCTAAACGGAGTGAAGGATCTTGGCTCTCGATTTTCTTCAGAAGAATTTGAAAAATGGTCTCTGGAACGATAATTCTTCTATTCTTCTGCTTGTATATATATCTTCAATTTGAAATCTAGTCGTTGAAGAGACCGTTGTCTCTCTTTTGAGTAGTCGTTAGACTGAATGACATCTGGAGTCTTGGAAGCTTCCTGTCACAGTCTTTTGATCACTTGAGCACGCAAAGAGATGAGATCTTCAAAGATATCCGTTGGCTTCTATTTGTCTAACGTTGTACCATGAAGCTACATCAAAGGTCTGCACAGATGTCAAACTCAAATAGCAGACAGATAGGCTGTCTCTGATATCAGTCAACGTCAGTAGCAATAGTCAAGAAAATAGTAATGCCAACTGGCTTAAGTCTAAAGGACGTTATCAGAGTAAGCACGATAAAGGATGATATAGTCTGCATGCATGCAGAGATACGTTCAGATCTCATAAATGCAAAAGCGTTAGAGAGATGTCTACGTGGCTTTTGACTGGTCATGCTTTAAGATGAATAAGATATCAAGATATGAAATTGATGACTGTATGACTTATGAAATCGTTATGAGTCATAGCAAATCGTTCTATAATAGAGGATATAAGAAATCGTTATGAATCATGGCAAGTCATTTTGATTCTGAAGAAATCGATGTGAAACACTTAACAAATTGTTATGAAATGCAAGTTGTTATGACAATACAGAAATCGTTATGAAACTCTTAACAAATCGTTGCACAAAGCAAGTCGTTATGAACACTTATCGAGTCATTATGAGCTCTGAAGAAATCGTTGCGCAAAGCAAGTCGTTATGAATCCTAAAGAAATCGTTATGGCTAGCAAGTCGTTACGAGTTTCAAAGGAATCGTTACGAGAACTAAAGAAATCGTTATGGTTAGCAAGTCGTTACGAGTTTCAAAGGAATCGTTACGAGAACTAAAGAAATCGTTATGGCTAGCAAGTCGTTACGAGTTTCAAAGGAATCGTTACGAGAACTAAAGAAATCGTATGGCTAGCAAGTCGTTACGAGTTCAAAGAAATCGTTATGATAACTTATGAAGTCGTTACAACAAGCAAGTCGTTGCGAGTTCTAAAGAAATCGTTATGATAACTTATGAAGTCGTTACAACAAGCAAGTCGTTGCGAGTTCTAAAGAAATCGTTATGATAACTTATGAAGTCGTTATGACATCGACTTGTTTGAAACAACATGAATTTTCAGTCTTATAAGAAAATCGTTATGAACTTCAACAGAAATCGATATCGACTTAGAGAAATTTCATGTTGAAAAGATTAAAGCTTCAGAGTAGTAATGCATACCTTTATTGGCTTGTTTGACTTCGGTATTTTTCTGTACTTAAGACTTATGAAATATTCAGCAGATATAATTGATAAATTCTTGTTTGGTTTTGTTAATCATCAAAATATGATATATATATACAATTAATTAAAATTGCATGGCGACAGACTGATCATCACCACCTATCCTCTCAAAGCATGTGCTCGGAGAACTTTATTCATGTACCTGTCAGTCACTGAACACTCCATCACTGCAGTTTTGATCCGAGAAGAGGCGGCAGCACAACATCCAGTTTATTATATCAGCAAGGTCCTTCAGTAGGCTGAAAGAAGGTACCCTCGAGTAGAGAAGCTCACCCTGGCACTTGTTACGGCTGCACAGAAACTCAGGCCCTACTTCCAAGCCCACTCAATTACAGTCCTTATCGACCAGCCATGAGGCTTATCCTTCGGCGGCCAGAGGCTTTTGGCAGGCTCATCAAATGGGCCATTGAGGTAGGCAAGTTTGACATTGGTTACCATCCGAGGATGGCCATCAAGGCACAAGCGTTGGCGGATTTGTTGCGGAATGTACCCTTCCAGCCGAGCAGGACCCTCCATTAGCTGACGAGCCCCCATGGGAGCTATATGTGGACGGATCCTCTTGTGTCACGGGGAGCAGAGCAGGCTTGGTTCTCACCTCCCCAGAAGGTTTAGAGTTCCAGTACGCCCTGAGGTTCCATTTTCCCCCCTCCAACAATGTTTTTGAATATGAACCATTTGTCCGGAGTCCGAATGGCTAGGCACCTTGGAGCACTTTGGCTGCGGGTCTTTAGTGACTCGCAATTGGTTGCCAGCCAGGTGAGCAAACACTTCGAAGCAAGGGAGCCCCGCATGGCACATATCTTTAGTAGGTCAAGAGTCGAGTAGAGGACCTCCTCTACTTCGAAGTCGTACATGTCCCATGGGAGCAGAATGCGCGAGCTGATGCGCTTGCCAAGTTGGCATCTTCAGTTGACATCGCCCCTTCTCGCTCCATATTCATACAAGAGCTCGCCTCGTCGAGCATCAAGGTAGGTATAGCCTCCATTTAGGCTAGCCCTCCAGCTCCGAGCTGGATGGACCCCCTCATGGCCTATCTGCTTTGAGGCTAGCTTCCACCTGATCAAGGCGAAGCCCCCAAGATCAGGTTGCGCTCCCAGAGGTTCACCCTCATCGAAGGCCAACTATATCGGCGATCCCTCTCGAGGCCTCTCCTGTGATGTCTCAGCCCTATAGAGGCGGCATCGGCCACCGAAGAGGTCCATGAAGGGTTGTGCGGAAGCCACTTGGGGGGTAGAATGCTGGTGCATAGCATCATTCGAGTAGGTTTCTGGTGGCCTTCCCTGTAAAAGGACTGCATGTCCTTCGTCAGAAGGTGCCCAGAATGTCAGAAGTTTGGACAGCTCATTAAGTAACCAGCCGAACAACTGCACGCCCTGTTCGAACCACGCCCTTTCGCTAGATGGGGAATTGACATATTGGGTCCGTTCCCAGAAGCTCAAGGGCGGAAGAAATTCCTGTTCGTCGCCATCGACTATTTCACCAAATGGATCGAGGTAGAACCTGTTTCTACCATCACGACCGAGCTCCATGGAAGTTCGTCTGGAAGAACATCCTTTGCCGTTTCAGCATCCCAAGGGTGATTACTTCCGACAATGTGAAGCAGTTCGACAGCGCACACTTCAAACGGAAATGCTCGGAGCTCGAAATCTACAACCACTTCACCTCTGTGGTGCATCCCCAAGCAAATGGTCTGGTAGAGAATGCCAACTGAACATTGCTGCATGGGATTCGCATAAGGGCCGAGGCTGCGGGTGGATCGTGGAAGGATGAGCTCCCTAACGTATTATGGTGCCACCAAACAACTATTCGGGTCGCCACTGGGGAGACCCCCTTCCATTTGGCTTATGGCGCAGAGGCCGTTGATCCTTTGGAAGTGGCTCTCCCCACTCTTCGGACGACTCACTTCGATGAAGCCGCCAATAACCAAGTGCTCAGGGAGAATCTAGACATGTTCGGCGAACGTGAGATGACGTCAGCATCAGACTAGTCACCTATGAACAACGAATCGTGCAATACTATAACTCCCGAGTTCAGGAAGATGCTTCTTCGAAGGTGATCTCATTCTTCGCCGCTGCTCGGCATCGGATCCCAAAGAGCAGCCGGCAAGCTCGTCCCCAAGTGGGAAGGACCTTATCAAGTCACCCAGGTTCTTGGTAAAGGCTCTTACAAGCTAACTACTCCTAGTGGCGACGCCATACCTAGAATCTGGCATGTGCCTAACTTAAAGGCTTACTACCTATAAAAGCCTCCTATCCAGCATCCTACTTTTTCTTCCCGTTCTTTTGGTCGGCTTGAGAGGTCTCCAAAAAAAAAACATTCTTGCTTAAAGCTTCTCAGCTCAAAAGGATAGGGCGGTAGCTCAAAGTAATGAGGTGTTCTGCATGCACCCCTGGTCGGAACCATTTTTTTTTCCAAGCGACCTACGCGGTAATTGCGAACCCTCTTAAACGACCGGCGAATTCCGATTCAGACAGAACAAGTATAAGGGAATGAAGATAGAAAAAGCGAAGCCACTCAGAAACACAAAAAAAGGAATTTTATACAGATTCTTTTTTACAAAAGCTCAATTGATACTGAGCCACAAAAAAAGAGGTAAAGGTAGACGAAGTCACGGCACCTGCTGGGAAGGACCAGCGTCGCCACCCTCGAGCGACATCCACCCTGACTGGAAGTGCGTGAAGCGCACTCCATCCAGGCGTGGGTCTTGGGTCCATTGCCGACATTATAGGAGGGCGGCTTCGAAGGCCGCACATGCGTAATCAGTGGTGGCCAATGACCGTCCACGCTCCCCTCCAGCACAAAGGCCTATTTTGTAACAAAGTGCGCCGTATTGCTCCAAGTCTTCCTTCAAGTCAGGCCCCGCTTTATATTCGGCGACACCCCGCACCTTGTCTTCGACTAGCACCTTGGAAAGTGCCTCCTTCTCCACCCGAGAAACCTCCCATTCCAGCTCAGAGGTCTGCAGCGCTGCTCGCAGGTCTTTCGCTTCTTTTTTTATTGCTGCTCGCTGGGTTGGTGCTGCGCTTCAAGCTCCTTGCAGAATGCATATTCGGCCTCCCACATTTTCCTGTGGTTTCGACCTTGCATGGCAAGCCGCTTCAGCACCTCCATTGACTTCAAGACGTTCTCTGATAGCGCCTCCACATCGACGTCTGCCTCATCGTTCTTCTCGGGGCAGCACTTCGCCCGGTAGACGTTCCCCGAGTGCTCGGGGTATCCTCAGGGCTTAACCCCTGGCACCGCGCCATCCGCTCCAACTGTGACACAGTGGGATGCGGGGGAAGGTCCCTGGGCACCCTTCCCTGGAAGCTCTCCAGGGCCGCCTCTAGGACTGACACGAAGGCGCCAAAGAAGCCTTCGCCTTCAGCGATTGCGACAGCGGGAGGCGATCATCCTCATAGGCAGCTCGGGCCTCCACGGTGACGTCGGTCTGCCTGGTGACAGGCTCCTCCCCTCCAACCGCTTTAAAGGCACCTGCTGTAGTCGCTCTCTACACACTTTCCAAGGGGGAAGGGGCCCCTTTAGGTATTCCCTTGGTCTCACCCATCTCCTCCGCCTCGTGAGAACCCGCAACAACTGTCTGCACTAGGACCTCAACCGATGCTGTGGTCAGGGGATTGAGGGTCGTGCTCTCCTCAGACACGCCCACTTATTGGGCCACCTCGTCGGCCGCTCTGGAGGCCGGCCCTTGGGTGACGACGGCTTCACCTTCCACCATGGCCTGCATGGCGGCTGCAGTGTTTGAAGCCCTCGCCGTAGCTTCCTCTTCAACTCGCCCTTCAGCGGGCCCTGAGGCGTTGATGCCCTCTCTAGCTCCCCAGTGGAGCTCTCAGACCCGTCGCTCACCATGACGAGTCTGAACTCAGAATAGACCCCTTCCCTTAACGGGGGTCGTGTTTGTCCCATAATCTGCAGCCTGGTCTGTTCGGCTGTCCTTTCGACTTCATGCCGGCTCCGCATTTCAAGTTGCGGATCCGCCTCTTCTTCGGCGACTTCTTCTTCTTCGGTCTCATCTTCAACCGCTTGGCACGTACTCTTTACCAGCCTCCTCCTCTACGGCACTCGAGGTGGTCATCCGCCTCTCCTTCTTCGACATCCTCCGCGGTTGACTGTTGCCTGTCTGTTGCCGGCTCCTTCTTCCTGGCCGGGGATTCGCCTGCTGCTTCCCCTTCTTCGATCAGGGGTTGCATCGTCACCTTTGTGGCCTTCTTCTTCAGCCGGATCATTTGGGCCTTTCCTCAGGGACCCGAGGACTAGGCACGGGCTGCCCCATGGCGATGGACGGCGCCACAACTGGGGTTGTCACCACGGTAGGAACCCTCACCACAGTGGGAATCCTCACCACAGCGGCAACATTGTCACCTTCATATACTAGGTGCGCGGTGACAGCTATATTCTCGGCATAGTCCTTCATGGCCTCTGTATCCCGACCAGCGGCCAATTCCTCAGCAGCTAGTAAAAAAGAAAAGGAAATCATCAGAAAACAGTCCCCTGACGGACCAACAAGTGGGGCACGTTTGAATACTTACTCCATGGTCTGCTCAAACCATGTTCGACGAGTTGGAATTCCGTCAGATAACCGTCTCCATTCCGCACGGCAGCTCGGTTCAAGCTATCTGAAGCTTTCACCTTGTCTTGGATCAGGAAGGGATAAGCATCATTCCTCGGGGTCTGGATTCTTGTCGGAAACCCAAACTCCGGCACACCGTCGCGACGCCTGACGAAGAAGAGTCTGTGCATCCAACCCTTGTTTTTGGAGTGATTCTTCGACAAGGCGATCTGCATCCTGTCTGCGCGATGCTCGGTACAGTAAACGCTTGCCCCTATTGGCGAGGCCGTGAGGCTGAACTAAGCCTGGAAGACCTCTGCGGAGCCGCGAACCTTCCGAAGTCGGCAGACAATGCAAATGATGCATATTGTCCTCCATCAATTGGGCGTGAGCTGGATGGGCACGATTCCCCATCTGTTCAGCAATGCCTTCGCCACTTCCGACAATGGCAGTCGGAACCTGCTTCCATATGGTTGACGGAGAGGGTGAAGCAACCTGGTTTGTTCACCAGGTGCGACTCCTCCTCCTTTGCCATGACGATTTCGTAATCGTCGCTGATCCAAAGCGTTCTCGGAGGCCTTCGTAGTGGCAGCACCTTGGCCCTCGAGCTCCCGCCGGCGTCACACCGCTCACTTTGGCAACCACGACAGCCTTTCCCTTGGATGCCATCACCGAAAATAGTAGAAATGGCAAATGAAGGAGACGGTGGAGGAACGCGAGGAAGAAGACGATGAGAAGACTTGGGAGGCAAGCGAGCTTTTCAAAATGGGTTGAAGGCAGACTCCCACCTTCGCCCCACCTCTCACTTATAAGGAAAAGGCGATGCAAAATTCGAGGAGCCAAAACGGCGCTTCCCCCGCTCCAAGCGAACGTTCGGGTGTACTGCGTGAAGCTCCTGGCTTGACACATCACCCGTTCATCATGAGATTTCCTCTCACCTCAAAGAGGAACATCGAACGACCTCGCCTCGCCACCATTTGCACGTTCGAGGTTGGCATCGCATTAAATGTTAGAAAGATGTTCGAGCAGACTTTCGCCCTCGAGTGCTTCGGTTCTCGAGCCAACTCGAGGGCACGGGGGGGCAAGTGTGGTGGTTATTTCTAACCACCTAGACCCCTAGGGCGCACCATGGCCCAGTACAGCCCGACACGACAGTCCTCGCCAGGGGCCATGAGTCCTCGAATGCAGCCTGCTGACTCCGAGCAGAAGCCTCGAGCAGGGCATCTTCAGGCCCCAAGGGTGATCTCCGAACACCCTATAACCTGTGTTGCCCAGGTATCTCCTGCCGAACAGCACTGGCTCGAAGCATGCCTTAACTTCGTCAACTCCAAGCACCGAGCAGGCGGTCCAGCTATCGAACAGTCCCCCTGCTTGATACCTCCCAAACATGAGGAGCAGTAATGTCCATCGCCAATCAGCGACGGTTACGGCCACGACGTGGCACGCGCCCCACGATCAAGTGGTGTGTTAACTGCAGGGTCCCTCAACGGGCGCCTCAACGCATAACTCCCTGCCAAGGGCGCCAACTGGCGTGCCCTTTTCGATAACCGTTGGGGGATGTTTCCCCGTACCCCTTCGACACCTTCGCCTATAAAAGGACCAGGTGATCTCCATGCAAAGGTACGTGATCTGACTCACACTAGCCTTCACGCGCAACACACATGAGAACCCTCATTCCTTCAAGCTTCTTTAGTCCTGCACTGACTTAAGCATTGGAGGGTTCTCCCCAGTTCTTCAACTGCACCCCCCCCTGATCCTGTTCTAGTTTTGCAGGTGTCTGTCCGCACCGACGACTGTCTTCCCCATCTTTAAGTGGAGGCCCATTTGGCGTCGGCCCAAACAGGAAAACACCCTCACAATTAGTACTATAGATCCACTGTATTTAATCCTTGCGTGTAAATTTGCATGATTTGATCACTATTTTATCATGTTAAATAATTCAAAATTTCAAAGAATGTTCATGAAAAACAATTACAGAGATCAAAAAATTATGAAATTTTGTATGCGCATGATATGATCTGAAACAGAACTACTATCAAAAGTTTGGGATTTTTAGACTTCTGTACATATGGTTATGAATTTCTGAAGGGAAAATGCACATAGAATTTATTATTTCATGATAATATATGTACATGAATGAATGTGATCAAGTAGTACCATGATAGGTTACTGTTGCATAGTATGGTTGATTTTAGAAACTAAGGAAAAACTGATTGCATGATATTGTATTAATAACTTGATAAATTATGTTTAAGGCATGAAAGAGCATGATAGAATTATATGAAAATGTAAATTGTATGATTGCATACATGCTAATGCATAATTTGAAATAAATTGGCCAATAAGACATTGCTATGATAGTGATTTCCTACAAGGAACTACAACATAGAATGCCCATATGGTAATGGTTCAACTATCTGAATTGACCTACTAAATCTGCAGGCAACAGATTGAAATCCTGGAGGTAGACAAGTTCTACTGGTTAAGGTGGGAAGGGCTTTCCCCGGTATTGCGCAATGACCATGACTTCATCACTGCTTTGCCTAGGTGATAAGTGAATGACTATATGACTATATGACTACATGATCTCTATAATAGTGTGGACTATGTGTTGGCAAACTACATGATAATTGACTACATGATTACGTGATAAATGTCTACATGTTACATGCTACATGATCCACATGTCCTTTGTTTACATGCTACATGAACTACATGACACTTGTTATATGAAATAATTACTACATGTTTAAATGATTACTTGCTACATGAAAACTAGTTGCATATGGCATAATGAAAATTAATGATTTACTTGAAAGTGTTTACATGTTGCATTGATAATAAGCATATACCATGAAAATTTGATTGCATGCTATGCATAGGTACATGTTAGTTCAATTGTTAGAATATAAGATATGACTTATATGCATTGCATGAAATGTTTTATTTCCATGATAATTAGACATGCTATGTAAAGATTGATTGCCAAATGACTTAGAACCATGTTAGTAGGAAAAGTTATAAGATATCAAGGATGTGAATGATATATATGTTACCATGTTTTAAATCTATTATATACATAGTATCTTGAACTGTCTTTCATGTGACTTGCTGGGTCTTGTAGACTCATACATGCTTAACATTTCAGGAGACATAGAGGATAACCAAGAGTTAGTGCACACTGACTCGGAGCGTGAGGACGTGGAGGTTTAGTGATTTGCTTGAGAGTACTAGAGTGACTATGTATGTGAGGAAATTATGTATCTCTGATTTATGCATTTGGAATTATGGATTGTAATAATTTGGACTATTGTTATCTTCTTTTAGGCTTTAGACTTAACATTTGAATATGATGTTGATTCCAAAGTATTTGGTTCCATATTTCGTTGCATATTGTTGGAATTAAATTGTCATTTATGTATGTCTCAATCTATATCATCTATTGTTGGATATCATCCACTGTAATACCTCTATTAGATCCAATGTGAGTTGGAATAACTGTACTGGGTCTAAGAGGGGCGTTACAGAGATTGGTATCAGAGTGTTCTAGGTTGAGCATGTACATAAATGAAATATCAACATTGTGTTCATATTTTAGGTCTGCATAAAGAATTAGTCCAAGATTTATGTAGAATAATAGGTTACTATAATTGATGCCTGCTTTGCAGACTATGGCGACCCATGGACGTAGAGGAGCTGGTCCGACCTAGGGTGATGAGTCAGCAGGAGGTTCTCAGGCTCCAGCTCAGCAGGCGCAGGACCAGATAGGCGTACCTTTGCCACCCCGCTGTTGCACAGCTAGCTAGCCCAGAGGGGGGGTGAATGGGATACTTAAAAAATATTAAGTACTTGAAAACTTGATTACAAAAACAGTCACACAAACACACTTCGATGGTCGTTAGAGTTAGTGAGTATAAAACAACAGACACACAATAGGCAATCACACAACACAAGAAATTATCCTGGTTCGGACCTCCTTTCCTTAGGAGTCCTACGTCCAGTCCCTGAGCAATTTCTTAGGATTTCACTACCAAGGGTACTGTACATGGACCCTTACACCCAGCCGCTTCTAGTCTTCCTTCAATCTGAAGGGAATTACAACCCCCTGGATACCACACCAGGTCCTCCTTCAACACGAAGGGAAACACACCCTGGATCCCACCAGGTCTTCCTTCTTACAGAAGGGAACAACCACAAGAAATGTGATCAAGAAGATGATGCCCCTAGATCAAGCTAATACAATGCAACATCTGAAGCAGGGGACTGAGAGAAGATGATCTACAATCAAGGCTCACTCTCAGAACCAAAACAGCTCTCTCTCAGGAATTACAGGCAATGCAGAGAGCAAAAAGAGCTATTCTAATGGAGTGAAGCTTGGCTCAGTTCACAATTCTAAGAAGACTAGAGAAACAACGTTGTATGTTTTTTCTTGTTATGTCTTCTGGAGCTTCTTTCTTCTTTATATACGTTTATTTCAAATTTGAACGTTGAGAAGTCCGTTGTCTCTAAGCATTTGTTTACGTTAGACTGCTTGACACTTGGAAGCTTCCAGTCAACAGTCTGTTATCCATTTGTGCACGCAAAGAGATAGGATCTCCTCAGATGTCCTTTGGCTTCAACATGGTCCAACGTTGTATGACGATATGTTGTCAGTGACCTGCACACATTTATGAGCTTAAACAGTAGGCAGCTAAGCTGTCTCTGGTTGTCAGTCAACGTCAGAGCAAACATTCATCAAAATAGTAAAGCCATTTTGCGGTTACAAAAGATATTACCAGAGTAATACAAAAGTGGAAAATATTGTCTGCATGCATGCAGATACGTTCAGTCTTCATAAATGCACAACAGCCAAAAGATATTCAGGAAGATATTTGACTTTTCAACAAAATTGGAAAACAAATCATTGTTTTCTGTGAAATCGTTATTTGCATGACTTATGAAATCGTTGTACAAGACGTTGTGAAGTTACGAAGAAGTCGATGCACAAACCATTGTGTTTCTATGAAGGAAACGATGTACAAATCGTTATGATTCTGTAATGAAATCGATGTGCAAATCGTTATATTTCTATGAAGGAAACGATGTACAAATCATTATGATTCTGTAAAGAAATCGATGTGCAAATCGTTATATTTCTATGAAGGAAACGATGTACAAATCGTTATGATTCTATAAAGAAATCGATGTGCAAATCGTTATATTTCTATTAAGGATACGATGTACAAATCGTTATGATTCTGTAAAGAAATCGATGTGCAAATCGTTATATTTCTATGAAGGAAACGATGTACAAATCGTTATGATTCTGTAAAGAAATCGATGTGCAAATCGTTATATTTCTATGAAGGAAACAATGTACAAATCGTTATGATTCTGTAAAGAAATCGATGTGCAAATCTTTATATTTCTATGAAGGAAACGATGTACAAATCGTTATGATTCTATAAATAAATCGATGTGCAAATCAAGTCGTTGCGAGTTCTAAAGAAATCGTTATGATTACTTAAGAAATCTTTACGGCGAGCAAGTCGTTGCGAGTTCTAAAGAAATCGTTATGATTACATAAGAAATCGTTACGGCGAGCAAGTCGTTGCAAGTTCTAAAGAAATCGTTATGATTACTTAAGAAATCGTTACGGCAAGCAAGTCGTTGCGAGTTCTAAAGAAATCGTTATGATTACTTAAGAAATCGTTACGGCGAGCAAGTCGTTTACGAGTTCTAAAGAAATCGTTATGATTACTTAACAAATCGTTGTGGTATCGATTTCTTTGCATTCATAGACACTTAGCGAATCTAAGGAAATCGTTATAGTTACACAGAAATCGTTATGCGCTTAGACAAAAATTAATGCTATGAACTTTCTTTGCTGTAGTATAGAAATACTTACCCGTTTGTCTTGTTTTTCTTTGTTCTTGTTCCTGTGCTTAATTCTCATGAAAAATATGTTAGTAGACTTTGTAATTGTTTTGTTAATCACCAAAATAAATATGTAATTTATTTTCATGGGAGCAGACTGATCATCAATCTCCCCCTTTTTGGTGATGACAAAACTTAACAAGATGCATGAATGATCTGAAAATATTCGAAGCATATTTTCAGAAATAAACCTTGAAAGTAATTAACCTTTGAATGTATTTCAGAAATGCTAAAATAATTCTCCCCCTTTTTGTCATTAAACAAAAAGATACACTTCGACAAAGAAGAGGGAAACGATAAAGGAGATCCAAAAAGGAGTCTATTGAATATTGGGTTTTCAGTGAGATAGAGGGCAGGGACAAAAGAGATGCAAAGTGACGAATAACAGGGAGCGCCTGGCGTTCCTGCTCTTCAAAGTAGGCTTGAAATGCTCCAGACTCAATACGATAAGAGGGTCCCATGGTGGGAGCCATCCTCTTGATGTGAAGCTGCCTCTGAGTCGAGAGGAAATCCCCATACTCATCAGTGCTAAGAGAAAACTTGTACAAAGTAAAGCAGTCGAAACTGGCAAAACGAAGAAACTGATCAATTTTGAACGGATAGAAGATCTGATGCTGCCGAAGTTCCTTCTTCAAATCTAGAAAAAAGTCTGTACCGTCCTTCCCATGTCAGAAAAGAGTCGGAGATAAGGTGAATAGAGTTGGCATCCAAAAATTCACCCGGAGTCAGAAGGGGTTAATTTGAACTGGCCTAAGAGGCATTCAGATCTCGAAGCTGCTGAGCTGATAGAGGGTATAGCTTCTCCCAATCACTAGACGACAACGTCTCACATTCAGATAGAAGAGGAGCAAGGATATTAGCCTTGATATACCCCTGAAGATATTGCTTGAAGACAAATCTATGAAAGGAAAGGTTACGACCTTTTAGGACTGAGAGCCGGGCCATAACCCTAGCAGCTCGCTTAAAGATAAGGTTCCCACAGAGGACTCCATGATTAAGGAATGAAGAGGTGGAAGGAACACAGTATCAGGAATAACTAAGGAAGCAAAGTCAACCTGAAGAGGTTCTGTTTGAGCACCCCTGGAGCAAAGAGCATCAATGGCTGCCCTAAACTGGCCTAGTTGAACTTCTGGAAGTCGGTTGAGATAGTAGTAATCACTGTACATTTTGTACTGCCGGAGGAATTTGATTTCCCTCTGAACAAACGGCCCAAAAGTGTTCTTATGATGAATTTGGAACCATTCTCTGAGAGGAAGAGGAGCTTCCCTAGGTGGATAGCGGGCTGCTTGGACACGCCTGAACTGGTGTATAGATCTTTGTTGCTTCGAGCCCATTGATCCTCAATTTTGGCTTCAGTCAGGGAGAAAATTTTTGACTGTTGAGCCTTAGAAAGTGGAGTTTAAGGAAAGATGGTGTTAAGATAGTCTGAAAGATTCTGGAAAGGGAGGCCAAAAATGTGTGCAAAAACTACCTTGTGAAGATATTCTTGATAGATAGGTTTTTGCTTATTGATAATGGAAAGAGAGAACCATAGTGGAGGATAGCAAGGTTCAGAAGAGACTGGATGGGTAGAAGTAAGTCTCCTCTTTTTAGAGACAGGGCTAGAAGAGCCTGTCCTGTGAGTGTGGATTCCAACAGTCAGAACTGACTGAAGTATTACTACTTGAAATTCATCTTTGATGTCCTGGACTTCCGTGGAGAGTAATTGGGCACCCTTAGGAGTGATGGTGATGAAGGAAGGGGGTGTAGGTGGATGAAAGATGGATGGAGGAGAGACAAAAGGAATGTCAGATGGTCCAGAAGAGGATGGACCAGAGGAGGAAGAGGCTCCAGATGATGATGCTGGAGGAACCTCAGGTAAAGGAGGAGGGGGAGGAATGTGAGTAAGAGAATCAGAAGGTGAAGAAGATTGGGAAGGAAAGGGAGTAGGTGAGGAAATGGTTCTAGGTTGTGGTTGCTTGAAGGGTTGAGGAGCTGGTGGAGCAGTTGAAGATGAAGGTGGAGAAAGAGGGGCTGGAGTTAGGATGGGTGAAGGAACAGGGGGCTCAGGTGCAACATCCACTTCCACTGCAGGATTCTGCTCAAACCTCACTGGCCCTGCTGGCCCAGACCCTTCTTCAGGTGGCCCTGATGGCCCAGACTCCACAGCTGCTTCTTGTACCACTATTGATGGCCCTGATGGCCCTGCCATTTGCTCATCAGGCCCTGATGGCCTAGAAACACCTGCTTCACTTCTCTAAGCAGTAGGAGTTGGAGGAAGAGGAGCTTGGGCTCCAACTGCCTTTAAAATCTCAGAAAGCATGGACTTCATGCTTCCCATCTCCTTATTGAACCACCTTACTGCATTTTTTACTTGAGACATCTCCTTTGAGGCTGAGGTCTGATTAATGGAAATTGTGTTGACCTCTAATTGTACTGAGCTCAGAACCTTAGCTTGATCATCTAGCCATTTAAGCAAGGGCTTCAGGTGCTCCCTTAGCTGCTTCTTCGGTCTTCTACGGGTAATTCTTTTCATCTTTCGCCCTGGCCCTTTGGTGGGCTCACCAGTTTCAACATTCTCACTGTTTACACCTTCCTGCATGGGGACATCTTCAGAATTTATAGGAGCATCTCCTTGCTCCCCCTGAGTCTGTGCTGCCTCAGCTTCCACTGATTGCTCCCCCTGAACAGGAGCAGCCTCCAAATAATTTCTTCAGTGTGGCCTGATGCCACAGCTTCTGCTTCATTGACTACTAGATCCCTTGAAGAACTCAGAAGGAATACCAATACATTCCGGAGAATTGGGGCAACTCGGGAAGATGGAGCAACTTCCTCAACATTGTGCCCAATTGGCTCAATATTCTTTGGAGGAATGTCTTCTATTCTGCTGGATCCTGCTGCTGCTGCTTCTTCGGATGGCACTTCTACTGCTGCTTCTGCTGGTGCTTCTGTCTGAACAGATTCTTTTTGTGCCACTGGAACTTCCATTGCTGCTGACTCTGCTGGCTCTTGTTCCGCTTCTGCTACTACTTCCTGGCCTTCTTGGGCTTCGCCAATAATGGCTTCACCCTCAGCCACTGAGGTCTTTGACCATACTCCATTGACCACGGAGAAACCATTTTTTCTCAAATTTCTGGACCGGATTGCTTGGCCCATTTTCTCAGATACATCACCCAATGTACTTATGCCAAAGTGCTTGAAAATCTTGGTCAGAAGATGAGCATACGGTAGGGATACATTCAATTTACTCTTGGTGTCCCACACCTGGGCACTGGAAAATTTCATCCTTTCAATCATAATCTCTGCTGTGTTGATTTCTTGATTCTGGATGGCCCAGAACATCAAATCCGAGTCTGCCCTAGTGCAGGTTGAAAACGTAGCACTCCTCGGAGTCACAATCTGACAAACTACGAAGTGCAGGAGGCGGTTGAACGCATTCATCTGATTTATATCTAGTTTATCATCCTTCAGTCTGAACTCAGGACCAACTATCCCTAGTCCTTTAGCCTGAATGTCCACAGTATGGATTCCACTATGTCCGGAGGTCGTCACATCAAACAAAGTCTTCAAGAGATCATGTGAGACCCTAACCTGGGTTCCCTTAACCATGGAGGTCAAGGTCCCATTTGCCTCTGATTTCAAACACACATAAAAAGCTTTTACCAGGTCCAGAAAACATACTTCAGAGATGGTAGCGATTGTTGTCCACTTCAATCTGTCCAGAGCTTCTACAAAACTGCTCATGCCGTTCTTCCTCAGGTCGGCCACATCCACTGCCTTGTGACCACACAGCTTCGTCTTCATGGTTGTGAACCTTGCCTGTTGCTCTGCGGAGAGAAACTCAGCCCTGTAGCCCCCAACACTGCTGGATGCACCAGAAGAGGCCATGGTTTTGGATGGGAAGAGTTTCTGACGGATTGAGATGAAGAGGAATGTAAAGCCCTCAAGAAATTTCTAGCGGGAAGAGGTTTGAAGCTAGAATGATTCAAGAGCTGATGCCGGAGTCGTTAGGGTATCGCTCAGGCAAGTGAATGAGAGAGAGAGATAAAAGGTGGGAGATGAATCGTTCTCACACAGATTTCGGGTATACATAATAAAGAAAAGTGACTTTTAGGAAATCGGAGGTGTCATAATGGCAGAAAACGACAAAACAATAGGTTCGACGACAGTAAAAACCTTTAAAAAACAGCGAACCGTCAAGGATATTTACACAAAGGAGACGATTGAAATCTTTTGCTTATTTCAAGAGGGATAAATGATTTGATCTCTGAAATTTAATATTTCAGTCTTAAACAGATAATTCTTTCACAATTTACACATGCCTAATTCCCTTCTAAGAGAGGTAAATCTCTCTTCGGGTAAGGCCTTTGTGAAGATATCTGCTAACTGATTATTTGTATCAATAAATGAAATTTTTATATTGCCATTAGCTACATGATCACGAATAAAATGGTATCTAACCTCAATGTGTTTTGTCCTTGAATGCTGTACTGGATTCTTGGTTAAATTAATGGCACTGGTGTTGTCGCATAGCAAGGGAATGGTCTTGATCTTGAGTCCATAATCCTCAATTTGTTGCTTAATCCATAATAGTTGTGTGCAGCAACTTCCAGCAACTACGTACTCAGCTTCAGCTGTAGACAGTGCTGCTGAATTTTGTTTCTTTGAGGACCATGAGATCAGACATCCTGCAAGGAATTGACAACAACCACCGGTGCTTTTTCTATCTATCTTGCATCCAGCGTAGTCAGCATCAGAGTATCCTACTAGATTGATTTCACATGATTTTGGATACCACAAACCTAAGTCATGAGTTCCAGCTAAATATCTAAATATTCTGTTGACAAAGATTAAATGAGACTCTCTAGGGTCTGCTTGATATCTAGCGCACATGCATACACTAAACATGATATCAGGTCTACTTGCTGTTAGATAAAGCAATGAGCCTATCATACCTCTGTAGATCTTTTGATCTATTTTCTTACCATCTTGATCACTGTCCATTCTTGTAGATGTACTCATCGGTGTTGACAGTGGCTTTGCACCTTCAAATCCAAATTTCTTTAAAATCTCCTTGATGTATTTGGCTTGACAGATGTGGGTGCCATCCTTTCCTTGCTTGATTTGCAATCCAAGGAAGTAGTTTAGCTCTCCCATCATGCTCATCTCGAATTCTCCCTGCATAATCTTTTCAAAGTACTTGCAAAGAGATTCATCAGTAGATCCAAAAATTATGTCATCTACATAAATTTGCACAAGTAGTATATGTTTGACCTTGGACTTGATAAATAGTGTACTATCTACTTGACCTCTAATGAAACCATGGTTTAACAGAAAAGAGCTAAGTCTTTCATACCAGGCTCTAGGTGCTTGTTTTAAACCATATAATGCTTTGTGTAATTTGAAAACGTGATCCAGAAAATCAGTATCATCAAAACTTGGAGGTTGTTCTACATAGACTTCCTCCTTAATAAAACCATTCAAAAATGCAGACTTAATATCCATTTGAAATAATTTCAAATCTAATGTGGATGCATATGCAAGCAGAATTCTAATAGCCTCAAGTCTAGCTACATGTGCATAGGTTTCATCGAAATCTATGCCTTCCTCTTGTGAATAGCCTTGAGCTACCAATCTGGCCTTGTTTCTTAGGATCACACCAGTTTCATCTAGTTTGTTTCTGAACACCCATTTGGTGCCAATCACTGGATGATCTGATGGTCTAGGAACAAGTGACCATACTTGGTTTCTCTTGAACTGATTAAGTTCATCTTGCATGGCTATAATCCAAGATTCATCAGTAAGAGCTTCATTGACTGTCCTAGGCTCTATTTGAGAAACAAATGCTAGATAATCACAAGGGATTACATTACCTCTTGTTCTTACCCTACAGATGGATCACCAATGATGTTCTCAGGGGGTGATCTTTCTTGTGTCTCCACTCCTTTGGAAGATTTTCATGTTCGATATCCTTTTCTTGCATGTCTTCCAGAGGTGGATCTCTCTTGTCCTCAAATGATGTATTCTTTAACTTTTCGGACAGTTCTTCTGCATCATTATTATTTTCTTCCTTTTTCAAGGAGGGGTTAGTCTCATCAAAGATAATGTGCACAGTTTGTTCAATCAATAGTGTACGTTTATTAAATGCTCTATAGCCTTTAGGTTTAGAAGCATACCCCATGAAGATGCCTTCATGTGACTTGGCATCTAACTTACCAATGTCTCTTTTGCCGTTGTTGTGAATAAAGCATGGACATCCAAAAGTTCTGAAGTGACTGATCTTCGGCTTTTCCCTTTATATAACTCATATGCTGTTTTCTTCAGTATGGGCCTGATCATTACTCTATTTATGATGTAGCTTGCTGTGTTCACTGCTTCAGCCCAGAAATACCTTGGTAAATCATATTCTGACAGCATGGTTCTTGCCATGTCCAAAAGAGTTCTATTCTTTCTCTCAGAAACTCCATTTTGTTGAGGTGTCCTTGGTGCTGAGAAGTTGTGCTCTATCCCTTGATCATCACAGAATCTTGCAAACTTCTCATTCTGGAAATCTCCTCCATGATCTGATCGAATTCCAACAATGCAATATCTCTTGTCTTTCTGTACCTTTCTGCTGAAGCTCACAAAGCTATCAAAGGTATCATCTTTATGCTCCAAGAATGAGCATGTGTATCTGGAATAATCATCTACTATGACAAATCTAAAATTCTTTCCTCCAAGACTTGTGGTCCTCATTGGCCCAAATAGGTCCATATGAAGGAGCTCTAAGGGTTTAGAGGTAGTTACCACAGTCTTTGACTTGAAGGAGCTTTTAGCATGTTTTCCTTTAGCACATGGTTGCAAACTCCATCCATTCTGGTGCTGACTTTTGGCAGACCTTCCACCAGGCCTTTCTTGAATAGCTTCCTTATACCATCCAAACTGCAGTGGCCCAATCTTCTGTGCCACAGCTCAGTGGACTGTTCTTTGCTGGCAGTTAAACAGATATCTTGCTCCTTTAGTTCTTCAAGATATAGCACGTACAAGTTCTTTTCTCTGTTTGCTTCAAAGATGACTGCTCCATCCTTCATGATACTGCACTTGGATTCTTGGAATCTGATTTGATGTCCTTTGTCACACAACTGGCTGATACTGATAAGGTTGTGCTTTAATCCTTTAACGCACAGCACATCATCAATTACTGTTTACTGAACCACTACCAATGACAGTCCCTTTTCCATTGTCTCCATAGGTGACTGTTCCTTCTTCAGCTTTGAGATGAGAGAACAACTTTTTATTCCCTGACATATGCCTTGAGCACCCACTGTCCAAATACCATTTGGATGCTCGAAGGTTCTCCTAAAATAAAAACATCAAGCTTTAGGTACCCAAGTTCTTTTGGGTCCTGGTTGGTTAGTAACAGTATTTTCTCCTTTTATTATCCATTTTTTATGTCTAGTTGGACAAGTTTTCTTACTGTGACCTAGTTTGTTACAGTGACTGCAGCATGTAGTTTTAGTTACTTTTTCAAAATTTAAAGTTTACTTTATACCTTGTGTCTTGTTCAGATACAAACTTTGGAGTTGGATATGTTTTAGGGTATACTATTGTGTCTTCATTATCTGGGGGTGTATAACCTAACCCATGCTTCTTTTTACCTGACCGTCTAGCACCTTTCAATATTAAGTTTGTTTTACCATTAGTAAATTTTCTAATGTGCTGGATAGTTTTTCATTTTCTTCAGTTAATCTTTTAATTTCTGTTTTTAGTTCGTCTGAACTCTCTTGTTTTTCTAGCTTAACTATTTGTTTATTCTTGCCTTTTAAATCTTCACCCAGCAACTCATTTCTTCTTTTAAGTTCTTAACTTGCTTCTCTAATTGTTCATTTTCTGATTTTAAATCTGAGTTAGTATTTTCTAAGCAAGCCAACATTTTTCTTACTAGCTTTTAGTAGTTTAGAAACTTCCTTATATTTATTATAAAGTTCGTTGAATGCTTCTTCTAGATTATCAGAATCTGAATCATTGCATGAATCAAAGGATGAATCAGAAGTTACCTTTTCATCTATGTTGGCATGAAAGCTAGATTGGCTTCTTCTTCTTCACTGCTTGAGTTTGACTCGCTGTCTGAGTCACTGCTGTTGTCCCAAGTAGCTGCCATGGCTTTCTTCTTATATTTTCTGAATTTTCTTGAACTGTCCTTCTTCCTGAATTCGGATTTCTTTAGCTTGGGACACTCTGCCTTGAGGTGTCCTGGTTTCTTACATTCGTAGCAGATGGGCTCAGCTTTCTTAAAGTCTTTTCCTTCTGCTTCTTAAGCTCCTTGTTCTTGAAGTATTTTCTACCAGACTGAAACTTTTCTTTTTGGCCAGAATTCTCTGAAGTCTTCTAGACAGCATAGCTTCTTCGTCTTCACTGTCTTCACCGCTGGCTTCATCTTCAGATTGTTCCTCAGAGCTGCCTTCTACTGCTTTGAGAGCGTTGGTGTGCTTCTTTCTACTTGAGGACTCTCCTAACCTTTCCATGTTGATCTCATGGGCCATAAGGGACCCAATGAGCTTTTCCAAAGACATTAGTTTCAGATCGTTTGCTTCCTCTATTGCTGTTACCTTAGGGGTCCAGGAGGATGGAAGAGATCTGAGAATTTTTCTGACCATGTCTCCATTCTCATACTTCTTCCCAAGACCAGCTAACCCATTTGTTATATCTGTGAATCTGTTGAACATCTGGGTTATTGATTCGCTTGGCTGCATTTGAAACCTCTCATATTGAGTTACCAGAATGTCTATTCTGGTTTCTTTAACTTTGTCCGTGCCTTCATAGGTGATTCTTAGTTTCTCCCACATCTCCATTGCGGATTTGCAGGTAGATACACAGTTGAACTCCTTTTTACTGAGAGCACAAGACAGAATGCTGTTGGCTTTACAGTTGAGAGAGATCTTCTTTTTGTCGTCGTCTGTCCATTTATCCTTTGTATTTAGGATAACGTAATCACCTTCTTCTACGATTAACCAGATTTGAAAATCGAAACCTTGCAGGAAATATTCCATCCTGGTCTTCCAATATGTGTAATCTTCACCGTCAAAGAGAGGGGGTCGGTTTACGGACTGACCTTCTATGTTTCCTTGGGCTGCCATGGATCTTTACTCATCAGATCGTTGGATCTTCTTCTTTGTCGAAGAGACTCTCTCTAATACCACTTGTTGCCCAGCTAGCTAGCCCAGAGGGGGGTGAATTGGATACTTAAAAAATATTAAGTACTTGAAAACCTGATTACAAAAACAGTCACACAAACACACTTCGATGGTCGTTAGAGTTAGTGAGGATAAAACAACAGACACACAATAGGCAATCACACAACACAAGAAATTATCCTGGTTCGGACCTCCTTTCCTTAGGAGTCCTACGTCCAGTCCCTGAGCAATTTCTCAGGATTTCACTACCAAGGGTACTGTCATGGACCCTTACACCCAGCCGCAGCTAGTCTTCCTTCAACCTGAAGGGAATTACAACCCCCTGGATACCACACCAGGTCCTCCTTCAACACGAAGGGAAACACACCCTGGATCCCACCAGGTCTTCCTTCTTACAGAAGGGAACAACCACAAGAAATGTGATCAAGAAGATGATGCCCCTAGATCAAGCTAATACAATGCAAGATCTGAAGCATGGGGACTGAGAGAAGATGATCTACAATCAAGGCTCACTCTCAGAACCAAAATAGCTCTCTCTCAGGAAGTACAGGCAATGCAGAGAGCAAAAAGAGCTAGTCTAATGGAGTGAAGCTTGGCTCAGTTCACAATTCTAAGAAGACTAGAGAAACAGCGTTGTATCTTTTTTCTTGTTATGTCTTCTGGAGCTTCTTTCTTCTTTATATACGTTTATTCAAATTCGAACGTTGAGAAGTCCGTTGTCTCTAAGCATTTGTTTACGTTAGACTGCTTGACACTTGGAAGCTTCCAGTCAACAGTTCGTTATCCATTTGTGCACGCAAAGAGATAGGATCTCCTCAGATGTCCTTTGGCTTCAACATGGTCCAACGTTGTATGACGATATGTTGTCAGTGACCTCCACATTTATGAGCTTAAACAGTAGACAGCTAAGCTGTCTCTAGTTGTCAGTCAATGTCAGAGCAAATATTCATCAAAATAGTAAAGCCATTTTGCAGTTACGAAAGATATTACCAGAGTAATACGAAAGTGGAAAATATTGTCTGCATGCATGCAAATACATTTAGTCTTCATAAATGCACAGCAGTCAAAAAGATATTCAGGAAGATATTTGACTTTTCAACGAAATTGGAAAACAAATCGTTGTTTTCTGTGAAATCGTTATTTGCATGACTTATGAAATCGTTGTACAAGACGTTGTGAAGTTATGAAGAAATCGATGCACAAACCGTTGTGTTTCTATGAAGGAAATGATGTACAAATCGTTATGATTCTGTAAAGAAATCGATGTGCAAATCGTTATATTTCTATGAAGGAAACGATGTACAAATCGTTATGATTCTGTAAGGAAATCGATGTGCAAATCGTTATATTTCTATGAAGGAAACGATGTACAAATCGTTATGATTCTGTAAAGAAATCGATGTGCAAATCGTTATATTTCTATTAAGGAAACGATGTACAGATCGTTATGATTCGGTAAAGAAATCGATGTGCAAATCGTTATATTTCTATGAAGGAAACGATGTACAAATCGTTATGATTCTGTAAAGAAATCGATGTGCAAATCATTATATTTCTATGAAGGAAACGATGTACAAATCGTTATGATTCTGTAAAGAAATCGATGTGCAAATCGTTATATTTCTATGAAGGAAACGATGTACAAATTGTTATGATTCTGTAAAGAAATCGATGTGCAAATCAAGTCGTTGCGAGTTCTAAAGAAATCGTTATGATTACTTAAGAAATCGTTACGGCGAGCAAGTCGTTGCGAGTTCTAAAGAAATCGTTATGATTACTTAAGAAATCGTTATGGCGAGCAAGTCGTTGCGAGTTCTAAAGAAATCGTTATGATTACTTAAGAAATCGTTACGGCGAGCAAGTCGTTTGCGAGTTCTAAAGAAATCGTTATGATTACTTAAGAAATCGTTGTGGTATCGATTTATTTGCATTCATAGACACTTAGCGAATCTAAGGAAATCGTTATAGTTACACAGAAATCGTTATGCGCTTAGACAAAAATTAATGCTATTAACTTTCTTTGCTGTAGTATAGAAATACTTACCCGTTTGTCTTGTTTTTCTTCGTTCTTGTTCCTGTGCTTAATTCTCATGAAAAATATGTTAGTAGACTTTGTAATTGTTTTGTTAATCACCAAAATAAATATGTAATTAATTTTCATGGGAGCAGACTGATCATCACCCGCCACCACCTGTGGATTATGGAGCATTAATGTAGGGATTGTTGCACGCGATGTAGACTCAGGCTCAGACGACAGCGGCTTTGCAGGCGCAAGTGCACGTTCAAGTTGGTAGATAAGAAGTGTTATTCAAGGTGTAAAATGGAAGATTTCATCTAAGAGCTTTACTTGGATGTAGGCGCAGACACCTACTCATGAGGCAGGCTTTGGAGGAGTGTCTATGATGGAGAGGTTCAGGGGGATGATCCCACCATTCTTTAAGGGGGAGAGTGATCCCATCTTGGCAGAGAGTTGGCTTCGGGAGACGAAGAAGATCTTTCGTGCCATCCGATGCGTGGAAGAGGAGAGGGTGACTTTAGCTACATATATGCTGCAGGTAAAGAATGGTTTAAGAAGGTTTATGTTTGTTATTTGTGGTGCAACCTTAGATGTATTACCTTCTTTGTAGGAGCGTGCCGATGTGTGGTGGTCGACAGTGCTACGCACATAGTTTGGAGATGGAGCTATAGAGGTTACTTGGGCTGAGTTCGTCCATCTGTTCAGGGCGAAGTACATTCCTGAGCATGTGCAGGATCGCATGGAGCAGGAGTTTCTGACATTGACCCAGGGGTCAATGAGTGTGCTTGAGTACGAGGCTAGATTTGTGGAGCTGTCCAAGTATGCACCCCACATTATGGCAGATGAGCGAAGGAAAGTAAAGAAGTTCATTATGGGGTTGAAGCCGTCCTTGAGGACTAGACTAGTGGCTTTAGGGCATCGATCCATGGAGGAGGCTTTGTCAGCAGCTTGCATGCAGGAGGCAGAGATGGAGAGGTACCTAGAGGAGAAGAGGGCTTCTTTGAAGAGGCCAGGATCAACATTTCAGCGGCAGGATAGAAAGAAGAAGGCCCCAGCTTTTCAGCAGAGAGCAGTGGTACCAGCGAGAGTGGCTGCACCGACACCAGGCGGAGACAAAGTTGTAGAAAAGCCCTTGTGTACTCAGTGTGGGAAGCGTTATAGAGGAGAGGTCTATTGGGTGACTACTGGAGGTGCTTGAGGTGTGGTGACAAGAACCACAAGATCAGAGATTGTCCGAAGATGGCACAACAGACTGCATCGGCAGCAGTACCAGCAGCAGTTAGACTGGAATCGAGAGCAGCAGGGAGACCAAGGGCTCAGGCTCGAGTGTTCGCTTTGGCGAGAGACGATGCAGAGTTGGCAGAGCACGTCACAGAAGGTATGGTTTTGATTATGGGAATGCATGCTCGAGTTTTGTTCGATACTGGTGCTATGCATAGCTTTATTTCAAAGAGGTTTGCGAAGGTTTTGATGAAGGAGATTGGTCTGGTTCCAAAGAGTTAGAGATTCCTTTGTCCGTTCATACTCCAGCCGGGACTATAAGGAATGGGCATGTTTTTCTTCTCTTCAAGTGAATATTAAGGAGCGGGTTTTGCCTGGTAGTTTCTATTTGCTGAAGATGAAGGATTATGATGCTATATTGGGCTTAGACTGGCTCGAGGAGCACTATGCTTTTATGGATTGCAGGAGGAGGATTATTATTTTCCGGATCCCTGGTATGGAGGAATTTGTTCACCCGTTACCCAAGAACATGTTGGGCAAATTTGTGATTTCTGGTCTGAAGGCAGCCCGGATGTTGAGCAAGGGTTGTAATGGTTTTCTTGCTAGTGTGGTTGTGTCCGAAGATTCGAAGAAGGTTTTGTTTGTGGAGGATATTGACATTGTCCGAGATTTCAGCGATGTATATCCCAAGGATTTGTCTGGTTTGCCCTTTATAAGGGAGATTGATTTTGGCATTGAGTTAGTTCCTGGCACAACACCTATTTCTATTGCTCCTTATCGTATGACACCAGCGGAATTGGCAGAATTGCGGAAGCAACTGCAAAAATTACTTGATAAGGTTTTATCCGGCCGAGTGTTTCACCATGGGGAGAACCTATACCCGTTGTGAAGAAAAAGGATGGGTCAATGAGGCTTTGTATTGATTAACGCAAGCTCAACCAGGTGACTATCTAGAATAGGTACCCTTTACCTCGTATTGATGATTTGTTTGACCAGTTGCGTGGAGCTTTAGTGTTTTCTAAGATCGATCTTCATTCTGGCTATCATCAACTCCGAATTAAGCTGGAAGATTCTGTTACGACGGCTTTTAGGACGAGATATGGTCATTATGAATTCCTAGTCTTGCCCTTTGGTTTGACCAATGCTCTAGCAATTTTCATGGACTTGATGAACAAGGTATTTAGGCAGTATCTGGATTCTTTTGTAGTAGTCCTCATTGATGATGTGCTGATTTACTCTCATGATGAAGAGACTCATCGAGAGCATTTGAGGATTGTGCTGGAAATCTTGATGGAGCACAAGCTGTATGCTAAATTCAGTAAGTGCAACTTCTGGATGAAGGAAGTCCATTTCTTGGGGCATGTTATTTCGGGAGAAGGTGTATCTGTAGATCCCGCTAAGTGTTGCCCAGCTAGCAAGCCCAGAGGGGGGGGGGGGTGAATAGGATTCTTAAAATATGATTATCTAAACCTGTCAACAAAAACATTCACACAAAACACTACGTTTGACTGTTAGTGTTACTAGTAAAGAAAACAACAATCACAAACAAGCAACCGCACTACACAAGGATTTTATCCTTGTTCAGACCTCCTCTCCAAAGGAGTCCTACGTCCAGTCCCTGAGCAACAACTCAGGATTCCACTACCCAAGGGTACAGTCCCCCTCAAGGACACTTACACATCTAGATGCAGCTGACCTTCTCTTCTTCACCTGAAGAGGAATACAACACTCTGGAACCCAGGTCATCCTTCAACACGAAGGGAATAAAACCACCTGTTTCAACAGGTCCTCTCTGCCCCCAGAAGAGGAACTACACAAGAGTGTGAATAAAGGAAAAATGCCCCTAGACCTGATTTACAACAGGTATCAGATCTGAGGCTGAGACTGAGAGAAAGATCTACAAAGGCGAAGTATCTCAGAACTCAAAAGGCTCTCTAAAAGACACAGAGAGCAAGAGCTACAAGGATTGGAATGGACAGAGGCTCTTCTTCAAAGACTGTTTGTCTTGAACGCTTCTCTATCAAGTTGATCATTTCAAAAGTTCTTCCTCAAAAGTTATCTTCCAAGAGTCTTGAGTCTTGTATTTATATCTTCTCTTGAGGAAGTAGCCGTTGATATGTCCGTTGTCTCTATGCTCTGGTATACGTTAGACTACATGGTATTGTAGAGCTTCCAGTCAACGGTTCTTTACATTCCACGCATGCAAAGAGAAGATCTTTCTTGATATCCTTCATCTTACATTTTGTCCAACGTTGTAAATGGTTGTGTTGTCAGAGACCTGCACACAAATAGACAACTATACTGTCTCTTGTTGTCAGTCAACGTTAGAACGAATATACATCAAAATAGAAATATCATTTATTTTCCAAAAAGATGATTCTAATATAAGCATAGGAATAGAAGATGTCTGTGCATGCACTGTGCAGTGAAATGTTCAATCATAATAAATGTATGGATATCGGAGAAAAGCGAGGGAAGACTTTTGACTTTCAAAAAATTGAAATATGTTAAAATATCAAGTCATTATAACTCATGAAATCGTTATGAGTATGACTAATGAAATTGTTATGTGAATGAGTCGTTGTTTATGTAAATCATTGCACATTTATAAACAAATCGATGTGAACACAAATCATTATACAATCACAACCAATCGTTGTAGAGACAAATCGTTATGAGAGTATAAGCAAATCGTTATGAGCAAGTCGTTATGAATGAGTTGTTATAACCAAATCGTTGTTTCACTTATCGAGTCGATGTAGTGATCAAATCGTTGTTTTGCTTTATCGAATCATTACACAGACCAAGTCGTTGTTGTGACTTATCGAATCGTTACAGCAAGCAAATCGTTGTGTAACTTATCGAGTCGTTATACTGACCAAGTCGTTGTTGTAACTTATCGAATCGTTATGAAGACCAAATCGGTGTGGAACTTATCGAATCGTTATGACGGCAAATTGTTGTGAGAGAAAATCGTTGTGCTCACTTGGAGAATCATTGTAAGATCGAAATCGTTATGCTCACATAGAAAATCGTTGTGAGAGCAAATCGTTATGCTCACTTAGTGAATCGTTGTAGTGAATCGTTGTGAGATTGAAATCGTTATCAACACTTAGCGAATCGTTGTGAGATCGAATCGTTATGAACACTTAGCAAATCGTTGTGAGATCGAAATCGTTATGAAGGCTTAGCGAATCGTTGTGAGATCAAAATCGTTATGAAGGCTTAGCGAATCGTTGTGAGATTGAAATCGTTATGAAGCCAAAATCGGTATGATACTTATTAAATCCTTGTGAAGATGAAATCGATAGAAATGTGGAAATGTTATGACTCTAATGAAATCGTTATAACACATAGAAAGTTGATGTGTACTTAGAAAATTACATGCTCTGTACTTTCAAATGCTAAGAAATACTTACTTAATTGTTGATTCATGCCTGATTTGTTTCCTGTGCTTAAGCTTCATAAAATTTGTTAGATCATATTTTATTTGAGTTTTGTTAATCACCAAATAGATATGTAATTTATTTAATTATATGGGGATGAACTGATCATCAATCTCCCCCTTTTTGGTGATGACAAAACATAACATAACACAATGGTTCTGAAATAGGTCTAAGCAAATGAGCTAATGAAATCTGAAGAATATATTTCAGAATGTTTATTTTTCTCCCCCTTTTTTTCATTAAGCAAAAAGATATATAGATGAGACAAAGAAAGCATGGGAAAAGAAAAATGTGAGGCAAAGATGGTGTGTGTATTACTCTTGAGGGGGTACAGGAATGTAGAAGGTAGGAGATAGAAGAGAGGCATGGTGAGAAATGATTTCCCAAGCCTTAAGTTCCTGCTCTTCAAAGAATTGCCTAAAGACCCCACAAGCTACAGAATAGAAGGCCCCATGACGGGAACCATCGTTTGGAGATGAAGGTCCCGCTGCTCTTCTATGAACCGAGCATAGCGTCTCTATCAAAGGAAACTTTGTAATGACTTGTTTTCCCAAAGCTGGCGCAGGAGAGGAATTGATCAATGGAGACTGGATAATAAATCTGCTTCTGCTTCAGTTCTAATCTCATGGCTACATAAACCTTGTATCTCGCAACCCATGTTGCAAATGGATCTCGAACAAGGTGAATGGAGTTCATGTCCAGAAATTCATCAACTGAGACAGGAGGGTTATTGATTCTGACCTGAGAGGCATTTAGATCATCAAGCTGTTGAGTAGAAAGAGGGTAGAATCTGGCCCAATCTGTTGGAGATAACCTCTCACATTCTGACAAGAGAGGGGCAAGAACATCTACATTTATGTGGCCCTGATGGTACTCTCTGAACAAGAATCTATTAATGCAACCAGATTACCTTTCTACACATGAATTCTCCCCATGACTTGGGTAAAACGCTCAAAGATGAAGGAGCCAACATTGGAGTCCATGACTAGATAATGAAGAGGAGGGAGAAAGACTACATCATGCAACTTTAAGGTGGCAAAATCAACCCTGGTGGCTTTGGTATGAGCATCATGAGAACCAAGATTATGAATAGCTTGCCAGAATTGGCCAAGCTGAACCTCAGGTAGATTATTGAGATATTGATAATTATTGAACATTTGAAAGTACCTGAGCATCTTGATCTCCTTTTGAACAATGGAGCCCAAGTGTCCTTGTCACGTCCCGAGCGTTACACAACGGATATTAATAATACAGAATAATTCGAGTCGATATCCCGAGACGTGAACAGTCGGCAAATAAGTCTCTACATATCACGCACTAAATGTATAACAACATACATCATAATAGGGCCCAAATAATGAACTCAACTAATCTTGTATTCAAATCTCAACTCATTGTATTCCAAATGGAAACTATTACAGGACTAAGACTCAATAAAAAGGAAAAGTACATTTATTCCTCACTTTCTACTACATGAGTCTAACACTTAAAGCAAACTACTATAACTAGACTCATAGTTGGGACGCTCTTCACTCGGACGCATTCCATCCTCGACTTGCTCTTCCTCTTGAATGTCATAGTCACCTAGATTGGGTTAAAGTAGGGGATGAGCAAACTAGTCCAGTAGGATTTATATCTCAATGTGCGGGCAATGATATAAGTGATTAATAGTTTAGAACTAGGTAAGCACGATGAATGTCATGATATGCATGTATGAAGAAAACTCGTTAAAACATGATACATGAAACAAGCTAGATAGAGAGATCATGATAGAATGAGATCTAGAAGGATATAACAAGATAGAACTAGCAATAGATCACTTGTACAAGCCGCAAGATTTCACTTGATGTCTAGAACACAAGATATCACTAATTGCATTAAATGCAGGATGGCCATATCACGCAAGCAAGCAAGCACGCACGAGCACGATCATGTAACACTAATCAGGCACGTAGACACTAATGTACACGAAGAAAGATCCATCAAGAATGTACACCAGGACATGTGTCTGTGTTATTGTATCTATCATTCAACACGACACGCACGACTCCCAGCGCAGATGCAACGCCAGTAATCATTATACCCCATGGTTAACAGTATATTTATGACTCTCCGTCATTGGGGCTAGACTGGAGCCCTTGGACACTCCATGTGCCCGGTCAGCATCTCACTTAAATTTTAAATGTAGATACCCACAGTCATTAATAATGGCCAATGAGAGTTTTAAATGTAAGCATGTGTAATGTAATGTTCACGATGATGATGAGAACAAGTAATAAGCAATTGAACATGATTTCATGAGAACAATGGTCGAGAGATAAATTTGGCAGCATAACGGTACGATTTATACTTTAATTTAATCTTTACATTAATGGCTTTAGTCTAAATTGTAAATCACACTCACGAGAATAAGAAGAGAAAGGAATGCATGCTATCTCTAGGCAACTTCAATGGTACAACCAACTCGTCGGCCATGTGGGAATCCATGTTCAGAGGAGATTTACGGAGGCCTTGGAGAAAAGGTCACTAGTCTACCGATTCGGAATGACCGGTAGAGAGCTTCCAAATTCCCAAGAAAGGGCTGCCTAACAGTGCAAGTGTGTAGTGATGTACGCATCTCAATCCACAAACCATCGATTTTAAACTTGCGGAAAACACTTAACATGATGGCACGAATTGAACAATGCTTTAACTACACATGGGTTTACAAGATTTTAAGATAATAATTATCATTTAAATCAAGCTAGAATGGTAACAAGTGTAAATCACAAGTTTCATGAATGATCATATCATTAAGAAAGCAATTAGAATAACATTCATGTAATTAAGGCTTTTTAATGGGTTAATCACTTTTAGGCCATTAAATAAACCATCATGCAATGATCAGACCTAAAACATGTTAATTACACGCTAAATATCATATTTAAATAGACCTCAGGTATAGCAGTAAGATTTGCAAGAAAAATATGTGAGGTTTCATGCAAAATTCTGAGATCGCGATGCACCCCAATAAGGGTCACGACGGGGTCGGGACAGAACGCGACAAGGGGATGTGAAGAATGCAACATGGGAGTCAGAACAGGCAGAGAGATAGCGACGGGGTGCTCATCGTATTCAGAACGCGACGAGTTTGCTATCGCGACAAGACCTCAGAACGGGGCCTATCGGGCCGTCGCGTTCACAGGGTCTATGCCTGAATCTGACAGAGAAAAGACATGTTCTTGAATTGCGGTCCAAGACTGCCTTATATTGACACAGGGGACTTCAAAAATAGAGAACAAATTGTACAGTGCATGAAAAATCATGAAACTAGTTTTAAACCAACCTAGACATGCAAGGGTGCTTCCAGTAAACCGGAATTAGAAAACAAGGATGGTTTCGATAGCTTTAATCAAGTCAAACACAAATGTAAAAGCTAAGTGCAACCTGAAAACGTAGTTTCATGCAGTGACCCTCTTACCATGCTTATAACTCTCTAACTTTTGACATTTAGACAAAATGTTCAACATAAGACATGGCGAGGACAACTAATAGAAAAACTGTGATGTTGTGGGTTTGCTCTAATTCGGTCTTGAATCACATGCAACATATAAAGAATGGGAAAAGCCCTAACATTGCGCGACTTTGGCAAAACACTTATAATTCAAAATATACTCATTGAATTTGATGAAACTAGTGGGAAACGAAAGTTAACTTGATGCTCTACACATTGATATATGATATCTTAAGGTTTGGCCCAAAAAACCTAGCTTTTGGGTTGATGAAGTCCCATTTTTCCATAAAACCAGTGTTCAAACTTATAGGAAAACGCTTAATACTCCGTGTATACTGTATGGAATTTGGGCATTCCACTTGGGTTAGAACGTAGACCTGACCCTCTTTCCAGGGTATAGGCTATAGGCCTTGCAAGGTTTGGTTATGGTTTGACTCACCTTTGGTCGACTTCAAGTGGACGGTTTGTGCAGGTCGCAGCAGACGAGAAGGGGAAGATGAATGGCTTGGTGTGGATGATCTCCTGCTCCCCAACCGCCAAGAACTCCTCCACACGACCCCAACAAGATGTAAACTCGTCCCCAAGGGTTTGGTGAAGAGTATTTAAGCAACCAAAGTGTTTAGGAGTCCTATTGTACTAGGAAAGAACAGTTGCGGTTTTGGCTTGTTAGTTTCATAATTTGTGGATTTCTTCCTCCATTAGAGTGTGTGAGGCTTTAGGAAACCTCCCCCCATAGTTAAGCACGAATTAGGTTTCTAGGAATGCAATATCTCTTCCCAATTCAACTATAATTACCTCTTTCTAATTTTAGCTTATTTAGAGTTAGGAATTTTCATGTATTTTCTAGCTTTATTTGATTTTTGGGCCATATGTGGTCCATTGCCCAAATTATGATATTGGGTCATTAATATATAATGTTGGAAGTCTCTCCAACATATTTATTTAATTTATTGTCGTGCCAGATTTCCGTGCTAACGGTTTTTCGACTTGTTTCCTAATTTGGATAATCGATCACAATAACTCTTAACCTAGCCCAAATGATTTTTATTGAACCAAATTCCTTAATGGGTCATTAGGAGATATTATTTGAAGTCTGTATATGATTTTATTTAATTTTATGACTCATCCAAGTAGTGTAATAATGATTTTTCGACTTATTCATGAATTACGATAATAACTCGCGAAACAATTTAAACTTTGCTAATCCAATTTTTCTTGGCACAAATTTCTTTGTGAAACATTTAGTATAATGTTTGGGGTCGATTTAAAATTTTTATGAAATTTTCCGATGTGTTTTAGCACATACATAATAATACGTATGTTTAAATACTTTGATATTATGGAAATTATTTATTTCCATTTATTTTGAATTTTTATGTAGTTAAAATTCTCGAGGTGCTACACCCTCCCCCACTTAAGAGATTTGGTCCCCAATTCATGTATAGAAAGTTATTGTACAAGTGAGGTGTACTTGTGAATAGCTCCTGGTATCTTTTGCGCATTGCTTCCTCGGTTTCCCACGTGTCGTCTTCATCCATGCGTTGATTCCATCTAACCCTTACCAGTGGGATGATCATGTTCCTTAATTGGCGCAGTTCCTGGTCCACGATCTTAATTGGCTTCTCTTGATATGTTCCGTCTTTGTTGAATTCTAGGAGCTCATATTCTATGACATGCCACGGATTCCGTACGTACTTTTTCAACATGGATATGTGGAACACATTGTGTATTCCATCCATTTGTGGTGGTAAAGCGAGACGATATGCCACCTCGCCGACTCTTTCAAGGATTTCGAAAGGCCCGACAAACCTTGGTGACAACTTGCCGTTAATGCCAAAACGCCTGATCCCACGGCCTGGAGACACTTTTAAGAATACATGCTCACCAACCTGAAACTCCAGGTCTCTTCTTCTATTATCTGCATATGCCTTTTGTCTTTGCTGCGCCACTACCATTCTTTCTTTAACAAGCTTTACCTTTTCTCTGGTTTCCTTATCATCTCTGGTCCTAGCATTTGTTTTTCGCCAACTTCATACCAGCATATTGGAGATCGGCAACTCCTGCCATAGAGTGCTTTAAATGGTGCCATTTGAATGCTATCTTGATAGCTATTATTGTAGGCGAACTCCACAAGAGGTAAGTGTTCATGCCAGCTACCTCCAAAATCTAGGACACATGCTCTAACCATATCTTCGATCACCTGGTTGGTTCTCTCTGTCTGACCATCTGTCTGTGGATGGAAAGTCGTGCTAAAGTTTAGTTTAGATCCCAAGGAATAGTGCAGTCCTTTCCAAAAGTGGATGTAAACCTAGGGTCTCTATCAGACACGATAGACACCGGTACTCCATGTAATATGACTATTTTCTTCACATATAATGCAGCCAACACATCTACTGACCACTTATTCTTCACTGGCAAGAAGTGACCTGACTTGGTTAAGCGGTCGATTATAACCCAGATACCATCGAATCCACCTTTAGATTTGGGTAGTCTGAAAATAAGTCCATCCCTATGCCTTCCTACTTCCATGCCAGGATTTCTAGGGGTTTGAGTTTACCTGCGGGTTGCAAGTGTTCTGCCTTGACCCTTTGACATGTTAAGCATCGGGCGACATATTCCACCACCTCTCTCTTCATATTAGGCCACCAAAAGCTTCTTTTCAAATCTTGATACATTTTGGTAGTTCCAGGATGAATGGTATACCTGGCCTTGTGAGCCTCATCCATGCTCATTTTCTTTGTCTCTGCATGGTCGGGTACACATACTCGATCCCAGAACATAGTCTTCCATCTTCAGTTAATGAGAATCCGGCCTCTGGTCTAGATTAGCCTTAATCTCCACAAGTACATGGTCATGTCTTGGAGTGTTGTGATGTCCTCCAATAGTGTAGGTTGTGCTCTAACACTAGCAACAAGGCATCCCTTCTCTTTGATGTCAGCATCAATATTTAACTTGGAGATGTCCTCTAACAACTTCCATTTGTCCACCATTAAACTTGACTGTGACGGAATACCTCGTCCAAGTCCGTTAAACCAGTAACATACTTGATCTGAGTCCATCTCCTGCAAACGGACCAAAGCCTCGCAAGGGATATCACACCACAGTCTGTGTAAACACAAAGGAACACACCATTTCATATATATATTTCACAAGTTACATAGCATATTTCCAAGAAAAGAGAAGGAAGTACAAAAGCCTGGGCATACCCCGAGGTACAACTGAAGAAAGTAAACAAACTAGCTACACTACACTGCTGGAGCTATTGACCCTGCACCGCTACGACGCGGCTCCGAACTGGACGATGGCCAAGAAATGTCCTCCTCGCCCTCACCTGTGGGGGTAGGGGTGAGCCTCGCTAGTCACTGGCTCAGTAGGGAACTCCCCCAACACCGAGCAAACCAAAAACACAGGTACAAAAGTAGTAAACTGCGCTAACAATTTATAGAACAACTAAACAGAATATTAAAGTTGTAAATGTACTCACTGTTTGCCGACTATGTACAACAACCATAATAAATAACGGCAAACCCAAACAGGTATATGAGCTAAAGTAGAGTCTGCCACACTCGAGCCACGTGAACTGGTTCGTGACACTATTGACTGACTCGGACAACACACACAGGTCTACCTCTCAGTCTCGCAGCCACGGACGAAAGGTCCAACTGGCGCTCTACGTGAAAAGCTCAAGCAACTGTGTCGACCAACTAAACACCACTACCTGCAGACCACACGGTCGCAGGCCCATGCCTAGCACCTCTAGAAACCCTGGCCTAGGCTCGCTAGAGTGAGGCACTGGAGAAGGACTAGCTGGGGACCAGTGTCGATTACTAGTGTCCGTACCCCCAACTATGAGCGCGCTACAAGTGACCAAAAGACAGGAACGACAGTCACTGTCCCACTATCGTCTTTTCCTCAGCCGGACGTACAACTCAAACAAAGGAGTGAGGGTGTCCAGGTCAGACGACACAAACCTCGACGGTACAGCACAAGTACCGGGACAAAGCCCCGAGCTAACAGCCAGGCTCACAGAGACCTGGGCACCCAACTGGAGAGGTAACCACGGTAGGCGTCGCACTACTCGCCACGTATACAAAACCACGTTCACGTCACACAAACCACGTGAAGACTCACGTAACCGCGTGCACTAGTAGTCCACTACACGTGAACACCACGTAAACACATAAAGAACTAGCTAACCGCGTACCCAGTACGCTAGTCTCAAGCACTAGGTGCACCACAATTATCATTACACCGCTCGATATCGTTAAATATTCAATATAACAACATTTACATAAAAGCATGATGGCGGCAACGTCGACTGCCGTCGATGGGATGTAAACGGCAAGGTATCTTGCCGTCAATCTCCCATCTGAAGAACCGGCGTCAATCGATATTGACGCTAAGATCTTCGGTTATCAGCTTCACAGAAACCCTGGGCTGATATCTCAGGTATTCTCAGCCTTAAAATCAATAGAAAAATACGAGGAAACACTTCCTCTGGTATGCATGAATCCTAATCAAATCGAAACAACATGTTTCATTCGTTAAATTGCTCAAACCACCCATTAACCCCACATGAAGTACCTTTACCCAAAAACATAATTAACATGCAGATCCATGTGTTCCAGATGCATTATCACGACCTAAAGGAATTAAAGGGATCATTCCCTACCTCAAAACGCACTTAAACCTCCTAAATCCTCCCAATTCACACCAAACCCTTCGCGAGCTTCTACGGAGATTACACCTCACTCCGGCGTTTCCTTGGCCGATTCATCACCACCTCACGTTCCACGATCCTCCAACTAGCCTTCTGCAACCATTGGAAACAGTAGAGGAGCAAAGGCCTGAAAGTAGGGCAAGGGAGAGGGAGAATCCGAGTGGAAAAGCTGCCCTCTGGTAGACCTATATTCTGCAGGACGCACAGGTTGGCGTCAACATGACCGCCGCGAATTAAACCGCCAAGGTTTAGACGTCCTATCTCCTGTCGCCAAGTTCATAGAGTAAACGTCACATACATGGACGTCACCCATGTCAACGACCACCCTAGGCAGTCAACCTCTAATCAACGACAACAGGTCCTATCTTGTTTCAGGACCAAACCTGCTCCAAACCTGCGTGCACCACACAACCAAACCACACTGGCCTCACAATGGCCACCACAGCCAATACACACATGATCCATAAGGATCCGAAAAACATTTGACGTTACATTACTATCATCTAAAAAGAAAATTTCGACCTCGAAATTCATAACACAACTTAAACACCAACAACTTTAATACATACATCTTTACAAGTACTATCATCTAAAAATAAATACAAAACCTTATTCAAACAGATGGGGATACCCTTAGCCATCTCCTCGGCTAATTCCCAGGTATCCTCACCACCCAACCTATTTTCCCATCTTACTTTAACTAATTCGATTTCTTTATTTCTCAGCTTCTTTATCTTTCGATCAGTGATCTGCACCGGATACTTTGGCATAGTCATATCTGGCCTCAGGTCACCACCTTGATAATTGATTATTTGAGCTGGATCTTCAATACACTTCCTTAACATAGAAACATGAAATATATCATGGACATCCGCAAAATCTGTTGGCAAATCCAGTCTATAAGTTGTTTCCCCAATTCTTTCAATTACCTAGAAATGTCCCACATACCTTGGGCTCAATTTTCCAGTCTTGCCAAACCTTATAATACCTTTACTTGGGGAAACTCTCAAGAAAACAAAATCTCCTGCTTCAAACTGAAGTGGTCTCCTCTGATTATCTGCATAACTCTTTTGCCTGCTTTGAGCTGCCTGCAATTTTTCTTTAATAAATTTCACTACTTCTGTGGTTTGCTAAATCAATTCAGGACCCACTAACTGCCTTTCTCCCACTTCATGCCAGTTCAATGAGGTTCTACATGGCCTTCCATATAAAGCTTCATATGGTGCCATCCCAAGACTGGTATGATAACTATTATTATAGGCAAACTCAATCATTCCCAAATGATGCTCCCAATTACCTCCCCGAACTAAACAACAAGCTCGCAACATGTCTTCAATCGTCTGAATAGTTCTCTCTGTTTGGCCATCTGTCCGGGGATGATAAGCAGACCTATATCTCAACTCAGTGCCAATTACCTCATGCAGACTTCTCCAGAAACTAGAATTAAATCTTGGATCTCTGTCGGACACGATAGTCTTCGGAATACTATGCACTGAAATAATTCTTTCAACATAAACCTTTGCTAATTTGTCCACTGTCCAAGACATACTTACTGCCACTAATCTGCATACCTTGGTCAATCTGTCAACAAATACCCATATTCCATTATGTCCTGAAGCTGTTCTTGGTAAACCTGCCACGAAGTCCATAGCAATATCATCCCATTTCCACTGTGGAATGGGTAACGGTTGCAATAGACCTCCAGGCTTTTGATGTTCTGCTTTAATTTGTTGACAGATAGCACACCTTGCAACAAATTCTGCTATTTCCTTTTCATATGAGGCCACCAGAAATGTTTCTTTAAATCCTGGTACGTTTTAGTACTACACGTGTGGATTGTGTACCTAGATTTATGGGCCTCCTCCAACACTCGCTGCTTTACCTCTCTTTCAGCTGGTACAAATAACCTGTCTCTAAGCCTAACCACACAATTATCATCAATGGTAACTCCTTCCATTTTCACAATTTCAGCTAAACTTGCATCTACCCTCTGAGCTTCCATAATTTGCCAATATAATGACGGCTCTATAGCACTAGCAGCTAGTACTGCCCGTCGCTGACTACTGGGCACATACTAGGAGTTCTCCATTATTTCTTCATACAACTTCCACTCTTTGATCATCATCAGACTTACATATGCCTTTCTGCTCAAAGCATCAGCCACAACATTGGCCTTACCTGGATGGTAAGCCAAACTGAAATCATAATCTTTCAAATATTTGATCCATCTGCGCTGACGGAGATTTAATTCCTTCTGCGAGAAGATATACTTCAATTTTTACGGTCTATAAAGATCTCAAATCTCTCGCCATACAGATAATGCCTCCACATCTTCAAGGCAAAAATAACTGCTGCCAACTCCAAATCATGAGTGGGGTAATTCTCTTCAGCGAGCTTCAATTGCCTGGACGCATAAGCTATCACTTTGCCATGCTACATAAGTACTGCGCCAAGCCCTCTCCTTGAAGCATCTGTATATGCCACAAAACCACCACTTCCTGCCGGCAATGCCAATATGGGTGCTGTCGTAAGCCTTTTCTTCAATTCCATAAAACTTTTCTGACATTCACCGGACCATACAAAAGGCATACCTTTCCTGGTTAACTTGGTCATGGGTGCCGCAATCTTGGAGAAATCTTGTATGAAGCACTATAATAACCTGCCAATCCCAGAAAGCTTCTAATTTCAGTAATTGTCCTAGGCACTTCCCATTTCATCACTACTTCCACTTTACTTGGGTCCACTGCTACTCCTTTAGTTGGGATGACATGACCCAGAAATTGAATTTCTTTCAACCAAAACTCACACTTACTAAATTTGGCAAATAACTGGTTATCCCTTAACAACTGTATGGTAAACCTCAAATGAGATGCATGCTCCTCTTCGGATGCTGAGTAAATTAGAATATCATCTATAAAAACTACAATGAATTGGTCCAAATATGGATGAAAAATTCTATTCATCAGATCCATAAAACCTGCAGGAGCATTAGTCAGTCCAAATGGCATAACCACAAATTCATAGTGACCATATCTACTTCTGAAAGCTGTTTTATCTATATCCTCCTCCTTGATTCTCAACTGGTGATACCCAGACCATAGATCAATTTTAGAAAATACCCTTGCTGATTGCAATTGATCAAACAGATCATCTATCCTCAGCAATGGGTATTTATTCTTAATGGTCACATCATTTAGCTTTCTATAATCAATACACATACGAAAGCTTCCATCTTTCTTTTTCACAACAACACCGGTGCTCCCCACAGGGAATGACTCAGTCTAATGAACCCTTTCTGCAATAGCTCTTCTAATTGTTTTTTCAATTCTTTAAGTTCTGCTGGTGCCATCCGATATGGAGCTTTAGAAATCGACATGGTACCTGGCAGAAACTCAATGGTAAAATCCACCTCTCTGTGTGGAGCTAAACCAGGCAAATTTTCTGGAAAAACATCAGCAAATTCCCGAACCACGGGAACTGCTTCCACTGACTGACTAGCTTCTACTAGACTCACCGATGCTAAATAAGCCACACATCCAGCATTTATCCATTTTCTAGCTCTAATTGCAGAAATTAGAAACTTAGAGGTATAAAAAGGCATACCTTGATATTCAAATACTTCACCATTAGGATGACAAAACCTGATCCTCTTCTTTCTGCAATCTAGCATTGCTCCATAAGTCTCAAGCCAATCCATACCCAAAATAATATCATAATCTGTCAACTGCAGGGCATACAATCGACCCGGCATCCGGTTCCCTTCAATCATAACAAAGCTTCATTTATATAGCTCGAAGTGAGCAGGAACTCACCCGAGGGAACCTCCACTACTACACACAAGACTTTTCCTCTAAAAGATGAACCATGCAATCCAGAAATTCTTCGGAAATAAAAGAATGAGAGGCACCCGAATCAAATAAAACTCTTGCTGAATAGTCATAAAGAGGTAAAGTACCTTCTATCATATTTGATGCCTCTGCCTGGGCTCGGATGATAGCCATAACCGGCCTCTTCCCCGCTGCTGCGGTGCTCCTCTGCCACGACCTGCCTGTGGCTGCTGAAACTGCTGCGGCTGCTGCTGCTGCTGCACACCTCTTCCATATCCATACTCTCTCGGATAGGGGCAATTGCAGATCAAATGCCCCGGCCGATTGCAATTATAACATCTATACCTTGTGGAATAATGGCTGTCTGGCAGTACTCTGCTGTGACTCCTCCACCTCTGGCCTACCACGACCTTGCTGAAATTGCTGTCGACCTCCCCATCCTCTTCCTTTACCTTTAAATGCTTGCTTCAATTTCTGGCCCCAATAACCAAAACCTGATGAAGAAGGTCCTGCTGGTGCCTTACCCTTACTCACACCCACTAACTGCTGCGGTAGCTGAGAACTACCTGAATCTGACTCGCCCGCCTGACGAGTTCTAATAGACCTTTCCAACGTAGCTGCCCTCTGAGCTGCTTCTTCCACTGTTTTACACATAGTGGCACTATTTCATTCTGCATTCTACTCTTAAACCCCGAATAATATATTCAACCATCATATTATTATCCGATACTACATAAGGTGCATATCGGCTAAGTGCCATAAATTGCATCTGGTACTCTAAAACTAAAGAGTTACCTTGCTGGAGTGTCCGAAACTGCTCTCTCTTCATATTTGCACTTGAATCGGAAAGAATGTATCGTTAAATACATCAAAAAATTCCGACCAAGTGATAGTCTCTTCTGTCCTTCCTGCAAAGGTGGTCTGCATCTTCAATCGCCACCATTCCAATGCAGAACCCCTCAACTGATAGGCAGCTAGCACAACTCTATCTGTTGACGGACACCTCATGGTCGCAAATGCTGAACCACTTTATGGTTGTCCTTATATTTTGGTGATAACAAAACTTATGATGATTTCATATATATCTTTGTTGATTAAATACTATTGAATATTTTGTTTCATCTGAGTCGCATCCATCTCATAGCAAAATGCTGAGTCTCACATTAATGCAATATGGCGCACTAAAATGCTAAATCGATGTTCATTCAATATACATCGATTTCTATTCAAAAGTGCCACATCGATTTCACTAACAACGATTTCATAAGTTACACAACGATTTGATCGTGTAACAATTCGTTAAGTGAAACATGGATTTTATCGTATAACGATTTATTTTGTAAGCACAACGATTTTCTAGGAAATCGATTCCATAACGATTTGATAAGTGAGCACAATGATTTGTTCTCACAATGATTTCTTTAGACCGTAACGATTTCTTAAGTGAACGCATCGACTTGCCTTCACAACGATTTGTTAAGAAATCGTTCCCATAACGATTTCTTAAGTGATCACAACGATTTCTTCAATGATCATAACGACTTGTCTTTCACATCAATTTGTTCATAAACTTGCAACGATTTACTTGTAAATGAACAACAGTTGTATAAGTCATATTCACATAGATTTCTCTTGAATATTTTGAAAGTGTTTTTGGCGCTCATTGAAAAGTCAAATATCTTTTGACAGATAAAGCTGCATGCTTGATTCAAAGCAGTGTCAGAAAAAGATTTGACCTATCAGTTTTAGCATGTTAAGAGAAATATAGCAGAGTGCACTGTCATCGTGAAAACACTATTTTGTGCTGACACACTGCTCCATGCTCACATATCTCAAAGACCTCAAAGGTAGATCAAGACAAGAGATCAACAACGACTAGAAGAGCTACAACGGATCTATTCTAAAGCTGCTCATATAAAAGATGGAGCATTCTTGAAGAACAAAAAAGAGCCTTCCTGAAATCCTTCAAGGAGTGTACAACTGTGAGAAGAACCTTCACGCCACAAACACTCAGAGAAAGAGAGAAGAGCTCGAGCCAAAATATACAGAAGCTTTCAAGCAGAAGTCTTCATCGCCTTCAAGCCTTCTTCTCTTCCATTCTCCCTATGCTCATTGTAATCTTGAGGGAGAGTCTGTGACTGTGAGCTATGTCCATAGTGTTCATCTTGTATTAGCTCTCAGCCTTGTTCTTTCTTTTCTAAGAAAGACCCTTGTCCAGCTGTAGGACTGTATACAGTGTGTAACCTAGTTAGAGGTTAGTGTCTAGCAGAACCTTGTTGGGGTTTGTACCAACAGGACCTAGCTGGGGTTCAAGTCTAGCAGAACCGCACTGGGGTTTGTTCTAGGAGGTTTACTTCTGAACCTGTAAAAGAAGTAGGTTTGCTTCTGAGCCTAGAAAAGAAGTGGGCTGCCTTCTTGCCTGGGAAAGAGAAGAAGACCTGGTGGGGTATCCAGGGTGTTGTAGTGTCCTTGAGGGGGACTGTACCTTCGGTTAGTGAAATCCAAGAGGTTGCTTGGGGACTGGACGTAGGACTTCCATGTGGGAAGATCCTAAGCAGGATAAATTCCTTGTGTCCTTTGTGTGATTATTTATTTGCTTCCGCACTACTACTCTTTATCACACTAAACTAACCAAACCTTCAAGTGTAAATTTCTGTGTTTAAGTTTCTATTTCAGGTTTAAAAAAAAACCTATTCACCCCCTTCTAGGCTAGCTTGCTGCCATACCGAAAGGGCCAACAAGTGGTATCAAAGCAGGTCTCTGAACTTTCAAGAAGATCCAACGATCTTAGAGCAAAGATCCATGGCAGCTCAAGGATATGCTGAAGGCCAATTAGTCACCAGACCTCCATTCGTTGATGGAGAGGACTACCAATACTGGAAGATGAGAATGAATGCTTCATTCGAGGCACAGACTTTGATCTGTGGCAGGTAATTGAGGTAGGTTATTTTGTTATTGTTCCTGCTGAAGGCACTACTACTATTACAGCTGCAGATAAAAGTAAATTATCATTGAATTTTAAAGCAAAGAATTATTTATGTTGTGCTTTATCTAAAATAGAATTCAGTAAAGTATCCGCATGTATATCTGCTAAAGATATGTGGGACAAATTGAAGCTCACATATGAAGAATACCCACTACGGATGAAACACCTACTGATGCTCAAGTGTTTAAATAAACAAGACAGGAAGCTATAACTCCATCATCTCTAACTGTCGCCACTCAAGGGGAGCAACATGAAGCACCTCAGGAAGTTATCCTTCCACATGAAGAAGAAGAGATAAAGGAGGAATCTCAGATTGAGGGGGAGCCTCATATCTTTTTCAAAAAGGATATCTCTGAAGAAATAAGCGCTGAAGAAGCTTCTAATGATGAAAAGCTGAGGATAAGGCTCATAAAATCCAAGTAACTTCTCAGGAGACATCTTCTGTAAACAACTCCTCAGGTAGCTTCAACATTAAAGAAGAAAATGCCTATCTACTCTTGATGAACAAAAGGAAAAGGCATTCAAATGGGTATGGTTAGAGGATGCTAAAAAACATCCGATTGGTGATTACCAACTCTTCACTTCATTCCAATCTAAAGAGGAAGTAGTTATCCTTTAGTTTTAGTTTTCTGTTTTTATACCTCATTTCTGTTTGTTATATTCAGTAAACTACAATGCTACTAACAATGTTTGCAAGTTTTTTTTATATATAATAAAATCTTGAAGACTTGACAAACAACATGTCAAAGGTCAAGAGCAACAAGATCTGACTTGCCTCACATTAAGGGGGAGTCTCATGCTCAGCGGGAGCACAGATTAAGGGGGAGTCATTCCTTATCACTATTATTGTTGAACCCCTCTATGGTAAGAAATTCTCTCAAAGGGGGAGAGAAATCCATGGTAAGTTCCTTCCTTTTTGGTTAGTGACAAAAAAGGGGAGAGTTTGTATGAATTTTCGTAAACCTCTATGCTTTATATATTTTTATCAGAAAATTCGCATAAATTTTGTCATCACCAAAAAGGGGAGATTGTTGAACCACTTATGGTTGTCCTTATATTTTGGTGATAACAAAACTTATGATGATTTCATATATATCTTTGTTGATTAAATACTATTGAATATTTTGTTTCATCTGAGTCGCATCAATCTCATAGCAAAATGCTTAGTCTCACATTGATGCAATATGGCGCACTAAAATGCTAAATCGATGTTCATTCAATATACATCGATTTCTATTCAAAAGTGCCACATCGATTTCACTAACAACGATTTCATAAGTTACACAACGATTTGATCGTGTAACGATTCATTAAGTGAAACATGGATTTTATCGTATAACGATTTATTTTGTAAGCGCAACGATTTTCTAGGAAATCGATTCCATAACGATTTGATAAGTGAGCACAATGATTTCTTTAGACCGTAACGATTTCTTAAGTGAACGCATCGACTTGCCTTCACAACGATTTGTTAAGAAATCGTTCCCATAACGATTTCTTAAGTGATCACAACGATTTCTTCAATGATCATAACGACTTGTCTTTCACATCGATTTGTTCATAAACTTGCAACGATTTACTTGTAAATGAACAGCGATTGTATAAGTCATATTCACATAGATTTCTCTTGAATATTTTGAAAGTGTTTTGGCGCTCATTGAAAAGTCAAAATATCTTCTGACAGATAAAGCTGCATGCTTGATTCAAAGCAGTGTCCGAAAAAGATTTAACCTATCAGTTTTAGCATGTTAAGAGAAATACAGCAGAGTGCACTGTCATCGTGAAAACACTATTTTGTGCTGACACATTGCTCCATGCTCACATATTTCAAAGACCACCAAAGGTAGATCAAGATAAGAGATCAGCAACGACTAGAAGAGCTACAACGGATCTCTTCAACGGATCTATTCTAAAGCTGCTCATATAAAGATGGAGCATTGCTGAAGAACAAAAAAAGAGCCTTCCTGAAAATCCTTCAAGGAGTGTACAACTGTGAGAAGAACCTTCACGCCACAAACACTCAGAGAAAGAGAGAAGAGCTTGAGCCAAAATCTACAGAAGCTTTCAAGCAGAAGTCTTCATCGCCTTCAAGCCTTCTTCTCTTCCATTCTCCCTATGTTCATTGTAATCTTGAGGGAGAGTCTGTGACTGTGAGCTAAGTCCATAGTGTTCATCTTGTATTAGCTCTCAGTCTTGTTCTTTCTTTTCTAAGAAAGCCCCTTGTCCAGCTGTAGGACTGTATACAATGCGTAACCTACCTAGTGGTTAGTGTCTAGCAGAACCTTGTTGGGGTTTGTACCAACAGGACCTAGCTGGGGGTTTATGTCTAGCAGAACCTCACTAGAGTTTGTTCCAGGAGGTTTACTTCTGAACCTGTAAAGAAGTAAGTTTGCTTCTGAGCCTAGAAAAGAAGTGGGCTGCCTTCTTGCCCAGGAAAGAGAAGATGACCTGGTGGGTATGCAGGGTGTTGTAGTGTCCTTGAGGGGGACTGTACCTTCAGTTAGTTAAATCCCAAGAGGTTGCTTGGGGACTGGACGTAGGACTTCCATGTGGGAAGGGCCGAACCAGGATAAATTCCTTGTGTCCTTGTATGATTGTTTATTTGCTTCCGCACTACTGCTCTTTATCACACTAAACTAACTAAACCTTCAAGTGTTAATTTCTGTGTTTAAGTTTCTATTTCAGATTTCAAAAAAAAACCTATTCACCCCCTTTTAGGATAGCTTGCTACCATATCGAAAGGGCCAACAGCAAAGACCCTTTCAATCTCATGAACCCAGTGTTTCGCTGTATCTGGATTCGATCCTCCTGAATAAGTAGGTGACTGTAATCTCAGAAACTTCTCAACCCTGCATCACTGGTTCCTCTGCTACTAATACTGGTGGTGGTGGTGGCAAGGGTGCTACAAAAGGCACCTCCACTCCTAGCGGTGGCGGAACTGGAACTATAGGTACATTCTCTCCATCCCCAGATGGCACGGCAACAGGTGGTACCGACGCCTGCTGATCCATCCTTTTCTGAATATCAGTGAGGCTCTCCCAGATCCTTTCTATCATACATTGAGTGCTCTCCTCTAGATCATCTCCTCCACCACCCCAATCTCTTCTATCAGCCATTTCAAATGTCTACATAAACAAAACACCAAAGAAAAATAAACAACAAATTATCAGAAACCAGGGCCCCTACCAGCAGTATACAATGACCGAAATAAGGCTATGTATCTTTCTAGTTCTCTTATATTAACATGGACCTTGCTCTGATACCAACTGTGATGGAATACCTCATCCAAGTCCGTTAAACCGGTAACGTACTTGATCCGAGTCCATCTCCCGCGAACGGACCAAAGCCTCGCAAGGGATATCACACCACAGTCCGTGTAAATACAAAGGAACACACCATTTCATACATATATTTCACAAGTTTACATAGCCATATTTCCAAGAAAAGAGAAGGAGTACAAGAGCCTAGGGCATACCCGAGGTACAACTGAAGAAAGTAAACAAACTAGCTACACTACACTGCTGGAGCTGCTGACCCTGCACCGCTACGACGTGGCTCCGAACTGGACGATGGCCGAGAAATGTCCTCCTCACCCTCGCCTGTGGGGGGTAGGGGTGAGCCTCGCTAGTCACTTGATCAGTAGGGAACTCCCCCAACACTGAGCAAACCAAAAACACAGGTACAAAAGCAGTAAACTGCGCTAACAATTTATAGAACAACTAAACAAAATATTAAAGTTGTAAATGTACTCACCGTTTGCCGACTACGTACAAAAACTATAATAAATAAACGGCAAACCTAAACAAGTATACGAGCTAAAGTAGAGTCCGCCACACTCGAGCCACGTGAACTGGTTCGCGACACCAGTGACGACTCGGACAACACACACAGGTCTACCTCTCAGTCTCGCAGCCACGGACGAAAGGTCCAGCTGCTGCTCCACGTGAAAAGGTCAAGCAACTGTGGAGACCATCTAAACACCACTACCTACGGACCACACAGTCGCAGGCCCATGCCTACACCTCTAGAAACCCTAGCCTGGGCTCGCTAGAGTGAGCACTGGAGAAGGACTAGCTGGGGGCCAGTGTCGACTACTGGTGTCCGTACCCCCAACTATGAGCGCACTACAAGTGACCAAAAGATAAGTACGGCAATCAATGTCCCACTGTCGTCTTCCCTCAGCCAGACGTACAACTCAAACAAAGGAGTGAGGGTGTCTAGGTCAGACGACACAGACCTCGACGGTACAGCACAAGTACCGAGACAAAGCCCCAAGCTACAGCCTGGCTCATAGAGAACCTAGGGCACCCAACTGGAGAGGTAACCACGGTAGGCGTCGCACTACTCGCCACGTATACAAAACCACGTGCACGTCACACAAACCACGTGAAGACTCACATAACCGCGTGCACTAGTAGTCGACTACACGTGAACACCACGTAAACACATAAAGAACCAGCTAACCGTGTACCCAGTACGCTAGTCTCAAGCACTAGGTGCACCACAATTATCATTGCACCGCTCGATATCATTAAATATTCAATATAACAACATTTACATAAAAGCATGCTGGCGGCAACATCAACTGCCGTCGATGGGATGTAAACGGCAAGGTATCTGGCCGTCAATCTCCCAGCTGAAGAACCTGGCGTCAATCGATATTGACGCTAAGATCTTCGGTTATCAGCTTCACAGAAACCCTGGGCTGATATCTCAGGTATTCTCAGCCTTAAAATCAATAAAAAATACGAGGAAACACTTCCTTGGTATGCATGAATCCTAATCAATTCGAAACAACTGTTCTTCATTAATTGCTCAAACCACCCATAACCCCACATGAAGTACCTTTACCCAAAAACATAATTAACATGCAGATCCATGCGTTCCAGATGCATATCACGACCTAAAGGAATTAAAGGGATCATTCCCTACCTCAAAATGCACTTAAACCTCCTAAATCCTCCCGATTCACACCAAACCCTCCGTAAGCTTCTACGGAGATTACACCTCACTCCGGCGTTTCCTTGGCCAATTCGTCACCACCTCACGTTCCACGATCCTCCAACTAGCCTTCTGCAACCATTGGAAATGGTAGAGGAGCAAAGGCGTGAAAGTAGGGCGAGGGAGAGGGAGAATCCGAGTTGAAAAGCTGCCCTCGGGTAGACCTATATTCTACAGGTCGCACAGGTTGGCATCAACATGACTGCCGCCAGTTAAACCACCAAGGTTTAGACGTCCATATCTCTCTCGCCAAGTTCATAGAGTAAACGTCATATACATGGACGTCAACCCATGTCAACGACCACCCTAGGCCTCAACCTCTAATCACTGCAGCAGGTCCTATCTTGTTTCAGGACAAAACCTGCTCCAAACCTCGCGCGCACCACACAACCAAACCACATTGGCCTCACAATGGCCACCACAACCATACACACATGATCCATAAGGATCCGAAAAACACGCGATGTTACATTGACAATGTGATCATTGGCTTTCTGCTTAGAGCATCTGCCACAACATTTGCTTTTCCTGGATGATATTGGATCGTGAAGTCGAAGTCTTTGAGATACTCCACCACCTCCGCTGTCTCATATTCAAGTCTTGCTGAGAAAACAGATACTTCAAGCTTTTATGGTCAGAAAACACAATGAATTCTCACCATATAGATAATGACGCCATATCTTCAAGACGAAGACTACAACAGCTAGCTCCAGATCATGTATAGGATAATTATCCTCGTGCCTCTTCAATTGTCTAGATGTGTAGCATATAACTTTCCCCATTTTGCATCAGCACACAGCCGAGGCCGATCCCGGATGCATCGGTGTATACTTCAAAACTACCCCCAGCATCTGGCAGGGTCAATACGGGTGCTGAGGTAAGGTGCTCTTTCAATGCCCTAAAACATTCTTCACATTCATCAGTCCTGCAAATGGATTCTCCTTCCTGGTAAGCTTGGTCAATGGTACCGCTATCTTTGAGAAATCTTTAATGAAGCGACGACAATAACCCTAAACCCAGAAAGCTTCTAATCTCCGACACAGTTGCCGGCCTTTCCTAGTTCTTTACCGCCTCCTCCTTAGATGGGTCCACAGAGATTCCCTCCTTGGATATGATGTGACCAAGGAAAGACACTTCCTCCATCTAGAAATCGCACTTACTAAGTTTAGCATAGAGTTGATTATCTCGGAGAACTTGCAGAGCAACCTTCAAGTGTTCCTCATGTTCTTCTTTAGATTTGGAGCAAATATGGATGTCATCAATGAACACCACTATAAACTGATCCAAATATTGTTCATAAGTTGCATGAAAGCCACTGGAGCATTTGTTAAACCAAACGGCATGACCACGAACTCATAGTGACCATATCTACTCCGGAATGCAGACTTGTGAAATCTTCTTCCTTTATTCTTAGTTGATGGTAGCCTGATCTTAATCTATCTTGAAGAAATATTGTGCACCGGAGATCTGGTCAAATAGCTCATCGATGCGGGGCAGTGGATACTTATTCTTTATTGTCAACTGGTTTAACTGACGGTAATCAATGCATAGCCTCATTGTCCCATCCTTCTTCCTGACAAATAGCACTGGCGCTCCCCATGGGGATGTGCTAGGCCTGATAAAACCCTGATCTAGCAATTCTTGGATCTGTCTCTTCAACTCCTACAATTCAACAGGGGACATGTGATACGGGGCTTTTGAAACAGGGGCTGCCTCAGGGAGTAACTCAATGGTGAAGTTTACCTCCCGCTCAGGTGGTATACCAGGTAATTCCTCTAGAAATACGTAAGGATAGTCTTTGGCTATTGGAATGTCCTCTAGGGTTGGTTTCTTATTTTCAGTTGCCAAGACTGAAACTAGGAAAGCATCACAACCCCAGTTGATCAGCTTAGAAGCCTTTAAGAGGATATCAAGATAGCGTGTTTGTGATAACGGGTGCCAAGTAGTGACAGAGTTGGAAGGTTTGGTCTTTTGAAAGTGACCCTCCTATGGCGACAGTTTACATCGGCATCATATTCAATTAGCCAATTGACACCCAAAATGGCATCATATCCCTTCATGTCTAAACCGATAAGGTCGGCAGGGAGATTGTATCCTCCAATTATAGTTTCACATTTCGGCAAGTAGTGAGTGAGTTCGGATTCTGAGCCTAGTGGAGAGGCTACAGTGATCTTGGATTTCAAGGGTACATGTTTGACAGGTAGAGTTGCAGCAATGTGGTGGAAACAAATGAATATGCAGCTCCAGTATCAATAAGCACAAATGCAGGTTGCGAGTGTATGAAAATGGTACCTTCCACCATACCCCCTTCCTCGGGTAGGTCAGCTTCTATGACAGCATCAAGGCGTCCCTGACGCTTTGGTACATTCTAAGCTCTACCTAGCTGGTCCTTTAGCGTAGGACAATCAGGATACGGTGGTCACGACCTCCGCATTTCAAGCACACCCCGAACTTCTTCCAGCATTCTTCAGCTCGGTGCCCCAGTTTATCACAGAATTTGTAGTTTTCAGCCAACTGCCTACCTTCCACTTTGACTCTCTTGTCTCCAGCAACATCTCTTCCGGCATTCGGCCTCTTGTTATTGTTGTTGACGTTGTTGTTACGAAAAGTTGGAGCAATATTAGGTGCTCCCTTCTTGACGAAGATCGGCTTGGAGTTGTCCTTGCCCCTCATGCCCTCTACTTTGGCCATGGTGTCTTCTACCAACTGAGCTCTTTGGACCATCTCAGTGTAATTTGAATGTTGTGTGTTCCGAGCCTTTCAATGAACATGGGCCTGAGCCCATCCATGAACCGATTTGCCTTAAGTATTTCAGTTCCCACCAAGTGTGGGGCATACAAAGCAAGACGCGCGAACTGAGCCTCATACTCAGCCACGAACATTCCTTTCTGCTTCAGTGCAGCAAACTCCACTGCCTTTTCTCCTTGACTCTCTCAGAGAAATACTTTCCCCAGAATATCTCCAGGAATCCGGCCCACTCCAGTTCGCCAACATTAGGCAGGTGGCCGATGTGGCCTTCCACCATGCTCGGGCATACTTAGTGAATTGAAAAGTGGCCAGTACAACTTTTTCCCTATTAGTGCATTGCATGACTTGGAAGATCCTTTCTATCTCCTCTTGCCAGTTCTCTGCTTCGTCCGGATTAGGGGATCTAGAGAAACGAGGAGGGTTCAAACTCCTAAAATTGCGGTGCAGATCACTGGTTCTGTTTCTAACTGCAGCAGCCTGATTTCTAGCCTTAATCACATTTTGCAAGGCCTAAGTCAATCCAGCTACTGTTTCTTGCATAGCTTGCCATTGGTTGCGAGCCATTGCAGTTGAGAGCATGAGTTATGAGGGTTCCTGAGAAAAGGATGGAAACCAATTAATGTTTCTAGATACATTATAAAAGTCAATGGGTAGGAGTGTTTAATTCTTTCTAACATATTCTCAGTCTCTACCCATTCTCACCAGGTACTATATTTAATTTCTATGACCTAGGTTCCATAGGTATCTCTTATTCTTGAGAAATATATCCTATTTGGTTTTCCTAGGCTCTGATACCACTAAACTGTCACGTCCCGAGCGTTACGCAGCGGATATTAATAATGCAGAATAATTCGAGTCGATATCCCGAGACGTGAACAGTCGGCAAATAAGCCTCTAGTTAGCACGCACTAAATGTATAACAACATACATCATAATAGGGCCCAAATATGAACTCAACTAATCTTGTATTCAATCTCAACTCATTGTATTCCAAATGGAAACTATTATAGGACTAAGACTCAATAAAAAGGAAAAGTACATTTATTCCTCACTTCCTACTACATGAGTCTAACACTCAAAGCAAATTACTATAACTAGACTCATAGCTGGGACGCTCTACACTCGGACGCGTTCCCATCCTCGACTTGCTCTTCCTCATGAATGTCATAGTCACCTAGATTGGGTAAAAGTAGGGGATGAGCAAACTAGCCCAGTTGGATTTATATCTCATTGTGTGGGCAATGATATAGGTGATTAACAATTTAACTAGGTAAGCATGATGAATGTCATGATATGCATGTATGAAGAAAACTCGTTAAAACATGATACATGAAACAAGCTAGATAGAGAGATAATGATAGAACGAGATCTAGAAGGATATAACAAGATAGAACTAGCAATAGATCACTTTGTACAAGCACCAAGATTTCAGTTGATCTCAAGAACACAAGATATCACTAATTGCATTAAATGTAGGATGGCCATATCACCCAAGCAAGCAAGCACGCACGAGCACGATCATGTAACACTAATCAAGCACGTAGACACTAATGTACACCAAGAAAAGATCCATCAAGAATGTACACCATGACATGTGTATGTGGTTATTGTATCTATCATTCAACACGACACGCACGACTCCCAGCGCAGATGCAACGCCAGTAATCATTATACCCCATGGTTAACAGTATATTTATGACTCTCCGTCATTGGGGCTAGACTGGAGCCCTTAGACACTCGCCGTGCTTGGTCATCATCTCACTTAAATTTTAAATGTAGATACCCACAGTCATTAATAATGGCCAATGAGAGTTTCAAATGTAAGCATGTGTAATGTCATGTTCACGATGATGATAAGAACAAGCAATAAGCAAATTGAACATGATTTCATGAGAACAATGGTCGAAAGATAAATTGGCAGCATAAGGTACGATTTATACTTAATTCAATCTTTACATTAATGGCTTTAGTCTAGATTGTAAATCACATCACGAGAACAAGAAGAGAAAGGAAGTGCACACTATCTCCAGGGAACTTCAATGGTACAACCAACTCATCGGCCATGTGGGAATCCATGGTCAGGGGAGATTTACGGAGGCCTTGGAGAAAGGTCACTAGTCTACCGATTCAGAATGACCGGTAGTGAGCTTCCAAATTCCCAAGAAAGGGCTGCCTAACAGTGCAAGTGTGTAGTGATGTACGCATCTCAATCCACAAACCATCGGTTTTAACTTGCGGAAAACACTTAACATGATGGCGCGAATTGAACAATGCATTTAACTACACATGGGTTTACACGATTTTAAGATAATAATTATCATTTAAATCAAGCTAGAATGGTAACAAGAGTAAATCACAAGTTTCATGAATGATCATATCATTAAGAAAGCAATTAGAATAATATTCATGTAATTAAGGCTTTTTAAATAGGTTAATCACTTTTTGGCCATTAAATAAACCATCATGCAATGATCAGACCTAAGACATGTGAATTACACGCTAAATATCATATTTAAACAGACCTCAGGTATAGCGGTAAGATTTGCAAGAAAAATAAGTGGGGTTTCATGCAAAATTCTGAGATCGCGACGCACCCCAGTAAGGGTCGCGACGGGGTCGGGACAGAACGCGACAAGGGGATGTGAAGAACGCGACAAGGCAGTCAGAACAGGCAGAGAGATAGCGACGGGGCGCTCGTCGCGTTCAGAACGTGACAAGTTTGCTGTCGCGAAAAGACCTCAAAACGCGGACTATCGGGCCGTCGCGTTCATAGGGTTTGCGCGTGAATCCGACAGACAAAAGACATGTTCTTGGATTGTGGTCCAAGACTGCCTTATATTGATATAGGGGGCTTCGAAAATATAGAACAAATTGTACAGTGCATGAGAAATCACGAAACTAGTTTTAAACCAACCTAGACATGCAAGGGTGCTTCCAGTAAATTGGAATTAGAAAACAAGGATGGTTTCGACAGGCTTTAATCAAGTCAAACACAAACGTAAAAGCCAAGTGCAACCTGAAAATGTAGTTTCATGCAGCGACCCTCTTACCACGCTTATAACTCTCTAACTATTGACATTTAGATAAAATGTTTAACACAAGACATGACGAGCACAACTAGTAGAAAAATGTTCATGTTGTGGGTTTGCTCTAATTCGGTCTTCAATCATATGCAACATATAAATAACGGGAAAAGCTCTAACAGTGCGCGACTTTGGCAAAATGTTTATAATTCAAATATACTAATTTAAATTTGATGAAACCAGTGGGAAACAAAAGTTGATGCTCTACACATTGATATAGGATATATTAAGGTTTGGCCCAAGAAAGCCTACCTTTTGGTTAATGAAGTCCCATTTTTCCAGAAAACCCATGTTCAGACCACTTGTAGGAAACGCTTAATACTCCGTTTATACTGTATGGAATTTGGGCATTCCACTTGAGTCAGAACGTAGACTTGACCCTCTTTCCAGGGGTATAGGCCTTGCATGGTTTGGTTATGGTTTGATGCACCTTTGGTCGACTTTAAGTGGACGGTTTGTGCAGGTCGCAGCAGACGAGAAGGGGAAGAAGAACGGCTTGGTGTTGACGATCTCCTGCTCCCAAGCCGCCAAGAACTCCTCCACACGACCCCAACAAGATGTAAACTCATCCCCAAGGGTTTGGTGAAGAGTATTTAAGCAACCAAAGTGTTTAGGAGTCCTATTGTAACTAGGAAAGAAGAGTTGCGGTTTTGGCTTGTTAGTTTCCTAATTTGAGGATTTCTTCCTCCATTAGAGTGTGTGAGGCTTTAGGAAATCTCCCTCCATAGTTAAACACGAATTGGATTGCCAAGAATGCAAGATCTCTTCCCAATTCAACTCTAATTACCTCTTTCTAATTTCAACTTATTTAGAGTTACGAATTTCCATGCATTTTCTAGCTTTATTTGATTTTTGGGCCATTTGTGGTCCATTGGCCCAATTATGATATTGGGTCATTAATATATAATGTTGGAAGTCTCTCCAACATATTTATTTAATTTATTGTCGTGTCGGGTTTCTGTGCTAACGGTTTTCCGACTTGTTTCCTAATTTCGATAATCGGTCACAATAACTATTAAACCTAGCCCAAATGTTTTTTTATGACCCAAATTCTTTAATAGGCCATTAGGAGATATTATTTGAAGTCCGTATATGATTTTTATTTATTTTATGACTCATCCAAGTATGTGTAATAATGATTTTTTGACTTATTCATTAATTACGATAATAACTTGCGAAACACTTTAAACTTGGCTAATACAATTTTTCGTGGCACGAATTTCTTTGTGAAACATTTAGTAATAATGTTTGGGGTCGATTTATAATTTTTATGAAATTTTCTAATGTGTTTTAGCACATACGATAATGATAAGTATGTCTAAATACTTTGATATTATGGAAATTATTTATTTCCATTTATTTTGAATTTTTATGTAATTAAAATTCCTGGGGTTCTACAGTCCTTGTGAAGAATTTGGAACCATTCTGAGAGTGTCAAGGGGTGATCCCAGGGAGGAAACCTGGTTGACCTGGCATTCAGAAACTTATTATATAAGGTCTTGTGGCCCTGAGCCCATTGCTCTTCTGTTTTGGCTTCAGCCACAGAAAAGATTTTGGAATTTTCATATTTTGATAGAGAAGTGAGAGGGAGAATGATATTTAGGTGGTCTGTTAAGTTGAGATATGGAAGACCAAAGAGAGTGGCAAAAGTAGTTTCTGAAGGAATTCTCTATACAACGGTTGGTTTTATTATCTACTGTAAGTGAAAACCAAAGGGGTGGATATCAAGGTTCAGAAGAAATTGAATGAGTGGAAGTTAGTCTTTTTTTCTTAGGGACAGGGCTAGAAGAGCTTGTCCTATGAACATGAGTACTAACTTTTAAAACTAAACGGAGGATAGCTACTTCAAATTCATCTTTGATGTCCCTAAGGAAGGAGGCATCAATTTGAGCACTCTCCGAAATAATAGAGATAAAAGAGGGAGGAGTAGGAGGATGAAGGAAGGAATGAGTTGTAGAAGAAGGAACATTAGATGGTCAAAAGTAGGAAGGACCAGAAGATGAGGTTCCAGCTAATGAGGAGGTTGGAGGAACTTCAAAAGAAGGAGGAGGTGGAGGAATGTGAGTGGAGGAGGCAGGAGATGAGGAGGACTGGGAAGGAAATGGTGTAGGAGAGGAAATAGTTCTTGGAATGGGTTGTTTTGAAAGTGGTAGGGGCTGGTGGTGCTAGGGAGGATGACGGTGGAGAAGGAGGGGCTAGAGTTGGAAGAGGAGAAGAACTGGGGGGCTCAGAGGCTACAACTTGTTCTTCTGCTCTGACAGGCTCAGCCACTGATTCCACTAGCCCGGGTGGCCCAGACATATCCTCTGTTTGCCCTGATGGCCCAGACTTCACAGCCTCAGCTTGCCCTGGAACTGCCTCTTCTTCAACAATACTTGGCCCTGATGGCCCTGAGCTGCTGGCAGGTGCTGCAGGAGGAGATTGCACCTTCAAAATATCCGAAATAGTAGCTATAGACTCTTTAATGCTGAGGAGCTCACTTCTTACCCAACGAAAGGCATTTCTAATCATGCCCATTTCCTTAGCTGCAGTGCTCTGGCTCATAAAAATTGATGCGATGTCAGATTGCACAGGGCAAAGTATTTTTCCTTGTTCATCCAGTCTTGAAACAATAGGCTTCAGATTGGCTTCCTGGTGAGTAGAGGGATCTTCGGAGTCACTTCTTTCCCTTTTTCACTTGGCCTAGTAATGGGCTCCACATTCTCTATATTTACATTTTATTCTTCTGATTTAGAAGGGCTTGTTAAAACACTTTCTCTAAACTGATCTTCAATAGGGGCACTAGCAGTGTGCTCCCCCTGAGGCTGTGCTTCCTTCTCAAAAGATTGCTCCCTCTGAATAGGAGCATCTTTCATCTGCACATCCTCACTGTGGCCTGCTGCCACAACCTCAGACACAATTTCTTACTCCCCCTGAACGGGAGCTTCTTCCATCACAACATCTTCAATGTGGCCTGATGCCGCAGTCTCTAGACAGACTTCTACAGTCATCTGCTCTTGCTCTCCTTGAGTGCTGGGAAAGGAATCAAACACACTTCTAAGGACTGAAGCTACCATGGAAGTGGGGGTGACAACCTATTCAACCGGTCCAACGGGCTCAATGTGCTCTAGAGGAATGTCCTCAATCCTGCTTTCACTGACTGCAGGAACCTCAACACTGACTTCTGTTGTTGCTATTGCTGATTGGTCTTCCTGAACCACTGGAATTTCGGCCCTGACCATTTCCTGCTGCTCTTGGACTGCTGGCACTTCTTCCCTTGCATCCTCTTGTTGCACTAGAATTGCTGGTTCTATTGTTGCTACCTCTATTTGAGCTGCCTCTTCTTGGACTTCTAGGGCTTTGCTAATAATGGCCTCGCCCTCTGCTGCTGAAGTTTTGGTCCAAACTCCAGCCACAAGAGAAAATCCACTCTTTATTAAGTTCGTGCTTCGAATAGCTTGACCCATCTTCTCAGAGACTACCCCAGTCAATTAATCCCATAGTGCTAGAGTATCTTGGTCAGTAGGTGAGCATATGGGAGGGACACATTCAGCTTACTTTTCTTCTCCCAAATTTGAGCAGTTGCAAATTTCATCAGCTCCAAGATAACTTCTGCCATGTTGATACTCTTGTTTTGAATGGCCCAGAACATCATGTCGGAGTCCGCCTTGGTGTAGGTGGAGAAGGTGGCACTCCTGGGAACCAAAATTTGACAAACAATGAAATGCAATGTCCTTTTGAATGCGTTCAACTGATTGATGTCAATCTTCCCATCTTTCAACTTGTATTCTGGACCAACGATTCCCAATCCTTTGGCTTGAATATCCACACTATCTACCCCTCTATGGCAGGAGGTAGAAACTTCAAACAACGACTCCAACAGCACATAAGGGATGCGAATCTGGGTTCCTTTGACCATGGATGTCAAGGACCCGTCTTCCTCAGGCTTCAAGCAAACATAAAAAGCTTTAACCAGGTCCGGATAACTTACCTCTGATAGAGTTTCTAACTTGGTCCACTTCATTCTTTGCATAGCTGCAACAATGTTGTGCATCCCATTCTTCTCTAGATTAGCAATATCAACTGCCTTGTTCTCGCACATCTTCGTCTTCACAGTTGTAAACCTTTCCTACTGCTCTGCGCTGAGGAAAGCAGCCCCATAGCCCCCGACGGTGCCGAAAACTCTAGAAACGGCCATGGTTTTGAGCAATAGAGGGTTTTGGAAGGTCGTGAAGAAGATTGGAGCAAAATCCCTCAGGAAATTTTTCGCGGGAGGGGATGGAAGCTTTGAAATCTCACAGAGTCGATGTCGGAGTCGATAGGGCTTATCGTCTATGGCAAGTTGAGGGAGATGAGAGTGGGAGGTGAATCGTTATGGCACAGATTTTGGGTTTTATTAGATAAAGATAAAGTGACTTTTGAGGAGATGGCACCATAAATGCGGAAACGACAGAAAAGAGACAGGTTCGAGATGAATCAATACGTTCAAACCACTGAACCGTCACAGATATTTATGATGCAAGCAATCTTTAAGGATTTTTCTCAAATTCATGGGAGAGAATAATTATTATTCTGAAATAATTAGTATTTCAGTTACATACAGATGAATCTATCACAAATTACACATGCCTAATTCCCTTCTAAGAGACGTAAATCTCTCTTCAGGTAAGGCCTTTGTGAAGATATCTGCTAACTGATTTTGAGTATCAATAAAGGAAATATCTATATTACCATTGGCTACATGATCACGAATAAAATGATATCTAACCTCTATATGTTTTGTCCTTGAGTGCTGAACTGGATTCTTGGTGAGATTAATTGCACTGGTGTTGTCGCATAGCAAGGGAATTGTCTTGATGTGTAATGCATAATCCTCAAGTTGCTGTTTAATCCATAGGAGTTGTGTGCAACAGCTTCCAGCAGCCACGTACTCAGCTTCAGCTGTTGATAGTGCTATTGAGTTTTGTTTCTTTGAGGACCACGAGATCAGACATCCTGCAAGAAATTGACAACATCCAATGGTGCTTTTTCTATCGACCTTGCATCCAGCATAGTCAGCATCAGAGTATCCTACTAAATTGATTACACATAATTTTGGATACCATAATCCTAGATCATGGGTTCTAGGTAAATATCAAAAAATCTGTTTGACACTAATTAAATGAGACTCTCTAGGGTCTGCCTGATACCTAGCACACATACATACACTAAACAATATATCAGGTCTACTTGCTGTCAAATAAAGTAATGAACCTATCATACCTCTGTAGAGCTTTTGGTCTACTTTCTTACCATCTTTGTCACTGTCTAGCCTTGTAGATGTGCTCATTGATGTTGACAGTGGCTTGGCATTTTCAAACCCAAATTTCTTCAATAATTCTTTGGTGTACTTTGCTTGACAAATGTGTGTTCCTTCATTTCCTTGCTTGATTTGCAATCCGAGGATGTAGTTGAGCTCCCCCATCATGCTCATTTCGAATTCTTCCTGCATAAGCCTCTCAAAATACTTGCAAAGAGATTCGTCAGTAGAACCAAATATTATATCATCTACATAAATTTGTACAAGCAATATATGTTTCATTTTAGACTTAACAAATAAAGTACTATCTACTTGACCACTGATAAAACCATGATTCAATAAAAATGCACTGAGCCTTTCATACCAAGCTCTAGGTGTCACGCCCCGACGCGGAATATCGGAGCGTATACTAGACATCAAACCATTGCACATTGAATAATACTAAAGTAAATCTTTCTCATTAATAACTTTTCAAATGTCTAGTTACAACCACTAATATCAGAGCCATTCTATAGGGCCCAATTACATTGCAATAAAAGGAAATAACTAACTACAACTCTAAGATAACATAATGACTCGAGGGTACTCCTGGCTTCACTCTTGGTCATTCCCTTCCTCGTGAGTGTATGTGTCATCCTTGGTCTCACCTGAGAACACAACATCAAATAACGTAGGGTGAGCGATAACGCCCAGTAGGACTTAAATCTCAGGCTCAAGCAGGCTTTAAATAATTAACACATTTAATGGCAGAGTATCTAAAGATAGTAGGTACAAGAGAGTCAAAATATAGCAAGAGATAGCACAATAGGTAACAGGATAGCACAGTAGCAAGAGATCGAGTATAGTTTCTAAAAATAGCACAAGTATCGTGTAACACCCCGAAAATTAGCAATTTAAAAAAAAATTCAGAAAGATAGAGGGATAAAATAAATAAACGTATTGGAGAGACTTCCAATACCATATGTTAATGACCTATGAACACGATTGGGCCAATAGAGCATATTTGGTCCAAGGATATGAATAAACTAGGACAGGAAATTGCCCAGAAATTCGTGTATGTAATTATGCAGTAATTAGTGAGGATAATTTAGGGTTAAATTATGGATTAGTAGTCATGTAAGGTAAGCCAAAACCGAACTCAATCCCAATTGGTGGTTTCCTAAACCTTGGCTACCTCTTTTGGGTAAGGGAATCCTAGATTTTCTGGAAACTAGGAAACAGAGCTCGTAGCCCCTTTCCTAGTATCATTAGGACTCTTGACAACATCCTAAAACTATAAGAACTCATCCCTAAACTATTGGGGAAGGTTTAAGAACGAAGTTGGAGTCGTTTGGAGGCAAGCAAGAACATCTGAGGAGCAGGAGAAAGGCTGGGAACCCGGAGCTTCATCCCCTGCATCTTCTGTTGCATCAAGAACATCAACGGGTTTTAGATCTTCGTAAAGGTAGGTGTTCTCGGGCCAAGATTAATGAAAACCAATGCCAACATGTAGTTCTTTGAGTCTAGGATCATTTGCACTTTATTTTCCCAATTTTCATGGAGTATTCATCGTGTATTGGTGATTTTCCCGAAGTCTTGCATAGTTAGGGTTTTTCCCGTTCGTCATATTGTGCACATGATTCAAGACCAAATTTGACTAAACCTTCTTCATGAAAGTTCTTTTATTTGAAGTCACGATCATCTTCTATGTTGGATGTTTTGTCCAAAGGTTTTTCGTTAGAGAGTTAGGAGCATGATAAGAGAGTCTCTGTTTGATACTGTGATTTCGGGTTTCACTTGATTTTTGTTCTTCACATGTTTTCTCTGGATTAGAGACTGAATTTGATCAAACCCTCAACATAAAAATTCTTCTACTAGTTGTCTTCTTCATCTTTCATGTTGAACATTTTGTCCAAATGTCAATCGTTAGAGAGTTATAAGAGTTCGAAGTGAATCGCTGCATGGCATGTGTTTTCGGGTTTCACATGACTCTTAAGTTTTGTTCTGGAAGCCCTCTAGTGTCGACACTGCCTCATCTAGTGTCGACACCCTGTCCCAAACAACCCAGAGAGTGTTTTGGGAAAGCCATCTAGTGTCGACACTACCTGTCTCTAGTGTCGACACACTGTCCCAGTTTTTCCTGGAAGTTCTGGCAAAGCTATCTAGTGTCGACACTACCTGTCTCTAGTGTCGACACACTGTCCCATGTTTTCCAAAAGGGTTCTAGAACCTGTCTCTAGTGTCGACACTACTTGAACTAGTGTCGACACTACCTAACCAGTTTTGCATGATTTTGTCTTGTGTTTAGAGCATGGTGTCGACACCACTTGATCTAGTGTCGACACTACCCTTACAAGATTTTTGTATAATTTGGGTTTGTTCATTTCATGATGTCTACAAGCATGTACATGATGTTATATAGTATGCATGGACTTAAAATAAATCAAACCATTGAAGGAAATGGTAATGATACGAATATGATTCTAATGTGTAATTTTGATTGTTCTTATGATCATTGGATTATCTTATGATCTTGCTTATTGTCAATTGATAAGATAAGAATATGATATGAATGTGGGGATGAATACATGATTAGTATGGACATGTTAGTGGTGTTATTGTTATGATTTGCATATGAGTTTCATGGTTACATGTTTTCCGGTGTTCAATTGATTAGTTGTCATATGCATGCATGTTAGGAAAGTACATGTCCTACATATGATCTGTCTTTAGAAACACCCTCATGTCAAGACATTAATGAATTATGAAATATAAGATACGTCGTTATCCTGCCTTGTTCTTTTGAGCTGTTTGTCATTCCTTGACTCTATGAGTGATCATGTTCCTTTTACTATGAGCTTGTCATTGAAACTCTGTGGCCATAATATGAATATGTTTGTTCGGCACATCGTGGGACTCCGGTCCAAAACTTGATACAATGCCTGTGCAATAGGGCCCTGTCCGGTCCTGGGGAGGAGCGCCCCAACGTACTTGTTAACCGAGGGAGTATGGATTCTTGGTGCTTGGCATAGCACACCTGACATGCAAGATTGTGAATATGTGCCTCCTGTTTGACTTGATAAGTTTGACTTGACATGATATGATAAGTTTGTTCTTGTGAACACATTAACTCTGCTTGAATATGGCCAATCTCTTCTGACATGATTTTATTCTTGAATTATCCGTCCGTTGTATATGGAACTCGACAATTGATCTGATATGATATCCGTTCTACTTTGCTATTCAACTTGTTAGAAAAGCATGCATTGTCAGCATACTCATAAGCATATCTGCCTACTTAAATTGTTAATCATGTATACTAGTGCCCGCACGTGATTGAGATATAAATCCTACTGAGCTAGTTCGCTCACCCCTATCATCCTGCCCTTTTTCAGGTAGTGATGAAGAACCAGTGGAGTCAGATGGGACTGGGCAAGAGTGACGAGCACCCGTCCTAGAATAGATGACAGTTTAGAAATAGAAATTTGAGTAGTCTATGTAACAGTGAAACTTTTCTGAAAGTTTATTTGAATGATGGACCCTTTGGTTAATTCTTCTTATGTGAGGTTGTATCTAGTTGAATGAAATGAATTAATGTATACTATCGGTGACCATATTATAGTCTTGAATGTGTTATTATATTCGATTGTGATTCTGCACTGTTCAACTGTGATACGCCGGTTTGTATCATTCACGCCACCCGGTATTTATTCCGCTGCTGAATATTCAGGGTGTGACATATCGAGTATAGCACGAATAGCAGGATGGCCATAGCACAACTAGCACAAGTATAATAATAGCACGACGAGTATAGCACTTGTTTGTCATTCTAGACATCGAGAGAGTATAGCACGTTTGTGTTTTGATTGTCATATATATAGTCGAGATAGATAGTACTTGAGTGTAATGCCAAACACTCTGATCATTTAACTCCCATGGGCACTAGCACTTTCGGGCGCACATCCCAGGACCAGATCGGGCCCTTTATAAATTGCCAGGCATTAGTTATATTGTTTATCTTTAGACAATCAGTCAATGGTCAATATAGAGTACCAAGAAGTAGATGAGAGCACTAGATGAATAGACAAGATAGTAGAGTGAACGTGAATAGATGAGCGAGTAGAGTACAGATGAGAGCTAGTGGACATTGCACGTAATGCGACGAGTAAACAGGCGATAGTAACAGTTGCACAACACGCGCACTTGGTGTTGGCAGTCAGGTGGAACTCACGACCCTACCACTGGCCATGTTAAGCACAGGTCCAGATGGTCCGGCTTGATTCAAGACGAGAGTGAACTTCTAATAGCAGTTTGGATCATATCGATCCCTAAAGGTGTAATGGGTGTTAGGGTACATCGGCTCGTCGACCATGTGGGAATCCATGATCAAAGGAGACTTACGGAGGCCTTGTGCAAGGGTTCACTAGTCTGGCAAAAGGAATATCCGACGGAGAGTTCACCACAAGCCAAGTAAAGTGTGTATATAAAAACAGGTGCTCGACGTTCTAGAGGAATTCTAGAACAGTGGAGCGTCGATATCGGTATATAAACAACGCAAGAAACGAATACAAGTCCTTTAAAATACGGCAATTAATATACTTTAATGCAATAAATTACCAGATACATTTTGAGATATTTTATGCAAGATTTCAGCAATGTATGGATGGTTCATGTGTGTGCACGTGTAAGAGAAATCATAGATAGAAAAGAAGTCGTGAATTTGTATTTTAAAGCATTCAATATAGCTCCATTTTAAAACAGGTGTTTTTACTGCGTGTATGACTATTTTAAAACAGAGCAATAAATTTTATGGATTTTCATCAAAAATCCTGTGAACGCGACGTACCCATGTAAGAGTCACGACAAGGTCATGATGGAACGCGACAGGGTCCTGTACGGGTCACGACAGGGCTGTCTGCTCAGGTGGCCAGAACGCGACGGGGTCTCTGGTCACATTCAGAACGTGACAAGAGGTTGGTCGTGAGGGCCCTGAGAACATGGCGTGTCGAGCCGTCGCGTTCTCAGGTACTTCACCTGAGTTCGAGCGGGAAAAATGTTCTACATCGGATTGCGTGCCAACTTGACTTGTTTAGACACAGGGTACTTTGAAAATCATAACTAGTTACATAGTCAATGAAAAATCATGAAACAAGTTGCAAATTAAACTAGACATGTAAGGGCACTCCAGTAAATCGGAATTAGAGAGAGAGCATGGTTCATACAGTGTTTGAACATGAGCAAGAACGAGTTATTCAGAACATGACACAGAGAGAAAGATTGATTAAATTCGATCAACATGCTCTATGAAATTTAGGGCTTTTAGGGGCAAAAGATCCCTAACAACATGAAGTATCTACAGTAAGAATTTCGTTGAATGGGATCAAGTATTCATAGAGATTTGAATTAAACATGATGTCTCGAGGTTATCATGTTTGCAGAACTTCTAAAATCAAGAACAAAAGATTGGCTCGATGAAAACGAGGGAATCAAGAGGCTTTTGTTCCTGGTGATTGGAACTACCTACAGACGAGTTTAATTTAATTTTGCTCGTGAGAATGCCTACCTTTGACTCGATTTATCTTCTAGGGCTTAGAACTCCAAGAACGAAGGAAGAAGCTTCATGGATCTTCCTCTCCTCGATTTCTCCTCCTCCTTGGCCTCTTCTCCACGTCCAAGAACCTTTAGCAATGAGCTAGGGTCGGCCAAGAGGGTTTAAGAGGTGTATTTATGCATGTATGGGTTCCTATTCCTACTTCTATTCTAATTGCTCTTTAATTACGAGATTTACTAAATCCAACCTTCCTTCCTTGCTTTCCAACCTCTATTTAGGTTAGGATGGGATCTAAACTCGTGCTAGACTATATGGAGTAGGTTTAGGAATCCAATTCCAACTCTAATTGCCACTTTTATTGCTTTAATAACCCCTTTCCAATGAGGAGATAATTAAACTCTGAATTTAGGGTATTTTCTTATTATTCTCCCTTTGTAAATTCATATTTTGACACAATAAGTTCTAGAGGATCCATTAAGCAAAGCCCATTACTCTTTTCCATTTAATGGGTTTTATTTAATAATCTATTCATTGAATATCCCTTTAGCTGAGTTTTTAATTTATTATTTAAATTTTCATTTTTTTTTCAAAAATTCAAGTTGCTACACTAGGTGCTTGCTTTAATCCATACAATGCTTTATACAACTTGAAAACTTGATTTGGAAAATCAATATCTTCAAAACCGGAGGTTGTTCTACATAAACTTCCGCCTTTATATAACCATTTAGAAATGCTGATTTAACACCCATTTGAAAAAGTTTTAAACCCAATGCAGATGCATAAGCAAGTAAAATCCTAATTGCCTCAAGTCTAGCCACTGGTGCATAGATTTCATCGAAATCTATGCCTTCCTATTGGGAATAGCCTTGAGCTACCAATCTGGCCTTGTTTCTTGTGATCACACTAGCTTCATCCAATTTGTTCCTGAACACCCATTTGGTGTCAATCACAGGATGATCTGATGGTCTTCGAACAAGGGACCATACCTTGTTTCTCTTGAACTGATTAAGTTCATCTTGCATGTCTAATATCCAAGATTCATCAGACAGTGCTTCATTGACTGTCTTAGGCTCTATTTGAGATACAAAGGCTAAATAATCACATGGGATTACGTTACCTCTAGTTCCTACCCCAACCGATGGATCTCCAATAATGTTATCCAAAGGGTGATCCTTCTTGTATCTCCATTCTTTTGGAAGATCATCATGTGATGTGTCTTTTTGTTGTAGATCTTCCAAGGGTGGATCTTCCTTGTCCTCGATGGATGAGTTCTTTAATTTCTTGGATAATTCATCTGCATCATCAACATCACTATCTACTTTCGTTCTCACGGAAGGGTTAGTCTCATCAAAGATAACATGTACAGTTTGCTCAATTAATAAACTTTGCTTATTGAATACTCTATATCTTTTGGGTTTAGAAGCATACCCCATAAATATACCTTAATCAGACTTTGAATCCAGCTTACCAATATCTCTTTTTCCATTATTGTGAATGAAGCATGGACATCCAAAGGTTCTGAAGTGACTGATCTTTGGCTTCTTCTGCTTGTAGAGATCGTATGCAGTCTTCTTCAGGATTGGTGTGATCATTACTCTGTTGATTATGTAACATGCTGTGTTGATGGCTTCGGCCCAGAAATACCTTGGTAAGTCATACTCTGACAGCATCGTTCTAGACATATCCAATAAGGTTCTGTTCTTTCTCTCAGCAACTCCATTTTGCTATGGTCCTTGGTGCTGAGAAATTGTGCTCTATCCCTTGATCATCACAGAACTTAGCGAATCTCTCGTTCTGAAACTCTCCTCCATGATCTGATGGAATACTGACAATATGTGTACTTCTTGTCTTTCTACACTTTCTTACTGAAGCTAACAAAGCTGTCAAACGTGTCATCTTTGTGCTCCAAGAAAGATACCCAAGTAAATCTTAAGTAGTCATCCACTATGACGAGTCCAAAGTTCTTTTCACCAAGACTTGTGGTCCTCATCGGCCCAAATAGATCCATATGCAGTAGTTCCAAAGGTTTTGAGGTTGTTACCACAATCTTTGACTTAAAGGATGATTTAGTGTGCTTTCCTTTTGCACACGGTTCACAGACACCTTCCATTTTTGTGCTTACTTTGGGCAGACCTTCCACTAAGTTTCTCTTGATTAGCTTTCTTATTGCATCCAAGCTACAATGACCCAATCTTTTATGCTAAAGCTCCACTAAATGATCCTTGCTTGCGGCAAGGCACACATCCTGATCTTTTAATTCTTCCAAATGAAGTACATAGAGATTCTTCTATCTGTAGGCTTCAAACACAGTTTTACCATCTTTTAGAATGCTGCTTCCTGATTCTTGAAACTTGATTTGATGGCCTTTGTCGCACAGCTGGCTGATGCTGATTAGATTATGCTTGAGTCCTTTCACGCATAGAACATCCTCTATGAGAGTCCTGCCTTGACTGCCAGCTGTTCCGCTACCAATGACTGTCCCTTTTCCATTATCTCTATATGTTATTGTGCCTTCTTCAGCTTTGAGATGGGAGAACAACTTTCTGTTCCCTGTCATATGCCTTGAGCACCCGCTATCCAGGTACCATTTAGATGCTCGAAGGCTTCCATGCAGTGAAAACACAAAACTTTAGGTACCCAAGTTCTTTTGGGTCCTTGCTGGTTAGTTTCTTCATTTTTCTTCTTAATTATCCATCTTTTATGTTTAGTTGGACATGCTATTTTAATATGACCTAATTTGTTGCAGTGGCTACAACAAGTTATTTTACTTACTTTTTCAGTTGGAATATATTTAAATTTTGACTTGTATGCAGTGTCTTATTCGGCTACAAATTTAGGTGTTAGATATATTTTAGGATGTACTATTGTTTCTTCATTATCGGAAGGAGTGTATCCTAAGCCATATTTCTTCTTTCCTGACCTTCTAGCTCCTTTTAGTATTAATGTTGTTTTTCCACTTGTAAATTTTTCTAACGTACTCGATAACTTTTCATTTTCTTCTGTTAGTGTGTTAATTTCTTGATTTAATTTATTTATTGTTTCCTAGTTTTTTAGTCTTGCTATTTGTGCATTTTTATTTTTCAAATCTTTACAAAATAGTTCATTTCTTCTTTTTAGTTTAGTAACTTGCCTTTCTAGTTGCTCATTTTCAGGTTTTAGATCTGAATTGGTGTTTTCTAAGCAAGTATGATTTTTCTTCGTAGTTTTTAGCAGTTTACATGCATCTTTATATTTGCTATACAGCTCATTCAAAGCATCTTCTAAACTATCCGAATCAGATTCGTTACAAGAAGTAAAAGAGGAGTTAGAGGTTACCTTTTCCTCGATATTTGCCATGAAGGCCAAGTTGGTCTTTTCTTCTTTTTTTCGCTTGAACTTAACTCACTGTTTGAGTCACTGTTGTTGTCCCAAGCTGCTGCCATGGCCTTCTTCTTGTATTTTTTGAATTTTATAGTTGAATCTTTCTTTCTGACTTCAGTCTTTTTTAGTTTGGACACTCGGCCTTGATGTGTCCTGGCTTCTTGCATTCATAGCAGATGGGCTCAGCTCTCTTTGTGTCCTTGCCTTCGGCCTTCTTGAAGTATCTCCTTCCATATTGGTACTTCTTCTTCGCAAGCATGCGCTGTAATCTTCTGAATAGAAGCGCTTCTTCATCATCACTACCTTCATTGCTGACTTCGTCCTCAGATTCTTCGTCAAAGCTACCTTATGTAGCCTTGAGTGCATTGCTGTGCTTTTTCCTGCTTGAGGATTCTCCGAGCCTCTCCATGTTGATCTTATGAGCCATGAGTGACCCAATGACATTCTCTTTAAGTCATTGGCCTCTTCTATTGCCGTTACTTTTGGAGTCCACGGGGATGGAAGGGTTGTTAAGATCTTTCTGACCATATCTCCCATTTCGTAGCTTTTTCTAAGACCAGCCAATCCATTGGTGATATCTGTAAATCTGCTATACATCTGTGTGATTGACTCTCCTGACTGCATCTGCAATCTCTCATATTGAGTCACCAAGATATCTATTCTTGTCTCTTTCACTTTATTAGTCCCTTCATAGGTAATCCTCAGCTTCTCCCACAATTCCATTGCAGATTTGCAGGCAGAGATCCTGTTGAACTCCTTCTTGCTAAGAGCGCAACACAGTATACTCTTGGCCTTGCAGTTGAGAGAAATCTTTTTCTTATCATCTTCTGTCCATTTATCTTTGTCATTAGTAACTAGAAGATCTTCTTCTTCTATAATTGACCATATTTGATAATAGTGCCCTTGAAGAAAGAATTCCAATCTCGTCTTCCAATAGGTGTAGTCTTCACCTTCGAACAATGGTGGTCTGTTGACGGACTGACCTTCGAAATGACATTGAGCTGCCATTATATTTTCTCTTTAGATCATTGGATCTTCTTTGTCGAAGAGACTTAGCTCTGATGCCACTTGTTGCCCAGCTAGCAAGCCCAGAGGGGGGGTGAATGGAATTCTTAAAATATGATTATCTAAATCTGTCAACAAAAACGTTCACACAAAACACTACGTTTGACTGTTAGTGTTACTAGTAAAGAAAACAACAATCACAAACAAGCAACCGCACTACACAAGGATTTTAACCTGGTTCGGACCTCCTCTCCACAAGAGTCCTACATCCAGTCCCTGAGCAACAACTCATGATTCCAGTACCCAAGGGTACAGTTCACCTCAAGGACACTTGTACATCCAGCCGCAGCTGACCTTCTCTTCTTCACCTAAAGAGGAATACAACACCCTGGAACCCAGGTCTTTCTTCAACACGAAGGGAATAAAACCACCTGTTTCAACAGGTCCTCATTTCACCCCAGAAGAGGAACTACATAGTAGTGTGAATAAAGGCAAACTATCCCTAGACCTGATTTACAACAAGTATCAGATCTGAGGCTGAGACTGAGAGAGAAAGATCTACAAAGGCGAAGTCTCTCAGAATTCAAAAAGGCTCTCTAAAAGACACAAAGAGCAAGAGCTACAAGGATTGGAATGGATAAAGGCTATTCTTCTAAGACTGTTTGGCTTGAACGCTTCTCTATCAAGTTGATCGTTTCAAAAGTTCTTCCTCAAAAGTTATCTTCCAAGAGTCTTGAGCCTTGTATTTGTATCTTCTCTTGAGGAAGTAGCCGTTGATATGTCCATTATCTCTATGCTCTGTTATACGTTAGACTGCATGGTATTGTAGAGCTTCCAGTCAACGGTTCTTTTTGTTCCACGCATGCAAAGAGAAGATCTTTCTCGATATCCTTCATCTTCCATTTTGTCCAACGTTGTCAACGGTTGTGCTGTCAGAGACCTGCATACAATAATTGCTAAATGATAGACAACTAAGCTGTCTCTTGTTATCGGTCAACGTTAGAATGAATATACATCAAAATAGAAATATCAATTTGTTTTCCAAAATGATGTTTCTAATATAAGCATCAGAATAGAAGATGTATGTGCATGCATTGTGCAGTGAAATGTTCAGTCATAATAAATGCATGGATATCGGAGAAAAGCGAGGGAAGACTTTTAACTTTAAAAAAATTTGAAATATGATTAAATATCAAGTCGTTATAACTCATAAAATCGTTGTGAGTATGACTTATGAAATCGTTATGTGAATGAGTCGTTGTTTATGTACATCATTGCACATGTATAAACAAATTGATGTGAACACAAATCGTTATACAATCATAACCAAATCGTTGTAGAGACAAATCGTTATGAGAGTATAAGCAAATCGTTATGAGCAAGTTGTTATGAATTAGTTGTTATAACCAAATCTTTGTTTCACTTATCGAGTCGATGTAGTGATCAAATCGTTGTTTTGCTTTATCGAATCATTACACAGACCAAGTCGTTGTTGTGACATATCGAATCATTACAAAAAGCAAATCGTTGTGTAACTTATCAAGTCGTTATACTGACCAAGTCGTCGTTGTAACTTATCGAATCGTTATGAAGAGCAAATCTATGTGGAACTTATCGAATCATTATGAAGGTAAATTGTTGTGAGAGAAAATCATTGTGCTCACTTGGAGAATCATTGTGAGATCGAAATCGTTATGCTCACTTAGCGAATCGTTGTGAGAGCAAATCGTTATGCTCACTTAGCGAATCGTTGTGAGATCGAAATCGTTATGAACACTAAGCGAATCCTTGTGAGATAAAAATTGTTATGAACACTTAGCAAATTGTTGTGAGATCGAAATCATTATGAACACTTAGCGAATCGTTGTGAGATCGAAATCATTATGAACACTTAGCGAATCGTTGTGAGATTGAAATCGTTATGATGGCTTAGCGAATCGTTGTGAGATCAAAATCGTTATGAAGCCAAAATCAGTATGATACTTATTAAATCCTTGTGAAGATGAAATCGATAGAAATGTGGAAATCATTATGACTCTAATGAAATCGATATAACACATAGGAAGTCGATGTGTACTTATAAAAATTACATGCTCTGTACTTTCAAATGCTAAGAAATACTTACTTATTTACTGATTCCCGCATGATTTGTTTCTTGTGCTTAAGCTTCATAAAAACTTGTTAGATCATACTTTATTTAAGTTTTGTTAATCACCAAAATAGATATGTAATTTATTTAATTACATAGGGATGAACTGATCATCACTAAGGTGGAAGTTGTCCTTGACTGGGAGACACCGAGATCATCTGCTAACATCAGGAGTTTTCTTGGCTTGGCTGGCTATTATAGAAGATTCATCGAGGGTTTCTCTTCTATTGCGCCTACTTTGACAAGGCTGACAAGGATGGGAGTGAAGTTTGAATGGTCAGAGGCTTGTGAAAAGAGTTTCCAGGAATTGAAGACTCGTTTGACCTCAGCGCCAGTGCTTATTTTGCCCAATGGTGTGGATTCTTTCTCTATCTACACAGATGCTTCGAAGATTGGGCTCAGCTGTGTTCTTATGCAGGGAGGTAGTGTTGTGGAGTATGCTTCTAGGCAACTCAAGGAGCATGAGCACAATTACCCAACTCATGACTTGGAACTAGTGGCAGTGGTCTTTGCTTTGAAGATCTGGAGGCACTATCTGTAGGAGTCATATTTGACCTCTTCTTAGACCAGAAGAGTCTCAAATATTTGTTCTCCTAAAAGGAGTTGAATTTGAGGCAGCGGAGGTAGATAGAATTCATAAAGGATTATGATTGTGAGCTTTCTTACCACCCAGGAAAAGCCAATGTTGTGGCGGATGCTTTGAGCAGGAAGAGGCAAATGATGCGGCTGGATTGGAAGATGTTGAATGACGCTTCAGGATCTTTGGCTATTTTGGAGCCGCAATTATGCAGCATGTTCATGGCTCAGTTGTCATTGAGATCTTCTGTTCATGATCGGGCTATTACTCTACAAAAAGATGACCCTCTATTGTAGGAGTTGGTTGGAAAGGCTGACATTATTAGAGATGAAGATGGTGTAATTCGTTTGAATCATAGGGTGTGTGTTCCTAATGATGCGGACCTGCGGAAGCAGATTTTGGAGGAAGCGCACAGATCGCAGTTCTCTATTCACCCAGGTAGTGGGAAGATGTATAAGGATCTGAAGCGTTCATTCTGGTGGTTTGGCATGAAGCGGGATGTTGCAGATGTTGTGGGAAAATGCTTGATTTGTCAACAGGTGAAGGCAGAACGTCAGCGACCTTCAGGTTTGATGCAGAAGCTGGATATTCCTCAGTGGAAGTGGGAGCAAGTGACCATGGATTGCCTAGATCAGCTAGAGGGAATGATTATATATGGGTGATTGTGGATACATTCTCAAAGAGTGCTCATTTCCTTGCTATGAAGAGCAGTCTATAGAGAGCTTGGCTAGATTGTATGTTGATGGCATTGTGAAGCTGCATGGAATTCCGAAGTCGATTATCTCAGATTGTGATCCGTGGTTTACTTCTAGATTTTGGCAGAGCTTGCAGCAAGCTTTTGGTAGTCAATTGAAGTTGAGCTCAGCATTTCATCCCCAAACGGATAGACAGTCTGAGAGGACTATTTAGACATTGGAGGATATGCTAAGGGCTTGTGTTCTGGAGTAGAAAGGAGATTGGGAACGCCACCTAGCTCTTGTGGAATTTGCATATAACAATAGTTTCCATTCGAGCATAGGTATGGCACCTTTTGAAGCTTTGTACGGGAGACCTTGTAGATCCTCGTTGTATTGGGAAGAAGTAGGAGATCGGCATTTGGTTGGACCAGAAGTGGTACAGGAAACCTCAGCAAAGATCTAGTTGATTGTGCAGAGATTAAAGGAAGATCAAGATCACCAAAAGAGTTATGCGGATACGAGAAGGAAGGACTTGGCTTTTGAGGTAGGAGACCATGTTTTTCTCAAGGTATCGCCAACCAGGGGTGTAGTGAGATTTGGAAAGAGAGGCAAACTGAACCCGAGATTTATTGGTCTCTTTGATGAAGGATCGAGGAAAAGGTCTGGATAAGATCTAGAAGGGGGGGGGGGATGAATAGATCTATGCCACTTTCTGCGGAAGCTTAAACAGTTGAAAAACACTTTTGAATCAGAGGCAATTTTATCAGTGAAAAACCACAGATCTGATGAGATTTGAGTGAGTTGGTAAAAATAGATATGAAATCAGTTGATTAAGTGAACCTTAAACGATCCTATGCAAGCATCTAACGGATAATGAAATCAAACCACAGATAGACAAGTGCACAAGGATTTTTAGGTGGTTTGGAAATCACCCAAGTGATTCCTACATCCACCCCTCACACCCTGTGAGGATTCACTAAAACAACCGGGTACACACCCACTGGAGCCTGACAACTCCAACACCTGAGAGCTTACAACTCACACAACTTCTAGAGCAAGACTACTCTAGAACCACTGAGCAAGACTGCTCAACACAACCATGAGTTAGACAACTCAAACTGAGCATGACGGCTCACAACAACCTGAGCACAATGCTCACACAACTTGAGCACAATGCTCACACAATGGTTGCTAGACACCAACTCAAGACATAGACCCTCTAGCAAAGATCTAGTCGAAAATGAGAACACTAATGAGAGCTATGCAGAAGCACTTGCATAATCTCAAAAGATATATCAGAAGAACAGAAGTACAGTGAATTGTATTAAATAGCTTCGTTGTTCAAGTGTACTCCCTTGTAGAAGCTTGGATTGGGAAGAGGCTTGCAGTCTTGAAGTCCAAAACTGATGCTTTGCACTTTGGAGTTGTTGGATCTTCCTTGAGTTCTTCTCCAACGAAGGCTTCTACAGGATCTGCTTCCTTGGGATGCTTCAGAGGTTTCTTCAAGAATCACACTCCAATTCTCACACTTGAATTGGTGAGAATTGGTCTTCTGGAAGCACTCGTAGAGCAGAGGAGGGAGACAACCTCTTGTAGCCGCCAGGAAATTTCCAGGAGGCTCTAAGAGCTTTGTTGGGTCTCACACTTGGATGGATGACCAATAGAGGGCCTTTTATACCCAAAAGAGTCCAAAGATACCCTTTAGGTATAAGGGCACACGATCCTAGGATGATACCCCATCGGTCTGGGTTGACACGTGGCGGCCATCCACTTTAAGTTGCAAACTTTCCGTAGTGTGTCGACCTGCCCTGGTGGTGGTGTTGACACACTGTCCCAAATATGAGAACTGATGTTCTGGGAAGAAGGTCCCGTGTCGACCTGCTCTGAGAGTGTGTCGACCTGCTGTCCCAAATCTGCAAAATAGCTGTTCTGGGAACTGGGTCCAGTGTCGACCTGCTCTGAGAGTGTGTCGACCTGCTGTCCCAATTCTGCAAACTAGCTGTTCTGGGAACTGGGTCCAGTGTCAACCTGCTCTGAGAGTGTGTCGACCTGCTGTCCCAATTCTGCAAACTGGTTGTTCTGGGAACTGGGTCCAGTGTCGACCTGCTCTGAGAGTGTGTCGACCTGGGTACACTTATTCCTGAAAAACTGCAACTCGTGTCGACACACTCTTGACTTGTGTCGACACAGTCTCAATATTTCTTCACCTTTTGCCTTTGAATCTGTGTTGTTGTGTCGACACCATGGAAGGATGTGTCGACACATCTTTTGCAAAAAGGGTTTGTACCTGAAATTTAAACACATATATCATTAGTAAAATATTTTATTATTAGTGCAAATGATAGGTGTGCTTTGAAACACATTTTTTGAATATAAGTTTCAGGTGAAATATTTTTGACATGTTTCATTTAAATTGCTTTTAAAATCACTTCTTGTCATCATCAAAATAAGAGGGAAATGATAAGAAATTACACTCAACCCAACAATCTCCCCCTTTTTGATGATGGCAACTTTAAATCCATATGAAAGTAAGGTTTTGATGAAATGTGATTTTAAGGAACTTTCGGTTATTTAAAATTTTATTTTCTTTTTGTTTAAACTTGTCAAAGACCTTTTGATATTTTTTAGTAACAGATGATGATGTACTTGTGAGACACAATGTTACTTGAAATGAGGATTTTTGTACATAGAAGTCAAGCAACTTGACAAGTATTCAAACAATCACATGCACATAAGGATTTTCATTCATATTGAAGTCACAATATTCAGGCCAAGCAAAACATTTCATTTCAATCAGGAGAAAAGAGAACATTTCATTCAATCCAACAACAGATTACAAACATTTTTCTTCTCCCCCTTTGACATCATCAAAACAAGAAATTACATTAAGTAGAAGATGGAGGAGGAGGAGGAATGGGAAGAAGAATGGTCTCTTTGTCAGAGAGTCTTTTCTCCATGAAATTCAAGCTAGTCTTGATTTGATCTTGAATGGTTGTCATTTTTGTGCACAAAAAGTGTTCCATTCTATTTGAATTCTCTATCAAGGTGGCTTGAAGTCTGGCTAGATCAGCTGCACTGTGTTGTGAGGATGATGATGAACCAGCTGACCAACCAGGTCTTTGAATTATCTTGAATTCTTTGGTCAAATCTGTTATCTGCTTGTCAATGTGCTCATTGAAGTTCCTCATGCTTTCCAAATCATCCACAAAATGAGCAAATGACAAACTTGTGCTGGAAATCTCATGCAATGTTTGCTTGGTGTTGAAGACATCTGCTTGGGAATTTGCCAAAATTCCCTTAAGAACTATCTCCAACTTGTCTTGATGCTCCTTCAGTTGTAATGAGGCATCTGCCATTGTGCCAATCAATCTGTTGAACCTTTGAGCTGCATAGTCTGAAGCAACTTTCTATTCTATGAACTTGGCAGATACTGTATTTTCCAGTCTTTGAATCCTCAACTCAAATGATGTGGACATGGTTTGAATGGAGGAGTTTAAGGTTTCAAATTTGTCATTGAGGAAGGAGAACAACTCTGGTGGAATAGAAGGCCCACCAGAGGATGTGGATGGTTGGAATGAGGGTTGTGGAGATTGAGAGTGAAAGAAGGAGGGTTGAAATTGAGGTGAGAGAGGGGCATGAACTGGGATTTCTCCTTCAGTTTGGACTTGAGGCTGATCCTCATTTACAGGAGGGTGATCCTCTTGACCTTGGGGCTGGTCCCCTCCAGCTGGAGGCTGTTCCTCTTGTGCTTGGGGCTGGTCCCCTTGAACCTGAGGCTGGTCCTCCTGAGCTTGGGGCTGTTCCCCCTGATCTTGAGGCTGTTCCTCCTGATCTTGAGGCTGTTCCTCCTGAGCTTGAGGGGCCTCAACCACAACTGGCCCTCTTCTAATTTGATTGCCCTCCAATCAAAATCCCATAAACTTCTGGATATTCTTAAAGGTGTAGATGTTGGACTTGGGAATAGATTGGGACTTCTCATTCTCCAAGGGCACACCAAAGTGCTGGAATACTGAGGTCAAGTGTGCTGCAAAAGGCAATGATCTCTTTAGGTCTTTCCTTGTTGTTTCAGAGATGATTTGAAGCATTATGACATTGAGATTGACTTTGATTTCTTTGACCATGCAATAGAGAATAAACCTTTGAATGTCTGTCAATCTGTCACTTCCACCACCTTGAGGGTAATGATGGTGGTCAATATGTGGTGGATGACCCTTAACACAGGAGGAAATGAATTGGCATTGAACCTGGTTACATAGGTCTGTTTGGGATCTGATGCATCTGCAGGAAGTCCTGTCAAGATGGAATAGGCTTCATGTAAATCAAATTCAAATTCATGATAGTCTGCCCCTTCAGCTAGTACTTTGAAAATGGAGGCTGCTGTTGCAGTTGGCATATCTATGGCTATTCCCTTAACTTTGGATTCATACCCTTCATCTGTGCATGTGAGGTTCTTATAGAATTCCCTAACAAGTCTTGGATAACTGACTTGAAACTCAGAGATAAAAGGTAACCAAGATTGAAAGGAGAAATATGTTTGAATTGCTAGAAAAGATTCTGCTAGCTGAATGTCTGAAAGGTCTAGAATTCGGGGCTTCAGAATGGACTTGGCTGCACTGACTGACTCTGAGGGAATATCCTCTTGAGACTCAGAAGAAGAGGAAGATGTCTCCTCAGGGTTTTCAGAAGATTCGCCCAGAATCTCTGGTCTAGGGTTTGGAGGACTACTACCTCTGCCTGAAGAGGAAGGTCTACCTCTCTTTGCTGCCCTTTGAGGTGCTGAAGAGGATCCTGGTTGCTCGGCAGGATCATTCCTTCTCTTAGACCTTCTTTCGGACTGGGCAACGGCACTGTCTGCCGGAATCGGCGTTGAAGAGGCACTGGACCTTGCGCCACGGCGGGGACCCAACTTCCTGACCATGGTGCAAAGAGGAGTGGAATTCGGAGAGGAGATGGAAGATTGGAGAGGTGATGGAAAGAGGATGAGAGTTAGAGAAATGGTGAAGATTTCTTGCCGAAAACGATGAGAATTTGGCCGTCGGGTCGACCTGATGCCTAAAAGGGGTGCAGTGGTGTACTGCCCCGCAGGAACAAGGATGGCTTATCATGTACCAAACGGTTTGAAAAACAATCAGGCAAGGGGTTAGTGTCGACACAGGATGAAGGTTGTGTCGACCTGACCGAAAGTGTGTCGACACAGGATGGGACGGTGTCGACACGGCCTTAGAAGAAAAAGTTGATTTTTCAGAGGAAATTTTTGAGAAATTTTGGGACATCTTTAGAATGATAAGCAATGAGGGGAATTATCATTTCAAGGATTTTTAAGAGGCTTAAAAATTCATTGTTATATTTTGCAAACATTCATCACAATTCAAGTTTTCAAACAATTTCCAACAGGATATTAGCATTCCAAGACTTGAATCAATAAAATGAAAATTGAGGGATATAATATATCTAACAATCAACTATAATCTACCATATTTCTCAACTTAAAAGAATTAAAGATGTCATCTAGACTAAATACAATTGTGTTGAAAATAAAACACAATCTCAAAGAACAACTGGATGAGGAATGAAGATGATTCTTTCTGGACATATCTCCAATAATGCTTACATTTGTTCTTTTAACAGACTATCAAATGATATAAATCCCTTTCACTCAAGTACTAGTGCTTTTTACACACCATAGTCCCTGGATACTTAAGATTTATTCATTGTCAAGTCTCAAAGGGGTAAATGATGACCTTTTGACATGAAAATATACGTTTTGTAGACGCCAATATTTCAGTTACTCAGTCATCATCAAAAAGCATAGCACATTTTGCTTTTGTTTTGTATTTATTTTTATTTTGTTCCCCCTTTGAACAGAGTTAGCAATAGTGCCTCATGACATACATGGCACTTCATTTATTGTGAAGGTGTGCAGTTTCTCAGCACAAGTGCCATTGCTCTGTTGAATTTTAAAAAAATTTGGATAGATTGTGAGATAGAAATCAAATACATCCAATTATCAGTTGCAAACAAGGAAATGTTTTAAATTCAAGGCACAAGTTGATGTTTAGTCTAGGAAGAGATCTGAATTTCTGTGGGTTGAGAGATATAGTTGAAAGTTGATTAGTAAAAAATATAATAGATCACTCAAGGGTTCATTTTGAGACTCTAGACTTCGAAATGATGACATCATGCAAGGAATTGATGAGATTCAAGAAAAATTTTGAATTTTGCAAAGTCATGACTTGTGAATTTTCTAGCTCCCCCTGAGATGATGATTTCAATCACTTTTCATCAAAAATAAAGATATATAAATTTTGGAAATCAGAAAAGTTTTCTTCTTGGACAACAAAGACTCCCCCTCAACAATTGCATATTCATTTCTTGGTACTTGGCGGAGTCATATACTCACGCATAATGAAAGGTTTCCAGACAAGCCTAACTTGTCCTTCTCCAAACACTATTTGATATACCAAGAAATTTCAATACAATAAGAGTTGAAGAATTCATTATCAAAGAGAAATAGAAGTGAAAATGAGCAAGTTTTGAAATCAGAAAAAATTTCCTCTTTGAACAATAGAAGCTCCCCCTCAACAATTGCATATCAATTTCTTAGTACTTGGCGGAGACACATACTCTCACATAGTGAAAGTGTCCAGACAGGCATAACTTGTCCTTCTCCAAATCACCATTTGATATACCAAGAAATTTCAACACAATAAGAGTTGGAGAATTTATTGTAAAAGGGGGAATAGAATTGAAAGTGAGAGAGATAAGAACAATGTAACTCAAGGAAGCAAAGAATCATGAGATGCAAAGAACTCCCCCTTAGACAATGCAAAACACTCAACCCAAACCTTGAGAGAGATCAAGAAGGTGGACATTTACAAAGACCAAGTTCTCTCCTTAAAGATGAAAATCTGTTTTCAGGAAGGGGTTTAGTGAATATGTCTGCAATTTGTTTTTCAGTTTCAATGAAGTGGAGTTCAAAAGATTTCTTTGCAACCTCATCTCTCAAGAAATGATGCCTAATTTCAATATGCTTAGTTCTAGAATGCTGAATGGGGTTTTTAGACAAATTTATAGCACTAGTGTTATCACATAGGATGGGTACACACCCTAAATCTTGGTTATAATCAAGAAGTTGATGTTTCACCCAGAGAATCTGAGTTCCACATCTACCTGCTACAACATATTCAGCTTCTGCAGTTGACAGAGCAACTGAATGTTGCTTCTTAGAAGCCCAAGAGATAAGGCACCCACCTAGAAATAGACACAGGCCACTTGTGCTTTTTCTATCTAATTTGCACCCAGCATAATCAGCATCACAATAGGCAAACAGATCTAACTTGCAACCAGCAGGATACTAAATACCTAAGTCACATGTTCCAACAAGATATTTGAATATTCGTTTAACAGCAAGCATGTGACTTTCTTTAGGATTAGATTGGAATCTAGCACATAAACACACACAAAACTGAATATCAGGTCTAGAAGTTGTAAGATAGAGCAGAGAGCCAATCATACCTCTGTAGGTCTTTGGATCTACTGACTTACCAGATGGATCTTCTTCTAGTTTAGCATTAATTGCAATTGGTGTGCTTGAGTGCTTATGGTTTGAAAGTCAAACCTCTTTAATAGCTCCTTGACATATTTTGTTTGACTGATGAAGATTCCTTCAGTTGTTTGGTTCACCTGCAATCCCAAAAAGAATGTTAAATCTCCCATTAAGCTCATTTCAAATTCATTCTTCATTTGATTTGAAAATTTAGTGCAAAGGCCTTTATTGGTTGATCCAAATATTATGTCATCAACATAAATTTGGACTACAATTATTTGATTTTTTACTGTTTTTGTGAACAAAGTTTGATCAACATTACCTCTCGAGTATCCTTTTTCAAGTAAAAAGGAACTCAACCGGTCATACCAAGCTCTTGGAGCTTACTTAAGACCATAGAGAGCCTTATTAAGCTTGAAAACATGGTTAGGATATTTTTCATTTTCATATCCAGGAGGTTGTTCAACAAAAACATTTTCCTTTATATATCCATTTAAGAATGCACTTTTGACATCCATTTGATAGACTTTAAATTTCATGGAGGATGCAAAAGCAAGGAAAATTCTGACTGCTTCTAGTCTAGCTACAGGGGCATATGACTCTTCAAAATCAATTCCAAACTCTTGATTGTACCCCTTTGCAACTAGCCTAGCTTTATTTCTAATTACATGACCAGATTCATTCAATTTGTTTCTGAAGACCCATCTAGTGCCAATCACTGCTTGGTCACTAGGCCTAGGTACTAATTCCCATACTTGATTTCTTTTGAATTGATGAAGCTCATCATGCATGGCATTAATCCAATCAGAACTGGATAAGGCTTCATCAATTGACTTGGGTTCAATTTGGGAAATTAGAGCTAGTGAGTCTTCTTCAATATTTTGCAAGAAAGATGATCTAGTCCTTACTCTATCATTTAAATTGCCAACTGCACTGTCTAATGGGTGATCTCTCAGATATCGAGGTTCAGAAATTACCTGTTGAGAAGTGCCCACTTGTGGAGCAATGTTACCTGACCCACTTAAAGATGGTGAGTTGTTGTTCAGGTTCTCTTCATTATTGACAAGCTCCTCAACAGTTGGTGAAGAATCCACAATGAGGTCATCCTCTTCATTGTCTTGTCTTTCCCTGCAAGATTTAGAATCATTAGTGGAAAAGGAATTTTCATCAAAAATAACATGTGGAGATTCTTCAACAGTTTTGGTTTTTAGAATGTACACTTTGAAAGCCCTTGACACTTCAGAATAGCCAAGGAAGATAGCTTCCTGACTCTTAGCATCAAACTTGTCAAGGTTTTCTTTGTTATTATTGTGTACAAAGCATTTGCACCCAAAAGTTTTGAAATAAGAAACAGTTGGCTTTTGTTTCTCAACAGTTCATAGGGGGTTTTTCTGATCTTTGGTCTGATCAAATCTCTATTTAGGATATGATTGGCTGTGTTAACAGCTTCAGCCCAGAAGGGTTTGGGCAGATTACTTCCTAAGAGCATGGATCTAGCCATTTCCACAAGAGTTCTATTCTTTCTTTCCACAACTCCATTTTGTTCTGGAGTTCTAGGTGAAGAAAACTTATGAAATATTTGAAATCAGCACATAGATCAGAAAAGGATGTGTTATCAAATTCACCCCCATGATCAGTTAAAATGTTTTTGATTTTATATGGATAAGTTGTTAAGATAGTGGTACAGAATTTCCTAATTCAAGGCACGTATCACTTTTGTGGGATAGAAAGATAACCCAAGTAAATCTAGTAAAATCATCAATGATTACAAACTCATATCTTTTGCCACTTAGGCTTAGAACTCTTGTTGGCCCAAAAAGGTCCATGTGAAGAAGTTCTAGTGGCCTAGATGTAAGTACCTCATTGATGGTTTTAAAAGATTTCCTAGTTTGTTTTCCTTTAGCACATATCCCACAAACTTGATTTTCAACTTTAGAGAAGGATTCAGGAAGACCCTTAACCAAATTCAATCTTAATAACTTATCCATTGTTCTGAAACTTGCATGGCCAAGTCTTTTGTGCCAAGTCCATGCAATTTCATCTTTATTTGCAACAAAACAAAGATTTTCAGAAAAGTTTTTATTTAGGTTGATCATGTAGACATTATTTTCTCTTTTTCCAAAGAATTTGATTTTATCAGATGATGAGTCAATTATCTTACAAAAATCAGATTCAAACACAACTTTGTGACCTTTGTCACATAGTTGGCTGATACTGAGCAGATTATAATCTAGACCATCAACTAATAAAACATTATCTACTGAGTTTGAAGAAGTTTGACCAACCTTTCCAGATCCAATGATCTTTCCTTTATTTTTACCTCCAAATGTAACTGACCCTCCCTCCTTTTCAAGCAGGAATGAGAATTTGGCTCTGTCTCCTGTCATGTGTCGTGAACACCCACTGTCAAGGAACCATACATTGGAGTTGGGTGCACGACCTTCCTGCAACAAGATCAGTGGAGAGAAGATTTGGTACCCAAACAGAGTTGGGACCATCAGAATGTTTGGACATTGTTAGTAAATCCTTTCTCACCCAAATTTGACTTGTTTTTATTTTTGTTTTGTTAAATTGGTGGTTTCAGTCTTTTTAGGTTTGTTCTTTTTCTTAGGAATGAAAGCACCACATTTTTGTTTTTGGTAGGAGGGGAGTTTTTCATTTGAAAATTGGAGTTCATATGAGGAGGTGGAATCCAGGGATTTTTTTGGTACATCCAAAGATTTGGATGAAAGAATTGAGGATTATACCAACAGGGGTGTTATACCATTGGCTCCAAGGACTGATCCAATCATCTTGAAATGTTGTCTTGGAGGTCCAAGTTTTTCATGAATTATTTCTTTTGATTTTTTCTTATTTTTCAAATTTTTATCTGAATTTTTGGTTGAGTTGTTTGCAGCTTTTGATGTTGAGCAGGTCGACCTGTCTTTGACTGGTGTCGACACAACAGCCACAGAAGCCTTCTTCTTGTGGACTGGTGTCGACCTGTCAGGAGACTGAGTCGACCTGGTTGTCTTCTTTTGTTTTTGAGTTTTTGAATTTTTTGATGTTTTGTTTGAGGTTTTGTTTGCTGTTTGTTGAATTTCTGTGTTTTCAAGATTAGGACCCTTGACAAATTTAATTAGTGGTGCTTTGTTCTTTTTCTCACCAGATTTGTCTTTGATGGGTTTCTTTTTGTTGAATCCTAATCCATGGAGGTGGTTGTCATGGTGGTTCCTAGCAATGCCTCTAAGTTATCTTTACCTTTTGTGAAGGTTTGGATAACTTCATCCCTTTCTTTTAGCTGTTTTTAAGAGCTTCAATTTCTTCAATTTTCTGTTGTTTTTCTTGTTTTTCAATTTCCAGCTTTTCAGTTAAGTTTCTGAATTCTGGGAGGCCTTTTGAGAGGCAAGTTTTAGTTCATCAATAAGGTTCAGGAGATTTTCTTTTTCTTCAAGCAATTCTGTTACTTCAATTTCCAGTTCACAAGTTCTATGGTTTGAAGATTGGTTATGGTAAATGTTTTCAATTTTCTTTTTGATGTGTTTGTTTTCTTTTCTCATTTCAGAATATCTTTCAACCAATTCTGCATACACATCCTGCCAATCTTCAACAATAAAGTCTTCAAAGGAAGTATTTACCTTTTCATCTGTGCTGTTGGCCATGAAGCAAACCTCCTCACTTTCAGAGCTTGAGGATTTCTTCTCTTCTTCTTCCTCACTTGAGTCTTCGTCAGACCAAGTGGCCACCATGGCCTTTGGCTTCTTGTACTTTTGGAATTTCTTGTGCTTATCCTTCTTGTTCTCAGGACACTCTCCCTTCATGTGTCCTGGTTTGTTGCACCTGTAACAGACAATATTTTCGTCAGTTTTGTGATTATTGTTGAAATTAGAAAAGGAAGTGTTTTTCTTACCTGAGAAAGACTTCTTTTTCCCAGACATTTTTCCTTTTCTGTATTTCAAGAATTTTCTGAATTGCCTAGTCATGAGGGCAATTTCATCCTCATTTGACTCAGACTCCTCAGAACTTGTTTTCTCCTCACTTTTATCTTTATTGCTTGAAGAGGCCTTAAGTGCCATAGGCTTGGTCTTAATTATGTGTTCTTCATTTTTTTAAGTTGATTTCATATGTCATTAAGGATCCAATCAATTCATCCAAAGAAATTTTGGACAGATCTTTTGAATCTTCAATGACAGTGGCCTTTGTATGCCAAATTGAAGAAAGTGAACGTAAAATTTTTCTTACCAAGTCTGCATCTGTATATTCCTTACCCAAGGCCTTCAATCCATTCACAATCACCATGAACCTGGCAAACATTTCAGAAATATTTTCGTTAGACTTCATCATGAACAGTTCATATTCTGAAACTATAATATTTGCCTTAGTCTCCTTCACTTGAGATGTTCCCTCATAGAGTAATTCGAGTTTATCCCACATCTCTTTGGCAGATTTGCACATTGAGATTCTCGAATACTCCTTGGGATGGACAGCACATTGAATCATGTTCATGGCACTATAATTCAATGTAGCTTTCCTTATTTGTTCCCTAGTCCAGGTGTCTTCTTCTCCCTGGTTTTCATAGGGACCCACTTCTACTACTTTCCAGATCTCATAGTTCTGGGCCCTTAAGAATACTTGCATTCTGTTTTTCCAGTAAGAATAGTCCGTCCCATTAAAAATGGTGGCCTATTATGGTGTAAGGCCCCGAATTTCTTTTCCCACTTCTGTTTATGTATATGGTGTTTACTTATTTTGCATAAATGGCATGCATGAAGATGATGCATATTATAGATATAAATCTTGCATGTGTATATGCGAGGATGTATGTTAATATATGTGAATATAAGTAATTGGCCAATTTTGTGTATAAGGTATCTATTCAAATATTATGCAAGTACCATCTAAATATTGAAGTATACCTTATATTGCCCATTTCATAAATATTGTGTGCGAATGTATGAAGTGCATATGTGTAGGTGCGTATGTAGATTATCATATGCATGTGATAATTGTGTACTTAATTTTACATATGTAACACCTTGGTATACTTAGGTATGCATGAGTATACTTAGTTGTAAACGTTGTTCATTTGCATGGTGTAGTTAAGGTGTACATGGTACTTGTACATTTTAATATACATATAAAGTGCAAGTATGGTAGGTGTATTTAGTAGTGTATATGGAAATCCTATATTCCTCACGAATAACATGCATGTATTCTGTGATAACTAGGTGAGAATAAGCGATTAGCTAAATTGTGCATAGAGTACATATTAAGGAATTCCATGCATATAGTACTTAAGTAATGTTGTGCAAGCTTAGTCTAATTACCGGTGTGCGTGTTATTGTATCTATCTATTCGTGTATAATATACGTAAGTATGTTACATCCGTGTACGTATGCTATATATATATATATATATATATATATACATTGTATGCGTATGAAGATATTCATGTACGTGTTATTATCTTGATGTACCTGTGTATGCATGTGTGTGATTAATAGTAAATATTGGATGGTTACATGGTGTAGTGGTGTATACACTATACTACATAGGTTTCATGTGTATATATGTGTGGATTAAGCTTGGTTCTGCATGATTTTAAGTTCTGGCAGAAGGATGTCTTGGCGTCAACATGGATGGACGCCCATAATATGTCAGCGTCCATATCGACTGACGCCAACCCTAATGTAGCCGTCCATGGATGTGGACGCCAATATCCCTAATTTTCTGTGCGCAACAGAGCGCAGAGAACACCCATTGGGCCAGACTTCTGATTGGGGAGATGTCTTCCCACCGGCCCTTTCATGTCCCTTCAGCCCTGCACGAGCCCCTCTTGTTCCCTAGTTTATGAAACACACCCCTTTGGCAACCTAGAGAGCTCTCTTGGCTCTTTACTAGAAAGGAAACCCTAACAGAGAAAGAGAGGAAGGACTGACCTTGGAGGGCTTGGATCCGGCGACTGGAGGCGTTTCCTGGTGATCTTCTACGACAAGGAGAAAGACCATACGTAGGAGGAGGCTCCCCCGGCGCTGGACTGCGGCCTACAACCCCCTAGAACCCGGAGCCAAGGAGTTTTGGAGGCTTCTTGGCACTGCCCAAGGAGAGCTTCTCCGGCCATTAGATCCGTTTGGAGATTTATTCAGAGGCAAGTAACCCATAGATCTCAATCCCATACATGTTCCCTAGGTCCCAGTAATTTTTATGATTTTAAATCGTGTCCTGGACCCTCCTTTTCACTGAGTATTTGGGGTTCGGTCTGTGCTGTTGCACAGACAGGAACTTGGCGTCAATGCCATTGACGCCAAGGTCTCCCATAGGCGTCCAGCGATCGTGCCGTCAAAACTCTTGAACGGCCAGAGGTTGCCGCCAAGTTCTTCAGGATAGAACAGTGAGCTGTTCTTCCTGATAGATGATTATTTTCGATATGTTTTCGCCATGAGGATATAGTGTAAATCCTATATGCTATGTAAAATGGATAATGTGGTGTGTGTGTGGAAATTTCTGCATTTTTGTGGATGGCATGAATTCTTTTGATTATTGAAATACATGTTGGAAAAAGGATGGATTATGCATGTTCATCTACTGTCTACCTAATTCCTGAGAATTAATGCCCTAGATTTTTCTATACCATGTGTATATGTATCAGTCCATGCCCTGAAAATTTGAGAATTTTTCCATGACTGTGGAATTTACTGAAAATTCTGTTTTGGAAATAGGAGACATGCATAGGAATTGTAAAATCTACAGTAAATTGTGTATTGTGCAATAAATCCGAGGAAAATTTTTGTGTTGACAAATATGTTAGGTTCAGGACTGTGAACTGTTAAACCCGATGTTCATGTTATGTTCCATGTTAAATCAAATTATGAACGGCATGAGATTTCATGTTTTAATTTCTGTAAATGTAATATGGTTCAGAAAAAATATGAAAATTTGCGTGTGTGATTATAAACTGAAATGTGTCTGTGGTTAAAATCTCAGGTTGTTTTATAACAGTAAGTATCGTTATGGATTTTTAATGAGAAAAACGACTATGTGAGCATGTTAATTGTGATTTGATGTGATTCAGTAGATTTCGGTATAGTTATATCTGTATTATGATTATTTGGTAGTTGCAACAGTGAAGTTAAAATCAGTGAATGAGGACTTATGTGTGTGTGAATTTTTGCATGAGTGTGTGTGCATGAGACATGGGGAAACAAGTGGTATAAGTGTGTAAAACGGTTAATGTGATAAAGATAACCAAATATGCCCATAAGACACTGCCACCTTAGATGCTTGGAGCTGTACTGTAGTGGTGCCCCTACGGAAAGCTCAAAGTGTTACACCCTAGGAAAGGGTCTTGATAAAGTGTACACCCTGGCAAAGGGTCTTGTAAAATCCTGGAGGTGGACAAGTTCCACTGGTAATGGTGGGAAGGGCTTTCCCCGGTTTCTGCAGAGACTAAGACTTATCACTGCGCCGGTGATTAAGTAAGTGAATGTGACCAAGTGTGTGTTATGTGACATCTAATGGTGGTTTGGGGCTGTGTCTTGGCATTTAAGTGAAAATAACCATAAGTGTGATGTGAAAAGTGACATGTGTTCAATAGCACAAGGTATGTGCGAGATATGTGTAAATGTGGCACAGGTTATGTGCAAAAGTGAAGTGATAAGAAGTGTGTGAATGTGAAAGAGGAATTAATGGCAAATGTGTATGAGTATTGTGTGATAGAACAAAGTGAGTGTATGTGAAAGCCAAGGTTCATCATGTGGTTATGTGTAATGAGAAAATAGTATAAGTGTAAATGACAATAGTGTTGATTGATAAATTGTTTATTGATGTGTACAAATGTGTATGTGTATGTGTTTATGTATAACTTATTGCTAAAAGTGATGTTACTACTAGTACCAAAATGTAAGTATATGCTTTCCTATTCATGGAATTTGAATGGTTGGATGCACATGTGTGTAGTATCATGTTGTATAGTTAAAAGTGATCCCTATGTAAGGGTAAAATGAATGTCATAGATTTTATAGAAGATCAGCAAGCTAAATGTAAGTAAATTGTTATGGTTGCATGCAAAGTGAGTTAGAAATCATGCTAGCAATGAAACCTATCTCGTATATGTTTTTTTTTCCACGACTTAGTTATGAAGTTTTACAATGATGTGAGTAAAGTGTGAAGGTAAGTAAACGTGTATTTGTACTTATGATAATGACGCCATGTTATTAGAAATCTTGTTAGATTATAGTTTTACATGTGTTAGAATAGTTGTTTAATACAATCCCATGGGAACCTATTTTGTTTATAGCACAAGCATGTATGATTAAATTGATGAAATTCTATTGTGTTAATTTGTTAAAAAGCATGTATGTATTGAATCTTAAGTTACTTGCTGAGTCTATTGCATAGACTCACTCTTGCTAATCATTTCAGGAATTAGCAGTGGAGGAGCTAGCAGGAATTGAAGTGGAGTTGGACTAAGTGATTGAAGAGTTGTAGTTGATATTTCATAAGTATGTAATGCTACAATTGGAAATTTGGATTTTGTTCAAATGTACTTGGAGTCGGCTATGTAATTGGAACATTTTGTACTTATGTTATCTCTTGTTGAACTATACAGACTGTGGTATGTGGATTTAAAAGTTGATGGAATGAGATTCATTTAAATTCCGTTGCATTTATTTAATTCTATTTGTGTATATCTCAGCTCATTTGTTACTTGTTGGGGTATTCTCCCCTGTAGCGGCTTGCTCTCATCCGACGTGGGTTGGTATAACCGTACCGGGTGGAAGTGGGTCGTTGCATATGGAATGACCCTCAGCTATGAAACCTTTGGAATCCATGACTCTAAAGCAGAAAGAAAATGCTTAGCAAACAAACAGGCAAACACTCAAACACACAATACTCAGAAACAAAAACTGCTCAGATCAAATCAGATCAAAGTAAACCCGCTCTCATACCAATTGAAGGATCGAGGAAAAGGTGTGGATAAGATCTAGAAGGGGGGGGGGATGAATAGATCTATGCCACTTTCTGCGGAAGCTTAAACAGTTGAAAACACTTTTGAATCAGAGGCAATTTTATCAGTGAAAAACCACAGATCTGATGAGATTTGAGTGAGTTGGTAAAAATAGATATGAAATCAGTTGATTAAGTGAACCTTAAATGATCCTATGCAAGCATCTAACGGATAATGAAATCAAACCACAGATAGGCAAGTGCACAAGGATTTTTAGGTGGTTCGGAAATCACCCACGTGATTCCTACATCCACCCCTTACACCCTGTGAGGATTCACTAAAACAACCGGGTACACACCCACTGGAGCCTGACAACTCCAACACCTGAGAGCTTACAACTCACACAACTTCTAGAGCAAGACTACTCTAGAACCACTGAGCAAGACTGCTCAACACAACCTTGAGTTAGACAACTCAAACTGAGCACGACGGCTCACAACAACCTGAGCACAATGCTCACACAACTTGAGCACAATGCTCACACAATGGTTGCTAGACACCAACTCAAGACATAGACCCTCTAGCAAAGATCTAGTCGAAAATGAGAACACTAATGAGAGCTATGCAGAAGCACTTGCATAATCTCAAAAGATATCTCAGAAGAACAGAAGTACAATGAATTGTATTAAATAGCTTCGTTCTTCAAGTGTACTCCCTTGTAGAAGCTTGGATTGGGAAGAGGCTTGCAGTCTTGAAGTCCAAAACCGATGCTCTGCACTTTGGAGTTGTTGGATCTTCCTTGAGTTCTTCTCCAACGAAGGCTTCTACAGGATCTGCTTCCTTGGGATGCTTCAGAGGTTTCTTCAAGAATCACACTCCAATTCTCACACTTGAATTGGTGAGAATTGGTCTTCTGGAAGCACTCGTAGAGCAGAGGAGGGAGACAACCTCTTGTAGCCGCCAGGAAATTTCCAGGAGGCTCTAAGAGCTTTGTTGGGTCTCACACTTGGATGGATGACCAATAGAGGGCCTTTTATACCCAAAAGAGTCCAAAGATACCCTTTAGGTATAAGGGCACACGATCCTAGGATGATACCCCATCGGTCTGGGCTGACACGTGGCGGCCATCCACTTTAAGTTGCAAACTTTCCGTAGTGTGTCGACCTGCCCTGGTGGTGGTGTCGACACACTGTCCCAAATATGAGAACTGATGTTCTGGGAAGAAGGTCCCGTGTCGACCTGCTTTGAGAGTGTGTCGACCTGCTATCCCAAATCTGCAAACTAGCTGTTCTGGGAACTGGGTCCAGTGTCGACCTGCTCTGAGAGTGTGTCGACCTGCTGTCTCAATTCTGCAAACTAGCTGTTCTGGGAACTGGGTCCAGTGTCAACCTGCTCTGAGAGTGTGTCGACCTGCTATCCCAATTCTGCAAACTGGCTGTTCTGGGAACTGGGTCCAGTGTCGACCTGCTCTGAGAGTGTGTCGACCTGGGTACACTTATTCCTGAAAAACTGCAACTCGTGTCGACACACTCTTGACTTGTGTCGACACAGTCTCAATATTTCTTCACCTTTTGCCTTTGAATCTGTGTTGTTGTGTCGACACCATGGAAGGATGTGTCGACACATCTTTTGCAAAAAGGGTTTGTACCTGAAATTTAAACACATATATCATTAGTAAAATATTTTATTATTAGTGCAAATGATAGGTGTGCTTTGAAACACATTTTTTGAATATAAGTTTCAGGTGAAATATTTTTGACATGTTTCATTTATATTGCTTTTAAAATCACTTCTTGTCATCATCAAAATAGGAGGGAAATGATAAGAAATTACACTCAACCGAACATTTGAGATATTGAAGAAGATAGGAAATGTGGCATACCAGCTAGCTTTGCCACCATCTTTGGCAGCAGTGTACCCAGTTTTTCGATATATCCATGTTGAGGAGATATGTTAGAGATCTGGCCCATGTGATTAGTTATGAGCTAGTGCAGTTTCAGCCAGATTTGTCATACACAGAGCAGCCTGTGGAGTTTCTGGATCGGAAGGTGCAAGAATTGAGATGGAAGTCGATCCCTTTCGTGAAAGTCTTGTGGAGGAATTTCTAGCGTGAAGAAGCGACGTGGGAGCTTGAAGAAAGGATGAAGAAGCTTTATCCGTCCTTGTTTGGTGAGTATTCTAACTGAATCTTCGAGGACGAAGATTATTTTAAGGGGAGAGGATGTAGTGCCCTAGAATTTTCTTGAAATTTATATTGCAATTGTATGTTTATTTCCATATGTAGTTGTAAGCTGTTCTGTGTTGAACTTGGAGTCAACATCTGCTGGCGTTGACATATCTTATCGGCATGATCGTTCGCCATTTATTTCTTGTTAACGACAACATAATGTGTCGTTTATTATTTTCTGAAATATTTAATTTTCGGGCAAGTATGTAGACGACATGATCGATGGATGTCTATATCGTGGCTGACGGCTATTGAGGTTGACATTAACCTGACTTGCATGTTTTTGATGTTACCGTTCCAGGGGAGAATAAATCGGTCATTTCCAAGCATTTAATGGGTAGATCTGGTGCGTTTTTGATCCTAGGGCTAGGATTTAGTCTTGGCTAGGCTGTTGGGTTGAGTGTGAATACAATTCATTTCCCCTCATATTTTGATGATGACAAGGTGTGATTTTAATGCAAAATAACTGGAACATGTTAGATACATCACACATGAAATACCTATATTCAAAAAGCATGTTTCCAAGCACATTTATCATTTATATTCATGATAATACATTTAACTAATGATTTATGTGTTTATTTCTCAGGGACAAACATTTATTGCAAGGGTGGTGTCGACACACCTCACACTGGTGTCGACACAATGCTCCAAGCCCTAAGGCAAAAGATGAAGAAATGGTCAACTAGTGTCGACACTAGACCAGGGCAGGTCGACACTAGAGACAGATCCCAGAGAAACAAGTGAACAGACTGCTACAACAGGTCGACACTAGATGTAATCAGGTCGACACTAGAGAGCCTTCCCAGAAGGCCTGTTCTTTAGCTGGCTACAGCAGGTCGACACTAATCCATCTCAAGTCGACACTAGATGGCTCTCCCAGGGAACAGTTTTGCCCAGTCTGGGACAGTGTGTCGACACACCCTATGGGCAGGTTGACACACTCCGGAAACTTTATGACTTAAGGTTTGTCCTGGACACGTGGCACCCTAGGGAAATGATGGATCAACCATGGATCGTGTGCCCACGTACCCCAAGGGTACCTTTGGACTATTTAGGGTATAAATACCCTCCTATTGGCCATCTCTTAGAAGAGAACCCTTTCAGAGCCTCCCAAACCCCCTGTTGGCGGCAAGAAGAGTTCTCCTCCCTGCTCCTGCTCTCTTGGTGATTTCTCAAGCCAATTCTCATCTGTCCAAGCATGAGAAGTGGAGTTTGATCATTGAAGATGCTATTGGATCACTTCAAGGAAGCAGATCAAGTGGAAGCAATCGTTTGAGAAGACTTCAAGGAAGATCCCAAAGTTCAGAGTGCAGAGCATCGGCCAGGGACTTCAAGAACTCAAGCCTCTTCCCAATTCGATCTTCTACAAGGGAGTGTAGTTGAAGATCAAGGACTTTCATACAATTTGTCATTTCTCTTTGTCTCTTCTGAGTCATTGTGAGATTGTGCAAGAGTTGCTGCATAAGTCTCCTGAATGAACTCTTGTTAGACTAGATCTATTGCTAGAGGATCTGAGTCTTGTGTGTTTTTCTAGCAAGTTGTTTGTGAGCCTTTGTGCTCAGTGGTTTGTGAGTCGTCGCACTCACTGTGTGGTTTGAGCCGTCGTACTCAATTTAGAGTCGTCGTACTCCGATTGTTGTTTGAGGCGTCGTGCTCAGTTTGGAGTCGTCGTGCTCCAGGTGTTTCTTGAGTCGTCGTGCTCAAGGGTGTTTGGAGTCGTCGTGCTCTTGTGTGAGTTGTACTCAAGCTTTTGAGTAGTGTGGCCTCACTGTATGAGGGGTGGACGTAGGAGTCACTGGAGGTGATTTTCAAACCACCTAAAATCCTATGTGCAGTGGTTTGAATTATGGTTTGCCTTTGTATCTCGCTAGATGCATGTATAGGGATTTCGTTGACACTACTAATGGATTTTCTCACACACACTAATCACACTTCAGATTAGTAAATTGTTTGGGTGAATTGATCTATGATTCGAAGTAATTTTAAATTGCTTAAGCTTCCACGTTAATTTGTGTCAGATCTATTCAACCCCCCCTTCTAGATCTGATCCTTCCACCCATCCGATCCTAACAATTGGTATCAGAGCAGGTTAATGTTTGTTACTGATCTGATTTGATTGCTTCTGTTTGATCTCTGTGTCAATTGCTTGAATTGTTTGGTTGATCTTTCACTATCTCTGTGTGCTTAATCGCTCTGATTCCTACCTTTGATATTAGAGTAGGTTAACCACTCTAATTATTAGATCTAATTCCTTGTCACATTGATTCAGTGTGATTAGATCTAATAGTCCTTGAGTTTTGGTATAATGGAAAATTGTCTTAATCTACATGAATTTCCTGTTATAATTTCAGAGAATCCCCAAGTTCATTTCCATTGGATTTGTCAAAGGACTCACAAAGACAAAGAGCAAAAGAAATTCACAAGTACTTTATGGCAAAGAAGAACATCATGAATGCAGAACATCAACAATTCAGAAGGTTGTGGCTCTCACTGCACACTCTAAGAGTTCAGAACTCTCTTCATCCTCTTCAGAACACAAGAGTTCAAATGGGTCTAAAAGGTCAGGTAAATCAACTCCAGATCCATTTGTGTATTCTAATTCTGATTCTGATGAAGATGAAAGCATGTCTTATGTTGAATTGATTGAATTCTATAAAAGATGCAAAATCTTAATGCAAAGCTGAACACTAAAAATAAGGACTTGAAAAAGACTTTAAAACATTGCCATAAAGAAAGTGAAAACTTGAAAAATACAATTGAATTCCTCCAGAAAATAATAATATCCTTCAGAAGAAATTGAGAATTTGAAAAATGAAGTTGAAAAATTAAATTCTGAGAAAGAGAATTTGGAAGATGAAGTCCAAATCTATGAAAATAAATTGAATGGATTGAAAGAAAATCATGCGCTATTGAAAACAAAAGTCATTGATCTGGAAGAGGAAAATGGAAAATTAATTGATCTCAATGAAAACTTCCAATTTGATAATGATCAATTAAACAAACAAATTTCTAACATGGCTCATGATCATCAAATAAATGAAAGATGCAAACAACTTGTTGAAGAAAATCATCATCTAAAAAGAAAGATTGAATGCTTGTTGCATGACAAACCATTGGACAATGAATGTAGCAATTTGAGTAATAAAATTGCCGATTTGGAAAACAAACTGTTCAATTTGAAAATGAAAAGAACAAGATGAAAAATGGTTTAGATGTCATGCTAAATAAACTTCAAATTTCAGAAAAGAAGTTGTTGCATTAAAGCTGAAAACAGAAGCTTCAACATGAATTGGAGAACACTACAAACACAAGTCTTGCTTCTGTGAAAACTAAGAAAAATGAAAAGAAAGCCAAAATAACATTTGTTAAAGCTGCTTCGAACAAGAACTCTGTTAATTCTAATGAAAAACTAGTGAATGTTCTTGTTCAGAAACAGAAAGAGAAAAAGGATAATGCTACTGTCAAGAAGATTCATCTACCTTCTCCATCAGTTCAAAAAGCTCCAAGGCAAGCTCCAAATTCACATCATGCCAAGAGCCACCAAAAGGTACCTCCTTCTTCTCATGGTAAGCCTCCTCACATGAAAAGGAGATTCCAGCAAATGCACACATGCCAAGGTAAGTACCAGGTAAGAAATGCTCTCATTTGCTTTAACTGTAATAAACCTGGTCATCTTGCCAAACATTTCTGGAATAGAAATCAAAATTTCAATAACATGCCAAATCAGTCTAATGCTTTCATTGTCATAAAATTGGTCATATTTCTAGGGAATGTTGGTACAGAAATGATTTTGTTGTGCATGCTCAGAAATTCCAGTCTAATACATATGCTCATACACATAGGAATAACATCATGTTCATATTGAAAATGTTCAGAAATTCCATTTGTATAGGCATAGAAATGTTGCACAAAATCATTTTGTTTCTGCTCATATTAAAAATCTAAAAATAGAAAACTTCATGAAAACATAGATGCATTAATCAAGGCAAAAAGAAAATCTGGAACTAATTATGCTCATAGTTCTATCAATGAAAGAAATGCATCTATACAAAAATTAAAAGCATTTTGGATTCAGAAATCATTGTTGCAATCTAACATTGATTTCATTGTAGGACCCAACAAGTGTGGGTCCCAAAACCAGCTTGATCAGCAAGCTGAGAAGTCTTGCAGCCATATACTGTAAATGGATTCAAGTTATTGGTTGTGCAAGGCTGGAAATGATTGGAGAACACAGGTAAAATCTTTGAGAAAGAAATGAAGACCATTCAGGTAAAACTTCTTTATCATTTCAAATTTGAATTGCCTGAATTGAAATGAATGTTTAATTTTTATCTGAAAAATGAGAAACGTGTTTTCAATGCTTCTCCCAACAATGAACTTTGTGTCATAACAATTGGAATCATGTTTGTGTTATCATGCTTGCTTAACTGTTCCCATGATTCTGTGTGCATATCAACTGCTTTGACTTTTTGGTATCTCAAATGATGACATGTAGAAAACAAGTTATGCTTGTTTGGAAACTTTTATTATGCGTGAGTAAAATACTCCGCCAAGTACCAAAGGTCATGTTATGCTTAAAGCTAATGGTGTGCATAATCATGTGTGGATTGCTTATTAGCTTTTTCATTCTATGCACATATTAAGGGGAGTAAATTTGAAAAAGTGCAAAAATGTTCTTGAAAATGCAATGAATTTCATGCATATCTTGTGGGGGAGTAAGTCAAAAGAATCTTTGAGTGAAATGTTGGAGAATATTCTTTCATGTCTGATTTATCATTTCTGGAGAGATGAGGTAGCAAAGAAATCCTTTGAACTCCACTTCATAGAAACCGAAAAAAAAATTGCTGACATCTTCACCAACCCCTTCCTAACAGTAGATTCTCATCTTTGAGGAGAGAACTTGGTCTTTGTAAATGTCCATTTTCTTGATCTCTCTCATTGGGATTGGGTTGAGTGTTAGGCATCTTCTGAGGGGGAGTTTTTTGCACCATCATTATCATTTGCTTCCTTGACTCATACTGATCATACCTCTCTCCATTTCACTTCTATTTCTTTTTGACAATGAACTCTTCAACTCACATTGTGTTGAACTTCTTGGTATATCAAATGGTGATTTGAATAAGGACAAGTTCTGCATGTCTGGACACTTTCACTATGCGAGAGTATATGTCTCCACCAAGTACCAAGAAATGAATATGCAATTGTTGAGGGGGAGCTTTTGTTATTCAAAGAGAATTATTCCTGATTTCAAAAACTTGCATATCTTTATTCTGATGAAAGTGGTTGAAATCCTCATCTCAGGGGGGCTAGAAAATTCACAAGTCATGTCTTTTGCAAAACAACACCTTTCTTGCATTACATCAATTTCCTTACATGATGTCCTCATTCAGGTGTCTAGAGTCGCAAAATGATTCTTTGAGTGATCTCCTATATTTTTTGTCAACTCTCACCTATATTCTTCAAAACTGTGGAAATTCAAACTTCTTTCAAAGACTAAAGGATAATGTGTGCCTTGATTTTAAACATGTTTTTGTTTGCAACTGATGTTGGATATAAATGATTTCTTTTTCCAAAACTCTCCAAAATTTGATAATTCAACAGAGCAATGGCACATGTGCTGAGAAACTGCACACCTTCACAATGAATGAAGTGCCATGTATGTCATGAGGTACTAATGCTATCTTTGTTCAAAGGGGCTCAAAATAAAAATACATGCAAAATAAAATAAATATGCCCTATACTTTTTGATGATGACTGAGTAACTGGAAATATTGGCGTCTACAAAACTTATATTTTCTTGTCAAAAGGTCATCATTTACCCTTTGAGACTTGATAATGGATAAATCTTTAGTATCCAGGGACTATAGTGTGTGAAAAATATTAGTTCTTGAGTGAACAAGACTTATCTCATTTGAAAGTTAGTTTCAAAAACAAAATGTGTGTATCATTGGAGAATTGTTTAAAAGAATCATCCCTATCCATCATCAAGTTGTTTTTAAAAAGGTTGTTTACCTTCAACACACTTGATTTCAGTCTAAAAGATTTTTTTATTTCTTTGGAATTGAAAAATATGGTAGTGTGTAGTTGATTATTGAATGTATTATATCCCTCAAATTATCATTTTAATGGTTCAAGTCACTGAATGATCATATCCTGTTGGATGTTGTGTAAAACTTGAATTGTGTTGAATTTTTGCAAAATATAACAAATGAATTTTATTAACCTCCTAAAAATCCTTCAAATGATCATTCCACCCATTGCTTATCATTATAAAGATGTCCCAAAGGTCACAAAATTTTTCCATACTCAATTTCAATTTTTCATCAGGCCAGGTCGACACTACCTTCGTCTAGTGTCGACACACTTTATCTCAGGTTGACACTCACCTCTTCTAGTGTCGACACTGATCCCCCTGCCAGGGTAATTTAAGCCTTGGGCGCCGGTTAAGGGTCTGTTTGTTCCTGCGGGGTATTGTACCTCTGGAAAACCCCTTTTATTCTGCAGGTCGACCCGATGGTCGTCTTCTACCTTTGAATCCGGCAAGCATCCCACCTCTTCCCTCCTCCAATCCATCTGTGTCATTCTTCTCTCATTCCTCACTCTCCATCCTCTCCTATTCCACTCCATCTTGTTTCCATGGCCCCCAAGCAAGCACCTCGCCGTGGAGCAAGGTCCAAGGCTACGGCAAGGCCCATTCTGGCAGACGATGCTCCTCCTACTGAAAGGAGAAGCAAGAGGCGCCATGACCCTGCGGAGCAGCCAGGGCCTTCCTCTGTATCCCCGTCGTCTGCTAAGAGAGGTAGGACATCTTCTTCTGGTCGAGGTAGAGGGTCTGCATAGCCTAGGAGAAAGATTTTGGGTTCTTCTCCTGAAGTCTCTGGGCAGTCATCCTCTTCATCCTCTGAGTCTTCCCAGCCTTCTGAGGCAACTCCTTCCAAGTTAGTTCGTGAAGGAAGATAATTTTGAAACCCAGGGCAGTGGATTTAGAGGACAGTGAATTGAATGCTGCTTTTCCTGAAGTCATCAACTTCTTCAAGTTTCAGTTTTGGCAATCCTTCATCTCTTAGTTTCACATAATATACCCCAGACTTGTCCAGGAATTCTATATGCATTTGGAATGCACTGATGATGGCTACAAGTCAAAGGTCAAAGGAATTGAGATTGATTTGCCTACAGACCTAGCAGCCACTCTTTTTAAAATTCTAGATGAAGGAGCTGATTACCATAATTTTGAATTTGACCTTTATGAAGCCTATACAATCTTAACTGGGTTGCAAGCAGATGAGTCTGATCCCAAGCAAACACATGTTACTAAATTCAACACATATACTTTTCCACCTGTGTTGAGACTTACCCATCATATTCTCACCACTATCATAACACCCCAAGGTGGTGGGAGGGATAGACTCACAGACATTCAAGATTTGTGATATACTGCATGAAAAAGGACTTAAAGATCAACCTCCATGTCATAATGTACCAGATCATATCTGAGACAACTAGGGCAGATTTACATAGATCACTTCCTTATGTAGCCCATTTGACTGAAGTCTTTAAGAACTTTGGTGTGTCACTTGAGAATGAAAAGTCCCAGAAAATTCCTAAGTCCAACATTTATTGTTTCAAGCATGTTCAAAAGTTTATGGGCTTCAGGATTGTGGGTGATCAGGTTAGGAGAGGGCCAGCTACAGTAGAGGCCCCTGTGGTTCAAGAGGATCAGCCTCCAGTTCAAGAGGATCAGCCTCCAGTTCAAGAGGACCAGCCTCCAGTTCAAGAGGACCAACCTCCAGCAAATGAGGACCAGCCTCCAGTGAATGAGGATCAGCCTCCTATTGCAGATGAAGTTGATGTACCCTTGAATGCCCCACTTTCACCTCAACTTCAGCCCTCCTCCTCCCTGAACCCTGACATAGAAATTCCATCTTTTTCTCCACAACCTCAAGTTCAAGCATCCACATCCTTTGGTGGACCTTCTATTCCACCAGAGTTGTACACCTTTCTAAATGACAAATTTGATGCCCTGAACACCTCCATTCAGACAATGACAGAAAATTTTGAGTTGAAGGTACAGAGGTTGGAGAACACTATGTCTGCCAAATTTATTGAGCAAAAAGCAGCCTCTGACCATGCAGTGCAAAGATTCAACAGGCTGATTGGCACATTGGCAGATGCTTCATTGAGCTAAAAGAACATCAAGAACAGTTGGAAACAGTTCTTAAGGGAATTTTGGCAAATTCCCCAGCTGATGTCTTCAACACCAAAGAAACACTTTCTCAGATAACTAAGACAAGACTGTCTTTTGCTCATCTGGTAGATGACTTGGAGAGCATGAAAAACTTATCTAATCACATTGATGAAGAAATGTCTGATTTGAAAAAGGAATTCAAAGCTTTGAACATATATGGTTGGTCAGCTGGTTCTTCTTCATCTTCACAGCCAATTTCAACTGACTTCAGTGCAATTCAAGCCACCATGTCAGAGAATTTAGAGAGAATGGAACATCTTTTACATACAAGACTTTCAACTATCCAAGCTCAAATGAAGTTCAGTTTGACTTCAATGCAAAAGAGATTGACGGATATTGAGACCATCTTGATAACCATTCCTCCTCCTCCTCCTCCTTCCACCTAATGTAATTTCTTTTGATGATGTCAAAGGGGGAGAAGATAGCAAGAAAGGAAGAAAGTTTGTAATGTCTTTTTGAAGATTGTAATGTTCATATTCTTGAATGAAATGCATAGAAACTTTTGTGTCTTCAATGTGATTGAAAACTCTTTGATAATGATGTGAATGTGAATGTATGATTGCTTGTCAAGCTGCTTGACCTTTGTGTGCAAATAGCTTATTTCTAGTAACATTGTATCTTTCATGTGTGTAACTTTCAATGTTACATAAAAATGTTCAAAGGTCTTTGACAAGTATGAATAAAAGGAAATGAAACATCACTTAGTACCAATCAATGCTTTTCAAACTGAGTGTTAAATAACAAAAATGCTTAAAATCACCTTTCATCAAAACTTCACTTTCATATGAACTTAATGTTGCCATCATAAAAAGGGGGAGATTGTTCGGTTGAGTGTGAATACAATTCATTTCCCCTCATATTTTGATGATGACAAGGTGTGATTTTAATGCAAAATAACTGGAACATGTTAGATACATACACATGAAATACCTATATTCAAAAAGCATGTTTCCAAGCACATTTATCATTTATATTCATGATAATAGATTTAACTAATGATTTATGTGTTTATTTCTCAGGGACAAACATTTATTGCAAGGGTGGTGTCGACACACCTCACACTGGTGTCGACACAATGCTCCAGGCCCTAAGGCAAAAGATGAAGAAATGGTCAACTAGTGTCGACACTAACCAGGGCTGGTCGACACTAGAGACAGATCCCAGAGAAACAAGTGAACAGACTGCTACAACATGTCGACACTAGATGGAATCAGGTCGACACTAGAGAGCCTTCCCAGAAGGCCTGTTCTTCAGCTGGCTACAGCAGGTCGACACTACTCCATCTCAGGTCGACACTAGATGGCTCTCCCAGGGAACAGTTTTGCCCAGTCTGGGACAATGTGTCGACACACCCTATGGGCAGGTCGACACACTCCGGAAATTTTATGACTTAAGGTTTGTCCTGGACATGTGGCATCCTAGGGAAATGATGGATCAACCTTGGATCGTGTGCCCATGTACCCCAAGGGTACCTTTGGACTATTTTGGGTATAAATACCCTCCTATTGGCCATCTCTTACAAGAGAACCCTTTCAGAGCCTCCCAGAACCCCTGTTGGCGGCAAGAAGAGTTCTCCTCCCTGCTCCTGCTCTCCTGGTGATTTCTCAAGCCAATTCTCATCTATCCAAGCATGAGAAGTGGAGTTTGATCATTGAAGATGCTATTGGATCACTTCAAGAAGCAGATCAAGTGGAAGCAATCGTTTGAGAAGACTTCAAGGAAGATCCCAAAGTTCAGAGTGCAGAGCATCGGCCAGGGACTTCAAGAACTCTAGCCATTTCCCAATTCGATCTTCTACAAGGGAGTATAGTTGAAGAGCAAGGACATTCAATACAATTTGTCATTTCTCTTTGTCTCTTCTAAGTCATTGTGAGATTGTGCAAGAGTTACTGCATAAGTCTCATGAATGAACTCTTGTTAGACTAGATCTATTGCTAGAGGATCTGAGTCTTGTGTGCTTTTCTAGCAAGTTGTTTGTGAGCCTTTGTGATCAGTGGTTTGTGAGTTGTCGCACTCACTGTGTGGTTTGAGCCGTCGTGCTCAATTTGGAGTCGTCGTACTCCGGTTGTTGTTTGAGCCGTTGTGCTCAGTTTGGAGTCGTCGTGCTCCAGGTGTTTCTTGAGTCATCGTGCTGAAGGGTGTTTGGAGTCGTCGTGCTCCTGTGTGAGTTGTACTCAAGGTTTTGAGTAGTGTGGCCTCACTGTGTGAGGGGTGGACGTAGGAGTCACTGGAGGTGATTTCTGAACCACCTAAAAATCCTATGTGCAGTGGTTTGAATTGTGGTTTGCCTTTGCATCTCGCTAGATGCATGCATAGGGATTTCGTTCACACTACTAATGGATTTGCTCACACATACTAATCACACTTCAGATTAGTAAATTGTTTGGGTGAATTGATCTCTGATTCCAAGTAATTTTAAATTGCTTAAGCTTCCACGTTAATTGGTGTCAGATCTATTCAACCCCCCTTCTAGATCTGATCCTTCCACCCATCCGATCCTAACATAGGCGTGGGAATCCTTTTAAGACCCAGTTTTGGCCATTGGAGAGGATTTTTGCACTGGTTTGAGAAGAGAGAAAGGAGGGCCGAGAGAAGGGTTTTGCAGTGTTGTTCATGCGATCTGAAGGTTCTTGGACCAAGGTGGAACATTCATCATCAAGATATGAAGCTTCTCCAAGTGGGAGAGTTCTGCTAGAAGCGGATTTGGAGCGATTGAAGCCGGAGAGGAGGACTGCCTTACTGGCAAGGTGGGCTTCTTCGGGCCTTGATTTGTCACTCTAGAAGGAGGGTTAGAGGCAAGTGACATGGGGGATTGGTTTAGGATAGTTTAGACTGTAGATTTAACATTTTTACAGATTTTTGAACCATGAAAATAACGTACGGGAAAGGGTAGAAGTTCTGTCATTTAATGTGGAGTTTCTGTGTTTTCTGGACGTATGAACTTGACGTCCAAATCGTTTGCCGTTGAGTTTTTATAAATGACACCATCGATTGCCATCTAGTTCAAGTAAACGACATGTATTTTTCGGACATCTACTATATGTTAATGGCACTATGTGCCGCTGTCTACTGATTCTTAACGACAGGATATGTGGACGTCTACTTCAGGTAAACGCCACATATATTGCCATTAAGTTTATCAGTATTATGTATTTCAGAAACCTGATTTTTTCTTATTTGTCTGCGATTCATACATGTATGGGATTTGGGTCAGGTTGTGTTTTGAATATTTCAGTGTTGTTACAATGTGGACAGGTCATTGCAATGATGTGCAAATTATGTTTAGTGTATTCTTTTGGAATTACATGTGATGTAGAAAAGTTATTGAAACAAATGCATGCATAATCCATGTTAAAATGTTGAAGTTAGAAACTGTACCACTGTTAATTAGTACTGTAGATCCACTGTATTTAATCCTTGTGTGTAAATTTGCATGATTTGATCACTATTTGATCATGTTAAATAATTCAGAATTTCAAAGAATGTTCATGAAAAATAATTACAGAGATCAGAAAATTATGAAATTTTATATGTAAATGATATGATCTGAAACGGAACTACTGTCAAAAGTTCGGGATTTTTAGACTTCTGTACATATGGTTATGAATTTCTGAAGGAAAATGCACACAGAATTTATTATTTCATTAGAATATATGTACATGAATGAATGTGATCAAGTAGTACCATTATAGGTTACTGTTGCACAGTATGGTTGATTTTAGAAACTGAGGAAAAACTGATTGCATGATATTGTATTAATAACTTGATAAATTATGTTTAAGGCATGAAAGAGCATGATAGAATTATATGAAAATAAATTGAATGATTGCATACATGCTAATGCATAATTTGAAATAAATTGGCCAATAAGATATTGCTAAGATAGAGATTTCCTACAAGGAACTACACCATGGAATGCCCCTATGGTAATGGTTCAACTATATGAAATGACCTACTGAATCCATGGGCAACGGATTGAAATCCTGGAGATAGACAAGTTCTACTGGTTAAGGTGGGAAGGATTTCCCCGGTATTGTGCAATGACCATGACTTCATCACTGCTTTGCCTAGGTGATAAGTGAATGAGTATATGACTACATGATCCCTATAATAGTGCGGGCTACGTCTTGGAAAACTACATGATAATTGACTACATGATTACGTGATAAATGTCTACATGTTACATGCTACATGATCCACATGTCCTTTGTTGACATGCTACATGAACTACATGACACTTGTTATATGAAATAATTACTACATGTTTAAATGATTACTTGCTACATGAAAATTAGTTGCATATGGCATAATGAAAATTAAAGATTTACTTGAAAATGTTAACATGTTGCATGATAATAAGCATATACCATGAAAATTTGATTGCATGCTATGCATAGGTACATGTTACTTCAATTGTTAGAATATAAGATATGACTTATATGCATTGCATGAAATGTTTTATTTCCATGATAATTAGACATGCTACGTAAAGATTGATTGCCAAATGACTTAGAACCATGTTAGTAGGAAAAGTTACAAGATATCAAGGATGTGAATGATATATATGTTACCATGTTTTAAATCTATTATATACATAGTATCTTGAATTGTCTTTCATGTGACTTGCTGGGTCTTGTAGACTCATACTTGCTTAACATTTCAGGAGACATAGAGGATAACCAAGAGTTAGTGCACACTGACTCGGAGCATGAGGACGTAGAGGTTTAGTGATTTGCTTGAGAGTACTAGAGTGACTATGTATGTGAGGAAATTATGTATCTCTGATTTATGCATTTGGAATTATGGATTGTAATAATTTGGACTATTGTTATCTTCTTTTATGCTTTAGACTTAACATTTGAATATGATGTTGATTCCAAAGTATTTGGTTCCATATTCTGTTGCATATTGTTGGAATTAAATTGTCATTTATGTATGTCTCAATCTGTATCGTCTATTGTTGGATATGTTCCACTGTAATACCTCTATTACATCCAATGTGAGTTGGAATAAATGTACTGGGTCTAAGAGGGGCATTACATTCACAATGCCATCAATGTACAATCTAGCCAAGCTCTCTATGCACTGCTTCTTCTTCATAGCCAAAAAATCTGCACTCTTTGAGAATCTATCAACAGTCACCCATATAGAATCATTCCCTCTGGCCGATCTTCGCAATCCAGTCACAAAATCCATAGTTACTTGCTCCCATTTTTACTGAGGAATATCCAGCTTCTGCATTAAACCTGAAGGTCGTTCACGTTTTGCCTTCACTTGCTGACATATCAAACATTTTGCCACTACATCCGCAACTTCCCGTTTCATGCTAGACAACCAAAAAGAATACTTCACATCCCGATACATCTTCCCACTGCCTGGATTAATAGAAAACTGTGATCTATGCGCTTCCTCTAAAATCTCCTTCCGCAAATCCAAATCATTAGGGACACATACCCCATGATTCAGGCGAATTACACCATCTTCATCTCTAACTATGCTAGACTTTCCAACCAACTCCTGCAATAGTGGGTCATCTTTTTGCAAAGCAATAACCCTATCATGAACAGAAGATCTAATGGTCAACTGAGCTAAGAACATGTTGCACAATTGCGGCTCTAGAACAGCCAAAGATCCTGAAGCATCTTCCAACATCTTCCAGTCTTGCTGCATCATTTGCCTCGTCCTACTTAATGCATCTGCCACCACATTTGCTTTCCCTAGGTGATAAGTTATCTCAAAGTCATAATCCTTCAGAAACTCAATCCACCTCTGCTGCCTCAAATTCAACTCCTTCTGAGAGAATAGATATTTGAGACTCTTGTGGTCTGAGAAAAGCTCAAATCTCACTCCATACAAATAGTGCCTCCAGATGATTAAAGCAAAGACCACTGCTGCTAGTTCTAAATCATGAGTTGGGTAATTGCGCTCATGCTCCTTAAGTTGCCTGGAAGCATATGCCACAACTCTTCCTGCCTGCATAAGAACACAGCCAAGCCCAATCTTCGAAGCATCCGTGTACATAGAGAATGAATCCACACTATTGGGCAACACAAGCATTGGCATTGAGGTCAAACGAGTCTTCAGCTCTTGGAAAAACCTTTCACAAGCTTTAGTCCATCCGAACATAAGTCCCTTCCTAGTCAGCCTTGTCAATGTAGCTGCAATAGAAGAGAAACCATCAATAAACCTTCTATAATAGCCAGCCAAGCCAAGAAACTCCTGATATCAGTAGATGATCTTGGTGTCTCCCAGTGAAGGACAACTTCCACCTTTGCCGGATCCACAGAAACACCATCTCCTGAAATGACATGCCCTAAGAAATGGACCTCCTTCATCCAAAAGTTGCACTTACTAAATTTGGCATGCAACTTGTGCTCCCTCAAGACTTTAAGCACAATTCTCAAATGCTCTCTATGAGTCTCCTCATCAGGCGGGTAGATCAGCACATCATCAATAAAAACTACAACAAAAGAATCAGGATACTGCCTGAAAACCCTATTCATCAAGTCCATGAAAACCGCTGGACCATTTTTCAAACCAAATGGTAAGATCAAGAACTCATAATGCCCATATCTCATCCTAAAAGCCATTTAGAAGAATCCTCCGGCTTGATTCGGTGTTCATGATAGCCATAACAAAGATCGATCTTAGAAAACACAGAAGCTCCACGCAACTGATCAAACAAGTCATCAATACGAGGTAAAGGATACTTGTTCTTAATAGTCACCTGATTTAGTTTGCGATAGTCAATGCACAACCTCATCGACTCGTCCTTCTTCTTCACAAAAAGCACAGGTGCTTCCCAAGGTGATACACTCGGCTGAATAAAACTCTTATCAAGCAATTCCTCCAGTTTCTTCCCAAGGTGATACTAGCCCAGTACCTATTTCTTTCTCGAGCAATAGAAATAGGTACTGTGCTAGGTACCAACTCAATGCCAAACTCGATCTCCCTTGCAGGGGTCAAACCAGACAAATCCTCGGGAAAACATCACTGAACTCTCAGACAATATCAATATCCTCCACGGTCAAAACATTCTTCGAATCCTCAGATATAACCACGCTAGCAAGAAAACCACTACAACCCTTGATCAGCATCCGGGTTGCTTTCAGGGCCGAAATCACAAACTTACTGGACATGCTCTTGGGTAAGGGATGAACACACTCCTCCTCACCAGGAATCCGGAAAATAATAATCTTCCTCTTGCAATCCATGAGGGCATAATGCTCTTCGAGCCAGTCTAAGCCCAAAATAGCATCGTAGTCCTTCATCTTCAACAGATAAAAGCTACCAGGTAAATCTCGCTCTTCAATATTCACATGGAGAGAAGAAAAACACTGCCCAGACAACATAGTCCCGGCAGGAGTATGAACAGACAAGGGAAGCACCAACAGTTCTGGAACCAAACTACTCTCCTTCATCAAAACCTTTGCAACTTCTCGGAAATAAAGCTATGCGTAGCACCAGTATCAAAAAAACTCGAGCATGCATTCCCATAATCAAAACGGTACCTTCTGTGACGTGCTCTGCCAACTTTGCCTCATCTCTAGCCAAAGCGGACACTCGAGCCTGAGCTCTCGGTGCTGGTCTAGCCGCTTCTAGTGATGCTGCCGCTGCAGTCTGTTGCGCCATCTTCGGACAATCTCGGATCTTGTGGTTCTTGTCACCACACCTCAAGCATATACCAGAAGTAACCCAACAGACCTCTCCTCTATGACGCTTCCCACACTGAGTACACAAGGGCTTTTCTGCAACTATGCCTCCATCCAGTGTCTATGCAGCCACTCTCGCTGGTACCACTGCCCTAGGATGAAATGCTGGGGCCTTCTTCTTCTTATCCTAATGCTGAAATGCTGAACCAGGCCTCTTCAAAGAAGCCCTCTTCTCCTCCAGATATACCTCCATCTCGGCTTCCTACATTCATGCCGTTGACAAAGCCTCCTCCATAGATCGATGCCTGAATGCCACCAGTCTAGTTCTCAGGGACGGCTTCAACCCCATGATGAACTTCTTCACTTTCCTCCGCTCATCGTCCACAATGTGGGGCACATACTTTAACAGCTCTGCGAATCTAGCCTCATACTCAAGCACACTCATTGACCCTTGGGTCAATGTTAGAAACTCCTGCTCCATGCGATCCTGCACATGCTCTAGAATATACTTCGCCCTGAACAGATGAACAAACTCTGCCCATGCAACCTCCATAGCTCCATCATCAAACTGTGTGCGTAGTACAGACGACCACCACACATCGGCATGCTCCTGCAAAAGAAGATAAATACGTCTAAAGTTGCACCATAAACAATATACATAACTCTTCTAAAACTATTCTCTACCTACAACATATATGTGGATAAGGTCACTCTCTCCTCCTCCGCGCATCGAATAGCACGAAAGATCTTCTCCGTCTCCCGAAGCCAACTCTCCGCCAAGATGGGATCACTCTCCCCCTTAAAGAAAGGTGTGGTCATCCTCCAGAATCACTCCATTATCGATACACCTCCATCGCCTGTCTTGTGAACAGGTGCCTACGCCTGAGCCTGCACTTGCGCTTGCAAAGTTGCTGCCATCTGAGCCTGAGTCTGCATCGTGTGCACAGGTCCTTGCATCAATGCTTCATAATCCACAAGTGGTGGTGGGGGTGGCAAAGGTACGCCTGTCTGGTCCGGCGCCAGCTGAGCTAGAGCCTGCGAACCTCCTGCCGACTCATCGCCTCGAGTAGGGTCTGCTCCTCTACATCCATGGGTAGCCATAGTCAGAAAAACAAGCATTTATTATAATAACCTATTATTCTACATAAATCTTGGACTAATTCCTTATGATGACTTAAGGATATGAACACAATGTTGATATTCCATTTATGCGCATGCTCAACCTGGAACACTCTGATACCAATCTTTGTAACATCCCTCTTGGACCCAGTACAGTTATTCCAACTCAAATTGGATCCAATAGAGGCATTACAGTGGAAAATATCCAACAATAGACGGTAAAGATTGAGTTATACATAAATGACCACTTAATTCCAACAAATTGCAATGGAACATGGAACCAAAATTTTCAATCAACATCATATTCAAATACTATGTCTAAAGCATAACAGAAAGATAGCAATAGTCCAATTATTACAATCCATAAGTCCAAATGCATAAAATTAAAAGTACATCATGACCTCACATACATAATCTCTCTAACACTCTCAAGTAAAGCACTAAGCCTCCACGTCCTCACACTCTGAGTCAGTGTGCACTAACTCCTGGGTATCCTCAGTCTCTCCTAAAATGTTAGTCATGTGTGAGTCTACAAGACCCAGCAAGTCACATGAAAGACAGTTCAAGATATAATATATACTAGGTTTTTAAAACATGATAACATATTTCTCACATCCTTGATATCATATAGCTCTTCCTATAAACATGTTCTAAGTAACTTGGCAATCATTCTTTACATAACATGGTTATTTATCATGAAAATAATGCAACTCATGTAACATACAGCTTGCATCTCATATTACAACCATTGATTAAAACATATTCATGCAGCATGGTATATAAAATCAAATTCTTTAAACATATGTTCAATGTCATGTAAACAATTTCAAGTAACCTTTAATCTATGTCATGTAGCATGTAATTCATCATCATGTAGCATGTATTCAATTTAACATGTAGCATGTAGTTCATATAACAAGTGACATGTAGTTCATGTAGTCATGTAGTCCTATAGTCATGTAGTTGCCAAGACATAGCCCACACCATGAATAAAGATCATGTAGCATGTAGTCATTCACTTATCACCTAGGCAAAGCAGTGATGAAGTCTACGTTATTGCACAATACCGGGGAAAGTCCTTCCCACCATAACCAGTAGAACATGTCTATAGAACCCTCGAAAATTTAGTAATTTAAAACTTTAAATAAATGGGAATAAATAATTTCCATAATATTGAAGTATTTAAAACATACGTACCACTATCGTACATGCAAGAACACATCAGAAAATTCCATGAAAAATTATAAATCAACCACAAACATTATTCCTAAATGTTCCACGAAGAAATTCGTGCAACGAAAAATCCGATTGACCATGTGTGCGTCAAAATGTGACAGATTATCCAAAATAGAAAACAGGTCGGAAAACTGTTAACACGGAAATACGCCACGACCATAAATTAAATAAACACGTTGGAAAGACTTCCAACATTATATATGGATGTCACATTATCGATATTGGGCCAATGGATCACGTTTGGCCCAAGAATCAAATGAAGCAAGAAAATGCATAGAAATTCGCAACCCTAAATAAGCTGAAATTAGAAAGAGGCAATTAGGGTAAAAATTGGATGCAATTATGCACTCTTGGAAACCCAAATTCGTTCCTAGCCATCCTTGGAGGTTGCTTAATGGCCAAGACATTCAAATGGCAGAAGAGATCTTCAAAACATGGAAGGGGGCTTGCGAAAACCGCAACTTTTCCTTCCTTAATGCAATAGGACTTCTAAAAGCCCTAGTTGCATAAAAACTTGATGATGAGTTTATCCCCATGTAATTTAAATAAATTATATATCTATTTTAGTGATTAACAAAACTCAAATATAGTTTAAACTTACAAGTTTTTCTATGAGATTTGAGCACAGGAAATAAATCAAGGAAGTACAAGCAAAATCAGTAAATGTTTTATCATCCTATAGCTATTAAGTTCAAAGCACAAAATTTATCTAAGTACACATCTATTTTCTATGTGCTGCAACGATTTTGTGATTTCATAACGATTTCATAAGTCATTCCAATTTATTTTTATTTTTATCTTATAACGATTTGATAAGTGAGAACAACAATGTGCTCTCACAATGATTTGCTAAGAAAGCATAACGATTTGCCTTCACAACAATTCGATAAGTGAGAACAATGATTCTCTCACATCGATTTGCTTATATTCGCAAAGATTTGCTCAAGCATAACGATTTGCTTTTTATAACGATTTGATAAGTGAGAACAACAATTTGCTCTCACAATGATTCGCTAAGAAAGCATAACGATTTGCATTCATAACGATTTGATAAGTGAGAACAACGATTCTCTCACATCGATTTGCTTATATTCGCAAGATTTGCTCAAGCATAACGATTTACTTTTTATAACGATTTGATAAGTCAGAACAACAACTTGCTCTCACATCGATTTGGTTTTTATAACGATTCTTTAAGTCACATATGGATTTGATCTTTCATAACGATTCGATAAGTTACTACAACGACTTGGTCACTGTAACGATTCAATAAGTTACAACAACGACCTGGTCTCCGTAACGATTCGATATAGCAAACAACGATTTACTCACTACATCGACTCGATAAGTGAAACAATGATTTGCTTATAACAATATTTCACAACAATTCGTTTATAACGATTTGGTTATAACGACTTGCTCATAACAATTTGCTTATACTATCATAACGATTTCTCTCTACAACAATTTGGTTATGATTGTATAATGATTTATATATGCATCGATTTGTTTATGAATGTGCAACGATTCACATAGATAACGACTCATTTGCACAACGATTTTATAAGTCATGCTCACAACAATTCCTTGGTTCATAACGACTTAATATTTAAATAGGTTGTAAGTCAAAGTCTTCCCTCACTTTTCTCTCACATCCATACATTCATTATGACTGAACATATCACTGCACTGCATGCAAACGATATCTTCTATTTCCATGCTTATACTGTAAACATCTTTTTAGACGAATAGAATGGAATTTCCATTTCGGTATCAAACCTTTCGTAACGTTGACTGACAACGAGAGACAGCTTAGCTGTCTATCATTTAAGCTTTTAATGCGTGCAGGTCTCTGACAGCACATCTCGATACAACGTTGGACACAATAGAAGCCGAAGGATATCAAAGAGGATTCTCTCTCTTTGCGTCCATGGAAAGCTAACGATCGTTGACTGAAAGCTCTACAGTGCCATGCAATCTAACGTAAACAAAAGCTTAGAGATAATGGACACTTCAACGTTTAATTTTCAAATGAAAGACATATATAGAAGACTGGAGCTCCAGAAACTGAAAGAACACTCAAGACAATCTTTTACAAGCTTTCTGTGAGCATCTGAAAGAGCGAAGCTTCACTCCTTTGCTTGTCTAGCTCTTAGCTCTCTGCATCGAGTGTAGATCTTAGAGAGAGCATTTTTCTGTACTGAGAGAGTTCATTACTCCTCATTTTCTTCCTCTCATTATTCACTTTGGATCAAGCATTGTGTTGTTAGCTTGGTCAAGGGGCTTGTCTTCCTGAACACATTATTAAGTTTATTTCCCTTCGTGTTGAAGGAAGACCTGGGGATTCCAGGGTGTTTATTTCCCTTCGTGTTGAAGGAAGACCTAGTGAGATCTAGGGTGTTGTATTTCCTCTTCGAGTTGTGAAGAGAAGACCTGCTGAGGCTGGGTGTGTAAATGTCCTTGAGGGGGACTGTATCCTTGGGTAGTGAAATCCTAAGGTATTGCTGAAGGACTGGACGTAGGACTCCTGTGGAGAGGAGATCTGAATCAGGATAAATCCTTGTGTAGTGTGATTACTTTGTGTGTGTTTGTTGTTAACTCTCACTAACACTAACATCTATCAAAGTGTGTTTTGTGTGATTGTTTTTGTGGACAGGTTTTAAAGTGATGAAAATTTTAATATCCCATTCACCCCCCTCTGGGCTAGCTAGCTGGGCAACAAGTGGTATTAGAGCAAGTCTCTTCGACAAAGAAGACGATCCAATGATCTGAAGAGAAAAGATCAAATGGCAGCCCAAGGTCACTTCGAAGGTCAGTCAGTTAACAGGCTACCACTGTTCGATGGTGAAGACTACACATACTGGAAGACAAGAATAGAGTTCTTCTTACAAGGACTCGACTATCAGATCTGGTTGATTGTTGAGGAAGGTGATCTTCAATTCACAAATTAGAAGGATACATGGATGGAAGATGACAAGAAGAAGATCTCTTTGAACTGCAAAGCCAAGAGTATCCTATGTTCTGCTCTTAGAAAGAAAGAGTTCAACTGCATATCAGCCTGCAAATCCACTATGGAAATGTGGGAGAAGCTAAGGATCACATATGAAGGTACTGACAAGGTTAAAGAAACCAGAATAGACATTCTGGTAATGCACTACGAAAGGTTCCAAATGCCGGAAGGAGAATCCATTACTCAGATGTACAAAAGATTCACCGATATCACTAATGGGTTAGCTGGTCTCGGTAAGTCTTATCAAATGAGAGACATGGTGAGGAAAATACTCAGATCTCTACCTGCCTCGTGGACTCCAAAGGTTACAGCAATAGAGGAGGCTAATGACTTGAAGATAATGACATTAGAGAAGCTCATTGGGTCCCTTATGGCCCATGAAATAAATATGGAAAGGTTGGGAGAATCATCTTGCAAAAAGAAGCACTCCAACGCACTCAAGGCAGAAGAAGATGAATCATAAGAAGGCTCATACAGGCAAGAAAGCATGAACAACAGTGAAGATGAAGAAGCAATGTTGTCCAGAAGATTACAACGAATACTAGCTAAGAAAAAGAAGTATCAGTCCAGGAGAAGATACTTCAAGAAAGGGAAAGACCTCAAAAGGTCTGAAGTCAAAGATTCAAAGAAAAATGGACCAATCTGTTATGAATGTAAGAAGCCCAGACATATCAAGGCAGAATGTCCGAAACTCAAGAATGCTAAATTCAGAAAGAAAGATAGTTCCAAGAAATTCAGAAGGTATAAGAAGAAAGCTATGGTAGCAGCTTAGGACAACACTAACGACTCGGACAGCAAGTCAAGCTCAAGCAATGAATAAGAAGAAGAAGCAAATCTGGCATTGATGGCCAACATCGAAGACAAGGTAACATTAGACTCATCTTTTTCTTCATGTAATGAATCAGATTCCGATAATTTGGAAGAAGCTTTTAATGAACTATATTGTAAATACAAAGAAGTATGTAAATTACTAAAAATAAGTAAGAAAACATCGCATGTTTAGAAAATACTAACTAAAATTTAAAATATGAAAATGAGCAAATTGAAAAACAAATTACGGAACTAAAAAGAAGAAACGATTTGTTATGTGAGGATCTAAAAATAAAAATAAACAAATAGTTAAACTAAAAAACAAGAAACTCCAATGAACCTAAAAAGGAGATCAACGCACTAACTGAAGAAAATGAAAAGCTATTAAGTACATTAGATAAATTCACAATGGAAAACCATCACTAATACTAAAAGGAGGTAGATGGTCAGGTAGAAAGAAACATGGATTAGGATACATACCTCCAGACAATGAAGAAACAATAATACATCCTAAAACATATCCAACACAAAAGTTTATAGCTGAACAAGACACAACATATAAATCAAATTTTAAATAAGTAAGACCCTCGAATTTGTTGCATTATTGGCATTGCATGTGAATGCTTCATGTTTGTGTATGTATGTATGCAAATGTCTACGTATGTACTAGTTAGTATATTATTGCATGCATGTATATAGTTAGATGTAAATAATATATGAATGGTATGATGGTAGTGTGTACATGATAATACATACATATGGCATGTATATAGGTGTAAGTTGTGTATGGTTTCTGCATGTTTTGGAGTTCTGGCCGAAGGCCAGATTGGCGTCAATATCAGTAGACGTCGATGTTGTGTCGGCGTATACCCTGTGGACGCCAACACTAAGTCCGACGTCCAGCGATATGGACGTTAATTTCTCTGACCTACATGCGTTGCAGAGCCAGAAATTCTGGGAACAAGCTACCCCAACCATTGGGGAGCTGTCCCCAACGGTCTGAAGGGGGTATCACATCATCTCCTGCGTGGGTGAGAGGTCTTTGGCTATATACAAAGCCATTTTTTTGCAACTCACACCCTGCTCTTTGCCCCTTTGCAAGAGAGGAAGAAGAGAAAAAAAGAAAACCCTAAATCTGTGTGAAGAGCTCACCTTTGCAACCCTAAATCCGGCTACCTGAAGCTTGCACCGGCCATCTACTGCAGCAAGGAGCTAGCTGGAGTGGAGGAGGAGGCTTCCCCGACCTTATCTTGGAGCCATCTTCATCCTAGAACCTGGAGTGAAGCTTTTCTAGGAGCTTCTTGGGACAACCCAAGGAGAGCTTCACCGAGCCCTAGATCCGTTTGGTGTATTTTCTAGAGGCAAGTACCCTACCCATAACGTCCCTGTATGTGTCTAGGTTGGTTTTATCATTTTTGTGCATTTTCCCTCGTGTCCTAGATCCCCCAATTCACCCAATCTTTGGAGCTCGAGTCTGTGTTTTGCACAGACCTGAATTTAACGCCAACATCTGTTGTCGTTAAGATCATGCTTATCGTCCAGCGATTGTGCCGTTAACATTAATTAGCGGCCATAGCTTGCCGTTAAGTTCATCTGCCCTTCTATATGATTAATTTCAATATGTTTCACGATGAGGATATAATGTAATCTCTTATATGCTATGTATACTAGCTAATGTGATGGATGGTAATGTGAATGTACACTTATTTTGTGGATGGTAGAGCTTATTTACATATTTGAAAACATGTGGAAGAATGTTCATGTGTATGTTCTCACCATTATCCTGATAATCCGTGGTAAAATCATGTTGCCCTAATTTTGTTAGACCATGTATGTACAACCCTGTTTGTGCTATGAGTTTCTGGAATTTTCCATGCTTGTATGATATATTGAATTTTCTGTTTTGGGAAATAGAAATCATGCGTAGGTCACGATAAATCTTCTGTAAATTGTGTATTGCCCAATAAATTCGGGAATAAATCATGTGGCTCTATGCATGCTAGGGTTCAGACAGTGAGTTGTTAAATTTGTGATTGGTGTTCAACTCCATGCTAACTTGAATTGTGGATAGCATGTGAATTCGATGTTAGATTTTCTGTAATTATGTTTTAGGTTAGAAAAATATGAAAATTTGCATGTGGTATCCAAACCCGAAACCATCTAGTGGTTAAAATTTCAGGTCATTTGGACAAGTATATGACGCAATATGAATTTTCTATGTAGAAATGCGAAAGTAATGCATGCCGTCGCAAAAATGATTTAATTCTGTTTATTTCAACCTGAAGGGTGAAATTCCCTGAGTGTAAAATTTCTTTAATTGTAGTGTCATGTCAGGAAAATAGAGCCCCATGTGTGTGAATGAGTGAATGAGTGAGATGTGAGTGTCATGTGCTAAACTAAGTGCTTAAATCGAAAAACGTGTAATGTGTAAATTGTGCCAAGTGTGACACTACTTCCACCGAGGGCAGTGGAACCGTATCAGGGAAAAGCCCCCCTGAGAAGGTTCAATGTGTTGTGACCCTAAGGGCATTAGGGGGAAATCCTGGAGGTGGACAAGTACCACTGGTTAGGGTGGAGACTTGTTCTCCCGGTCTGCGCAGTCCAAGAGTCGCCATTGTATTGCCTAGATGGCGTCTATGTGATGTGATGTGTTGTGTCCTTCTTTGGTGGTTTGGACTATGTGTCACGGCACTAAATGTGAATGTGTAAATGTGTGTGTGTTCATGTGAAAAATGTGAATGTGAACAATGTGTAAAAGTGCATGTGTAAAGTGTGAAATATGCGAATTTGAAATTGTGTAAAAATGTGAAACCAAAATGTGAGGATGTGAGTTTGTAATCCATGTTATGACAATCTGAAATCATTCTTAAACAGTAGCTTTACTATGTTATGATCATGTTTATGTATGCAAATGCCTAGAATCCATGCTAGGGATAATTGTTAAGCATATATAAACAACTTCCATACTTGGTTGTTCACATGTTGTGATTTAATCGTTGTTGTAGCTCTCATTTGTTAGATTATGGTTGCTAAAGCATGGAAAACCAGCAAGCTTAAAGCATGTAAAATGGTTACGTATATGCGTAGGAATGTGTTGATTCCATGTTAGGTATGTTTCCTTTCATGCATGCTCGGAAATTCATGTTAATGGCTTTCATGTCTTAGTTGGTTGAAGATAGATTTTTTTTTTGTGAGAAATGAACAGAAAGCATGTGATAGGTGATTCTATTTTAGGAAATCTGAAAGCATAGTCCATGTGTTTAAATTGTAGATTCACCATGATGGGTTGTAAAATTTAATGTCAAGCATGCTACATGTTGTGTCTTGTGAACGTGTATGTAGAACCTACTATGATATGTGCATGTACGGTATGTGTAGAATTACTTGCGAAGTCTTTTAGACTCACTACTTGCTTCGGCGTACAGGTGTAGTCGGTGACGAGACACTTGTGGAGGAGACGTTGTAGACCGACTCCGAGCGCGGAGATTAGAGTGTTGGAGTACTTGTGACATTTTGTGATTTTCATAGTATGTAAATTGAACATTGTACTAGCATTATCATAGAAGAATGTATAAGTATGGACATCTATGTATTTGATTTTCAGCAATTTAAATTATGTGGATTTTTAGCTCTTTAAATGTTATCGAAATATGTATGTTAAATGCGGATGATGAATGAAATGAAGATAGTTGTTCTTTTACTTCCGCTACTCTGTTCTTATATTCATGTGTATCTCAACTGAATGTTATTGTTGGGTAAATGTCCCACTGTGGCAACGTTCACTATATCGACGTGGGATGGTATAACCGTACCGATATATTGAGGGTCGCTACAAAATACATTCCAACTGTAAATGTAACTAAGATGTCTTACTGTAGCCATTGCAACAAGTTAGGTCATATCAAAGTATCTTGTCCAACTAAATATAAAATATGGATAATCAAAGGAAAAATGATGATACTAACCAACCAGGACCCAAAAGAACTTGGGTACCTAAAGCTTAGTGTTTTCATTGCAGGTAAACCTTCGAGCATCAAAATGGTATTTAGAGAGTGGATGCTCAAGGCACATGTCAGGAAATAGGAAGCTATTTTCTCATCTTAAAGCTGAGGAAGGCACAGTCACCTATGGAGATAATGGAAAAGGGACTGTGATAGGCAGTGGATCAATGAGCAGCAAAGGCAAAACAGTTATTGAAGATGTGCTATGTGTTAAAGGACTGAGCACAACCTCATCAGTATCAGCCAGCTGTGCGATAAAGGACATCAGATCAGATTTCAAGAGTCAAAGTGCAGCATTATGAAGGATGGTGCTGTCCTCTTTGAAGCTAACAGAGAAAATAACCTGTTGTACTTTATTTAGAAGAACTAAAGATCAGGACATATGTTTAGCAGCAAGTAAAGAATAGTCAACAGATCTTTGGCACCGAATACTGGGCCACCGCAGCTTGGATGGCATGAGAAAGTTCATCAAGAGAAGCTTGGTGGAAGGCCTACCCAATGTTAGTACAAGATTGGATGGTGTCTGTGGGCCTTGTGTAAAAGGAAAGCACACCAAGCCATTCTTTAAGTCAAAGACTGTGGTAACTACCTGTAAACCCTTAGAACTTCTACATATGGATTTATTTGGGCCAATGAGAACAACAAGTCTCGGAGGAAAGAACTTTGGATTTGTTATAGTAGATGATTACTTCAGATTTACTTGAGTATCCTTCTTGGAGCATAAGGATGCTACATTCAACAGTTTTGTAAGTTTCATTAAGAAGGTACAGAAGGATAAGAAGTATAGTATCATTAGTATTCGATCAGACCATGGAGGAGAATTCCAGAATGAGAGATTTGCTAAGTTTTGTGATGATCAAGGCATAGAGCATAATTTCTCAGCGCTAAGGACACCACAGCAAAATGGAGTTGCTGAGAGGTAGAATAAAACCCTATTGGACATGGCAAGGACAATGCTGTCAGAATATGATTTGCCAAGATATTTTTGGGCCGAAGCAGCTAACACAACATGTTATATCATCAACTAAGTCATGATCAGGCCAATCTTGAAGAAGACTTCATATGAGCTATACAAAGAAAAGAAGCCGAAGATCAGTCATTTCAGGACATTTGGATGTCCATGTTTCATCCACAACAACGGCAAAAGAGACGTCGGTAACCTAGATGCTAAATCAGATGAAGGTATCTTCATGGGGTATGCCTCTAAACCTAAAGGATATAGAGTATTTAATAAGCGTACCTTGTTAATTGAACAATCAGTGCACATTATTTTTGATGAAACTAACTCTTCCTTGAAAGAGGAAGAAGATAGTGATATTGATGATGCAGAAAATTGTCCAAGAATTAAAGGATACATCCATTGAGGACAAGGAAGATCCACCTTTGGAAGACCTGCAACAAAAGGACAAATCTCATGATAATCTTCCAAAAGAATGGAGGTATAAGAAAGATCACCCTCTAGACAACATCATTGGTGATCCGTCAGTTGGGGTAAGAACTAGAGGTAATGTAATTCCTTGTGACTATCTAGCTTTTGTTTCACAAGAGAGCCTAAGACAGTCAATGAAGCTCTTACTGATGAATCTTGGTTTTTAGCCATGCAAGATGAACTGAATCAGTTCAAGAGAAACCATGTGTGGTCACTTGTTCCTAGACCATCAGATCATCTAGTAATTGGCAACAAATGAGTGTTCAGGAACAAATTGGATGAAGCTAGTATGATCATAAGAAACAAGGCCAGACTGATAGCTCAAGGCTATTCCCAAGAGGAAGGCATAGATTTCGATGAGACCTATGCACCAGTAGCTAGACTTGAGGCTATTAGAATTTTACTTGCTTATACATCTGCATTAAATTTAAAACTCTTTCAAATGAATGTGGAATCAGCATTTTTAAATGGTTTTATAATAGAAGAAGTTTATGTGGAACAACCGTCTGGTTTTGATGACATGGATTTTCCAGATCATGTATTTAAATTGCATAAAGCTTTATACGGTTTAAAACAAGCACCTAAAGCATGGTATGACCAATTAAGTGTATTTCTATTAGATCATGGTTTTATTAGAGGAAAATTAGATAGCACACTATTCATTAAGTCTAAACTGAAAAATGTGTTACTTGTTCAAATATATGTTGATGATATAATATTTGGATCTACTGATGAATCTCTTTGCAAGTATGATGAGAAGCTAATGCAGGAAGAATTTGAACTGAGAATGTTCGGGGAGCTTAACTACTTCCTCGGATTGCAAATCAAACAAGAAAAGAAGGCTCACACATCTGTCAAGCCAAGTACACTAAGGAATTATGAAAGAAGTTTGGATTCGAAAATGCCAAGCCACTGTCAACGCCCATGAGCACATCAAGAAGGTTAGACAGTGACAAGGAAGGTAAGAATGTAGACCAAAAGATTTACAGTGGTATGATAGGATCCTTACTTTACTTAACTGCCAGTAGACCTGATATACTGTTTAGTGTATGTATGTGTGCTAGGTATCAGGCAGACCCTAAAGAATCCCAGTTAATTAGAGTCAAAAATATTTTTAGATATTTAGCATAAACCCATGATTTAGGTTTATGGTATCCAAAGTCATGTGAAATCAACTTAGTAGGTTATTCTGATGCTGACTACGCTAGATGCAAGGTAGATAGGAAAAGCACCAGTGGATGTTGTCAATTTCTTGCAGGATGTCTAATCTCTTGGTCCTCAAAGAAACAAAATTCAGCGGCACTGTCTATAGTTGAGGCTGAGTACGTGGCTACTGGAAGTTGTTGTACACAACTCTTGTGGATTAAGCAACAACTTGAGGATTATGGACTCCAGATCAAGACAATTCCACTATTGTGCGACAACACAAGTGCAATAAATCTAACCAAGAATCCAGTACAGCACTCAAGGACAAAACACATAGAGGTTAGATATCATTTCATTCGTGATCATGTAGCCAATGGTAATATAGAAATTTTTTTATTGATACTCAGAATCAGTTAGCAGATATCTTCACAAAAGCCTTACCTGAAGAGAGATTTACATCTCTTAGAAGGGAATTAGGCATGTGTAAATTGTGAGAGATTTACCTACAAATAACTAAAATAATAATTACTAAAGAATATTAAATATTCCCTCCCCTGTAGTTAAGCAAAATTTCGTCAATATTGAATGTTGCATTTTTATCAGAGACGGTTTGTTTATTTTAAAGCTTTATTTCGTCTCAAAATCATGCTAGTTTGTCGTTTTCTGCCCTTATGGGGTCAGCACCTCAAAAGTCACTTTTTTTGTTATTCTATATAACCCAAAATTTGTATTGCAACGATTCACCTCCTACCTTCATCTCTTTCGACTTGCCTGAGACGATACCCTAATGACTCCGGCATCCACCTCGTGCAATTTCAAAGCTTTCACCTCTTCCCGCTAGACATTTCTTAGGGGATTTTGCTCCAATCTTCATTCCAATCATTCAAAACTTTTCCCCATTCAAAATCATGGCCGTTTCTAGAGTTTCAGGCACCGTCGGGGGCTATGGAGCTGCGTTTCTCACAGTAGAGCAGCAGGAGAGGTTTGCGACAGTGAAGACCAAGTTGTATGGTCACAAGGCAGTAAATGTGGCAGATTTGGAAAAGAATGGCATGCACAGGATCATCGCGGCGTTGGAAAGATTGAAATGGACAAAGATTGCTACTCTATCAGAAGTAAGTTATTCTGACCTAGTAAAGGCTTTTTATGTCTGTTTGAAGACTGAGGAAGATGGGTCATTGACTTCACTGGTCAACAGAACCCAGATTAGAATCACCTACAGTTTGTTGGAGTCATTATTTGGTGTGACTACTTCCGGTCATAGTGGAGTTCACACTGTTGATGTTCAAGCAAATGGGTTAGGAATTGTTGGTCCCGAGTTCAGATTAAAGGATGGGAAGTTAGATATTAACCAGTTAAATGCTTTGAATCGTTTATTACATTTCATAGTTTGTCAAATAGTAGTTCCAAGGAGTGCCACCTTCTCTACATGCACCAAGGGTGACTTAGACTTCATGTTCTGGGCCATCCAAAACCACAGTATCAACACTGCAGAAGTGTTATTGGAAAGAATGAAGTGTGCAAGTGCTCAGTTATGGGACAAGAAGAGTAAGTTGCATGTGTCTCTACCCTATGCCCATTTGCTAACCAAGATATTTCAACACTTAGGCATTAGTACGGTAGGAGGTGTGTTTTAGAAGATGGGCCAAGCAATCTGGTCCAGGAACATGAAGAAAAGTGGTTTTTTATTAATTGCTGGGGTTTGGAAAAAGACCTCAGTAGCTGAGGGTGAAGACATTATTAGTGAAGCCCAAGAAGTTCAAGAAGAGGAAGTTCGGGCATTGGAAGCAGCAGCAGAACCAGGAGCTTCAGTTGAGCAAGAACAAGCTCATGAAGAAATTCATATGGCTCAGGAGGAAGTAGATAAAATAGCAGAAGTCAGAGTTGAAGACTCAGTGCTTAGCAGCTGTCGGATTGAGGACATTCCTAGTGAGCAGATTGAGCCTATTGGGCAAATTGCAGAGGATGTGCCTCCTTCATCTCGTATTGCTTCCATTCTTAGGGATGCACTGGACTCCCTTCCTAGCACTCAACGGAGCTAGTGGTCAGGGATGTTCAGGCTACAAGTGATGCACATGTTGTTTTGGAAGATGCTTCCATTCAAGGGGAGCAAATAGATGTGCAAGTAGAAGATGCTCCTAGTCAGGGGAGCAAGATCAAGTGTCTGTAGATGTTGGCAGAGAAGATGTGGCACTTGGCTGAACACGGCATTGTTGATTGTGCATTTTCATTGTCTAGAGTTCGTTGCACAAGTCAAAATGCCCACCTTCTCTAACTGTCTCATGAATCTAAAATCACAAAAATGAACTAGCAAAGTGGTGAGAACAGGTCATATCCACGGAGAGGCAGAATAGAATTTGATTTAAACTACTTTAATTTGAAATCATTCTAATAAACACTTTTTCACCAAAATAACACTACATTAGAATCAATTCTGAAAACAGCTCTAATCAAATCCCTCACAACTCGATAGATCAAACATAATGAAAGAGCGAGTTGAATTAAAATTTAAGGCACCTTATATCACTGTACCCTCACAGCTCGAGGGATGAATTAGTAAGAAAAATAGAAAACAAAATTTAAAGTGTAACGTCAAACTTTTGAGATATCAAATGCTCTCTTCACTTCCCCCTCCAGCAGTAAGAAGAAAAGCAAAATGCCAAACTCATAACAGCATCCGAATTGAAGAAGAAATGGACAAAGCAATTAGACCAAGCAAATCAGAAGAATTGAAATAAATGTTAATGCCACTGGATCGAACTCTCCAACATAGAAGATTTAGAAATAAACAGATGTACTGAATTGAATTATCTATGCTCATAAGAAATGAAAAAATTCACACAGAAGATATAAGAAATAAAATGTTACTGGATCAAACTATGCTAAGCACATAAAAAATAAAGAACTATTAAAGAAAGTTGATCCAAACAACCCCTGCATCGAACTCACTCAATCCAAAAGCAACAAGAGAAGTAAAATCCAAAAAAAGAAATGCTCAACCTCCCGTATGCCAAATCCCAGCCCAAAACCTCACAGAATTGAGGAAAGGAGGAAGAACAGAAACTAAAATTAAAATCCTAAAGCATCGAACCACCCAACTCCCTTCTCTGCTCTACTGCTTTAACAGAACTAAAACTTGAAACAAAAGAAGTCAAAAAAAGAAAATATGATGAACCAGAGAAAACAGCAAGAATGAAATCCCATTAATTCTGCACTCAAAACTCCCAACAACACTGAACTGAAGAGATGCTAAGAAGAACAAATGATAGAAGAAAAGATCCCCAAAAGTATGGACTGGCCAAACCCCTGCGCTCTGGAAGAACAAGGAAAGGAACTAAAAATTTCTAAGAAATCAAACTCCCAAAGAGTCGAACTGGAGAACTGGAGTCTCCCTCCCCTCTAAACTGTGATAGAAAAGCAAGAAATTAAAATTCTAAAACAAATGCTCAATTCCCATTTGCTCTGCTTGAAAGAAGAAGTATAGAAGAAACACATGGCCAACTAAAATCTCTACTGGCGAAGCTCTCTAAACTCTGGAAGAACAGAAAGCAAGAACTAAGAAATCCTCCAAATTCCAACTCGTCTCCCTCCCGTAAGTTCTACTGAAAAGAAGAAAATTACAGAAGAAGTAAACCTAAAAATCCTAAAAATTGAACTCGCCCCCTCCGAACCCCCACACTCTGCTGAAAGAAGAAAAATATAGGAAAAATGTCAACTAAAAATCCTAAAATTTCACCGGGGCCAGCCCCTTGAGAAGAGGACCGTGGGTTTCCTTTTATAGGTGCCATTGCTTCCAGACTCCTCTTCCCGCGCAGTCCAGCTCCTGGGCGCCTTCACACACGAGATGCGCCGAACATAGCACCAGCGCCAGCCAACCATCATCCTGGCCTGGCCGCCACTTCAGCAGCCAGCGCACCGCCGTGCCCAGCTTCCCGCCATCTCACAAGCCGCCTGGAGATCCGCCATAGCCACCATCGCACCGAAGCCAGCATGCACCGCCCCTGCTTCCAACCGCATAGTAACCCTGGCCGCCCTTCCCCATCACAGCCACAGCTCCAGGCCCAGGTCTGCACCACCTGGGGCGCGCCGCACCCATACTGGCCACACCTGGCCACCTCGCCAGTGCCCCTGCTCACCTGGCCGCCCCTCCATGGCTCCAGGCGCCCAAGCCCCTGGCACACTTGGTCGGCTCACACACCTTCTTCCCGAAGCTTCTCCCCTCCTATCAGATGAGGCAAAACGTTTTAGAGAAATGAGAAAAATTGATATCATGTTTATATATAAAAAAAAATGGTGAGATGGGGATGCCGTAGTGGCAAAATGTAGTTAAAACAATGTTTTAGTCAAACAATTATTTATTTACACACTATTTACAAACTATAATGTCTCTAAAAAAATTCTTTATTTTCAAAATATATGTGAAAAGAAAAGAACCTAATTAGTCAATCTAAAAAATGAATGACTTATTTGAATGAAATCTAACATGTGTATTCTAAATATCAACTAATATAAGAATCTGATTTATTTACACATTAATATTTACAAGAATTATTTATGAAAATGTAAGACCAAGAATTATTTATGTACAACATTTATTTACAAAGACTTTTTATTTCCCAAAATGAACCTAATTAGTTAATCTGAAAGAAATGATTTATTAAATGAAAATCTAACATGTATTCTAACCCCAATATCAACTAACATGCTCAAAATCTTAAACATGAATAGAATGAAATTAAAGTCAATTACACGTTATTTATGGACAACTGATGTCTAAATTTAACTAAGTGCATGAAATTTAACACGAAAAATCATGTAGTTATCATTGGCCACAATGAGAATTCTGTTTTGGAAGAGACTCCCACTTAGGGGGAGCAAGCTGAAAACCCCATAGTGAATAAATTTCAAGAAGGTGTGACAGCCAGTTCCTCTGATTCAGATGAGCAAGATGACCATGTTGATCATGAGGAGCCCGTTGCTAGGGCAAGTGAGAAGGGAAACGAAGTTGTTTCTGAGATTCCCCTCCTTACAGAGACACCACATCAGAGGACCAGGCAGCAGAGATTTGTCATTAAACTAAAGCCTGTGGTGGATAGGCTAGATGCCCAAGGTGAGATACTCTGCTATGTGCAATCAGACATTACCTCTATATTCTTGAGCCAGAGCTCAGCAGCAAAAGAAATGGGGATGGTAAAGAATGTTTTAAGGTGGTTGAATAAATAAATGTGAAGCATGAAGACCCTATTATCAGATATTGTAAAGGAGGTAAGGGCACCAGCACCTCTTGCTCCCACACCATCTGCTCCTCAGCCCTCTGAGGAGGTTGTATAAGAGGTTGTTAGGCCATCTGGGCCACCAACTGAAGATTTGCCATCAGGCATGTTTCTGAGGATCCAGCAGGGCCATCAGGGCCAGTAGTTGTTGATCAGGTGGCAGCTGTAGAATCTGGGCCAACAGGGCCAGCTGAGGATCTGTCAGGGCCAACCGGGCTAGTGGTTACTGAAGCTGATCATGTCAGGGCAGAAGAAGAAGAAGTTGTAGCTCCTGAGCCCCCAGCTCCTTCTCCCATTCAGACACCAGCTCCTTCTTCACCACCATCCTCCTCCACAGCACCTACAGCTCCACCTACTTTCAAACAACCTGTACCTAGAACCATCTCATCGCCAACACCTTTTCCCTCTGAACCTTCCTCATCTCCTGCCATTTCCACTTCCATTCCTCCACCTCCTCCTCTCTTTGAGGTTCCTCCAGCCTCCTCATCAGCTGGAGCCTCCTCATTCTCTGGTCCCTCCTCTTTTGGACCAGGTGATCTACCTCCCTCCACTTCTCATTCCTCTCTTCATCCCTCTACTCCTCCCTCCTTCATTACTATTATTCTGGAGAGTGCTCAGATTGATGCCCCCTATCTTAGGGACATCAAGGATGAGTTTGAAGAAGTTATTCTCCGATCTGTATTGAAGGTTGGAACTCATATTCATGGGACAGGCTCTTCTAGCCCTGCTCCTAAAAAAAGTAAAATAACCTCCACTTCCTCTATCTCTTCTCATCCTTATTATCCATCCCTATGGTTTTCTCTAACAGTGGACAAAAATAAACCACTCTATAGAGAATTCCTTCAGAAAGTTGTTTTTGCTACCATCATAAACCTTCCTCATCTCAACCTTACCGATTATCTTAATGTCATTTTGCCTTATACTTCTCTCTAAATCCGAAAAATCAAAAATCTTCTCTCTAACCGAAGCCAAAACTGAAGAGCAGTGGGCTCGGAGTCATAAAGCTTTGTACAATAAGTTTCTTCTTGCCCGATCAGCCAGGTTCCCTCCCCGAGATCATTCCTTGACTTTATTAGAGTGGTTTCAGATCCTTCACAAGGACACCTGGGCTTCGTTCATTCAAAAGGAAATCAAAATGATCAGGCACTTTCAGATGTTCAATAACTACAGATATCTCAATCATCTTCCTGAGGTTCAGCTTGGTCAGTTCAAGTAGGCTATTAGAGATCTTGGGTCTCTTGACGCCCACACTGAAGCTATTCAGGTTGACTTTGCCACCCTCCAGTTGCCTAACACTGTTCTTCTTCCCCCACTTCATTCTCTGGTCATGGATTCAGCAGTTGGCTCTCTTCTTTTTGAGCATTTTTCCAGAGTCATGGGAAGAATCAAACTGCAGAAGGGTCATCTGGTTGCCTTTCACAGATTTTTGTTTAGAGAGTATCACCAGGGCCATGTCAATGCTGATGTCCTCGCCCCTCTCTTATCTGAGTGTGAAAGACTATCTCCTTCAGATTGGGCTAGATTTTATCCCCTATCTGCTCAGCAGCTTACAAATCTGAATGTCTCTCAAGCCAGGGAAAATAAACCTCTAGTTTTAGCTACTAAATTTCTAGACATGAACTCCATTCACCTTGTTAATGATCCCTTTCAAACATGGGTTGAAAGATACAAGATTTACGTAGCCATGTGCCTAGAACTAAAGCAGAAGCAACTCTTCTACCCAGTCTCTATTGAGCAGTTTCTCTCTTGTACCAGTTTTGGAAAAGTCAATTTGTATAAACATTCCTTTGACCCAAATCGCTATACTGACTTCTTGGAAGAACAGAGGATTCTTCATCATCAGAGAATGGCTCCCACCATGGGACCGTCTTATTCTATTGTAAGTATTTCGTCTTAGAGCAGGAATCTAAGGCTTGGGAAGTCATTTCCCATTATGCCTCTCTTTTATCGCCTGTCTTTTATCTTACTGTACCCCCTCAAGTTGAATGAAATGATCCCTTGCTATCTTTTTTCTTCATCTTTGTCTCAGCATTTTATTGTTTTTGCTTACTGACAAAAAAGGGGAGAAGAATAAATCATTCTGAAAACATCTCTAATTTCACACAACTCCTTAGATTTATTTCATTATGTTTATGCCATGTTTTGTCATCACCAAAAAGGGGGAGATTGATGATCAATTTATCCCTATGTAATTTAAATAAATTATATATCTATTTTGGTGATTAACAAAACTTAGATATAGTTTAAACTTACAAGATTTTCTATGAGATTTGAGCACAGGAAATAAATCAAGAAAGTACAAGAAAAATCAGTAAATGTTTTATCATCTTGTAGCTTTTATGTTCAACACACAAAATTTATCTAAGTACACATCGATTTTCTATGTGCTGCAATGCTTTTGTGATTTCATAACGATTTCATAAGTCATTCCAATTTTATTTGATTTTTATCTTATAACAATTTGATAAGTGAGAACAACAATGTGCTCTCACAACGATTCGCTAAGAAAGCATAACAATTTGCCTTCACAACGATTCGATAAGTGAGAACAATGATTCTCTCACATCGATTTGCTTATATTTGCAAAGATTTGCTCATGCATAACGATTTACTTTTTATAACGATTTGATAAGTGAGAACAACAATTTACTCTCACAACGATTTGCTAAGAAAGCATAATGATTTGCGTTCATAACGATTCAATAAGTGAGAACAATGATTCTCTTACATCGATTTGCTTATATTCACAAAGATTTGCTCAAGCATAATGATTTGCTTTTTATAATGATTTGATAAGTGAGAACAACAACTTGCCTCACATCGATTTGGTTTTTATAGTGATTCTTTAAGTCACATATCGATTTGATCTTTCATAACGATTTGATAAGTTATAACAACGACTTGGTCACTGTAACGATTCAATAAGTTACAACAACGACTTAGTCACTGTAACGATTCGATATAGCAAACAACGATTTGCTCACTACATCGACTCGATAAGTAAAACAACGATTTGCTTATAACAATATTTCACAACGATTCGTTTATAACGACTTTCTCTTAACGATTTGCTTATACTATCATAACGATTTCTCTCTACAACAATTTGGTTATGATTGTATAATGATTTATATATGCATCGATTTGTTTATGAATGTGCAACGATTCGCATAGATAACGACTCATTTGCACAATGATTTTATAAGTCATGCTCACAACAATTCCTTGGTTCATAACGACTTAATATTTAAATAGGTTGTATGTCAAAGTCTTCCCTCGCTTTTCTCTCACATCCATACATTTATTATGACTGAACATATCACTGCACTGCATGCAAACGATATCTTCTATTTCCATGCTTATACTGTAAACATCTTTTTAGAAGAACATAATGGAATTTCCATTTCGGCATGAAACCTTTCTTAACGTTGACTGACACCGAGAGATAGCTTAGCTGCCTATCGTTTAAGCTTTTAATGTGTGCAGGTCTCTGACAGCACATTTCGATACAACGTTGGACACAATAGAAGCCGAAGGATATCAAAGAGGATTCTCTCTCTTTGCGTGCATGGAAAGCTAATGACCGTTGACTGAAAGCTCTACAGTGCCATGCAGTCTAACGTAAAGAAAAGCTTAGAGATAACAGACACTTCAACGTTCAATTTTCAAATGATAGACATGTATAGAAGGCTGAAGCTCCAGAAACTGAAAGAACACTCACGACAATCTTTTACAAGCTTTCTGCGAGCATCTGAAAGACCGAAGCTTCACTCCATTGCTTGTCTAGCTCTTAGCTCTCTGCATCGAGTGTAGATCTTAGAGAGAGCATTTTTGTGTACTGAGAGAGTTCACTACTGCTCATTTTCTTTCTCTCAATATTCGCTTCGGATCAAGCATTGTGATGTTAGCTTGGTCAAGGGGCTTGTCTTCCTGAACACATTCTTGTGTTTATTTCCCTTTGTGTTGAAGGAAGACCTGGGGATTCCAGGGTGTTTATTTCCCTTTGTGTTGATGGAAGACCTGGTGAGATCCAGGGTGTTGTATTTCCTTTTCAGGTTGTGAAGAGAAGACCAGCTGCGGCTGGGGGTGTAAGTGTCCTTGAGGGGGACTGTACCCTTGGGTAGTGAAATCTTGAGGTATTGCTCAGGGACTAGACGTAGGACTAAGACTCCTGTGGAGAGGAGATCCGAACCAGGAAAATCCTTGTGTAGTGTGATTCCTTTCTGTGTGTTTGTTGTTAACTCTCACTAACACTAACATCTATCGAAGTTTGTTTTGTGTGATTGTTTTTGTGGACATGTTTTAAAGTGATCAAAATTTTAATATCCCATTCACCCCTCTCTGGGCTAGCTAGCTGGGCAACAATACTCTCCACAAAATGCTGGGTGACGAGTTTTACATCTTGTTGAGGTCGTGTAGAGGAGATCTTGGCGGCTGGGGAGTAGGAGAGCGAGCACAGCAAGCCCTTCTTCTTCCCCATTGCGTCTGCTTTGACTTGTGCAAACAGTCAACTTGGAGTTGACCAAAGGTAGGCCAAACCTAAACCACATTGTGCAAGAATTATACCCCTGGAAAGAGGGTCAAGTCTAGTTCCCAACCCAACTGGAATACCCAATTTTCATGATGTATACTAGGTGAATTAGGCGTTCTCCGACCAGTGGTCTGAACGAGGGTTGTCTGGAGAATGAAACTTCCTCAACCCAGAAGGTAGGTTTTCTCAAGCCAAAAGTTAACAATGTGTAGAGCATCAAGTCTAGTTTTATTTCCATTTAGTTTCATCGAATTCTAATGAGTACATCTTGAGTTATAGGCATTTTGCCAAAGTCATGCATGTTAAGGACTTTTTACGTTCATCTTGATTTATCATGCATCCCAAGGCCATTTAAAAATATTTAAAAATCATAGTTCTCTTCTACTTGATGTTTCCAACCACTTTCATGTTGGCACTTTTGTCCCAAGAGCTCTAATTTAGAAGATATAAGCGTTGCATGGACTGAGCACCTGTTTCCTACATTTTCTTGCATTTTCTGGTTGTTTTTAAGAACCGCATCCGGTCCAGGCGACGCGATTACCGTGCCTGGTATCGCATCGACCTTGGCCGACGTGACTTAGTGAAAGGCGTCAGCGACACCCGACGTGATTCCCATGCTGACCGGTCCATGGCCTGCATGAGACTTCACGCCGCGTGGGAGTCTGCGTCTGTCTGAACCACGGCGGGATCCCCCGATGTGATTCAAGCGGTTTTCCAGCCCATTGCTATATTTAACGATTTCTCATGAACGCGTCATCTTCCCCCGATGCTATTCAATGGTGAACGCGGCCACCATGGTGGACGCGATTTTTAGTCTTCACAGTACGCTGCATATTGACTGTATACGTCGTTTGAAAATGCGTCCACTGTGTACAACGCCTATTTCCAGGCCTACCCGAGGACTATTTAACATGGTATTAAGTGTAGGATTTGCATGTGTTGATTCTGAACATTTCATGAGGAGTGTCTAATGGCTTAGAAGTTATTAACCTATTTAAAAGCTATCATTACATGAATGATATTCTAATTGCTCTCTTAATGACGTGACCATTCATGTAACTTGTGACTCACTCTTCTTACTGTTCTAGCTTATTAAAATGATAATTGTTATCCTAAAAATCTTGCGAACAATGTTACTTAAAGTGCGTAGTTTCATCTCATGTTATCATGTTTAATGCTTTCTGTAAGTTTGGAACCGTGGATTGTGGATTGAGATGCGTACATCACTACACACTTGCACTCTTAGGCAGCCCTTTCTTGGGGATTTGGAAGCTCTCTATCAGTCATTCCGTATCGGTAGACTGACGACCTTTTCTGTAAGACCTTCGTAAATCTCCGTACTTCATGGATTCCCTCATGGAGACCGAGTTCTTTGTACCATTGAAGTTCTCTGGAGATAGCGTGAACTTCCTCTCTTCTCTTGTTCTCGTGAGTGTGATTTAAAAACTAGACTTAAGCCATTAATGTGAAGAGTGAACTAAAGTATAAATTACGTCATCATGCTGCCAAAATTATCTCTTGACTATTGTATCCAGAAATCATGTTCACATTACTTATTACTTATTCTCATCATCATCACGAACATGACATTACACATGCTTACATCTTGAAACTCTTACTGGGCATTATTAATGACTGTGGGTATCTACATTTAAAATTGAAATGAGATGCTGACCAGGCACGGCGAGTGTCCAAGGGCTCTAGTCTAGCCCCAATGACGGAGAGTTATAAATATACTGTTAACCATGGGGTATAATGATTACTGGCATTGCATCTATGCTGGGAGTCATGCGTGTTGTGTTGAATGCTAGATACAATATCCACATACACATGTCCTAGTGTGCATTTCAAGGTGGATCTTTCCTTTGTGTACATTAGTGTCTTCGTGCCTGATTAGTGTTACATGATCGTGCTCGTGCGTTCTTGCTTGCTTGTGTGATATGGCCATCCTGCATTTATTGCAATTTAAAGTGATATCCTGCTTACTTGTTACATGTCTCATTATTGATAACATCTTACTCGTTATATCATTCTAGATCTTGCTATATCATGATCACTCTATCTAGCTTGTTCATGTATCATGTTTTAATGACTTTTATTCGTACATGCATATCATGACATTCATCGTGCTTACCTAGTTCTAAATTGCTAATCACTTATATCATTGCCCGCACATTAAGATATAAATCCTCCTAGGTTAGTTTGCTCATTCCTTACTCCTAACCATTCTAGGTGATGACGAAATTCAAGAAGAAGAGCAAGTCGATGATGGGAATGCATCCGAGTGATGAGTGTTCCAACTATAAGTCTATCTTTAGTTAGTTTTCATTGAGTGTTAGATTCATGTAGTAGGTAGCGAGGAATAAATTTACTTTTCCTTTTATTGAGTCTAGTCCTATTATCCAATACTTAAAGAGTTGTATTAGTTCCACTTTGATACAATGAGATGAGATTTGAATACAATTTCATTTGAGTTCAATATTTGGGCCCTGTTATGTTGATGTGTTGTTACACATTTAGTGCGTCCTAGCTAGAGGCTTATTTTCCGACTGTTCACGTCTCGGAATATCGACTCGAATTATCTGAATTAATATCCACTGCGTAATTCTCAGGACATGACAGTTTAGTGGTATCAGAGCCTAGGAAAACCAAATAGGATGTATGTCTCAGGATTAAGAGATACATATGGAACCTAGGTCATGGAAATTAAATATAGTACCTGGTGAGAATGTTTAGAGACTGGGAATATGTCAGAATGAACCAAACACTCCTACCCATTGACTCTCATCATGTATCTAGAGACATTAATTGGTTTCTATCCTTTTCTCAAGAACCCATAACTCTCTCATTCAACTACAATGGCTTGCAATCAGTGGCAAGCTATGCAAGAAATCGTAGCTGGTTTGACCCAGGCATTACAGAATGTGGTTCAGGCTGCTGCTGCTAGAAACAGAGCTGGTGATCTGCACCGTAACTTTAGGAGTTTGAACCCTCCTCGTTTCTCAAGATCCCCCGATCTAGACGAAGCGGAGAATTGGCAGGAAGAAATAGAAAGGATTTTCCAAGTGATGCAATGCACCAATAGGGAGAAGGTGGTACTGGCCACTTTTCAATTCACTAAGGATGCCCGAGCATGGTGGAAGGCCACATCGGCCCATCTGTCCAATGTACCTAAACTAGAGTGGGTTGGATTCCTGGAGATATTCCGGGGAAAGTATTTCTCTGAGAGAGTTAAGGAAAAGAAGGCGGCAGAGTTTGTCGCACTGAAACCAAAGAGCATGTCAGTGGCTGAGTATTAGGCTCAGTTCGGTCGTCTGGCTATGTATGCCCCACATCTGGTTGGAACCGTTTCAAGGATGGGCTCAGGCCCATGTTCATCGAGAAGCTCAGACCTCACAACATTCAAAACTACACTGAGATGGTCCAAAATGCTCAGTTGGTACAGGATACCAAGGCCAAAGTAGAAGGCATGCGGGGGAAAGACAACTCAAAGCCAGTCTTCGTCAAGAAGGGAGCACCTAATATTGCTCCAACTTTTCGTAACAACAACAACAATTTTAACAACAACATCAAGAGGCCGGATGTTGGAAGAGATTTTTCTAGGGACAAGAGGGTCAAAGTGGAAGGTAGGCATTTGGCTGAGAACTGCAAGTTCTGTGATAAACTAGGGCACCGAGCTGAAGAATGCTGGAAGAAGCTCGGTGCGTGCTTGAAATGTGGGGGTCGTGACCACCGTATTCTTGACTGTCCTATGCTGAAGGACCAGCCAGGTAGAGCTCAGAATGTACCACGACGTCAGGGACGCCTTAATGCTGTCGTAGAAGCTGACCTACCTGAGGAAGGGGGTATGGTGGAAGGTACCATTTCCATACACTCTCAACCTGCTTTTGTGCTTATTGATACTGGAGTGCATGTTCATTTATTTCCGCCACATTTTCTGCAACTCTACTTGTCAAACCTATACCTCTGAAATCCAAGATCATTGTGGCCTCTCCACTTGGCTCATAATCTAAACTCACTCACTACTTTCCAAAATGTGAAACTGTAATTGGAGGACACAATCTCCATGCTGACCTCATCTGTTTAGACATGAAGGGTTATGATGCCATTTTAGGTGTCGATTGGTTAATTGAATTTGATGCCGATGTAAATAGTCATCATAGAAGGGTCACCTTTAAAAGACCAAACCTTCCAACTCTATCGCTATTGGGCACCTATTACTATAAACACCCTATCTTGATATCCTCTTTGAAGGCTTCCAAGTTGATCAACCAAGGTTGTGATGCTTTCCTGGTTTTAGTTTTGGCAACTAAAAAGAAGAAACCAACCGTAGAAGACATTCCCATAGCCAGAGACTATCCTGATGTATTCCTAGAGGAATTACCTGTATACCATTTGAGCGGGAGGTAAACATCACCACTGAGTTACTCCCTGGGGCAGCCCCTGCTTCCAAAGCTCCATATCGCATGTCCCCTGTTGAATTGCAGGAGTTAAAGAGGTAGATCCAAGAACTACTAAATCAAGGTTTCATCAGGCCTAGCACATCCCTGTGGGGAGCACCTGTACTGTTTGTCAGGAAGGACGGATCAATGAGGCTTTGCATTGACTACCGCAGTTGAACCGGTTGACAATAAAGAACAAGTATCCATTACCCCGCATCAATGAGCTATTTGATCGGATCTCCGGTGAGCAATATTTCTCCAAGATAGATTTAAGATCAGGCTACCATCAATTGAGAATAAAGGAAGAGGATATACACAAGTCTGCATTCCAGAGTAGATATGGTCACTATGAGTTCATGGTCATGCCATTTGGTTTATCAAATGCTCCAGAGGCTTTCATGCAACTTATGAATAACATTTATAGGCCATACTTAGACCAGTTTGTAGTCGTGTTCATTGATGACATCCTTATTTACTCCAAGGCCAAAGAAGAACATGAAGAACACTTGAAGGTTACTCTGCAAGTGCTTAGAGATAATTAACTCTATGCCAAACTTAGTAAGTGTTAATTCTGGATGGAGGAAGTGTCTTTCCTCGGCCACATCATATCCAAGAAGGGAATCTCTATAGATCCATCTAAGGTGGAGGCGGTAAAGAATTGGGCAAGGCCGACAACTGTGTCGGAAATCATGAGCTTTCTGGGTTTAGCTGGATACTATCGTCGCTTTATTAAAGATTTTTCAAAGCTAGCTGTACCATTGACCAGGCTTACCAGGAAGGAGAATCCATTTACATGGACTGATGAATGTGATGAAAGTTTCAGGGCATTAAAAGAGCACCTTACCTCAGCACCTGTACTGACACTGCCAGTCCCTGGGGGGAGTTTTGAAGTATACACAGATGCATCCGAGATCGGCCTAGGTTGTGTGCTGATGCAAAATGGGAAAGTCATATGCTATGCATCCAGACAATTGAAGACGCACGAGGACAATTATCCCGTACATGATCTGGAGCTAGTTGTTGTAGTCTTCGCCTTGAAGATATGGCGTCATTATCTATATGGTGAGAAGTTCATTGTGCTTTCTGACAATAAAAGCTTGAAGTATCTATTTTCTCAGCAGGACTTGAACATGAGACAGTGGAGGGGGTTGGAGTATCTCAAAGACTTTGACTTCACTATCCAATATCATCTAGGTAAATCAAATGCTGTGGCAGAAGCTCTAAGTAGAAAGCCAATGTGACGACCCTCATTATATCGATACGGTTATACCAACCCACGTCGATATAGTGAACGTTGCCACAGTGGGACATTTACCCAAACGATAACATACAGTTGAGATACACGTGAATATAAGAACAGAGTAGCGGAAGTAAAAGAACCACTGTCTTCGTTTCATTCATCATCCACATTTAACATACATGATGGCAATAACATTAAAGAACTAAAAGTCCACATAATAAAATTGCTGAAATCAAATACACAATTGTCCATACTTAAACATTTCCTTTCCATAATATTGCTAGTACAATGTTGCAATTACATACTATGAAATCAAAATATCGCAAAGTACACCAATGATCTAATCTCCACGCTCGGAGTCGGTCTCCACTGCCTCCTCCGCAAGTGTGTCGTCACCAACTATGCGTGTACGCAGAAGCAAGTAATGAGTCTAAAAGACTCAGCAAATAACTCTACACATACCATACATGTACATGTCATAGCGGGTTTTACATACACGTTTACAAGACACAATCATGTAGCATGCTTGTCATTGAAATTCACAACCTATCATGGTGATTCTATTAATGATACACATGATTCATGCTTTCAGATTTTTCCCTAATTAAAAATCTCCTATCACATGCTCTCTAATCATTCCCACACATGAAAGTTCTACTCTCAATTAAGCTAAAACATGAAAGCAATTTATCATAACTAGTTTACATACATGAAAGAAAACATAACTAACATGGGCACTTCTCATTCTTACACATGCACATAACCATTTTACATACTTTAAGCTTGCTGGTTTTACATGGACTAGAAAGCACAACCCAACACATGAGAGCTACTTAATCAATTTAAGTCACAACATGAGGGCAAACAAGCATGGAATTACCCACACACCACTAAGATTCATTTCTAACATGGATTCTAGGCAATTTGCACATGTAAAGCATGATTATAAGTACATTTAGTTTGCTGTTTTAACATGATTTCAGATTACTACAACATGGATCACAAATTCACAACTTCACATTTTGGTTTTACATTTTTACACAACTTCTTAATCACATAGTATACACTTTACACATGCAAATTTACACATTGTTGACATTCACATTTCTTTACAAATGAACACATACACATTTCCACATTCACATTTACACTTTAGTGCCGTGACACATAGTCCAAACCACCAGAGAAGGACACATCACATCACATACACATAGACGTCACCTAGGCAATACAGTGACGACTCTTGGACTGCGCAGACCGGGAGAACAAGTCTCCACCCTAACCAGTGGTACTTGTCCACCTCCAGGATTTCATCCTAATGCCCTTAGGATCACAACACATTGAACCTTCTCAGGGGGAATTTTCCCTGATACGGTTCCACTGCCCTCTATGGAAGCAGTGTTACACTTGGCACAATTTACACATTTACTGATTTTTAACACATATCTTTATACATGTCACTTGCCTCTCATTCTTTTTCTCACTTACACAAGGGCTCTGTTTTCCTAACATGATTCTACAGTTAACAGGGATTACATGTTCAGAAATTTGCATAAATCAGATCACACACACATGTCACATTATTCCCACATTAGCATGCATTTTTCACATTTCTCACATGGAAAAATTCATATTTAACTATATAGTTGTCCAAACGACTTGAAAATTTAACCGCATGCTGATCTCAGGTTATGATTCCACATGAAAGTTTTCAGATTTTTCTGACTCAAAATGAAGTCACAGAAAATTTAACACCAATTTCACATTACTATTAATAATGCAAGTTAACATGGAGTTGAACATAATCACAAATTTAACAGCTCACTGTCTGCACCCTAGCATGCGTAGGGTCACAGAATTTATTTCTGAATTTACTGAGCAACACGCAATTTACTGGAAATTTAACATGACCTACGCATGATTTCTATTTACCAAAACAGAAATTTAAATAACCATACAAGCATGGGGAAAAATGTCAGAAACTCAGAGCACAGACAGGATCATACATACATGGTCTAACAAAATTTAGGCAACAAAATTTTGCCACGGGTCATTAGGATCATGGTGAATATACATTGCCATTCTTTTCGCATACACATTAGATAGACGAATAAACTCAACCACCCACAAAATAAATGTACATTCATTCTCCCATTCATCACATTAGCTAGTATACATAGCATATAAGAGTTACATTATATCCTCATCGGAAAACACGTCGAAATTAATCATATAGAAGGGCAGAACAGTTCACTGTTCTGTCCTGATAAACTTAGCGGCATACTTGGGCCGTTAAGGGAGCTTAACAGCAACATCGTTTGCCGTTAATGAAGATCTTGACGGCAAGTGGTGTTGCCATCAAGTTCAGGTATGTGCAAAACACAGACCCGAGCTCCAAAAATAAGGTGAATTGGGGGATCTAGGACATGAGGAAAAATGCATAAAAATGGTAAAACCCTACTTGACATCTACATGGATGATAGGGGTAAGTTTCTTGCCTTTAAAAAATACTCCAAAGGGATCTAAAATGGCGGTGAAGCTCTCCTTGGGCAGTCCCAAGAAGCCTCCAAAGACACCTTCCTCCGGGTTCTTGACTGATGTAGACACCAAAGCGAGATCGGGGAAGCCTTCCCTGATGCTCCAGCTATCTCCCAGTCGTTGTAGATGGTTGGATGAAGCTCCAAATTCTCGGATCTAGGCTTGCAAAGTCAGGTCCTTCTCACAGAAACTAGGGTTTGTCTTCTTCTCTTTGCAAAGAGCCAAGAGAGGGCTGAGGGTTGCAAGAAGGGCTTGTATATAGAGGAGGGGAAGCTCTCCTCTCACGCAGGTCAGAAAGAGGGCTTTCAGACTGTTGGAGACAGCTCCCCAATGGGTGAGCTAGCTTGCTCCCGGAATTATGGGCTCTGCAACGCATGCAGGTCAGAGAAGTTAACGTCCACATCGCTGGACGCTGGATTTAGTGTTGGCATCCATATGGTTGACGTCGACACAACTCAAACGTCCATTGATATTGACGCCAATCTGGTCTTCGGCCAAAACTCAAAACATGCAGGAAACCATGCATAACCTATACATATATACATGCATTATGTATACTATCACGTACATGCTACCATCATACCATTCATACATTATTTACAACTAATTATACACATGCTTACATAAGTATAAATAGTTAATACATACGTAGATATGTACATCTATGCATACACCACATGAATTATTTACACGAAATTTAAAACAATACAACAAAATTCGAGGGCCTTACACCCTCTCCCCCTTAAAGAAACTTCGTCCTCGAAGTTAGAACGACGCTACTCAAACAAAAGGGGATACTTCTTCTTCATCACATCCTCAAGCTCCCAAGTAGCCTCCTCTCTCGAGAAGTTCCGCCAGAGAACTTTCACCGACGCAATACTCTTGTTCCGGAGATGCTGAACCTTCCGGTCAAGAATAGCTACTGGTGCTTGACATATGAAAGATCTTGCTGAATCTCCACTGGCTCATGACTAATCACATGAGACGGATCTCGGACATACTTCCTGAGCATTGAAACGTGGAAGACGGGATGAACACTAGCTAACGCTGGGGGTAAGGCTAGCTCATACGCCACGCTGCCCAAACATCTGAGAATCTCATATGGGCCAATGAACCTAGGGCTCAACTTACTATGCCTGCCAAATCTGACGACTCCTAGAGTAGGCGATATCTTCAAGAAGACATGATCGCCAACCTCGAACTCCAAATCCTTTCTCCTGTTGCCGGCATAACTCTTCTGCCTATCCTGTGCCGCAACAAGCCTCTTTCTGATAAGCTGGATCTGATCCGAAGCTTCCTGAACTAACTCCGGTCCGATCAACTGCCTATCACCAGTCTCCTCCCAACATAAAGGAGATTTGCAGGGCCTACCATACAACGCCTCGAATGGAGCCATACCAATACTCGCATGAAAGTTGTTGTTGTATGCGAACTCCACAAGAGGTAAATGACGCTCCCAATCATCCTTCCAATCCAGAACACACGCCGTCAACATATCCTCGAGCGTCTGGATAGTCCTCTCGGACTGTCCATCAGTCTGGGGATGAAACGTCGAACTGAGCTTCTGCTCCGAACCTAAAGCATCCTGAAGACCCTTCTACAACCTCAAAGTGAATCTCGGATCTCGATCCGAAATGATCGACTTCGGCACACCATGCAATCTAATGACACTACTAACATACAATCTAGCTAAACTCTCTACTGACTGCTTCTTCTTCATAGGCAAGAAATGAGCAATCTTCGAGAATCTATCTACAACTACCCAAATCAAGTCATTGCCCCTTCTAGATCGAGGCAAACCCGAAACAAAGTCCATAGTGACAGCTTCCCATTTCCAAACTTGGAGCTCCATCCTTTGCATAAGGCCGGATGGTCGCTGCCGCTCGGCTTTCACTTGCTGACACACCAAACACCTAGACACATAATCTGATACATCCTTCTTCATACCGGATCACCAAAATGATCTCTTCAAATCCTGGTACATCTTAGTGTTACCCAGATGAATAGAGAATCGCGATCTATGAGCCTCCGCTAACACATGCTCACGAACATCTACCAAATCAGGGACACAAACACGGTGATGGAATCTAATCACACCGTCCTCATCACGAGCAATGCCTGACTTGTCCACTAACCCTAAGAGTCTAGGGTCGGCTTCCTGTTGCTCGATCACTTCATCCAAAACCGAGGACCTAAGGGATAACTGAGCTACAAAAGCCTGGCATAGCGATTGCTCTAACTCAGTCAACGCGCAAGCCACATCCTCCAACATCTTCCAGTCCTGCTGGAGCGATGACCTCCTTCTACTCAGAGCATCCGCTACGACATTCGCCTTTCCAGGGTGATACTGAAGGTCGAAGTCATAGTCCTTCAAGAATTCAATCCATCTCCTCTGCCTCAGGTTTAATTCCTTTTGGGAGAAAAGATACTTCAAGCTCTTGTGGTCGGTAAACACCTCAAATCTGACACCATAAAGATAGTGCCTCCAGATCTTTAGTGCATGAACCACTGCTGCGTGCTCCAGATAATGAGTCGGATAGTTACGCTCATGCTTCTTCAGCTGACGAGAAGCATAGCCCACTACCCTTTCTTGCTGCATGAGTACACAGCCTAGACCAATCCGAGACGCATCCGTGTAGATAGCAAAACCCTCTACACCGCTCGGTAGGACTAACATCGGGGCTGACGTGAGCTTAGTCTTCAACAATTGAAAACTACTCTCACACTTCTCGGACCAAACAAACTTAACTCCCTTTCTGGTAAGCTGAGTCAAAGGGGCGGCGATGGACGAAAATCCCTCAATAAATCGCCGATCGTAACCAGCCAAACCCAGAAAACTACGAATCTCCGAAGGAGTCTGGGGAACCTCCCAATCCATAACAGCCTGGACCTTTGCTGGATCAACTGCTACACCAGCACCGGAGATAACATGCCCGAGGAAATGAACCTCGCGCAACCAGAAATCGCACTTGCTGAACTTAGCATACAGCTTGTGCTTACGAAGAACCCCTAACACTACCCTCAAACGCTGACGATGTGTAGCCTCATCCGGAGAGTAGACCAACACATCATCAATAAACACTACGACAAATCTATCTAGATAAGGCCTAAACACCCTGTTCATGAGATCCATGAACGCTGTAGGGGCATTGGTCAATCCGAAAGGAAGGACCAAAAACTCATAAAGTCCATAACGGGATCGGAATGCCCTCTTGGACACATCCTCACTCCTAATCCACAACTGATGGTAGCCAGATCGCAGATCAATCTTAGAAAAGACTAATGCATCTCGCAACTGGTCAAACAAATCATCAATACGAGGCAAGGGATACCTGTTCTTTACAGTCACTTGGTTCAGCTTTCTGTAGTCAATGCATAACCTAAGTGACCCGTCTTTCTTCTTGACGAATAATACAGGTGCGCCCCAAGGGGAAACACTAGGGCGAATAAATCCCTTATCAAGCAACTCCTGCAACTGCCTCCTCAACTCGGCTAACTCCGCAGGTGCCATCCGATATGGAGCCTTCGAGATAGGAGAGGTGCCTGGAAGCAACTCTATGGTAAACTCTATCTCTCTATCCGGTGGCAAACCAGACAAATCATTAGGAAAGACGTCTAGAAAATCCTGCACTACCCCAATCTCTGCAAGAGTAGGTGACTCATCAGCCTCTGGTACTAATACCACGCTGGCAAGAAAAGCGTCACAACCCTTGTTTACCATGGGCATCGCCTTCATGGCAAAGATGACCATCTTTCCCGCCAAGTTCCTTGGCAAGGGGTGAGAGAACTCATCCTCACCAGGAATGCGGAAAACAATCCTCTTCTGACGACAATCCACTAACACATAGTGCTCCTCTAGCCAATCCAGACCAAGAATAGCATCATAGTCCTTCATCTTTAGCAAGAAGAAACACCCATCTAGGATTCTTTCCTCAATGCACACAGGTAACGACGGAATGAACTTCCTAGTCGATACCGTACCCGCTGGGGTGTGCACAGACAGAGGGACCTCTAAATCCTCAGACTCCACGCCTGACTCTAGGGCTAATTGCCTAGCGAACCGCTCGGAAATGAACGAGTGAGTAGCACCCTTATCAAACAAAACCCGAGCGTGCACACCTAAAAGTAAGACCATACCTTCGGTGACATGCTCCGCCTTCTCGGCGTCCTCGCGCGCTAAAGCAAACACTCGAGCTGGGGCTCGATGCCTTCCTGGTCTTCCTGTAGCTGGCGCTGCTACTGCTACCGCTGGGGCTGGCGCTCCGCGCTGGACTCCCTGCTGAAGTCTTGGGAAATCCTTGATCTTCTGGTCACTGCTTCTGCACTTCAAGCACTTTCCTGTAATCATCCAACATTCGGTACCACCATGTGTCTTCCCATAGTGGGGACACTCTTTCTTCACACCAGGGGAACGTACAGAAGGTACCTGAGAACTGTCGACTGCCACTGATCACTGCTGCGTCTGGTACGTTGCTTTCTTTTTGTCTTGCCATTGGAATGTCGCTGCTGGCCTCTTCTGTGAAGCTTTCTTTTCTTCCAGGTATTGCTCCATCTCTCCCTCCTACCTACAAGCAGTGCTGAGGGCCTCGTCCCACGTGCAGTGATCGAACGCCACAAGTCTCGTCCGCAGTGATGGCTTGAGTCCCATCACGAACTTCTTCGTCCTCCTGCGCTCGTCTGCCACGATATGAGGTGCATACTTAGAGAGTTCAGAGAATCTTGCTTCATATTCCAGCACGGTCATGGAGCCTTGCGTCAAAGATAGAAATTCTTGCTCCATTTTGTCTTGAACATGCTCAGGGACGAACTTAGCCCGAAAGAGCCTCACGAACTCGTCCCAAGCAACCTCTACTGCGCCGTCCTCAAACGGCGTACGCAGTAGTGAAGACCACCATACATCAGCTCTTTCCTGTAGCATGTAGGTGGCTCATGTGACCTTATCCTCATCTGCGCACCTGATGGTTCGAAAGATCTTTTCTATCTCCCTCATCCAGCTTTCCGCCAACAACGGATCGCTCTCCCCCTTAAAAGAGGGTGGCAGCATCCTCTTGAATCTTTCTATGGTAGAAGGTCCACCATGGTCCTAAGCTGGTACTTGAGCCTGCTATAGTACACCACAAGCAATACACAATAAACATAATATCACATAATTAAATAAAATAAACTATTAATCATTTTATTAGTCTAACCGGAGCCTCCAACTGTGCCTGGAGTACCGCCTGAGTATGAGCCTGCGTCTGCATGGCTTGCACCAGTCCTTGCATGAATACTCCATAATCCACAGGCGGCGGTGGGGGAAGTACAGGACCTTGCGGTGCCGGGGCCTACTGCTCCGCTCGCTCATCACGTCTCGGCTCGTCCTCACGGGCCGGCGCTCCGCCACGCCTACCTCTCAAAGCCATGGCTGTAATAAATTTCAGCCACCATTACAGCTACATTACTTTATTTCCCAACTATTTTCTTATTTATTTTTCATTCGTTATTAATCAATTCTACACATGTGGACATTCCTATGTAGACTTATCATGTAATGAAGATGATGACTTATGTATATTCATGTGCAATCTCAACCGGTCGCTCTGATACCAATCTCTGTGACGACCCTCATTATATCGGTACGGTTATACCAACCCACGTCGATATAGTGAACGTTGCCACAGTGGGACATTTACCCAAACGATAACATACAGTTGAGATACACGTGAATATAAGAATAGAGTAGCGGAAGTAAAAGAACCACTGTCTTCGTTTAATTCATCATCCACATTTAACATACATGATGGCAATAACATTAAAGAACTAAAAGTCCACATAATTAAATTGCGGAAAATCAAATACACAATTGTCCACACTTAAACATTCCCTTTCCATAATAATGCTAGTACAATGTTGCAATTACATACTATGAAATCAAAATATCGCAAAGTACACCAACGATCTAATCTCCACGCTCACAGTCGGTCTCCATTGCCTCCTCCTGTGACGGCCCTCATTATACCGGTACGGTTATACCAACCCACGTCGGTATAGCGAGCGTCATCACAGTGGGACATTTACCCAACAATACATTCAGCTGAGATACACGTGAATATAAGAACAGAGTAGCGGAAGTAAAAAGAACTACTGTCTTCATTCATTCATCATCCACATTTAACATACATGATTCAATAACATTTAAAGAGATAACAGTCCACATCAAATTTCTGAAAATTAAATACATAGGTGTCCACACTTATACATTCTTCCATGATAAAGATAGTACAACGTTCAAATTACATACTATGATACGCAAAAGTCACAAAGTACTCCAAAAACGAATCTCCACGCTCAGAGTCCGTCTCCACCGTCTCCTCCAACGGTGCCACGTCACCAACTACACCTGTACGCCGAAGCAAGTAGTGAGTCTAAAGACTCAGCAAGTAACACCACTCATACCATACACGTACATGTCATAGTAGGCTCTACACACACCATTGGAAAACTCAACATGTATCATGCTTAACGTATGAAATGAATAACCAACCATGATAATTCTATAAGTAAACACATGATGCATGCTTTCAGATTTCCTTATCAAGATAAATTCCTAACACGTGTTCTCTAATCATTCCTACTCATGAAATTGTGCTTTGCATTTTAACTAATACATGAAAGCACTTAGCATGATTATCCTACGTACATGAAACAAAACACACCTAGCATGGAATCTACACATTCTTGTGCATGTACACGAACATTTTACATACTTCAGCTTGCTGTTTTTCGCGTGATTTAGCAACCATAACCCTACACATGAGAGCTACAATGTTGTTTAAAATACAACATGTGAACAACCATACATGGAATTTTGTGCACATACTTGTTAATTGTCCCTAGCATGGATTCTAGGCATTTACACATATAGACATGATCCTAACGTAATGAAGCTACTGATTTAACATGATTTCAGATTTGTCACAACATGGATTACAATATCATATACTCACATTTTGGTCTCACATTTTCTTTACACAAATTGCCAATTCACATAAATTGCACTTTACACATTGTTCACTTTCACATTAACACATGAACACATGCACATTTACACAATCACACTTACACTTTCACATTTAGTGCCGTGACACATAGTCCAAACCACCAAAGAAGGACACAAACACATCACATCACATAGACGCCATCTAGGCAATACAATGGCGACTCTTGGACTGCGCAGACCGGGAGAACAAGTCTCCACCCTAACCAGTGGTACTTATCCACCTCCAGGATTTCCCCCTAATGCCCTTAGGGTCACTTACACATTGAACCTTCTCAAGGGGACTTTTCCCTGATACAGTTCCACTGCCCTCTGTGGAAGCAGTGTCACACTTGGCACAATTTACACATTACACGTTTTTACCGTTTTTAACACATAAGTTTACACATATCATTCTCATTTCATTCACTTTCTCACTCACATTCACATTTCTCTATTTTCCTAACATGACACTACAGATTTCAAAATCTACATTCAGGTAAATATCACCGATTAGGTCGGATTATACCCAAATCGAATTGTTTCACATTGACATAATGCATAAATTCACATTTAAATGGAAAATTCATATTACACTAACTACTGGTCCAAATGACCTGAAACTTTAACAACATGTTAATTTCGGGTTTAGTATTCCTCATGCAAATTTTCAGATTTTTCTGAACTAAAACGAAAATTCAGAAATTCAAACATTCATTTCTCATGCCATCTACCATTCAACTTAACATGGAATTATACACAAATCACCATCTTAGCAGCTTACTGTCTAAACCCTAGCATTCATGGAAATACGGAACTCATTCCCGAATTTATTGGACAATCCATTAATTTATGGAAGATTTATCAGGACCTAGCATGATCTCATTTTTTTTCCTAAACAAATTTTGCAACAATTCACACAAGCATGGGAATAATCTCAGAAATTTAGAACAGGGACTGAACCTCACATGCATAATCCCCACAAATTAGGGCATTTAGACTTGTCCTAAATCATGCAAACATGGTTTAACAAGATTAAAACTCATCACACATTTATCTTCATGAAATAATTAAATCCTATCATTCGTGATAATCCATCCACACACCACATCCATCACATCAACAATATACATAGCATATAAATGATTTACAGTATATCCTCATCGTGGAACATATCGAAAATAGTCGTATAGAAGGGCAGAACAGCTTGCTGTTCCGCACAGATGAACTTGGCGGCATGCTATGGCCGTTAATTTCATGTTAGCGGCATCATCGATGGATGCTAAGCATGATCTTAGCGGCAATAGGTGTTGCCGTCAATGTCAGGTCTGTGCAGAACACAGACCCGAGCTCCAAAGATGGGGTGAAATTGGGGGTCTAGGACATGAGGGAAAATACATAAAATTTGTAAAACCAACCTAGACACATACAGGGACGTTATGAGTAGGGTACTTGCCTTTAGAAAAATACGCCAATGGATCTAGGGCTTGGAGAAGCTCTCCTTGGGTAGTCCCAAGAAGTTGCGAAACACCCTCCAAGATCACCTCTCTCCGGGTTCTTGAATGAAGATGGCTTCAAGGTACGGTCGGGGAAGTCTCCTCCTTCACACCAGCTAGCTCCTTGTCGCGGAAGATGGCCGGATCAACCTTCAGGTTGTTGGATTTTAGGTTCCAGAGTGGGGGTTTTCCTCAGCCAGAAAATAGGGTTTCTTCTCCTCTCTTCTTCCTCCCTTGCAAAAGGGTGAAGAGGGCCCTATGGTTTCGAAATGAGGCTCTTTTGAAGAGAAGAGGCTCCTCTCCCACGCATGGGGTGACATGATGGCCCTCAGACCGTTGGGAGACAGCTCCCCAATGGGTGAGTTGCCTTGTTTCCGGAATTTCTTGCTCTGCAACGCATGCAGGTCAGAGAAGTTGGCGTCCACATCGTTGGGCGCCGGGATTAGTGTTGGCGTCCATGGGGTTGACGCTGACACCACATCAACGGCTATGGGATTGACGCCAATCTGGCCTTTGGCCAGAAGTCTAAAACATGCAGAAACCCATGCACATCATGTATATATTCATGTAATATCTATATAGTTTTGTGCACACACTACCATCAAGCATTACATACATTATTTATACCTAAGCTATGCACATACACACATAAGTATACCACTAATACATACGTACATATACGACACGAATTATTTACATGCAATAATGCAGAAAATTCGAGGGCCTTACACCCTCTCCCCCTTAAAAGAAACTTCGTCCTCGAAGTTAGATAGACGCTACTCAAACAAAATGGGATACTTCTTCTTCATCGCATCCTTAAGCTCCCAAGTAGCCTCCTCTCGTGAGAAGTTCCGCCATAGAACTTTCACCGACGCAATACTCTTGTTCCGGAGATGCTGAACCTTCCGGTCAAGAATAGCTACTGGTTGCTCGACATACGACAGATCTGGCTGAATCTCCACTGGCTCATGACTAATCACATGAGATGGATCTCGGACATACTTCCTGAGCATAGATACGTGGAATACAGGGTGAACGCTAGCCAAAGCTGGGGTAATGCTAGCTCATATGCCACGCTGCCCAAACGTCTGAGAATCTCATATGGGCCAATGAACCTAGGGCTCAACTTACTATGCCTGCCAAATCTGACGACTCCTCGAGTAGGCGATATCTTCAAGAAGACATGATCGCCAACCTCGAACTCCAAATCCTTTCTCCTGTTGTCGGCATAGCTCTTCTGCCTATCCTGAGCCGCAACAAGCCTTTTTCTGATCAGCTGGATCTTATCCGAAGTTTCCTGAACTAACTCCGGTCCGATCAACTGCCTATCACCAGTCTCCTCCCAACATAACGGAGATCTGCAGGGCCTACCATACAACGCCTCGAATGGAGCCATACCAATACTCGCATGAAAGCTGTTGTTGTATGCGAACTCCACAAGAGGTAAATGACGCTCCCAATCATCCTTCCAATCAGAACACACGCCCTCAACATATCCTCGAGCGTCTGGATAGTCCTCTCGGACTGTCCATCGGTCTGGGGATGAAACGCCGAACTGAGCTTCAGCTCCGAACCTAAAGCATCCTGAAGACCCTTCCACAACCTCGAAGTAAATCTCGGATCTCGATCCGAAATGATCGACTTCGGCACACCATGCAATCTAATGACACTACTAACATACAATCTAGCTAAACTCTCTACTGACTGCTTCTTCTTCATAGGCAAGAAATGAGCAGTCTTCGAGAATCTATCTACAACTACCCAAATCGAGTCATTGCCCCTTCTAGATCGAGGCAAACCCGAAACAAAGTCCATAGTGACAGCTTCCCACTTCCATACTGGGATGTCCAACCTTTGCATAAGGCCGGATGGTCGCTGTCGCTCGGCCTTCACTTGCTGACACACTAAACACCTAGACACATAATCCGCTACATCCTTCTTCATGCCGGACCACCAAAATGATCTCTTCAGATCTTGATACATCTTAGTGTTACCCGGATGAATAGAGAATCGCGATCTATGAGCCTCCGCTAACACATGCTCACGGACATCTACTAAATCAGGGACACAAACACGGTGCTGAAATCTAATCACACCGTCCTCATCACGAGCAATGCCCGCCTTGCCCACTAACTCTAAGAGTCTAGGGTCGGCTCCCTGTTGCTCGATCACCTCATCCAAAACTGAGGACCTAAGGGATAACTGAGCTACAAAAGCCTGGCATAGCGATGGCTCTAACTCAGTCAACGCACAAGCCGCATCTTCCAACATCTTCCAATCCTGCTGGAGAGATGGCCTCTTCTACTCAGGCATCCGCTACGACATTCGCCTTTCCAGGGTGATACTGAAGGTCGAAGTCATAGTCCTTCAAGAACTCAATCCATCTTCTCTGCCTCAGGTTTAATTCCTTTTGGGAGAAAAGATACTTCAAGCTCTTGTGGTCGGTAAACACCTCAAATCTGACACCATAAAGATAGTGCCTCCAGATCTTTAGTGCATGAACCACTGCTGCGAGCTCCAAGTCATGAGTCGGATAGTTCTTCTCATGCTCCTTCAACTGACGAGAAGCATAAGCCACTACCCTTTCTTGCTGCATGAGCACACAGCCTAAACCAATCCGAGACGCATCCGTGTAGATAGCAAAACCCTCTACACCGCTCGGTAAGACTAACACCGGGCTGACGTGAGCTTAGTCTTCAATAATTGAAAACTACTCTCACACTTCTCGGACCAAACAAACTTCACTCCCTTTCTGGTAAGCTGAGTCAAAGGGGCGGCGATGGATGAAAATCCCTCAATGAATCGCCGATAGTAACCAGCTAACCAAGAAAACTACGAATCTCCGAAGGGGTCTGGGAATCTCCCAATCCATAACTGCCTGGACCTTTGCTGGATCAACTGCAACACCAGCACCGGAGATAACATGCCCGAGGAAATGAACCTCGCGCAACCAAAAATCGCACTTGCTGAATTAGCATACAGCTTGTGCTCACGAAGAACCTCTAACACTACCCTCAAATGCTGACGGTGTGGCCTCATCCGGAGAGTAGACCAACACATCATCAATAAACACTACGACAAAGCTATCTAGATAAGGCCTAAACCCTATCTTGGTCAATCCGAAAGGAAGGACCAAAAACTCATAATGTCCATAACGGGTTCTAAACGCCGTCTTGGACACATCCTCACTCCGAATCCTCAACTGATGATAACCAAATCGCAAGTCAATCTTAGAAAAGACTGATGCATCTCGCAACTGGTTAAACAAATCATCAATACGAGGTAAGGGATACCTGTTCTTCACAGCCACTTGGTTCAACTTCCTGTAGTCAATGCATAACCTAAGTGACCTGTCTTTCTTCTTGACGAATAATACAGGTGCGCCCCAAGGGGAAACACTAGGGCGAATAAATCCCTTATCAAGCAACTCTTGCAACTGCCTTCTCAACTCGGCTAACTCCGCAGGTGCCATCCGATATGGAGCCTTCGAGATAGGAGAGGTGCCCGGAAGCAACTCTATGGTAAACTCTATCTCTCTATCCGGTGGCAATCCAGACAAGTCATCAGGAAAGACGTCTGGAAAATCCTGCACTACCTCGATCTCTGCAAGAGTAGGTGACTCATCAGCCTCTGGCACTAACACCACGCTGGCAAGAAAAGCGTCACAACCCTTGTTCACCATGCGCATCGCCTTCATGGCAGAGATGACCATCTTTCCCGCCACGTTCCTTGGCAAGGGATGAGAGAACTCGTCCTCACCAGGAATGCGGAAAACAATCCTCTTCCGGCGACAATCCACTAACGCATAGTGCTCCTCTAGCCAATCCAGACCAAGAATAGCATCATAGTCCTTCATCTTTAGCAAGAAGAAACACCCATCTAGGACTCTATCCTCAATGCACACAGGTAACGACGGAATGCACTTCCTAGTCGATACCGTACCCGCAGGGGTGTGCACAGACAAAGGGACCTCTAAATCCTCAGACTCTATGCCTGACTCTAGGGCTAACTGCCTAGCGAACCGCTCGGAAATGAACGAGTGAGTAGCACCCGTATCAAACAAAACCCGAGCGTGCACACCTAAAAGCAAAACCGTACCTTCGGTGACATGCTCCGCCTGCTCGGCGTCCTCGCGAGCTAAAGCAAACACTCGAGCTGGGGCTCGAGGCCTTCCTGGTCTCCTGTAGCTGGCGCTGCTGCCGCTACTGCTGGGGCTGGCGCTCCGCGCTGAACTCCCTGCTGAAGTCTTGGGCAATCCTTGATCTTGTGGTCGCTGCTCCGCACTTCAAGCATCTACCCGCTACCAACCAACACTCGGAACCACCATGTGTCTTCCCACAGTGGGGACACTCCTTCTTCACACCGGGAACGTACAGAAGGTACCTGAGAACTGCCGACTGCCATGGATCGCTGCGGTGTCTGGTACACCGTTTTCTTCTTGTCCTGCCGCTGGAATGTCGCTGCTGGCCTCTTCTGCGAAGCTTTATTTTCTTCCAGGTATTGCTCCATTTCTCCCTCCTGCCTACAAGCAGCGTTGAGGGCCTCGTCCAAAGTCCGGTGGTCGAAAGCCACGAGTCTCGTCCGCAGTGATGGCTTGAGTCCCATCACAAACTTCTTCGTCTTTCTGCGCTCGTCTGCCACGATATGAGGTGCATACTTAGAAAGTTCAGAAAACCTTGCCTCATATTCCAGCACAGTCATAGAGCCTTGAACAAGAGATAGAAATTCCTGCTCCATCCGATCTTGCACATGCTCGGGGACAAACTTGGCCCGAAAGAGCCTCACGAACTCGTCCCAAGCAACGTCGATAGCTCCGTCCTCAAACCGCGTACGCAGTAGTGAAGACCACCATACATCCACTCTTTCCTGCAATACACCTTCATAAGCTCCAACTAACAGTTCTAACTCACAAACATACAATCATACAAAATTAACACATACCTATAGCATGTAGGTGGCTAAGGTGACCTTATCCTCATCTGCACACCTGATGGCTCGGAAGATCTTTTCTATCTCCCTCATCCAGCTTTCAGCAAAAAACGGATCGCTCTCCCCCTTAAAAGAGGGTGGCAGCATCCTCTTGAATCTCTCCATGGTAGAAGGTCCACCATGGTCCTGAGCTGGTACTTGAGCCTGCTACAGTACAAAGCAAACAATTCACAATCAACACAATATCACACAACCAAATAAAGCAGATATAATTCATTTTATTAGTCTAACCTGAGCCTCCAACTGAGCCTGGAGTGCTGCCTGGGTATGAGCCTGCGTCTGCATGGCTTGCACCAGACCTTGCATGAATACTCCATAATCCACAGGTGGCGGTGGGGAAGTACAGGACTTTGCGGTGCCGGGGCCTGGTGCTCCTCCGCTCGTCACGTCATGGCTGTAATAAATTTCAGCCACCATTAGAGCTAGGTTACTAAGTTTCTAACCATTTTCTTATCTACTTTTCATTCGTATTAATAATCAATTACACATGTGGACATTCTATGAGATAGCATGTAATGAAGATGATGACTTATGTATTCATGTGCAATCTCAACCGGTTCTCTGATACCAATCTCTGTGACGGCCCTCATTATACCGGTACGGTTATACCAACCCACGTCGGTATAGCGAGCGTCATCACAGTGGGACATTTACCCACAATACATTCAGCTGAGATACACGTGAATATAAGAACAGAGTAGCGAAGTAAAAAGAACCACTGTCTTCATTCATTCATCATCCACATTTAACATACATGATCAATAACATTTAAAGACTTAAAAGTCCACATTTAAATGCTGAAAATTAAATACATAGATGTCCACACTTATACATTCTTCCATGATAAGCTAGTACAACGTTTAAATTACATACTATGAAACACAAAAGTCACAAGTACTCCAAAAAACTAATCTCCGCGCTCGAGTCGTCTCCACCGTCTCCTCCAACGGTGCCACGTCACCAACTACACCTGTACGCCGAAGCAAGTAGTGAGTCTAAAGACTCAGCAAGTAACACCACTCATACCATACACGTACATGTCATAGTAGGCTCTACACACACCATTGCAAAACTCAACATGTATCATGCTTAACGTTTGAAATGAATAAACCAACCATGATAATCTATAAGTAAACACATGATGCATGCTTTCAGATTCTTATCAAGATAAATCCTAACAAGGTTCTCTAATCATTCCTACTCATGAAATTCTACTTTGCATTTAACTAAAACATGAAAGCACTTAGCATGATTATCCTACGTACATGAAACAAAAACACACCTAGCATGGAATCTACACATTCTTGTGCATGTACACGAACATTTTAATACTTTAGCTTGCTAGTTTTTGTGATTTAGCAACCATAACCCTACACATGAGAGCTACAATGTTATTTAAATACAACATGTGAACAACCATACATGGAATTTTGTGCACATACTTGTTAATTGTCCCTAGCATGGATTCTAGGCATTTACCATATAGAACATGATCCTAACATAATGAAGCTACTGATTAACATGATTTCAGATTTGTCACAACATGGATTACAATATCATATCCTCACATTTGGTCTCACATTTTCTTTACACAAATTTCCAATTCACATAAATTGCACTTTACACATACACATTACACATTGTTCACTTTCACAAACACATGAACACATGCACATTTACACATTCACACTTACACTTTCACATTTAGTGCGTGACACATAGTCCAAACCACAAAGAAGGACACAAACACATCACATCACATAGACGCCATCTAGGCAATACAATGGCGACTCTTGGACTGCGCAGACCGGGAGAACAAGTCTCCACCTAACCAGTGGTACTTGTCCACCTCCAGGATTTCCCCCTATGCCCTTAGGGTCACTTACACATTGAACCTTCTCAAGGGGACTTTCCTGATACGGTTCCACGCCCTCTGTGGAAGCAGTGTCACACTTGGCACAATTTACACATTACACGTTTTTAGTGTTTTTAACACATAAGTTTACACATATCATTCTCATTCATCACTTTCTCACTCACATTCACCTTCTCTGTTTTCCTAACATGACACTACAGATTTCAAAATCACATTCAGGTAAATATCACCGATCAGGTCGGATTATACCCAAATCGAATTGTTTCACATTGGCATAATGCATAAATCACATTTACATGGAAAATTCATATTACATTAATACTGGTCCAAATGACCTGAAACTTTAACCACATGTTAATTCGGGTTTAGGATTCCTCATGCAAATTTTCAGATTTTCTGAACTAAAACGAAAATTCACAAATTCAAACATTCATTTCTCATGCATCTACATTCAATTAACATGGAATTATACACAAATCACCAATCTTAGCAGCTTACTGTCTAAAACCATACTGCATGGAACATACGGAACTCATTCCCGAATTATTAGACAATCAATAATTTATGGAAGATTTATCATGACCTAGCATGATCTCTTTTTTTCCTAAACAATATTTGCAACAATTCACACAAGCATGGAATAATCTCAAAAATTTAGAAACAGGGACTGACCTCACTGGCTAATCCTCACAAATTAGGGCATTAGACTTGTCCTAAATCATGCAAACATGGTTAACAAGATTAAAAATCATCACACATGTATCTTCATGAAATAATAATCCTATCATTCTGATAATCCATCCACACACCACATCCATAACATCAACAATATACATAGCATATAAATGATTACAGTATATCCTTATCGTGAAACATATCGAAAAGTCGTATAGAATGGCAGAACAGCTTGCTTTCGCTCAGATGACTTGGCGGCAGCTATGCCGTTAATTCATGTTAGCGCATCATCGAGGACGCTAAGCATGATCTTAGCGGCAATAGGTGTTGCCGTCATGTCAGGTCTGTGCAGAACACAGACCCGAGCTCCAATGATGGGGTGAAATTGGGGGTCTAGGACACGAGGGAAAATACATAAAATTTGTAAAACCAACCTAGACACATACAGGGACGTTATGAGTAGGGTACTTGCCTTTAGAAAAATACGCCAATGGATCTTGGGCTGGAGAAGCTCTCCTTGGGCAGTCCAAGAAGTTGCGAAACACCCTCCAAGATCACCTCCCTCCGGGTTCTGAATGATGTGGCTCAAGGTACGGTCGGGAAGTCTCCTCCTTCACACCAGCTAGCTCCTTGTAGCGGAAGATGGCCGGATCAAGCTTCAGGTTGTTGGATTTTAGGTTCCAGAGTGGGGGTTTTCCTCAGCCAGAAAATAGGGTTTCTCTCCTCTTTTCTTCCTCCTTGCAAAAGGGTGAAGAGGGCCCTAGGTTTCGAAATGAGGCTCTTTTGAAGAGGAGAGGCTCCTCTCCCACGCATGGGGTGACATGATGGCCCTCAGACCGTTGGGAGACAGCTCCCCAATGGGTGAGTTGCCTGTTTCCAGAATTTCTGGCTCTGCAATGCATGCAGGTCAGAGAAGTTGGCGTCCACATCGTTGGACGCCGGGATTAGTGTTGGCGTCCATGGGTTGACGCTGGACAACACATCAACGGCTATGGGATTGACGCCAATCTGGCCTTCGGCCAGAAGTATAAAACATGCAGAAACCCATGCATCATGTAATATTCATGTAATATCTATATAGTTTTGTGCACACACTACCATCAAGCATTACATACATTATTTATACCTAAGCTATACACATACACATAAGTACCACTAATACATACGTAGATACATACATACGCACATATACGACACGAATTATTACATGCAATAATGCAGAAAATTCGAGGGCCTTACACCTCCGCAAGTGTGTCGTCACAACTATGCATGTACGCCGAAGCAAGTAATGAGTCTAAAAAGACTCAGCAAATAACTACACATACCATACATGTACATGTCATAGCGGGTTTTACATACAGTTACAAGACACAATCATGTAGCATGCTTGATTGAAATTCACAACCTATCATGGTGATTCTATTAATGATACACATGATTCATGCATTCAGATTTTTCCTAATTAAAAAACTTCCTATCACATGCTCTCTAATCATTCCCACACATGAAAGTTCTACTCTCAATTAAGCTAAACATGAAGCAATTTATCATAACTAGGTTACATACATGAAAGAAAACATAGCTAAAGGGCACTTCTCATTCTTACACAGCACATAAATTTTACATACTTTAAGCTTGCTGGTTTTACATGGACTAGAAAGCACAACCCAACACATGAGAGCTACTTAATCAATTTTAAGTCACAACATGAGGGCAAACAAGCAGGAATTACCCACACACACTAAGATACATTTCTAACATGGATTCTAGGTAATTTGCACATGTAAAGCATGATTATAAGTATATTAGTTTCTGTTTTAACATGATTCAGATTACTACAACATGGATCACAAATCACAACTTCTTAATCACATTCTTAATCACATAGTATACACTTTACACATGCACATTTACACATTGTTCACATTCACATTTCTTTACAAATGAACACATACACATTTCCACATTCACATTTACACTTTAGTGTCGTGACATAGTCCAAACCACCAGAGAAGGACACATCACATCACATACACATAGACGTCACCTAGGCAATACAATGACGACTCTTGGACTGCGCAGACCGGGAGAACAAGTCTCCACCCTAACTAGTGGTACTGACCACCTCCAGGATTTCATCCTAATACCCTTAGGATCACAACACATTAAACCTTCTCAGGGGGACTTTTCCCTGATACGGTTCCACTGCCCTCTATGGAAGCAGTGTCACACTTGGCACAATTTACACATTTACCGATTTTTAACACATATCTTTATACATGTCACTTGCCTCTCATTCTTTTTCTCACTTACACAAGGGCTCTGTTTTCCTAACATGATTCTACAGTTAACAGGGATTACATGTTTAGAAATTTGCATAAATCAAATCACACACACATGTCACATTATTCTCACATTAGCATGCATTTTTCACATTTCTCACATGGAAAAATTCATATTTCACTATATAGTTGTCCAAATGACTTGAAAATTTAACCGCATGATGATCTCAGGTTTATGATTCCACATGAAAGTTTTCATATTTTTCTGACTCAAAATGAAGTCACAGAAAATTTAACATCAATTTCACATTACTATTCATAATGCAAGTTAACATGGAGTTGAACATAATCACAAATTTAACAGCTCACTGTCTGCACCCTAGCATGCGCAGGGTACAGAATTTATTTCCGAATTTACTGTGCAACACGCAATTTACTAGAAATTTAACATGACCTATGCATGATTTCTATTTCCCAAAACAAAAATTTAAAAACCATACAAGCATGGGAAAAATGTCAGAAACTCAGAGCACAGATAGGATCATACATACATGGTCTAACAAAATTTGGGCAATAAAATTTTGCCACGGGTCATTAGGATCATGGTGAATATACATTGCCATTCTTTTCGCATACACATTAGATAGACGAATAAAATCAACCACCCACAAAATAAATGTACATTCATTCTCCCATTCATCACATTAGCTAGTATACATAGCATATAAGAGTTACATTATATCCTCATCGCAAAACACGTCGAAATTAATCATATAGAAGGGCAGAACAGTTCACTGTTTTGTCCTGATAAACTTAGCGGCATACTTGGGCCGTTAAGGGAGCTTAACGGCAACATCGTTAGCCGTTAATGAAGATCTTGACGGCAAGTGGTGTTGCCGTCAAGTTCAGGTCTGTGTAAAACACAGACCCGAGCTCCAAAAATAAGGTGAATTGGGGGATCTAGGACACGAGGAAAAATGCATAAAAATGGTAAAACCCTACTTGACATCTACATGGACGATAGGGGTAAGTTACTTGCCTTTCAAAAATACTCCAAAGGGATCTAAAATGGCGGTGAAGCTCTCCTTGGGCAGTCCCAAGAAGCCTCCAAAGACACCTTCCTCTGGGTTCTTGACTGATGTAGACACCAAAGCGAGATCGTGGAAGCCTTCCATGATGCTCCAGCTATCTCCCAGTCGTTGTAGATGGTCGGATGAAGCTCCAAATTCCCGGATCTAGGCTTGCAAAGTCAGGTCCTTCTCACAGAAACTAGGGTTTGTCTTCTTCTCTTTGCAAAGAGCTAAGAGAGGGCTGAGTGTTGCAAGAAGGGCTTGTATATAGAGGAGGGGAAGCTCTCCTCTCACGCAGGTCAGAAAAGAGGGCTTTCAGACCGTTGGAGACAGCTCCCAAATGGGTGAGCTAGCTTGCTCCCAGAATTCTGGGCTCTGGAACGCATGCAGGTCAGAGAAGTTAACGTCCACATCGCTGGACGCTGGATTTAGTGTTGGCGTCCATATGGTTGATGCCGACACAACTCAAACGTCCATTGATATTGACGCCAATCTGGTCTTCGGCCAGAACTCAAAACATACAGGAAACCATGCATAACCTATACATATATACATGCATTATGTATACTATCACGTACATACTACAATCATACCATTCATACATTATTACAACTAATTATACACATGCTTACATAAGTATAAATAGTTAATACATATGTAGATATGTACATCTATGCATACACCACATGAATTATTTACAAGAAATTTAAAATAATACAACAAAATTCGAGGGCCTTACAGCCAATGATCACATTGTCAAGTCTAATGGTGTGCAAATGGAGATTATTAGAAGATTTTGCAAAGTTAAATATTGATGTTGAGATCAAGAAGAAGGGATGTCTTATTGCTAGTGTGAGAGCACAACCTACACTATTGGAGGATATTATAGCACTCCAAGACAATGACCCTATGCTAGTGGAGATTAAGGCTAATCTAGACCAGAGGCTGGATTTCTCTCTAACTGAAGAGGAAAGATTATGTTCCGGGATCGAGTCTGCGTACCCGACCATGCAGAGACAAAGAAGATGATTATGGATGTGGCTGACAAGACCAGGTATACCATTCATCATGGAACTACCAAAATGTATCAGGATCTGAAAACAAACCTTTGGTGGCCAAACATGAAGAGGGAAGTGGCAGAATATGTTGCCCAATGCTTAACAAGTCAAAAGATCAAGGCAGAACACTTGCAACCTGTAGGTAAAATTAAACCCCTAGAAATCCCGGCATGGAAATGGGAAGGTATAGGGATGGACTTTATTTTCGGACTACCTAAATCTAGAGGTGGATTCGATGGCATATGGGTTATAGTAGACCGCTTAACTAAGTCCGCTCACTTTCTGCCAGTGAAGAATAAGTGGTCACTAGATGTTCTGGCTGCATTGTATGTGAAGGAAATAGTCAGATTACATGGAGTACCAATGTCTATCATGTCTGATAGAGACCCTAGGTTTACATCCCACTTTTGGAAAGGACTGCACTATTCCTTAGGATCTAAACTAAACTTTAGCACGACTTTCCATCCGCAAACTGATGGTCAGACGGAGAGAACAAACCAGGTGATTGAAGATATGCTTAGAGCCTATGTTCTAGACTTTGAAGGTAGTTGGCATGGACACTTACCTCTTGTGGAGTTCGCCTATAATAATAGCTACCAAGCTAGCATTCAAATGGCACCATTTGAAGCACTCTATGGCAGGAGTTTCCGATCTCGAATATGCTAGTATGAAGTTGGCGAGAAACAAATACTCGGACCAGAGATGATAAGGGAAACAATAGAGAAGGTGAAGCTTATCAAAGAAAGAATGGCTGTGGCGCAACAAAGACAAAAGGCATATGTGGATAATAGAAGGAGAGACCTAGAGTTTCAGGTTGGTGATCATGTATTCTTGAAGGTGTCTCCAGGCTGTGGGATCAAGTGGTTTGGCATTAAAGGCAAGTTGTCACCAATGTTCGTCGGGCCTTTTGAAATCCTCGAGAGAATCGACGAAGTTGCATACCGTCTGGCATTACCACCACAAATGGACGAAATACACAATGTGTTCCATATATCCATGTTGAAGAAGTATGTACGAGATCCGTATCATGTCATAGAATATGAACTTTTGGAGTTCAACAAAGACGGAACTTATCAAGAAAGGCCAATTAAGATCGTGGACCGGGAACTACGTCAACTAAGGAACAAGGTCATCCAACTAGTAAGAATGAGATGGAATCACCGCAGAGAAGAGGATGAGACGTGGGAAACCGAGAAAGCTATGCGCAAAAGATATCTGGAGCTATTCTCAACTAAATACACCTTGCTTGCACAATAAATTACTATCCATGAATTTGACGACCAAATTCTCTTAAGTGGGGAGAGTGTAGCACTCCAAAAATTTTAGTGATTTAAAATTTTAAATAAATAGGAATAAATAATTTCCATAATATCGGAGTATTTAAAACATACGTACCACTATCGTGCATGCAATAACACATCAGAAAATTCCATGAAAAATTATAAATCAACCCCAAACATATTCCTAAATGTTCCACAAAGAAATTCGTGCAACGAAAAATTCGATTGACCAAGTGTACGTCAGAATGTGACGGATTATCCAAATTAGGAAATAAGGAAATATGACACGACCATAAATTAAATAAACATGTTGGAAAGACTTCCAACATTATATATGGGCGACCCATTATCGATATTGGGCCAATGGATCACATTTGATCCAAGAATCAAATGAAACAAGAAAATACATAGAAATTTGCAACCCTAAATAAGCTGAAATTATAAAGAGGCAATTAGGGTAAAAATTGGATGCAATTATGCTCTCTTGGCAACCCAAATTCATGCCTAGCCATCCTTGTAGGTTGCTTGATGGCCAAGACACTCCAATGGAGGAAGTGATCTTCAAAGCATGGAAGGGGGCTTGCCAAAACTGCAACTTTTCCTTCCTTGATGCAATAGGACTTCTAAAAGCCCTAGATGCATAAATACTCTACACAAAACCCTGCGGGATGAGTTTTACTTCTTGTTGGGGTCGTGTGGATGAGCTCTTGGCAGCTGGGGAGCAGGACAGCGAGAACACCAAGCTCTTCTTCTTCCCCATTGCGTCTGCTTTGACTTGTGCAAATAGTCAACTTGGAGTCAACCAAAGGTACGCCAAACCTAAACCACATCATCCAAGCTTATACCCCTGGAAGGAGGGTTAAGTCTAGTTCCTAACCCAACTAGAATACCCAATTTTCATGTAGTATACAGGGTGTATTAGGCGTTCTCCAACCAGTGGTCTGAATGAGGGTTGTCTGGAGAAAGAAACTTCCTTAACCCAGAAGGTAGGTTTTCTCGGGCCAAACCTTAACAAGTCATATACCAATGCATAGATGATAAAGTCTAGTTTCATTTCCATTTTTTCATCAAATTCCAATGAGTACATCTTGAGTTATAGGCGTTTCACCAAAGTCGTGCATGTTAGGGACTTTTTATGTTCATCTTGATTTATCACGCATCCTGAGGCCATTTAAAATTATTTAAAAATCATATTTCTTCTACTCCATGTTACCAGCGACTTTCATGATGGCACATTTGTCCCAAGTGCCCAAGTTTAGAAGATATAAGCATTGCATGGACTGAGTACCTATTTTTTGCATTTTCCTGCGTTTTCGGGTTTTTTTTAAGAACCGCGTCCGGTCCAGGCGACGCGATCGCCGCGCCTGGTATCGCATCGACCTTGGCCGACATGAATGAGTGAAAGGTGTCTGCGGCACTCGACACGATTCCCGCACTGACTGGTCAACGGCCCGTGTCAAACTTCGCGCCGCGTGGGAGTCTGCGCCTGTCTGAACCGCGGTGGGATCCCCGACGTGATTCTGGTGGATTTCCTGACCATTGTTATATTTAACGATTTCATGAATGCTTCGTCTTCCCCCGACGCTATTCAATGGTGAACGTGGCCACCAAGGTGGACGCGATTTTGAGTATTCACAGTACGCTGTATATTGACTGTATACGTCGTTCGGAAATGCGTCCACTGTATAGGACGCCTATTTCCAGGCCTACCAGAGGACAATTTAACATGGTATTAAGTGTAGGATTTGCATGTATTGGTTCTGAACATTTCATGATGACTGTCTAATGGCTTAAAAGTTATTAACCCATTTAAAAGCTATCATTACATGAAGGATATTCTAATTGCTCTCTTAATGATGTGACCATTCATGTAACTTGTGACTCACTCTTCTTACTGTTCTAGCTTATTAAAATGATAATTGTTATCTTAAAAATCTTGCGAACAATGTTAGATAAAGTGCATATTTTCATCTCATGTTATCATTTTTAATGCTTTCCGCAAGTTTGCAACCGGTGGATTATGGATTGAGATGCGTACATCACTACACACTTGCACTCTTAGGCAGCCCTTTCTTGGGGATTTGGAAGCTCTCTATCGGACATTCCATATTGGTAGCTTGGCGACCTTTTCTCTAAGACCTCCGTAAATCTCCGTACTTCATGGATTCCGTCATGGAGACTGAGTTGGTTGTACCATTGAAGTTCCCTGGAGATAGCGTGCACTTCCTCTCTTCTCTTGTTCTCGTGAGTGTGATTTAAAAACTAGACCTAAGCCATTAATGTAAAGTGTGAACTAAAGTATAAATTGTGTCGTCATGCAGCCGAAATTATCTCTTGACTATTGTATCCTGAAATCATGTTCACATTACTTATTACTTGTTCTCATCATCATCATGAACATGACATTACACATGCTTACATCTTGAAAATCTTATTGGCCATTATTAATAACTGTAGGTATCTACATTCAATTGAAATGAGATGCTGACCAGACACAGCGAGTGTCCAGGGCTCCAGTCTAGCCGCAATAACGGAGAGTCATAAATATATATTAACCATGGGGTATAATGATTATTGGCCCTGCATCTGCGCTGGGAGTTGTGCGTGTTGTGTTAAATGCTAGATACAATATCCACATACACGTGTCCTAGTGTGCATTTCAAGGTTGATCTTTCCTTGGTGTACATTAGTGTCTTCGTGCCTGATTAGTGTTACATGATCGTGCTCGTGCGTTCTTGATTGCTTGCGTGGTATGGCCATCCTGCATTTATTGCAATTTAAATTGATATCTTGCTTACTTGTTACATGTCTCACTATTTATAACATCTTGCTCGTTATATCGTTCCAGATCTTGCTCTATCATGATCACTCTATCTAGCTTGTTCATGTATCATGTTTTAATGACTTTTATTCATACATGTATATCATGACATTCATCGTGCTTACCTAGTTCTAAATTGCTAATGACTTATATCATTGCCCGCACATTGAGATATAAATTCTACTGGGCTAGTTTGCTCATTCCTGACTCCTAACCATTCTAGGTGATTACGAAATTCAAGAAGAGGAGCAAGTTGATGATGGGAATGCGTCTGAGTGATGAACGTTCCAACTATGAGTCTATTTTTAGTTAGTTTGCTTGAGTGTTAGATTCATGTAGTAGGTACTGAGGAATAAATGTACTTTTCCTTTTATTGAGTCTAATCCTGTTATCTAATAGTTTAAGAGTTGTATTAGTTCCACTTTGATACAATGAGATGAGATTTGAATACAATTTCATTTGAGTTCAATATATGGGGCCTATTATTTTCAATTTAGTGCGTGCTAGCTAGAGGCTTATTTTCTGACTGTTTACGTCTCGAAATATCGACTCAAATTATCCGAATAATATACGCTGCGTATTCTCAGGACGTGACAATATCTACATCCAGGATTTCAATCCGTTGCCCACAGATTCATGTAGGTCATTTCATGTAGGTGAACCATTACCATAGGGGCATTCCATGGTGTAGTTCCTCTTAGTTATCTCTATCATAGCAATGTCTCATTGGCCAATTCATTTCAAAATGCATTAACATATATGATCATGCAATCTACGTTTTTCATATAAGTCTATCATGCTCTTTCATGCATTCATACATAATTTATCAAGATAACATCACAATATCACCTAACATGTTTTCTCAATTCTGAAATCAAACTCTATTGTATAACAACAACCTAACATGGTACTACTTTTATCAAATCCAACATGCATATACATTCTCATGTCTATTGATTTCTATATACCTTTTATCATTCAGAAAATCATAACATACACAGTGCTCTAAGAATCCCGAAATTTTGACAGTAAATCTAATTCTACTTATGCCACATACATACAAAATTTCATATTTTTTTGAGTTCTATAAACATTTTTCATGATAAATCTTCATTGATTTAAATTACTCAACATGATACAATAGTTGTAAAATCATGCAGTAATTATGTGAAAGCTGAATGCAGTATGTCTGTAGTACCATCAAACAACAGTACCATTTCTAACTACAACATTATAACATGAATCATACTTGAATCTATTTTACGTTTCTTTTACTAAATCATATAGAATCCAAAGAAAACAACTAACATAGCCCATACACCATTTCAATGACATGCTCACAGTATAACAACACTGAATGGAACAGAATATAACCTGACCGAAAACTCCATACATGCATGAATCACAGTTGAGGAAATATGATCAGATTTCAGAAAAACATAGCACTGATAAACTTAACGGCCAAATATATGTTGTTTACACAGAGTCAACGTCCACATGTCCTATCATTAATATCGGTAGATGGCGGCACATAGCGCCGTTAGCATATAGTAGACGTCCAAAAAGTTGTTGTTTACAAGAAACCAACGGCGGTCGATGCTGTCGTTTATAAAAACTAAACGGTATCCGATATGGACGTTAAGTTCATTCGTCCAGAAAACACATAACTTGCACAAATAACAGAACTTGCACCCCTTCCCACATGTTATTTTGATGTTTAAAAATCTGGAAAAAATAATAAATCTAAAGATTAAACTATCCTAATCCGATCCCCCATGTCACTTGCCTCTAACCTCTTGCTGGAGTGACGAATAGGGATTCGAAGACGCCGCCTTGGCAATAAGGCAGTCCTCCTCTCTGACTTCAATCATTCAAAACTAGCTTCCAGCACAGCTCCCCCGCTTGGAGAAGCTTCTGACCTCGATGCTTGATGATCCTCCTTGGTCCAACATGCCTCAAACCACCCGAATCAAGCTCTGGAACCCTTCTCTCGGCCTTCCATTTCTCTTTCCAAACCAGTGAGAAAATCTCCCCCAAAGGCCAAAACTGGGTCTTATAAAATTCCTACGCATTGCCCAAACCTAATCCTAGTCATTGGATCAGAAACGCACCAGATCTCCCAATAAATGCATGGAAACGGCCGATTTATTCTCCCCCAGAACGGTAACAACAAAAATAGGCAAGTCAGGTTAACATCAACCATTGTTGCCATCGACCATGAAGTTTGTTGGGTTCACATTCTAAATCATAAATACAACATGTTTTTGTTGATGATCAATGATGAACAAAGTAAACAAGTGAACAATGTGAATTGAGTTTAAAATTGCATAAGATCTTGATACATATGACTTGTCACAATATGTTGGTATAATACTGGTTATAAATGACTATAATGTCTCACTAACTATGTTCAATAATGTAGGAGACACACTACTCAAGACATGTACCAACAACATGTAGAAAAGGTCAACAAATGTCAAAAGACAGTGTACCTGTCGACAGCACCAAGGACCCTGTCGACAGATACACACAGTCAGCACTCAACAGACTCTGGAAGACAAGCCTTGTCGACAGCAGCCAGACACCTGTCGATAGAATTACACAGTCAGACACTTCAGGTTTCTGGAAAACCAGGTACCTGTCGACAGCACCAAAAGACCTGTCGACAGATGTACTCAGTCAGAGCCAAACCTGAACTTCCAGACTTCTGTCAAATGACAAACTGTCAAGACCTGTCGACAGCAGCCTGAAGACCTGTCGACAGCCGACCTGTTGCTTCAAATACGGGAAGTTTGGATGTTACCAAACTTGGTGTTTCCATGTACCACATATCTCCATATGTAAACACCAATATATAAGCAATCTTTTGAAGCAATTCATGTACACAAGCAGCCTCCTAGCAAGAACCCTAAAAGCCTCTCAAGAAAAGTCTTGCCCTGCTGCTCTGCTTCTACCTGCTGCCTAGATTCAACAAGAGAAGTCTTCCGTGCAGCGGTGAAGTCTGAACGTCGTGGATTCAAGCCTCTCCATCAACTTCTGATCATCAAGACGAAGCTTGAAGTCTACTCAGACGTTCATCAGAAGAGTTTTCAATTGGATTTGATCCTCAACTCTCAAACTCTTCTCTGTTTCACTTTTATCCATACTTGTGTGTGTGTGGTGTGTTTCAAGCAGTCCTTGTACTTGATACACGTGTGTGTGTGTGTGTTGATCTGATCGTGGGTTCACATCAGATAAACACGTGTGTGAGTTGTAGTTCGTGAACTAGCTCATAAGCAGGTGATTCTGCGTGTGTGTGTGGCCCGTGGATGTAGGATACACGAGTTGTGTATTCCGAACCACGTAAATCGTTGTGTCTCGTGGTTTGAATGTTTCTACGTTAGATGTTTGGTAGGCACGGCGCATATACACACGTCTAATCATTTGTTTGATATCTATCATCGAATCACACACATCCACACTAAGTTTAGTCCTTGCCATAACTTCTAGTAATTTGTATCTTATCGAAAAGAAGGCAACAAGTGTTCTTAATAGGCAGTAATCTATTCAACCCCCCTTCTAGATTACCATATAGGGAATTCCACAACACTTCAATTGGTATCAGAGCAAGGTTTCTCCGTTTACTGTCACATCTATTTGATCTTACGATCAGGAGATCCTTGATCTTATGGATTCTAGTAAGGGGTATATGGCCGAGGGACATTCAGTCACTAGGCCACCCTTCTTTGATGGCACTGACTATCCCTATTGGAAAAACCGCATGCAGGTGTTTCTACGTACACAAAACATTGAATTGTGGAAGATAGTCAGAACATGACCATATGAATTGCCTCAAGACGAAGATACATGGACTAAAGACCAGATTACCAAGGGGACTCTCAACTGGAGCGCCCTCAACATGATGCAGTGCGCGGTCCATCCAAAGGAATACTCGAGGGTCTCCACATGCACCTCAGCTAAGGAGATGTGGGACAAGCTCGAGTTAATATATGAAGGTACGTCTGAGGTGAGAGAATCTAAGGTAAGTATGCTAGTCTCAGAATATGAAATGTTTAAGATGAATCTTGATGAGACAATATCTGACATGTTTGTTAGATTCATGGTTCTGATAAATGGACTAAAAGGTCTCAAAAAGGAATACTCAGAGAGTGATTTGGTGAGGAAGATACTTCGGTCTCTTCCATCCTCATGGAACACCAAAGTCACTGTCATTGAGGATTCCAAGAATCTTTCAACATGAAGGTGGATGAATTGATTGGTTCTCTCATGACCTATTAATTGAATGTGAAAAGGAAGGAAACTGAAGAGAACTCAAGGAAGTCATTTGCTTTGAAAGCATCCAAGAAAGTCTCTTCAGATTCCAAAAGGAGTACTCAACAGGAAAGTATTGAGTCTGAATCCTCTAGTCATAGTGAGAATGACAAGATGGCCATGCTCACTAGACAATTTAAGAAGTTCCTTAAATTCAAGAAAAGAGGTTCAGGAAACTCAAAACCGTTCCAAAAGGGTACCAACAGATTTGATTCACCTAACAAAAAATCTGATGTGGTTTGTTATGAGTGAAAGAAGCAGGGGCACATGAGAGGAGAATGCCCTGAGCTTAAGAAAAAATTAAAGAAAGACAAATTCACGTTCAAGAAAGCCAAAGCAATGTTGGCTTCATGGAGCGATGAAGAGGAGGACAGTCAAGCCACCTCAGAAGATGAAGAGATTCAGTGTCTCATGGCGAAGAGTGACGATTCAACCGAGGTAAACTCTTCCTTCGAGAATTTTTCTATTGATGAATGTGAAGAGGCTTACACTGTACTATTGAAAATTTTGTGAATTTAAGTCTGAAAACAAAGCACTTAAGAAGTAAATGAATTTCCTTGTTCATGAATCAAACAACAATGAAGAAATTGAGTCTCTGAACAAGGTAATTGATTTGATGAAAATTGATGAACAAACCCACAATGATGAATTGGATAGCATGAAACTTAAGTATCAAGTGGTTCAAATGGAAAGAGATGATCTAATAAACTCTCTTGAAATTCATAAAGGTGAGCATGCTAATCTGAAAGAGAAATTTGAAAAAGCTGAAACAGAACTAAAAGGCAAATCAAAAGATCTATCAAGTTTTGTAAAAAACAAACATAACTTGGATGCAATCTTAGGTTCAAATGTTTTTGTTGCAAGACATGGGATTGGATTTCAAAATACAAAGCCAAAGGTAATTAGCAAAAATCTGATGACTAATTTCATTGATCCAACCCCAAGCTCTAGCAAACAAAACCCTTCAAAGAAAAGGAAAAATCAACACAAGGGTAAAAAACAGGAACCTAAAGTCACCAAATTTGTTCCTAGTCAACATGAGGAATTTGCTACAAGCTCTAAACAGGGCCGTCCACAAGACAAACAGCAAGTTCCCAAAGCTAGACTTACAAGGGAACAAAAGGGTAAGATGCCTATGGATGCTTCTAAAAATGTCAAACCCAATGTTGTTCCTAAATCATCATCATGCAAAATCTGTAAAAAGATTGGGCACACTGAAAAACAATGCTGGAATAGCCAAAATCAAATGAAAATCAAACAAGTTGGATTCCTAAGCATTTCTTATTTGGCATGAATGATACAATGGGACCCAAAGTAATTTGGGTACCAAAACCTCTCGTCTGATCCACATGTGCAGGAATGCCTAGCAGCCCACAATCAAACAAATGGTACCTGGACAGTGGCTGCTCGAGGCATATGACGGGCGACAAAGCTAAATTCAGTTTGCTCGTGGAAAAGACGGAGGTCAAGTGATCTTTGGAGGTAACAACAAAGGCCAGATCATCGGCTCAGGTAAAGTTGGTAAGTTTGCCTCTAACTCTATAGACAATGTGCTACTAGTTGATGGCCTTCATCACAATTTGCTCAGCATAAGTCAATTGTGTGATAAAGGTCATAAAATTGTCTTTGAATCCAATTCATGTCACATTCATGATAAGGAAACAGGAAGCCTAAAATTTTCTGGAAAAAGAATGAATAACATCTACATGGTTGACTTAGATGATCCAGAAAATAACAATTTGTGTCTTGTAGCACACAAACAGGACGAGCTTACATTGTGGCATCGTAGGCTCGGTCATGCTAGTTACAATGTTTTGCACAAGATCATGAGGCTTAAGTTGGTAAGTGGTCTTCCTGAAATCTCCTTTAACAAAAATGATAATTTTTGTGACGCATGTGCACAGGGAAAACAAACCCGAAAATCCTTCAAATCAAAGGCACCGGTAAGTACTTCCAAAGCCTATGAACTCTTGCACATGGACTTATTGGACCTACGAGAACACTCAGTCTCAATGGCAAGCGTTATGGTTTTGTCATTGTGGATGATTTCTCTAGGTTCACTTGGGTAAAATTCCTGGCTCACAAGAATTCCGAATTGAACTCCGTCAGTTTCCACAAGTCACACTTATCGCCACGACCATGCTAGAACAAAACGGAGGCCAATCGGATGAGTATTTCTAATTTTGGACCCACAAACCTATGTTTTTTATTTTTTAACTAAACTAACTTGTTTATTATGACTTTGAGCGTCGAGCTCAAACCGAGAGTCCGAATTGAACTCCGTCAGTTTTCACAAGTCACACTCATCGCCCCGACTGTGCTGGAACAAACCGGAGGCCAATCGGATGAGTATTTCTAATCTTTGACCCACAAACGGTATTCCCATTCGGGCATACCGTTTCCCTTGTTACCCCAAAAGACTAACATATCACAATGATTAACGGGAAAAGAAAGGAGAAGGGGGGGGGGGGATGGGGCTAACACTCTCTTCACAGCTCTATTCTACAGCAGCATATAGATAACAGTCTTTGGCGGTGTGCCTTATATCCCTGTCGGATCACTTCATCTGCCAAGACAAAACAGACGACTAAACGTTAAACAATAAACTAGTCAGGTACAAGGAAACATTAGGGCAACATGAGTAGATAGCAACCTAAGCACATTCCAGGAATCTAAAGCCAGTTATACACTGTTACAGTGCATTGAAAATTTTAATTAATAGAAAAGAACAAGAGATGTGGCCACATGAGACTTGGTGAATGACATCACCGCCATTGGACCCACACTGGAAGCCATCGGATTATAATGACTGGATACACCAAGTGAGCTGAAAGTTCCTGTAACTCTTAATAGTGGCGATCAAAATTAATCATCTATTCTGATCAAAGTCGTTGAAGCAAACCAATGTGGATCTTTTCCTCGAAGAACAGTATTTTTCATGTCTGAATGACAGTACGATAATGCCTAAAAAGTTGCTTCAAAGCAGAATGGCTATTAAAAGAAAAAAGATTTTAAAAGAACTTGTCCTACGATGGATGAGTTGAAACTGTTGAACAAGAAGGCCTATATTAATTAATATTTGAACAATTCTTCGTCAAATGAGGTTGGTTAGGTCACTTATAAACGAAGATTAGAAATAATCTTCCAACCATTGATGGAACTGATTGATAGCTACCCAGTTCCATTGGTAGAAACATTGCAGTATGATAAATGATTCCTAGATAAAATGAAACTAAAGATACTAAACTTAGCATAATTAAAATTACTATAATTGGTACCATGGATTGGGTTTTGTAGACAGTCGCCAGTTCATTTTTCAAGAATGATGGCAAGGCAAAAGCAGCCCTATGGATCTGCAAAAGAAACAACCATATAACTTTGCATCCTAAATGAAATCTTATAACACAAATTAGTCATAATAATTTTAAAAATTGAAAGACAATATATGATGATCAACACTTGTGCAAACAAACATTTCATGTGAAAAGTGCCAACAACTTTTGGACAAATATCAACCACCATAATGACGAAGGAAATATTCAGGTGTCAACAATGGATGACACTGCCTCTCATGTTACCTTACAAACTTGCCAAGTTGACAAACAATGGCTACCTACTTCATGGAATAAATCCATTAGGCCAACAAAGGTATGATCATGGTTTAAACAGGTATAGCGGCATCACCATTCCAACACTTCTGGTAACTGTGTCATAAGAGATCCATAGACTTAGAACAAGAGCCAAGTTTGGATGAAGTTGGTGAGATCAAAAGACATGCGCAAGCCACATTTGGTATGGCCACTCGACAGATAAGAGCAGTTAAGGAGAATAAGAATATCTCAAATTCATGGACGGGGAGATTGGATTGGCCCAGGAATCAACCTAGGCCGATCCCAATCCAGATCAGGATCAGATCGGCGATCCAGCCAATCCAAGATCGGCCAGATTAAAAAAAAAGAGTTTTATTTGAAAAGCAATTAGAGAAAATAAAAAATCAGAAAAAATAAGGAAAAAAACAAGTTTTCAATTTTTACATATATTAATGTACATATGATAACAATATGCACATATATATACATATCAAGTTAATGTATAAACATAATTAATATGCATATCAATCACATATTAATGTGGGTGTTAATGTGCATACAATCATATATTAATGTAAAGCATATATATATATATATAGTTAATGTACATATATTAATGTATAAACATAATGAATATGTATATCAATCATATATTAATGTGTATGTGTTAATGTACATACAATCATATATTAAAGTAAATATAATAACAAGCACATATATATATGGCAAATGTCTATATATGTGCATACAGTTAATGCATATATATATATATACATAAATAAGTAAATTAATGTACATTAAATACATATATTAATTAATATATATACTAAAAATTGTGTGGCAGAATCGGCCGTTCTAGAACGATCTGGGCTAATTCAGCTAGAATTTTACCTAACGATCTGCTCCTTAGTCGAAACCCATCCCTACAAACAAAGCAACTCTAGCTCTCTCTCCTCCCCTCTCTAACCATTTTTCTTCCAAGAACCCTAATCCCTCCCTTTTCCCCAAAACTCTAATTGCGAAGAAGAGTGATCGTGCAGTATCCTAGCATTGGACGATGCGTAATCATCAACGAAGAAATAGCAGTGTGCCACCTCCCCACCATGGTTGTAGGTTTCGGCCATGACCGAAACAAAATCGACCGAAACTACTGTTGAGGGAAGGAGCTGGGGGGAAAACACTCTCTCCATATGGCCAATTGGCATCACTGAATAGTTAAAAGTATAGAACATTTCGATCATATTGCTGCTTCAACCTGCGCCCCCATCTCATGAAGAATGCAACATGAACCAAGTGGCTAGTGCCTAGAATGAAAGTTTTGTGGAATTCCCTATATGGTAATCTAGAAGGGGGGTTGAATAGATTACTGTCGATTAAAAATGTTTATCAGCTTCTATTCTTTAAAACACAGATTATTAAAACAATATTAAACTCTAAGCTATGTGTGGATGTGTGTGACTTGATGACAGATAGATATCAAACTACAATACGTGTATAGATGCCGTGCCTACCAAACATCTAGCGTAAAAGTATTCAAACCATGAGACACGCAGATTTACGTGGTTCGGAGTACACAAATCGTGTATCCTACATCCACGGGCCACACACACACGCAGAACAATCTGCTTATGAGCTAGTTCACAAACTACAACTCACACACACGTGTTATCTAATGTGCAACCAACGATCAGATCAACACCCACACACGTGTATCAAGCACAAGGACTGCATGAAACACAACACACACACACAGATATGAAAAAGTAGAACAGAGAAGAGTTTGAGAGTTGAAGAACAAATCCAAATTTGTAAACTCTTCTGGTAAACGTCTGGCTAGACTTCAAGCTTTGTCTTGATGATCACAAGTTGATGGAGACACTTGAATCCATGACGTTCAGGCTTCACCTACCGCTGGAGAGACTTCCCTTCTTGGTTCTGGGTGGTAGGTTGAAGCAGAGCAGAGAACAAGACTTCTCTTGAGAACTCTTCAGGGTTCTTGCTTGGAGGCTGCTTGTGTACGAGATTTGCTTCAAAAGGATGTTTATATATTGGTGTTTACATATCGAGAGACGTGGTAGAAGGAAACACCAAGTTTGGTAACTTTCAAACTTCCCGTATATGAAGCTTTTGTACATCTGTCGATAGGTCATACACCTGCTGTCGACAGGGATCAACAGTGTGCCAAGTTCCAGAAGTCTGGAAGTTCTGTTAAAGCTCTCACTGTGTGCATCTGTCGACAGTTGCCTTGGTGCTGTCGACAGGCACATGTTTTCCAGAACTATGATTTTCTGACTGTATGCTTCTGTCGACAGGAGGCTTTGTTGCTGTCGACAGGGCTTGTTTTCCAGAACATGTTTGTTGCTGACTGTTGGTATCTGTCGACAGGGTCTTGATGGCTGTCAACAGGTACACTGTCTTTTGACTTTTCTTGATCATTCATACTTGTTGTTGGCACATGTCTTGCATAGTATATCTCCTACATTAGTAAACATAGTTAGTGAGATATTATGAACATATATAATCAAGCATTGTACCAAGTTATTGTGACAAGTCATTTGTATGAAGATCTCATGCATTAAACTCAATTCACATTGTTCACATTTGTTTACATTGTTCATCATTGTTCATCATCAAAAACATGTTGTATTTATTATTTAGAATGTGAACCCAACATTCTCCCCCTTTTTAATGATGACAAAATTAATCAATTAAGTGCACAATTGAGTTTTCTCCCCCTTTTGACAACATCCAAAAGCACACACCAGAGACACATGTATTATGCACAGAACAAAGATTTGCATTGATTTTCCATAAGTCATACACAGTACATGAGGTGCTAATAGGAGAAATTACATGTAAAGGTAAAGACATGGCATGATGACCATTTGAAAGCAACATTACATAAAACAGAATAGTATTCAAATAAAACTAAGATAACAGGACTGGAGTAAATCCTAGACACATAAACTAGCTAAGCATCTTCATCAGCTGGCTGTGTAGGAGCCTGACGTTCGTCACGACGCTCAGTAATAATGGTGTCCAGACGCGAATCCAGTGATGCAATGCTATAGTCCATTGTGTCCATTCTTGCATTGAGCCTATCAAACCCTGTTGTCATCTGAAGTTGTAACTGAGCAAGTAGTTGACGGATGGAATGCTCAGCAACATCAGCAGTAGCATCTCCCGGAGCATCTAGTGGCTCAGACTGGGAGTCTTCTTCATTTCAGCAGCTTCTTCATCTTCATCTTCCTCGTCAGCACCATCATCCTCAGCAGTAGCTGCTCCTTTGCCCTGAGGTCTTGTATGACAAGGCCATCTACCAACTTGTAGCCCATCCTCTGAGCAGCCATGAGGTCATAGGAGCTACGGGATTTGAGATCCGTCATCTCCTCCTTTGGGATTTGAACGCCAATGAATAGGAAGAGGGAAGTGAGTTGGCAGGCATATGGCATAGATCTCTTTGCACTGCGAACGCATAGGCGAAGAATAGAGACCATGAGGAGAGGGAGGTTGATGGGTTCAGCTAGTAGGAATTGATGAAGCAGAGACTTGTGAAGGGAGGTCACAAGTTCTCGGCTACCCTCCTTTGGAACGATGAGGGTGGTGAATATGTGGTGGATGAGACGATGAAGTGGAGGGAAGGAGTTGGCATTTAGTTGCTTACGATCAGTAGGATCGTAAGGCTGCAGAGTAATGAGAGTGTGGTACTCTTCGGGTGTTGGATGATGGGACTTGATGTCTATCCCGGTGTTGGGGATTTGCAAGGCGGTGGATAAGAGGTTTGGAGTTATCAGGAAGGGAGTCTGTTTCACCTTTGAGTATAACTCACCGCTGCTGGACAACCGGAGGTTGTTGTAGAATTCGGTCACGGCAGTTGGGGAGTACCGCTTGTGATCGTAGCAAAAAGGAGCCCAACCCTGGACATCAAAGAGAGGCTGGAGTTCGGGAAACATATCCTCCAACGAGACGAAGTCAATGTAGCGGGGCTGCATGAGCTTCGTGAAGGTTCCATGGACATCGAGAAGCCTAAGAGTAGGCGGGATGATGAGCTCTGGCAAACGATCTTCCCGGTGCTTCGTCCGACACTCGGCGTGTGCCCTGGAGCCCTGAACGGCTTCGGGAGACCGAGGACGACGACGGGATGCCATCTTCTTGGCCGATGGAGCCATCAGAGGTTGTAGCTCGATGTGGATGGTGAAGATAGAGAAGAAGGAGACAAAGGAAGGAGGAAGACTCAAGGGTGCGGAGATCTCTTCCGGTGCCCTAGAGAAGGAAGGATTTTGCTGAAAGGAGGAAAGGGAAGGGTTTTGGGAAGTGGTAGAGGGTGGAGGGGTTGTGGGAACCTTTTAAAAAAGGTGTTGAGAATTTTAAAGGTTGGGTCCCACAAAATCCGGCTTAAACCCTTGCCCGTTGGGCTTCCAGACGAAGTCTGGCCGCCGCTGTCGACAGGGCCCCTAATGCCTATCGACAGGGACATACAGTAAATGGCCAATTTTCTGTTTTGGTAATTGGAACATTGGAGCAGTGGTTCCTAAGTGTTTATTTAAGGTGTATAAGAGGTGAATACATATTTTAACCAACCATATACAAAGATATAAAAGCCATTCATTTTCCTTAATAGTTTTAAAATAATACCCAAGGAATTTTTAGTTAGAGCATTAAGAAAACACCTACTAAAATGAAGAACATGCACTCTCACCTTATGAGCTAGTTCACAAACTACAACTCACACACACGTGTTATCTAATGTGCAACCACGATCAGATCAACACCCACACACGTGTATCAAGCACAAGGACTGCTTGAAACACAACACACACACACAGATATGAAAAAGTAAAACAGAGAAGAGTTTGAGAGTTGAAGAACAATCCAAATTTGTAAACTCTTCTGGTAAACGTCTGGCTGGACTTCAAGCTTCGTCTTGATGATCACAAGTTGATGGAGACACTTGAATCCAGGATGTTCAGGCTTCACCTTCCGCTGGAGAGACTTCTCTTCTTGGTTCTGGGCGGTATGTTTGAAGCAGAGCAGTAGAACAAGACTTCTCTTGAGAACTCTTTAGGTTCTTGCTTGGAGGATTCTTGTGTACGAGATTTGCTTCAAAAGGATGTTTATATATTGGTGTTTACATATGGAGAGACTGGTAGAAGGAAACACCAAGTGGTAACTTTCAAACTTCCCGTATATGAAGCTTCTGTACATATGTCGACAGGTCATACACCTGCTGTCGACAGGGATCAACATGTGCCAAGTTCTAGAAGTCTGGAAGTTCTGTTGAAGCTCTCACTGTGTGCATCTGTCGACAGGTGCCTTGGTGCTGTCGACAGGCACATGTTTTCCAGAACTGTGATTTTCTGACTGTATGCTTCTGTCGACAGAGGCTTTGTTGCTGTCGACAGGGCTTGTTTTCCAGAACATGTATGTTGCTGACTGTTGGTATCTATCGACAGGGTCTTGATGGCTGTCGACAGGTACACTATCTTTTGACTTTTCTTGATCTTTCATACTTGTTGTTGGCACATGTCTTGCATAGTATATCTCCTACATTAGTAACATAGTTAGTGAGATATTATGAACATATATAATCAAGCATTGTACCAAGTTATTGTGACAAGTCATTTGTATGAAGATCTCATGAATTAAACTCATTCACATTGTTCACATTGTTTACATTGTTCATCATTGTTCATCATCAAAACATGTTGTATTTATTATTTAGAATTGAACCCACATAGAAACTATTGAAGAAAGTATCTTTCATATAATCATAACTTTACAGAAAGAAATATATGATTGAACCAAATGGTACCTCAGAATTGTAGAATCTCAGTTCCCTTCTGAACTTAAGCCCTCCATCTTCCTTCTCTATTGGATTTACTAGGTTCAAAAAATCGATTGTTGGCCCCTCCGTTGAACACAATAAAAAACCAATACTGCCACTGCATATCAAAACACTACATGAATAATGTTCAACACAAAGATAATCATGTAAAAATAAGACTATCAATAAAGGCCTCTCTCTCAAGGACCAACTTCATGTGATATACTCGCTAAACAAAATTTTAACAATTGCGATTGTGAAAAAGATATGCAGTTATGGTATTCACCACTCAAAAAAGTAGTTGAGATGGTACATAAAAAAAATGCCACCATGTAGCAACAATCAAACAAAAGTGAAAAGAAATGTAAAATCAAACATTCTTATTAGATTTGAAAGGTTTCCCATCTGAACTTATGGTTGAATAAATTGTATACAACAGATCTTTGCAAACGGAGAGAAAAATATCAGATCAATAATTTCATTACAAAGCATGACAACTCGGAGATTAAAATTTTTTAATCCTATTGAAATATGATACAAGACAATATGAGAGGCACACAATTAACTGGTTAGAAACAGTAATGTAGAATAATGGGATAGCCAACCAGGGCTAGAATACTACCAATTGGATCTGATGAATCGACAATAATGGCATCATACTTCCCTTCAGGTGCATTCCTTAGAAAGTCAACAGCTGCATGGAAGAATAATCAACAAGGAAACTGTACACAATTAATACAAAAGATCCAAAGGGATGCCATAATAGGCAATAGTCATTATTTTCACCATTCAGAATTTTCAATAACAAGAATAAAAACCAACATAATCATTAGTGAAATTAAAACAAAGCATCATGAACATAATGAACAACACCAACAATTTAACATACCATCACCAACATGAAGTCGAACACGAGGATCTCTGAACCGAACATATAGGTTTGAGAAAATTTCTTTACAAACCTGCAGTAAAAACCAATTACACTCAAATCTGGAGTTGGAAGGATAAAATACAAACAGAGAAATTACAAAATCTAACTCACATCAATGACCAACTTATCTATTTCACATATATCAATGACTTCAATAGAAGCATGGCGAGAAATTTCCTCAGCACTCTACCATAAATAGACCAGCATTTATAAGCATAAGTGAAACATTCATTTTAAAAACATAGTTGCAAGAAAAAGAATATAATCAGAAGTTCTCACACCATAGTAATGGATGACAAAATGGCTGGGAAGTAAAGCAGAAAGGTACTAGATCAATGGCACTTTTTATTACAAAGCACTCAAGTGAAGAAAAGCATAATATATCAAAACAGAGTTCACACGACACAATACACATAAGATGCAAAAGCATTACATAAAATGAAATAAACAGGACACGCTAAATATGAGGAAATTACAGTTTTGGGTGATGGAATTGAGCAAAGAGGAAGATGGGCTATGATTTCTTGGTAAGCACATTCATCTTTTTCTGTCAACTGCACAATGCCATCAAGCACAAGGACCTTTCCATATGCGGTTGACTGGAAAAAGAAAATATTGTAGTTAGAAAGACAACTGAGGAAAACTCAGAGAAAAACCATGCAAAAAAATAATTGCACATTCAGTTCGGGCATTGTGGACCTCAAAAACTAATATCTCCTGATAATCTGACTTTCCCTTATACAGAATTTTTTCCACCCTAAGAGAATGAGCTTCACCTGCATTAAGCAATATATATAAAGTGAAACTTGCATATTTATTGTATATAAAGGCTGTTAGAGAAATGGACTTGTAGGATAAAATAGCATGACAGCTAGGTTAACATTATTGTGATGATAATACGGACCAATTTAGATTAAACATTTTGCCTTCCCATGATCAATAAAGCAAAAAAAAATGAGAATCTGACATTTTCTCTTGAATACACAAATCCATACAAAAAAAAAAAACCAGAAGGCTCTTAGCTACACTATACAAGTTAAATGTTCCACACAACTGCAGCCACAATTATCATACACAAGCAGAGAGTTTTTGCTATAAAGACCAAACACATGATCAACTACGGTGAGGAAATGAAATCAATATAATTCAGATTGGTGCAAACACTAAGTCCATGAGCACATTCTTGTTTCATTTTTCTTCAACCCACATCTTCTTTACATCTCTTCCTGATCACTCTTCACACCGAGGAAGGAGTACAGAATGATTGAACTACTTGGAACCCAGTGCTAGGAAGTAGAGAGTACCTGGCCACATGGGGTGTGATATATATAAGGCCTTCTTGGATTTATCTGGAGTAATGTTAACCAAGAAAATAATGTTAATAGGGAATATTATCAGTGGAAGGGGGAAAAAGAAGGATATTCATAGTCATATAATGACCAGACGTCAGCCGACCTTGTGAAAACCACCCAGAAACAACAGTAGCGTGGCATTTGCTTCATCCGGAGCTGAAGCCATAGCCTTGATGCAACACGGAGGGATTGCCTTTGTGACGACGCTATTCTCCCCATTTGCGTTCGACTTTTGTTCCTCGGAAGAGGCCAATCCCCTTCCTGCGCCACCGGCCGCCATGGATCCTGTTTCTCTCACCGTTTCCTCTAACCCAATCAAAACGCGCAAACACAAAAGATTAGTCATGGAAACAACATAGCCAGACCAACAAACAGCAAAAAATAGTGACTATTGCCTATTACTAGATAAATTTTGAATAAACAAACAGCAACAAAACGGTGCATCCAGATGGAATCCAACGCAAGGCTTCCACCCTAGGGTTAAAATGTGACCAACGAAGCCCAAATCCGCCAAAAAGCAAAAGAAAAGGAAAGAGAGATAGAGAGAATCTACTTTACAGAAGAAGGAAAGCACGGCTTGTTGCCTGGTTTTCATGGGGGGGGGAGAAGAAATGATGACGGCTTGCTGGAGAAGCCAAGGACGAGGTTCCTCTCCCTTTTTTGTTGGGCCTGGTGCGACGGAGTGGGATGGGCGTGAATATAAAGGGGAGGAGGGTGGGGGTGTTGGCGCACGGATGGAAGGGACCGAGACGGGGCTGAGTGAGAGAAAGAACATGTGGTGCAGCATTGGCGGTGCGGCGTCGCTGGTGACGGTGAGGCACAGCATCGGCGGAGGCGGGGCTGCGACTGTCGTGGCGTTGGTGGCAGAGCATCACATCCCCATCGTCCACCCCGCCGCCCATGGCCTTTGCATCCCTCCATTGGGCCTCTGCACCGCCGCCCAGGGCCTTCGAAGCCTGCCCAGGCCTTCGCTGCCCAGGGCCTTCGCTGCCTAGGGCCTTCGCAGCCCTCCCAGACGATGACCCCGGCAAGGAGGGAGAGGGAGCGCTCGTCTCGACGGCAGACGACGAGGAGGAAGGTGCGGACGAGGTGGTGGAGGGTGCGTGAGAAGGAGTGGATACCAGGGGGAAGGCGGGACCAGGGGGATTTAGGGGATTGGACGCCGGGGAAGTGGGGAATATTTGGGGGTTTGACGCGGCGGAGGGGGAACCGGGAATTTGGGTGTAGATATAAATAGTTACATATAGATATATGCCATAGATATATACATATAGATATATACCTACATAGAAAACAAATAAAAAAATAAATAAAATTAACAAATTTCAAAACAAATAAAAAGAACAAATATTTCTATTATAACATTTACAATATTAACATCTATCATTCGTAAATGTTAATTTTCTATTATTAGTAGGCGGAGCTATCAAAGGGGAGGAGGGTGCGATACTGCGATGGGAATGGGATCTTCACACATCACCTCGTTCTGGGAGGAGTGAGGAGGGCGGCGACTAGCGAGGGCATCCGCGGCGAGGGTTGGGCAACTACGCCTCTGGCTCTGCCGAGCAGCAGTAGAGGCCAGGTCAGGTCGGTGTTGTGATGGTGATTGGCGAGCCGGTGAGGGGGAGGTCCGCAGATTGAGACATACTAATATAAATATTTTTTTATTTCTATAATATTAAATATTATTAATTGAAATATAAACAGTTTAAAAGTAAATAAAAAATATGCCACATGCAAGTGCATGTGCCGATAAATTTATTTGGTATCATGATATTACCAACATCTGGCAACAACGAAGATAAGCTTTTGGAGATGGGAAGCAGAGGTGCATCTAGATTTGATTGATAATCAAACTGCATGAAAAGTGGTGACGTCGTAGTGCGCATAGAATGAAAACTTCCTACCACAAGTGGAGAGCTAGGCCGCTTCGTCGGTTCTTATCGCCAAAAATGGAACATCTTGAACCATGTGTAGCAAATATGTCACTATGAGGATGTTAGACATGCATTGTCAAGTAAATATGCCACACCATACCATTCACACTCCCATGGGCACAAGTACTTTTGGGTGCTCCTCCCAAGACTAGGTCAGGGCCCTTTTATTGGCTCATTCGAGCATTGTAAATTCATGAGAGATCTAGAGATCCCAAGTTCTAGACATTACAAGTGAAATTTCAAGAACATGAGACAAGTAAATCGAGTAAGAACTGATACATGAATACATTATAAATCACTTTTTAGAAGAAGGAGTAGCTTAATAATTATTTCAAGTAAATCTGGAATTAATTAGTATATCATAGTTCATGTAAAAGTTATGTCAAGAAAGAATTCTAATTAATAGGATGTGTCGACCTGGAACATGGGTGTGTCGACCTAAGTCACTGGAAACATGAGTTAGGTTGACTTGAATACAGGGTGTGTCAACCTGAATAGAAGAGAGTGTTGACACTCTGAAGGATAGTGTCAACTCTCAGCAAGGTATAGGTCGATACTATGAAGGGATAGGTCGACACTATAAGGGATAAATAGGTCAACACTACTGGATAGATAGTGTTGACACTACTGGACAGATAGGTCAATACTACTTGATAGATAGTGTTGACACTACTGGATAGATAGTGTTGACACTACTAGATAGATAGGTCAACACTACTGGACACATAGTGTTGACACTAGTGGACAGATAGTGTTGACACTACCACTATTTCCAGAACACAGTCAGAAGAAAAGAAGAAGAAGAAGAATCCTTCACAAGAACACTTGCCTAAGACATGAGTATTAGCTGAAACACGTACACAAGAGACCAAAAAGTATACCTAATGATCTTTATGGCAGGCAAATCAAAGGGTAAATATGATAGATACTCATATTCATGATCCTAACCAAAGATGGAGACATGAAGGAAAGGAGATACAGAAATCCTACATGATGATCACACAATTCCAGAAATCATATAGTAGCCTTTAAAAATGAAACTTCAGATGGAACATTTGTTTTTGCTTTATATTAACTGAAGTTATTGACTTATAAACTAGATTAAAGATCAAGAAAAAATTTATTATCTTAAAGGTAATGTGAAGGAACCTACCTTACACCTTATTTCCTTCTTCTTTATTTCCAGAAAACCAAGTTAGCCCTTTTTCCTTCTGCAAAAACTCCTCCTTCCTGGCGTTTCTTCTCTCCCAATGCTTCCACCGCCAACCCCTTTCTATGTAATCTTATATATGTATATATATATGCTTGCACATGCATATAAGCACTTCCACACTCTCCCACGTAGCTATCTCACCATTACCTCCACTTCCTTCTAACACCTCACACACTCCATGTGACACTAACAAGCACACACTTACACGTATATATGTGCAAACATGAAGTTTATCCCTTTCTTTGACATTATTTTATCATTTCTCTTAATACACACATATATATATATTTATACTAATAAATATATACACTTTTACACATACCTACCACTACCTACACATATTCACATTTAGATGCAGGTTAAATCTTACGTAAACAACTTACGTAACTAGATTACTATTCATTTAGTTCTCTTTGGAACCTTAATTTAATATGTAAATGACATCCAAATAAAATAAAATTTCAACCACTGTCTAACTACAACGTGGTAAGTTTATGGTAATTTTTATTTAAAATTTTCCTGAATAATATTTATCAAGTACAAATTGTCCTAAAACTAGATAAATCATATTTACCTCATTAACCGTGCATAAAAAATTCTCAATATCCACATTTTTGGTATCAACATATTTTTTCTGATAATTATGGTAATTTCAAACTAAATATCGTTACCAAAATCCAGTGACACATTGTCGGTGTACATATGTCCAGAAATGGTACCGACATGAAACAATGTAAATCTTTAGATAATTTTCTAGTGCAAGTATGCTAGGCTTATAGCTTCATACTTGGTATTAATTTGAGACGTCACAAAATCGGTCACATAATTTTCTCTCATCATTGAGAATTTGTGACTAAAATAAAATCAGTCATCATTCGGTCCCTAAAATAGAGACTAGTTTATTTCAGTCACTATTCGGTCACAAAATAGGGACCGAATTTAATCGGTCCCAAAATATAGAGACCGAAAATTTCTGTCCCTATTCGGTCACAAAATAGGGACCGAATTTAATCGGTCCCAAAAATATAGAGACCGAAAATACCGGTCCCTATTCTGTCCCTAAATATAGTGACTGAATAGGGACTGAATTTAATCGGTCCAAAATATAGAGACCGAAAATTTCGGTCCCTATTCGGTCACAAAATAGTGACTGAATAGGGACCGAATTTAATCGGTCCCAAAATATAGAGACTGAAATATTTCGGTCCCTATTCGGTCCCTAAATAGTGACCGAATAGGGACCAAATTTAATCGGTCTGAAAATATAGAGACCGAAATGTTACGGTCCCTATATATTTTGGGACCGAATAGGGACCGTAACATTTCGGTCTCTATATATTTGGGACCGATTAATTCGGTCCCTATTCGGTCCCTATTCGGTCACTATTTAGGGACCGAATAGGGACCGAAATATTTCGATCTCTATATTTTGGGACTGATTAAATTCGGTCCCTATTCAGTCACTATTTTGTGACCGAATAGGGACCGATTTTGAATCGGTCTCTAAAACATTTCTTTAGCGACCGATCAACTTCAGTCACAATTCGGTCACTATTTAGGGACTGAATAGTGACCGAATTTTTCGGTCTCTATAAGCGCTTTTTCTTGTAGTGTGTCCGGGTTGGATACTGGTCTGATCAGCCAGTAGTCCGTTCCCGTGTGGTAGCGTCATTCCTTTCCGACTCGTGCTTTACTACCGATTGTGGCTTTTGTGTTGTTACTTGTTATTTGAGGGCTTCCTCACTAAGGTGTGCCCTGGTGTCGGCATGGTTGTAGTTGTGGTTGGTGAGCGGAGACTCACTGGTTTGTGGTGTGCTCTGTTGTTAGCACCGTTGTTCTAAGACTTTTTAGTGGTACCTCGTGGTAGTAGTTACCTGTACCCTTTGTGGTATTTGTTTCTCTTGGTACGTTGTGTACCAGTCTTTTCAGTTGTTGAAGAGGAACTGTGCTCTGTGGAGGTCGTGTGTAGGACCTTCCACTTGTTCGAATATACCCATGTAAAGGTAGCTTTCCGTTATATTATGATTTTAAGGTATGGCGGACTAACTTCTGATTATCAGTCCTGTTACCCCTGTGCTTGTGTTTTCAGTGTTCGTACCTAGTGATAATAGGTATCTATACCCCTTAGGGGTTGGCTTTGTGTTGTGGTACATTGTGTACCAACTCTCCAAATATTGTAATGAACCGGTGTTTGTGTATAGGTGTGTGGAGTCGTGAGGTGACCTTCCACACGTGCTGTATACTTTGGTTAAAGTACATGTCCAGTTGCGGTTCCAATATGTGCTGGACTTGGCAAGTCAATGCCAGTTCGGTTACCCGACGTGGGTAATTTGCCTGTGAGGCTTGTAGCCGAGGCAATGGTTTGCCTGTGAAACTTGGAGCCTAGGCAGTGGTCTGCCAGTGAGGCTTAAGGTTGAGGTATTCCTAATGGTTGGGCAGACTAGTAGTGTTGTGCTAGTCTAGTTGTTCTCTTTTACCTTTCGTGGTTTATGATTAAGTGATATGTTTATATTAGTTATTGATTAATCCTGGTTAAGTAAGTTGAATGTGGTTTGACTATCTGTGTGGCCAGTGAGACCCTTTGAGGTTGAGGTCTCTTCTGTTTAGTTGTTGTGGTTTCTGGGTGGCCCCTACTGAGCCTGTGACTTGTTGAGACTCACTCCCCTATAGTTCTTTTCAGGGCTTACCGCTTGTTCGGTTTGTGGAGACATTGTGGCAGACTTGTACCACCAGCAGTAGTGTAGTAGTTAGTTTGTGTGAGCTTGTGCTCCCTCGGGGTATGCCCCAGGTAGTTGTACTTTTTAATTAGACATGTAATTATGTAATGGGACAGTTGTAAATTGTTATATGCAAGTATGAGCACATGTACTTTCTTGTGTTTTATACTGTGTAGTTGTCTTTTTTATTCTTACTGGACACTTGTGTTAGATATCCCTTGCGAGACTTCGGTCCGTTCGCGGGAGGCTGATCTGGATATGGAGCCTTAATGGGCATAAATATCCAGGGCCGTCACAGTTGGTATCAGAGCAATGTCTAGTCAGAATATGAAAGACATTGAGAGTACAATGTCCCAATACATGGATTAATGTCCACTTCTGGTAGTAAGTCTACGGTCTTGTGTTGGTTAAGGTAGTATTTATCTGAATTTTTGTTCTATAAAACGTGTTTTTGTGTTGAGAAATTTAATTATTAGAAGTTACTGAAAGTTGATGTGATTAGAGGTGGTATAATCTATGTGATTATACCAGCGTGCTGGTTTGTGATAGATCAGTTTGGTTGTTAAAGATTCGCAGTTAAAGGAATTGAGGAGATTAACAAGTTTGGATATGGAATTCAGTAAGTAAGTTATAATGAAATACAGAGTTAGCAGAGACAGGTATATGGTAACAAGATGATGAGGAACAGGTCAGTGTGTGTGTTAGAAGTGATTAAATATGCAAAATATGGTTGAGAACCTCAGTAGAGGTATTGTGGCATCAGAGATCTGAGTCAGATGATATCAAGAAATAGTATGAATGAGAATGTGATCTGTGTTATGAAAAAATTGGCATGATTAAGTAAGGTAGATCAGCTATAAAAAAAAGTACTGGTACAGAAGGGAGCAGTGGTTTATGGCAGATAGATTAAATATGCCTGAGATCAGAAATTTAAGAAAAAAGTGTTGTTATGAATAATGATGGTAATATGAAGTTTGATATGGGGATTTGTATAAATATGTATAGAAAGGATCAATTGAACAAAGAGAGAGAAAAGAAGAATTAGTGTGCAAAGAGATTTTCTAAGATCACATAAGAGAAATATTTAGTTGATGAATGGCAGGTTATGAGGAATTCTTCAGAAAAAGTTATTATACATTGTTGTGCTAAAGATAAGAGCAGTGAAAGTTAGTAGTTATGAGCAATTTGAAGAAGATTAAAATTAAAGTTAAGTATATTGGAATGAGTTTAAGGCAAATGAAATAAAATGGAAAGAAGCGCATTAATGGAGAAGCAGTTAATAAATATTGAGTTGAGAGAAACAGCAAGGCAGATTGTGATTTTTATGTTACTTGAGAAAAGAGCATTTAATAGAATAAGGGAAGCAGACAGAGCAAGTTGATATATTTAAAGAAATTGGTATTCAAATTTGAGTTTTTGCTATATTTTAAAGAAGGATGATTACATACCAGAAAGATTTATAGTATGAACGGTACAACAAGATTAGTCAGGCAGCAGAATGAATAAAAGAAGTATTTTGCAGAAAAAAAATATTATGATTAAAATGATTGGTAGTTTAGATAAAAAAGAAATATGGACCAGAGAAAAGAAGAATTTAACAAATGATGAAGTGAATAAAATTAGATGAGTCAAGAAATGTCAGCTAGAGTTTGCATATCGGTGCAAAGAAATGATTCAATAGAGCAAAAATGGATTGTTATTAAGATATTCCAAAGTTTGATGCAGATGCAGGAACAGACTAATTAAAGAATATTTGGAAAGGCTATGCAACAAAATTATAAGATTAGCCAGAGAATGTCAGTAAAGCAAGAAAGGTTTATGAAGAGTACAACAAGTCAATAGCTGTTTGGCAGGTCAGAAATTGCAATAATATTTTCAGCATGAATTAATTGAATAAGATGATTTGAGAAGTAGTTAAAGTTAGAAATGAATACAGTTAAAGCTAGAAGAAAGTAATTGAATGTAATAATGAGAACATAAATTATGGAATATTTTGTAAAAGTGTTCAGTATGATCAGAGTAGCGCAGCGGAAGCGGAAGCAAGAAAGATTTAATATTCACAGATTGTTCAAGGTTTGCTTGAATAAGGAGAAAGTATAAAGTTTTGTGTAGCGAATAAAGGAACAGAGGTTATTATGGTTTTTAATCAAAATGATTTAAAGTGATATGGGCAGAATAATATGAAAAGGGAACACAGTGTAAAATACTCGAGAAAGGTAAAACACAGCTGGAAAAATGTGAAAGTAGGTTCAGTCCAAGTAGATAAAGCACCACCAGCAAAGCAGAATCGCCTACGGATAAAAGATAAGGAAATAGCAAATTGAAAATTACAAAATGAGGCAGTTGTGGAATGAATTGAAAAGAAAGGAAAGGCAGAACAAACATCGAAATGAACAGATGGATCAGTCAGCGTAGATGATTGAAGAGAAAGATACAAAGGAAGCGTATCCTACTTGTTCTATATACGGTTTTGTTTCTTTTTAGGTGATAATCCGGTTTATTGTGATTTGTTTTGCATGTCGAGGATGACATTTCTTTTTAGGTGATAATAATGTAACGTCGCGCATTTTATGGATCCCTGTGGATCCAGGTTTAGCAGGTTTGGTGGCCAATGTGTGGCCCATTAGTACGTGCTTCAGGTGTTTGCGCATTGTGAGGCTTGGTGGGCCACCAGATTGGGCCCAAAGCGCTCACAGGTTTTCTACCTATGAATGCGACAGGGGTATGCATCGCGTTCTGAACGCAACAACCCTGGTGGTCGCGTTCTTGTTACCGCTGTTGAGCGGCGACATCTGCATGAGCGCCAAGTGTCATGCGCTGGGTGGCCTACTGACGTCAGGCTTGAGAAGGCGACGGTCGCCTATGTCGCGTTCAGGTAGCAACATAGGGCTGTGTCGCGTTCTCAACTGCTGTGCGTTTTTAAGGAACCCCAGCCGAATAGATCTTGGAGATGCTCAGCTCGGCCCGGGGAGGTTGCTGCGCGGGTTTCTTGGCGATTTGAGGTCCTGGTGGAGTTCTCGACGTGTTCTCGCCGCGAGGACGTCGTGCGGAGCGGAGGAAACGCCTGGAGTTTGTGTTCTTCGCGAAGGTAGGGAGAACCCACCTCGTTTGATGTTTGGATCGTGTGCATGGTGTGGTCGATGTGTTTTCCAGTTTATAAACCATAGATATCATGCTAGGGTTTAAACTTAAGCATGAAAATGTGAATTAAGTGTGTTTTGTAGAGTTTGTGGGGGTGATCTGGAGAAGGGTCCCAAATTAAGGTTCCTGGCTGAGATAGCGACGGAACCCTCTGTCACGACAAGGTCGCGATAGGCCGACCTATCGCGATGGGGTTTCCTATTGCGACAGGTCGGGGCGTCGCATTCTGAAGGTGACACATCCCCATATCGCGACCTCAGCTGAGAGGTCCCGTTATGTATGCTTTCTGTATTTTGAATATCCGATTAGTGGTAATTATTGTGCATGGCAATGACAGGTAGAGCCAGTGCACTTGTTATGCTCATGGAGTGTATTGCTCACGAGCTGGGCATGTATTACGTGGTTAATATGTTATGTACATAATCGGCTTGGTGTTTACGTAGTATGTGTGGTGCGATGACACCTATAGCGCTCTTGGAGCGTACTGTCCAGTGTGTTGGACATGTTGTATACGTAAATGTTGTGTGGTGCACCTGGTTGGTGTATTATACACGTGCTGTTTACGTGGGTTGAATGTCGTGCATGTGGTTTGTGTGTGCATGGCACATCATACATTATTGTGTTTATTGTGTCTTAATTATTGTGGTTAGTCTGTGCTAATGTGGCAGTGAGGTTCACGTTTGAACCTAGCCTCGGTCCTTTAGGATGATTTATAGATTATCCTAGATGGATAATTAGTAAGTATAAGTATGATTATTACATAATTATGGTGTGCTGTGTTTAGTGTGGCAGCGGAGGTCACAAGGTGACCGATGACAGGCCGTGGTGTTATTATTAATATGGTTTATGTGTGTTATGGTGTAGGTTAGCTTGTGAGTCATGAGTGACCAGGACAAGCTATTCCACACATATGTACTGTCATTTATAATAAAGATGGAACATGTAAGTGTCGTGGTTTGTGTATTGCCGAGTGTGGTGGTTCGGCGCCTATTCTGGAATGCCTCTCTAGTCGGGTACCCCCGGTTCTTTGTGAGCCAGGCACGTGTGCTTGTTGTGCCCGGGGTTTGTCCCGGTACAGTGTGGTACCATCGAGGTCTGTGTCGTCTATCCTGGACACCCTCACTCCTATGTTCTAGTTGTACGTCCGACTGAGGGAAAGGCGATAGTAGGGCAGCGGCTTGTCTTTGTGGGTGTGCAGTCGCTTGTAGCGCGCTCGTAGTTGGGCCTACGGACACCAGTAGATGTACTGGGCCCCAGCTAGTCCTATTCCAGTGCCTCACTTTACGGAGCTCGGGCCTGAGTCCCTAAAGGTGCCAGGCATGGGCCTGTAGTGTGTGAGACTGCAGGTAGTGGTGGTGTTTGTTAGTCTCCACAGTTAGTTGCTTGACTTGTGAGTTTATGGAGCCGTAGCTGGACTGAGGGTCCATGGCTACGAGACTGAGAGGTTGTTCTTGTGTTGTGTTGTTCGGGCTGGATACTAGTCTGAGAAGCCAGTAGTCCATTCCTGTGTGGTGGCGTCGTTCCTTTCCGACTCGTGCTTTACTACCGATTGTGGCTTTTGTGTTGTTACTTGTTGTTTGAGGGCTTCCTCACTAAGGTGTGCCCTGGTGTCAGCATGGTTGTAGTTGTGGTTGGTGAGCAGAGACTTATTGGTTTGTGGTGTGCTCCGTTGTTAGCACCGTTGTTCTGAGACTTTGTAGTGGTACCTCGTGGTAGTAGGTACCTGTACCCTTTGTGGGTATTTGTTTCTCTTGGTACACTGTGTTCCAGTCTTTTCAGGTGTTGAAGAGGAATTGTGCTCTGTGGAGGTCGTGTTGTAGGACCTTCCACTTGTTGGAATATACCCTTTTAAAGGTAGCTTTCCATTGTATTATGATTTTAAGGTATGGCGGACTAACTTCTGGTTAGCAGTCCTGTTACCCTGCGCTTGTGTTTTCAGTGTTGGTAGCCAGTGATAATAGGTATCTTTACCCCTTAGGGGTTGGCTTTGTGTTGTGGTACATTGTGTACCAACTCTCCAAATATGTAATGAACCGGTGTTTGTGTATAGGTGTGTGGAGGTTGTGAGGTGACCTTCCACATGTGCTGTATACTTTGGTTGAAGTACGTTTCCAGTTGTGGTTCCAATATGTGCTGGACTTGCTAAGTCAATGCCAGTTCAGTACCCGATGTGGGTAATTTGCCTGTGAGGCTTGTAGCCAAGGCAATGGTTTGCCTATGAAACTTGGAGCCTGGGTAGTGGTCTGCCAGTGAGGCTTAAGGTTGAGGTATTCCCAGTGGTTGGGCGGACTAGTAGTGTTGTGCTAGTCCAGTTGTTCTCTTTTAACTTTCGTGGTTTATGATTAAGTGATATGTTTATATTAATTGTTGATTAATCCTGGTTAAAGTAAGTTGAATGTGGTTTGACTATCTGTGTGGCCAGTGAGACCCTTTGAGGTTGAGGTCTGTTCTGTTTAGTTGTTGTGGTTTCTTGGTGGCCCCTACTGAGCCTGTAACTTGTTGAGGCTCACTCCCCTACAGTTCTTTTCAGGGCTTACCGCTGGTTAGGTTTGTGGAGACATTGTGGCAGACTTGTACCACCAGCAGTAGTGTAGTAGTTAGTTTGTGTGAGCTTGTGCTCCCTCGGGGTATGTCCCAGGTAGTTGTACTTTTTAATTGGACATGTAATTATGTAATGGGACAGTTGTAAATTGTTATATGCAGGTATGAGCACATGTACTTTCTTGTGTTTTATACTGTGTAGTTGTCTTTTATATTCTTACTGGACACTTGTGTGAGATATCCCTTGCGAGACTTCGGTCCGTTTGTGAGAGGCGGATCTGGATATGGAGCCTAATGGGCATAAATATCCAGGGCCGTCACACAGTGGGTCATTTCCCAGTGCAAGCGCAAGACCGGGAATCATCTTGCCATCGCCAAGGCGGCCGCCATTTGCATCTGCGGCGTTATCCTATTCCCTGTTGAAGATGGCGCCATTTCCTTTGCCAATCTAAGCATAATCGACTCTATCTCGGAAGGTATGAGCATGTGTCAGGCAGTTCTAGGTTTCCTATATGCTGGACTTTCTTCTGCAGCCACTGGAGGCCCCTTCTACGGCTCTATCATCGCCCTCGAGCTTTGGATGGGCATGCATATAAACTTCCGGGCAATGGACAACTTATCTACTGTGTGCAAGACCATGCTCCATCATCCTCTAGCTCTCGTGGGTGGGCCACTCTACATGACCACGCAGGCCTGGTGCAAGACAGCCCAAGTGAAAGGATTGAAGGCCTGGCGGGATTACTTGAAGAATACGACTGTGGCGGAGTTCGACATACGTCCGCGCTACCTACACAACAGGATGATCCATGTACCACAACACCTCGGACTGGCACTCCGTCTTCTGGGCAATGAAGCCTTAGTCCACTACAACCTAGATCGTTGCTACCTGCAGTGTGGGGCGGCTTGCACGGTGGTTCCACCACTTTCTCACTTCCTGGCCATTTAGAAGAGGAAGATGGACGACGATCAAGACGAGAGGGATGTGCGAAGCGCCGTAGTTCATTGGGAAGGATGCGCCATGAGCCTCGTCCAAGCGGGAGTAGAAGAAGACGAAGATGTGATCAACGAATATCTCGAGGCATTGAGGAAGATCCTACCAGCTGCAGTGGAGGCTTGAAGATAGGTGGATTGATGTAGGGAAAATGTTAGATGGTAGTTAGGGCAGGACTTTGCATTTATTTGAATGTATGGATGATTTAGGACATGTATTGATTTGTTTGAATGAATAAACCTGAGATTTGTCATGTTTGCACATGGCTCTATTTGTAACGCGACGGGCAGGGAAGTCGCGTTAGCGTCGCATCGTGGCGGGGGGTCGCGACATGGTCGCGGCCACCCAGAGCGGCGCGACATTAACGCGACCCCCCGCGACGTCGCGTCTTGAACTGAACATTAAAAAATGCAAGGCGCCCTTCTTCTCCCCCCTTCTTGTGCTTTCAAACCATCCGAGAGAGGCCTTCAAATTCACTCTTTGGATTCCCTTGCTTCTTGCTCTTCTGGACTCACCCTTTCTCTCAAATTCGAACCCAATCACTCATAAATCCCATAGACGGAGGAGGTGATGCCGGAGCGGGTTCTTCTCGGGGGAAGAGGCACGCGGGGAGGATGAGCTCTCGGCGCCCCCGGCGGAAGAGGCGGACCCAGAGATCGAGATGGAGATGGAGGAAAGAGAGGAAACCCCTATCGTCGACGTGGAGAAGGCGAGGAAGGAGCACGAGAAAGCGATGAAATCGGTGAGTAACTCGACCCTGAAACCATGTATGGAATGACTGGGAAAGAGAGAGGACGCCCCCAGGGGGCGAGTGTAGAGCGTGATGCCCAAGGGGAAAGGGATCAGACAAGGGAGGCTCCGGCCAGTCCGTTCCTGAGAACACGACAGCCCGATCCATCGCGACACCAGTAGTCGCGATGGACCAAAGGGGCACGACCTTGTCGCGTTGGCGAGAGCCGACGCGTCCTTATCGCATCGGCGAGAGCCGACGCGACCTAATCGCGACTCAAGGGGCGACGCGACTTGGTCGCGGCACACCACGCCGTCACGACATGGTCGCAGCCTACAAGGAGGTTGTGACTCCAACCAAGCGGCTTGAAATCTGACTGCTTTTGGCTAACTTGTGCATGCAGGGTGAAATGAGGGCCCAGGTGTCCTAGCGTTTAGTGCTAGCCGTTTTTCTGGCCTTTCCCACCTTTCAGAGAGATAGGTTAGAGGAGATGGGGTTTGGGGAGGTCCTGAGAATGGATAGGATGCGGGCGGATCCCGCGCTCACCCAGGCTCTGCAGAGCAGGTGGGATACGGAAGCGATTGCATTCGTATTCCCATGGGGTCATATGATCCCCAGCCTTGAGGACGTGAGCAGGATCACGGGGTTGAGGGTGTATGTGCGGCCTGTGAGCGGGTTCACCTACCCCTGCTACTGAGATCTAGCCGGTCGACTCCTAGGGTTGCCCGTAGGGCAGAGGTCCTCCCTTGTTCCCAGGGTAGCACTTCAGGAGAGCTTGGGACTGTATGACGTGGAGAAGAGAGTAGGGGAGACAACGGATGACTAGCTGCGGAGGTTGACCCAGGGTTGTCAGGCAGGGTTAGGAGACAAGCAAGGGGCAGAGGTGGACATGGACCTGCGTCGCTTCCTCATCCTCTTCCTTGGTAGGCTTCTGTTTACCACGAGGGGCGATGCAGTCCATTGCCGCTTTCTGCCTCTCCTGCAGGACCTGAGCGAGGTGGGGAGTTATGCTTGGGGTGCAGCATTCCTGGCACACCAATTTGATAGTCTGAGCATCTCCGAGCGACAGACATCTACGAGTGGGTTCTTCCCTTTTCTCCAGGTACACGTCCCTCTTCTTATCCTTTGTACTTAAATGCAATTGCTTTGAATTGTGATATGATTACCTTCTCTTTTGAAGGTCTGGACTTAACTCCACCTCCAAGGCCTAAGGAGGGGGATCCTCGCGCGACCGGGCCTCGTGCCCATAGTTCGCCGGTGGGACTCGCGTCGGGACACCCGTACCCTGGGCGACCAGCTAGCACACCTCCAGGAGGCCATTGACTGCTACCCACATTTGGATGTAAGCATTCTAATCTCCCACTCTCTAGATGTATGTTTGATTTAACTGTTTGGTAACTCATTGTTTTGGCGTGTAGGTGGTGTGGCAGCCATACCTGGAGGAGAGAGATGAGGGACAGCCATGGTTGGTGTAGGCCTGCCCCTACATTGTTAGGTCGGTGTGGGTGCATGCACTCAACCTTGTGCTACCTTTGCACCTGTACCTGTGCCAGTGCTCCCTGGGGCTTCGACAGAGTGCGGTGGAGTTCCCCACCCGAGACCGGTTCCACAAACCTGGTCGTATCTTTCGGGGACTCCATGACACGACCGATTGGCGCGAGCGAGCAAAGGAACAGATCCAAAACTGGGAGCGCCGGGGCAAGGGAGTCAAGTCCAGCGCGACCTCAGATGATGCGTACCTTCAGGCATAGGCCCTAAAGTACGGTCGAAAGGTGTACAAGAGCACCCGACGCCAGGTAAAGCCCCTAAACCACGACTTTGTGAATTCACCTTAGTGGAATTGAGCTAAATAATTTATAAATGAATTGCAGGTGGATGTGACTGGAGAGACTGCCTCACTCTGGGCCCTCCTCTTCTCAGCGATGCAGGATCGCGAGGTGGCACAGAAAGAGGCGGAGTAGCTGGTAAGTACTTACTCAGACTTCGGCACTTTACCAATTTCATAGCTGATTTGAAAAAAAAAATTGACATGTGTTAAATGTGCAGCAGGGAGAGCTGGACCGAGCGAGGAGGACACAGGGAGGTGCCTCCTCTTCTAGAGCAGAAGAGGATTCCCAGTCGGATCTAGTAGACCGACTGGCCGGTGCAGTGCGGAGAGCTGAGGAGGCAGAGGCATCATTAGCAGAGCGGGTAAGTGTGCCAATGATTTGAAAATTGAGATTTTATTCATACTGACCTTGAATTGATTTCCTACAAGTGGACGAACTGAGGACCACCACTGACCGAGCAGCCGAGCTGGAGAGGGAGAGGGACAACATAGTAGCAGAGAGAGACCAGCTACGCTCCCAAACGATCGAGATGACTGTAGAGCTAGAGAGGTTGCGTACGCAGGGACCAGCTGCAGATCAGGTGGAGTTGACGCGACTTCGCTTCGACTTGCACGCGCAGCAGACTCTAGCTAGGAGTCTCCAGGAGATGATTACGACGATCGGCCAGTCCCGGAGCAGGAGCAGGAGCAGGAGCAAGAGCGGTGCGAGCGGCGCTATCTGGGCGACGGACGCCTCCGTGAGGTAGTATCTAGTAGATTCCTCTAGCCGTTGGAGGAATGAGGAGGAGGAGAGAGGCCTGGCAGAGGAAGCGAGTGCCAGGAGCAGTCGGGGTGGTGGTGAGATGCCACCACCACCTAACAGGCATGAGGGATCTGGGGAGAGCGGCGGTGGACAGTGAGGAGCTTGTGAGCCACCTCCCCCTTATCTTTGTACATATTGTCCTTACTAGTAGATTTTTTACATTTCATGCCAAAGTTTGAGATTGTATTTGAATGTGATTGACACGGGTGAGATGAGATCCAAATGAACGAAAGAGTAAGAAAGAGAGTGGAAAATGAACTGAGTACAAAGTGGTATCGTTCTTCAATCTCCTGCCCCTGCACACTTAGCAGAATAGGTTAGATCTGCTCTTTGGCTCAGCCCCTTGCTCTAAATAAAGGAGTGCTTTGATCTTCGTGATAGTCAAGGGGCTGAGCCTTATTAAATAGGCGGGAAGTTAAAAGAAATAATGCATGCTAAAAGAAAATGATATGTACATCCTTTTTTAGGATTTTGTGATTTTTTGGATTTTTGATTTTTTTGGATTTTGGGGTTTTCTGATTTTTTTAGATTTTGGGGTTTTCTGATTTTTTTAGATTTTTGGGGTTTTCTGATTTTTGGATTTTTGGGGTTTTCTGATTTTTTTAGATTTTTGGGGTTTTCTGATTTTTTTTGGATTTTTTGGGTTTTCTGATTTTTTTTTTGAATTTTTGGGGTTTTCTGATTTTTTTGAATTTTTGAGGTTTTCTATAGTGGTACCCTTTGCATTTGAGCGAGCAATTATGAATCTCCTTTTCTTCTGACTGTCGAACAACCCCTAGGTGCAATGTGCATTCGTTCTGGGACCTCCCACAGCTGATTGCTCCTAGTCATCAGTGTTTTTTTTACATAGACCGAGTGCAGAGGGGAATTTGTTCTTTTAGGAAGAAAGGAAGACATATAGATAGAAAGACATGGCGTCGAGGTGCAGGGCATTGGTTTGTGTGATCCGGTTAGGGGGAGTGTTTCATGTGAAATCTGTCTGTTGTCCGGAGACTTTATGGTCATTTACTTAGGGCATGCGTATGACCGGGCTCAAGGGCGTCCCGCGCGGAACTGTACTGCCACTCTTTGACATGCCCCTATTCCTCATATTTTGACTCATTTGTTCTTTTTCATTGCACATTCCTTCTGCACATTTTCATAGACCGTCTCTATTTGAGAGGTCATTCGTACATGATCAACTCCCCCTTACCTGGTCTACAAACCAATTAATCCTTTCACCCCTAAACCTTTGTCCGAATAAGAAAAGAACAGACCTGTACCCCTCCTACGCAAGGACTAGGCCGGAGCACTCTTATCTAAGGGACTTCAGCTATGGGCAACCGTGTTAGTGTGTGGTGACTAAACTTAGGGGTGATCCCACAGTCATGAAGGATGAGAAACTAAAAATAGCCAATGCTCTTCTAGAAAAGGGTGCCCCTATAGATAACCTTTTATTAGGGGTATAATCTTTTCAAATACAAACCATTCCACGGGTGAGAGAGCTCCTCACCATCAGCTTTTATTAGCATGTATGCGTTCCCAGGGTATATTTCCTTAACGACGTATGGACCTTCCCATTTAGCTTGCAGTTTGGACCTAGGACCTCCAGGTTTTAGGAAAATTCACTTTAAAACCATGTCTCCTTGTTGGAATTTGTGTTCAATCACCTTCTTTTGAAAAGATCTTGAGAGCCTATTTTGATATGAAATTACATGATCGGCCGCGGCAATACGCCGTTCGTCTAAGAATTCCAACTGTGTAGGCAACACCTCCCGACGTTCGTCGAGATTAAGTTCATTATCCAATTGTACCCTTAGCGAAGGAATGAAAATCTCATGTGGACATACCGCCTCCATCCCATAAGTAAGTGAAAATGGAGTTTGCCCAGTGGGCGTGCGGATGGAGGTACGGTAGGCCCATAGAGCTTCAATCAATCTCTCTGCCTAATCAGTAAATTTATGGGACTCACAAGTATTCTTTAGAATTTTCAAAAGTGTTTTGTTTATGTCTTCGGCTTGACCGTTGCCCTGTGGATAATATGGAGACGAATGATGCAAAGCAATATTAAATTTCTTACATAAATCCTGAAGTTCCTAGGATATGAACTGCGGCCCGTTGTCGGTGACGAAGTCACTTGGTACTCCAAACCGTGAGATGATGTTCCTCATGATGAATCTGCACACGGTTGAACCTTTGATTTCTGCAAATGCTTCAGCTTCGGCCCACTTGGTGAAGTACTCAGTAGCAGTGAGAATGAAAGATTTTTGTTTTACTTGAGCATTAGGATCACCAAGGTGGCCAACAATATCAAAGGCCCACATGGAGAAAGGCCAAGGGGGGGATAGTTGATGCAAAGAGGAGGATGGAGCATGGATTTTGTCGGCATGGACTTGGCATTTGACGCATCTACGAACGAAGATGGCACAGTCTTATTCTAGGGTTGGCCAATAGTAGCCCTGCCTATGAATCTTCTTAGCCAACATTTGGCTATTCACATGCCCACCGCATTCACTGGAATGAGATCCTTCCACTACCTTCTAGGCTTCTTCATCTGATAAACACCTGAGGAGCATTCCATTTAGAGCGCGTCTGTATAACACTTCTTCGACGATGGTATACCTTAACGCCACTCTACAGATGGCTCTTCTATCCTCAGGTTCAGCCTCTTTAGGGAAGGTACCGTCCTTGCAGTATTGCTCGATCTCGTGATACCACGGCCTTTCTTCTTCCATCATTTCTCCTAGTTACACGAGCATTATCTCCTTCGCTTCTTTTCTCTCTGCCTTCAACACCAATGAGCTCCTAAGGTTAATGAACCAAGGATCCTGAGTGGAGGGCACTTCTAATCTTTGGATAGTGATTGTCTCAGCGCTGCGGCTGAGAGGGAAGGAGAGAGAGGATGCCAGAGATGCCAGGGCATCGGCCAGGATATTTTGAGAGCGAGGAGTATAGATGTAGATGAGCTTGCGGAATTGGTTGGCTAGGAGCGTGACCAGATCTTGATAAGGCTTGAGCTTGGGGTCACCAGTGCGGTAGGTAGAAAGGACTTGTCGAAGAACGAGCTGAGAGTCTCCTATGATCTTGAGATGGTGCGCGTCTAAGAGATAGGCAAGCTTTAGACCAGCTAGGAGAGCCTTATACTCGAAAATATTATTGGTGGAAGGGAACTGGAGCTGATAGGCAAGTGGAATGGTGATCCCTTCTGGGGTGAGCAGAACAACACCTATGCCCCATCCCCTAGAATTGAGAGCTCCATCAAAATGGAGCGACCAGAAGTGATCGCAAGAAATAAGTGACAGGTTTTCATCAGGGAAATCCTCTTGAACCGTGTCACTGTGAGGAAGAGGAAGGTGAGCAAGGTGCTCAGCAATGGCATACCCTTTTATAGCCTTATGGACAACAAAGGTGATATCGAATTGAGATAGGAAGCTTTGCCAGCAAGCCAATCTGTCGGCGAGGACCGGCTTCCCTAGGAGATACCTAATAGGGTTCATTCTAGAAATCAAACTCACCTTATGAGCTAGGAAATAGTGCTTTAATTTCTGCACTACCCATACTAGCGCTGCACATATTTTCTCCATTGTGGTGAGTTTGAGATCAGAAGGATTGAAGAGCCTAGATAGGTAATAGACTGCCCTCTCTTTGCCAGACTCGTCATGTTGTGCAAGGATAGCTCCTAGTGAGTCCTTAATGGTCGACAGATATAGGATCAGAGGTTTCCCCGGGACAGGCGCCTGCAGTACGGGCGGATTCATGAGATAACTCTTGAGCTCATCAAAGGCCTCTTGGCACTTAGCGTTCCATTCGAACTTGGCTCCTCCTTTCAGCAGTTCGTAGAAGGGGCGTTATCTTTGGGAGTGCTGAGATATGAATCTCCTTATGAACTGTAGCCCACCGATCAAACCTCGAAGCTCAGATATGTTCTTAGGAAGAGGTATTTCATTGATTGCCTTGGCCTTGTGCGGGTCTATTTGAATCCCCCATTTACTGACTATGAAACCTAGCAATTGGCCTGAAGAAACCCCAAACACGCACTTCTTCGGATTCATTTTCAACTGATATTCTTGTGCGTGACGAAACACCTTGGCAAGCACGGAGGAGTGTTCTCTTCGAGTTCGAGACTTCACCATAATATCATCCACATAAACCTCAACATCAATATGAATCATATCGTGGAAGATAGCTAGCATTGCCCTCTAATAAGTGGCGTCGTCATTCCTTAATCCAAACGGCATGACCACGTAGCAATAAGTTGCCCAGGGGTAGTGAAGGAGGTTTTCTCTTGGTCCTCCGGGGCTAGACGAATCTGATTATAACCTGAGTACCCATCCATAAATGATAGAGTTTCATACCTAGCGGTATTGTCAATCAAGACATCCAAGTGGGGTAACGGGAAATCATCCTTTGGACATGCCTTGTTCAAATCCCAGAAATCTATGCAAATTCGCACTCTTCCATCTTTCTTCATGACCGGGACTATGTTCGCCACCCACAACGGATATAGGACTACACGGATGAACTTGGCTTTGTGCAGTTTATCGATCTCCTCTTTCATCTTCAACGCAATATGGGGTGGAACCTTCTCAACTTCTGTTTAACAGCAACTGCCCCTGGCTTCAAGATCAACCTATGTTCCACCAACTCGAGGTCAATGCCAGGCATGTCATCATAAGACCAGGCAAAGGAATCCTTGAACTCCCTCAGCATTTCTATGAGCACCTCTTCTTCCTCAGGAGGGAGACCGGAAGCTATGGTCAAGAGCCTAGGGTCATCCTCTGTCCCCACGTTTACCTCCTTGGTGGGTTCGTCTATTTCCGAGGTAGGTTCATCAAATCTTTTCATACCACTCGCATACATCTCGGCAACGTCCTCTATCTCACAATCATCTTCATCCAATCGGTCATCCTCAGCTAAGATCTCATATACTCCAAATCCATCGTCTAGCCCTTTCTCCTTGTGCTGAGCCTCTATGTTTAGGGTTACAGCTTCCTGGATAAACTCTTCAACAGCTAGAAGAGCGCCACACCTTTGCACTAGATCTAAAAGATATCTACGGGGTATGCCACTACCCTTCTTCTTCCTAGACGGGGACGGGGACTTGCTAGCTTCTACCCTTGAACCTAAACTAGGCATGATATTTACAGAAGGCTCTGGAGGAATGTCAAGAGGTTTATTGAAATGGGAAGAGAGAGATGCGGCGAGGCCGCAGGAACCCTCCGATGGGTTTGGAGGAAGAGGCGGGCCACCCGAGCTCAGGGTGCCTGCAGCTGAGCTGGGGTGCAGGGGAACAGAAGGCCCCACACCCAAATCGCCCAGAGTGACCATGGCGGTCAGCGGACGGAAAGAAATGTAGTTTGAGCAGAAGGAGGAGCAGGGTGGGGATCGTCGCCAAGGAGAAAAAAAGGGGAGTGACGGGGATCGCCGTCAATAGGAAGGAGGAATGCGGGTGTGATGGGGATCGCTGTCGAAGCAGAGAGGAGTGCGAGGGTGACGGGGATCGCCGTCAAAGCAGAAAGGAGTGCGGGGGTGACGGGGATCACCGTCAAAGCAGAGAGGAGTGCGAGGGTGACGGGGATCGCCGTCGAGAGCAAGGGATTTTGAGGGCGGAAGGCCACCAGCAGTGAACGACGGGGATCACCACCATGGGAGTAGAATCAATGCTTAGAAGGAGAAGGAAGGATGAGGATCGCCGTCCGAAGAAGGGGGGAAGGAAGGACGGGGATCGCCGTCCGAAGAAGGGGGGAAGGAAGGAAGGGGATCGCCGTCCGAAGAAGGGGGATTGGGGAGGAGAGAGACACTCTATTTTTTTTAAGGAAAAAGAACTACATTAAATCTGGGGGCGTCGAGAAAGAGACAAAACCGAGCCATTGAGGAAGATAGTGAAGAGAGGTGAAGGGCAGGTGAACACTTTAATAGCGTCAGGGAAGAGTTGGAGAATAAGTCGGGGAGACAAGGGAATAAAATCAAAATTATGGACAAGAATGGATGAAACGAAATGGTTAGGAGGCCGGAAAAACCCTGGTCAGAGCTCCTTTGTCAAATCAACTAGATTCATGTTCTCAATTTCTTCACCAAATCCAAGTAACTGTCGCTTGGTGGTGGCTGCTGGTGCTGATGGTGCTGCTACTTGAGACTGTGAAATATCATCCTCGCCAAACAAGCGGTTGACTGCTGAGATGGGATCTTCTAATTCTGGCCCCTCTGTCTCGGCTTCTGGGGATGAGATGTTTCTATCTTCATTGAACAACAAACTGACTGCTGAAATCAGATCTTCAAGGTCTGGTTCTTCTGTTTCCGTATCTGCCTTCTTCTTCTTGCTGGGTCGTTGAGCTTCTAGGGCTTCATATTCTGACCTTGGTGCCTCTTCCATCGTGGTATTATACCCAGGCTGCATAGGTCCTCTGACAATGTGATCATACAATGTTCAGGTAAGAGGTCCATGGTCTGACTGTAAAGAAGATGAGAATACGGCCCATTCTGTGTATCCTAGGCCATGTTTTGTAAACTTCTTTATGCTAGCAACTGCTTTGGTTCTCCCTTGGAGATGAGCTCCCAAACCTTTTCCTGTCTGATAGCCAAGTCTGAACATGATATCCCAACCTCTTGCATTCGTGGACACATCCTCCCTAACAGTTACCACTGATGGGGACACAATTGGGCGATTGGAAGAGAAAGTATAAGCCCAAGGATAGTTCACGTCAAGCACTGAAATAACGGGCTTATTGGAAGGCCAGACTGACGACAACACTTTCTCAATAGCTTCCACTATGTGGGTTGTCGCTACACTCTTGACTTTGACTATTCGCCCTTGCAAGGGGAATTTTAAACATTGATGTGTTGTGGATGGTACTGCCCCTAGTGATTCAATCCACGGGTGCCCTAGGATGGCCTTGTAAGCATGATCGATATTCAACACATAAAATTCCACTGACATGACGAGCTGTCCCAATTCTGCTTGCATAGAAATGACCCCATGGCAGGCCCGCCGTGAATTGTCGTAGGCGGCTATGGTGGTAGGGGTAGGCTGTAACTGGCGCTCTGAAATGTTGCAGGCTCTTAAGGTTCTTAGTGGACATACATTGATGGAAGCTCCCGTATCTACCAATGTTGCATCAATGGCCACTTTATTTATCGTAAGAGTCATGCACAGAGGCATCTTTCTAGCTTCAGGGGGAGCTAACTCGCCATCAGAGAAAGTAATTATGGGTCCCCTGTTCACAATAGAGAGCACAGAAGGCAGATTATCGGGGTTCATGTCCTCACTTACCATGACCCTTTGCAAGAAGGTCCTTAGGGCATCTTGGTGGGTTTGTGACCTCTTGATTAGCTCAAGGATGGAGATTTTGGCGGGAGTTTGATCCAAATGCTTCCATGTCTTGTTGCTGTTGAGCGTTGGACTGCTGTGCCGGTTGGCCTGACATGGGTGCATTGGGGTACATTCGGTGAAACATCCGTCCGCTCCGCAAGGCGAGGTTATGGTGGAGTGGAGAAGGAGAGGTATCAAGAATGGAGGGGTTGGCTAATAATGGTGTTGGCGTAGGGGAGAGAGGGATGTTGCTGGGCGAAGGGATAATGGGTGATATGACGTGGGATTTGTAAGATGGGGAGGTGATTGTGGCAATGGTGGGTGTGAAGGAGGCAAATACAGTGGATGTGGGTGTGGTGATAGTGGGTGTGACATGGGAGATGACCAAAAGCTGGCCTACTTCGTGTTCATCATCAAAGACCCATGGAGCTTCTAGTGGTGGGTGGTGGATGACTGGGTTAACTTGCGCGGGTGGAGGAGGTGGTGGAGCAGGTTGGGGATTCGGAGCAGGCAGGTGTTGTGGCATAGGATTGCGGATTATGCCGAGGTCATTGGCCAGCTGTTGCGGCTGTTGTGGCTGTTGTTGTTGGAATTGTTGTTGGAACGGCTGTTGGAATTGTTGTTGTTGTTGTTGCAGCTGCTGTCACCGCTGCTGCTACTGTTGCTGTCTTTGACCCTGCTGGTCTCTCAGTGTCTCGATCAATCTTTTCATCTCTGCCTAATCGATCTAATTTTATTCATGAAGATCATCTATGATATCCCAGAATTGGAAACAGTCTGACACATTATGGCCTGGATGGCGATGGTACACAAAGTACTTCGTCTGGTCCGCTGCCATATTCCAGTTCGGTTTCTTAGGAGAGAGTCTAAGGGCATTTAAGGGCATGAGGGCTGCAAAAAAATCAGCTAGGGTCTCTGGCAAAGGAGGGTACTGAGCTCTTTTAGGCCCATTGGGCTTTCTAGGAGCAAAACCATTCTGCGGGGAGGGACTTGGTTGTATTGGCACTAATCTTGTGGAGGATTTTGGCCCTGAGGAGGTGGCTGTCTATTGTTATTCCATGGTTGCTGGGGCTGCTGAGTATAGGGGAGACCTACTTGCCGGGCCTTGGGAGTTGTTCACCGCACCTACTTGTTCATTTGTTTGGACACCTTCAGTGACTGGGCCTTGGGCTACTTAGGATAACGAGATTTAGGAGCCTCAAACATGGAGTGAATTGGCGAGTCCATAAGCTGGGTTTGGATGAAACGGGCTCGGCTATATAACTGGTGCATGGTGGTGATGTTGTTCATGGCTAGGATGGCCCGGTAGGTAGGGGTGGCATTAGAGATCAGCACCTTGACCTTTTCCTCTTCCGGCATGGGGCAGCGGACCTTAGAAGCTAGGGAGCGTGATCGATCAGTATAAACTGAAAATTCTTCATCAGATTTCATTTTCTCGGCCACCAAGTCCACAAAAGAATATTCGCATCCCACCCGATCTTGAAATTGTTGTAACAACCTCTCTTGGACAACTTGGAAATCCTCGGCCTTTTCGGGTGGCAGAGAGTAAAACCATTCAAGGGCCGCACCATCTATGGATTTCCTGAACAAATATGCCATGAGATGACGGTCATACTTGTGCGGTGCAGACTCGTATACGAAATCCTTCAAGTGTACATAAGGGTCCCCTACCCCAGAGTACCGCCGATAGACAGGGAGCTCTAACTGGGGTGGAACCCAGAGATGCTGGAAGGATGGGAGGGAGATGTCAGCTACCTTCCGAGGGTCTATTTGTCTCCTGAGGTCATGGAGCTCTTTCTTCATTGTTGCCCACTCCGCAAGGAAATCGGAGGGGGTCACGACATGGTGGGTAGGAACGAGGGAGCGGGATTGCCCAAACGAATAGGACCTCTCACGGGGCAGGGGAGCAGTTTCGGCTGTATAGTATGTTGAAGTTGGAGGGGATCTGGGCCGAACCTCTCGTGCTGGAAGGTAGCTAGGTTCTGAAAAATGGATGGCCTGAGGACGGAGGGGCGTAGGATCTGCCCCTGAGGAAGATAGGTGTGGTGCAGAGGTAATATGGGGTGAGGAAACCGCAGGCTGGGCTGAATTGTAAGCAGGTGGAGACATGGGGTCACTTGCCTTTGGCAGCGGCCAGAAATTCACGGACTTGGTCTGCAGTCAGATGCGGGAGATGTTGACTGAACTGAGACTGGGGGTCGTCTGCCCCTGGAGGAGAAGGGGGGCGGGACCGACTCCCAATGACGAGAGGGGGTTGGATGTGCGGAGAGCGGCCGCAGAAGGTTGGGCCACATCCTCGAGGAGTCCAATGGGCAGGACATCGTCGGCAAGGACATGGAATTGGTCCATGTCGAACAAAGGATTATGATAAGATACAAAGATTGGAGGGGATTGACTCTATCTTCATAGACAATGACGCATGCACCTCCCTTACAATTAGGGGGTGATACCAAGACACAGACAACACCTAGACTCTGGCACAACATGAAGGACTGAGAGGAGAAGGGATGAACCAAAGCACTCAAGTTGTCATGATTAACGTCCAGATTTTAAAATTTGCACTTGACTTTTAAATGAATTGATTAATGGGATATCACTCAGCCAAGTGGGACCCTGATAGGAGTGGACTTGAGTCCTCCAGTGTGACTAGGGATGGGATACACTCACAAGCGAGAGGTGGCTCAAACTATGGGTGCGACGGGTACAACCGCCCTGGTGAATCGCAACGTGCGTACGATCATGAGGACTTACGGAGGTCCTCAGAAGGCAGCCCGAGTCAACCTAAGAGTGCTCGCAGGTGAGAGGGCTCACTCAACCGAGGGGGAGAACCTAAACAATGGGATTAACAGCGTATGCACGGGCCTAAGTGCCCAAAATGTATGCAAAGTAGCTAATGACCAAACAGGATGACCAACAAGGTCTCGGACTGAGTTGCGGCGGTAGGGAACACCGCGACCCTACCGTGACAGGGCGGCCTGCCGCGATATGAATAGAACCCCCAGAACACAGTCAGTCACAAATGCAAAGCAAACATACTAACCTAGCAGATGATATAAGCATATAATCACCAAATTAATCTTGTAGAGATCATGAATCACCCAGAAACCGATACATGGATGAAAGCAATAACAAACAAAGCGTACCTGTAGACACGATGCTCATCCACAGCGCGAGATTGTCGCGTCCTCATAATACGCCGCGACAGAGCCTGAAAACTTACAACGAAAAGGAAAGGAAAACCCGAACCCTAGCAGGACTCTAGCAGTCACAAACACGAAATACATGGCAGAGAAGCATAGAACAGACATCCATGAACTCATAGAAGTAGGATAAGATAGATGGAAGAAGAAATATACTAACCTATTATCACGTCCTCCTCGGACGACGCGATCGTGTCGCGTCCCCGCGATACGCCGTGACACTAACAGAGAGCCAAAAATGCAGAAAACAAAACAACAAAACACTAACAGGGCTCTAAGAAGAAAACTAAGGAAGGAAACATGGCAAGCAAGCAAACTCAATCCACAAGGGTAGCACTGAAGGTCCAACCATGATCGCCAAAAGGTGTAATCACGGGGATTCTGCGTCCCCCCCCCCCCCCCCCCAATACACAAGCAAGTATTAAACCTAATAGTATGGAAATAGGAATGTGATCGCCACCTAGATAGTTGCCTAATAAATGACGAAGATGTGGGCTAACTATGGTAGGAAAGGGATAGAGAACAGAAGTGGACCTGGTATCGCGACGTCATGACCCGTCGCGATGATGCTGATAACGCGTCGCCCTTGGAGGACGCGTCTCCTTGTCGCATCGTCCTCCTCCATCGCGTTCTCTTTTGTGTGGGAGATGATGGATGAGACCTTCTTCCCATCCTCCAGTCGGCTAGAGGACGAGCTCCTCGTGGAATATTGCTTGGGTGCCTGCCAAAATAAATAGAAAACAATAAAAATCCTATTAGAACAAGTTAAGTTGTATCCATTCATAAATGAGAAGAAAAGAGGGAGCATGGTGGGAACGAACCTGGGGGTGTTTTTAAACCCTAGGGTGTATAAAAATGTGGGAATGGGAAGGGATGCAACCTATCTAGAAATGAAATAAATGCATGAAGATAAAGGAAGAAAAGGGAGGAAGAAGGATGAGCCCCATGTGGGGCGACTCCCTGGCTTGATGGCGTCCAAGTCTCGTGCAAAAGCTCCTGGAAGAAATGGGGGTCGCCGTCCTCACGTTCCACGCTCCATGGATGTGAAATGAGAAAGCTTTTGAGGCGGTAATGTTAGGGAATGAGAGGAAATGGAGAGCTGCGAGGCTAAGTCCAGATCAGAGGATATTCGGCAACCCTTCGGTGTAGAAAATGTGGCTCCCCCATTCATGAAGAGGAGCCTTGCTTTTATAGACTTTTGAGAGATATTATCCCTTAAAATGATTAATAATTCAAATGAGAGATAAATCCCATTAAAATTCATGTGGGAGAGTCCTATAGGCCTTCTAAAGAGTCCCCTAGCCCCAAACCTCACCAAGGGGTGAGAGATTTATTTGGAGATAGGATAAAGCCTTGGGCAGATAAATAGGAGGTGGTTGCGGAGGCTAACAAGCGCAGCTGTTGTCGCGGTGTATTGTAGGGCCATGAACTTGCTAACGCGACGGCCCTAGGCGTCGCGATAGTAGCCCACGTGCATGAATATGCATGGGTTGTCGCGACACAGTAACGCGACGCTACGATACGCCGCGTCAAGAAAATTAATTGTTTGCAAATTATCAGCCAACACATGAAAGGATAAGTGTTATTTAGGCCTAAGGACTCTCTCCAAGTGACAATGGCGAGGGATATCAAGGAAATTGAGTTGTTAATGGGCTCAAAACATGGTTAATGATGGGCTCAGGTGAGTGACCAACTAGGGGCTCATTAGGATAGCAAGAAATATAGTTCAACTTATAAGTCAGAATCAGGTGTCTACACTGGAATTGTCGCTCACCCTGTGTTATTTGTTATTGTGTCTCAGCTAAGTCGGATGATGACGTTACACAAAAAAAGGGGAAAGGATCAGAGTGCTGAGCGACCTGGCGTCAGATCGTCAGAATTACCTAGTATAATAGAGTCTACTTAGATATTTGCTTAAATTGTTTTCCAATATAGATGCATTGAGCCCTGTGTATTGGCTCTGAATTAGTGGTGTAAATAGTCTTATGAATTATAAATAAAATGAAGAGTTATTTTAAGTATTATTCATTAAATACTCTGAATCACTCGATTGTTAGTACAAAATACACTACTATATACTTGCTCACGTTCCCCGATTTATTCCACTGCTAAATTGGCGCGACCTGAAGTTGTGCCATGAAGAGGAAGCTTAATGTCACTAGTTTAGCATATTACTTAGGATGGTGGGTGATACATCCAGCGGAACATGTCTAAGAAAGCGGTAAGAGTAATTGAATTAGTACATGCATCATATGGAAGGCTTCTTATTATTTCACCATGCTTAATTACTCATATCCAGAGAGGCTCAGTTGCCAAAGTGGTGATATAGTCATTAGTGTTACGCTTTTGGATTCGATACTACCTACTGAGAGATCAGGAGTATTAGAATCATGTGAATATTAAGAGCCGAGGTACATATTGAGATTAAGTGATCCATTAGTAAGATGACGACTTAACGAAACACTTGTTGGTGACTCGAAAAATCTCATGGAGATCGCACGCCTAATTTTCTATATGGACGTTGATGTCGGCTATCATAGAAAACAATGGATGCACCGTCAACCCTGAGTGGGTAAGTGGGCAGTAAACCCTAAATGGGCAAGTGGGAGCTTGTTGGGTGGATGCCCATTGGGCCCCGCAGGGCCCACGCCATGTGCCCGGTTACTGCGGTGGCAGCAAAGAGAGCAAAGAGCTTAGGGGAGTTGTTGCGGTGGCAGCAAACAGCGCAAAGAAGTGATCTTACCGGTGTCGACTCACGGAGGTACGTCATCGCCAATCTTTGGATTTAAGGCATGGAGTATTGTAGACAACACTAGTAGCTGTCTACGTACTTCTGTGGGACATGTTTATCACGTTTCCTCTATAAGATATGTCGATTCATTTTATTAACAATTCTCAATGTGAATGTATATCATTGTGTTGTGAAGACAAAATCTTCTAAGTAAATAGTTGCTAATTCAGAATTTCCATTATTATGCCTCTGTGCAGTGTGAGTTGGGGGTTCTCATATATGCACGCATTAATATTATGGGAAATTTTTCGTAGACCTTCAGGGGTATTATCCCATTGCAAATTAAGGTAAGATTTGTGCCTCTCAAAGCATCGATCTCTTAGAGCTGTGTGTGTAATCATTCCACACTTTTGTTTGATCAAACCTTGAGTTCAATGGTCGATTAACCTAATCTGAATCGGGGAAACAACTATAGGCGTGTGTGTGTGTGTGTGTGTGTTTGCAGTAGTGTGATCATTCCACACTTTTGTCTGATCAAACCTTGAGTTCAATGGTCGATTTACCTAATCTGAATCGGGAAAACAACTATAGGCTAAACCTAATCCGAACCGAACCACTCAAGTTGAGCCCGCGTTCATAAATGTCAATACAGAATGGCCTATCTAATTAATTTACGTACTTGATAAACTGACAGAAGTAGTCGAAATTGGGGAGTAAGGGACCGGGTGGGCGGTTGAGGGTGAATGCCTACATACATCTCCAACAAGACACTAAAAAATTACTCCTTCAAGACGTATGCAACTCCTACAACTTTCCTCCTCCACCTCTACGTGGACAAGTAAAGATTTAATTCATTGGCTGAAAAGGACAATGCTGTTCTACTACTTTCTGATCATAAACTTTTTTTCTTTGATTGACCATGTCAGAAAAGGAGAGTAATAAAGGTACTTTGATGGCTTGCTTGTTTAGGCTTGCTGAGCAGTGACGATGACAACACAGGAGTGTTTCTGCCTGGATTTGCCAAGTTGGCAAGATGCAGATTAGCCCTTCGCCTTCGATTTCGACTTGAAAGACAATTCCTTGTGCGCTTATTTTTTATCTTTTAGAAAGATTAATGGGAGGGCCAAAAGGCTCAATCATGTTTAAGAACAAAGCCTTTTTATTGGAGAGATACTTGGTGCAGGTCATGGATGAGCACACCAAAAGCACATCTAACGGGGGGTGCCAAGTCATCTCCACTCATTCATTTGACATCAATCTATTTGGTGTGCACACTGTTAGATATGAGTAACATTTGGTGGACATCTTGTTGTCCACCAAGTATAGTACATTTACGAGAGTGTGTCATATCAAGAAATGATGTATTATAATAATATCTCATTTCTTAATTTTCCAACCCTAAGAGTTGGTGGCACGCCCACATTGGTTGTACCATATATTTGGTGCACACCAGAAGTGTGTACCAAGTATTTTCCATCAGATATATGCCAACAAGTATTTCTCTTCATGTTGATTGAGGATACCATTAATGCGGGTGCAGGATATGAAACAGGGACATAATTTCGAAAGCTCTAGGGGTTTGTAGGGTGTTCTCGCAGATACTTTCGTGCTTCTTTCTCTCCTCAAAGCCCCTAGGGATGGCATAGCTCCAAGATAGCTGCATTACATAACCTACAACAGCACAAGGGAAGAGTCTTTATTGCTTCATCAAAGGACACGGAATCACAGCGGAAAGAGAGAGAGTCAGAGTGGCACAAAAGTATTTGCTCGTCGGGGCTTCTAGAGAAAACCTTATACTTAAGTATGTATTTAGATAGTGTTATGATAATTTACGTGGTCTCAAATTAGACGTCACACGGGTTAACAGATAAGAGGGGCGATTGAGAAATTGCATTAGATTTAGAAATGAAAAATTTATGTTCAAAAATTATAAATTTTAGACTTTAAAAAATTGTTTTTAATATTTTAAATATTGAATGGGCCTTTAATGATAAGTTGGATTCACAAATTATATTTGGACTTAACATAAATTTTAGACTTTAAAATCTTATGTTTATGATTTAAAAGTAATGATTGGATTTTAATAATAATTTATTCTCATAGATATTATCATTGGAATGGTGATTTTGGGCTATAAAATGGCAATTTTGAAACCCCTCCGTCAATCGTCATTGCAGCCCACTGCTGTTCGCCAACTCATATGATACCTAATATGGCACTACATGAATTACGAGGTCTTGATTTACTACACTTGCAGTAACTGTAATACATCTTTCTCTAATTAAGAAAATAATATATATACACACTAAATCATCTTTGTATGGTAATGATGTCATTTTTAAATCCATTTCTTGCAATGGTTTTCTTCTGTAGGGGAGTCTGCTTAATCATGAGGATCTCGATTGGGTCGATCCATTAGAACTCTTGTTTAAAAGTAGGCGGTCCCGAGTTCGATTCTTTAGGGGGGTTTATCTGATTTACATACAATCATCGAGGTGTGTAGATTCGGAATTTTTTTTGTCAAATAGGGTAAGGACAATATATGTACACGAAAAATAAGAGCTGTCAAATCTTGATCTTAAAGTTCACGAACACCAATCTCTGAACCCACAAAATCACACGGAATGTGATTTCTTCGTTACCAAAAAAAAAAAAAATTTACTTAATCACAAAATTTCACTATGACCCATCAAAAGAGCTGGGGACCCGATCATCTGAAAACTCGTGTGATAGTCGAGATTATTTCTCTATATGCTTTTAACAACTCGGAGGAGGGAAGGGAGGGCACAAGCAACCTGATCTTTCATCCTTGGGCAACAGGGAGACCATCTCCCGTCGAGAAGCGGGCATGTCGGCAGAGTGGGATTTGCGGGATGCATGGCCGGCCCGGCCTGGTCTGACCTGGCTTTCTTTTATGGCTGTCGGCTGCTTGCTGGCCATACACACCACTGTGACGATACTTGGCAGCTACACCAAACCTAGCACTGTGCAACCCCTCCTCCGCCCGGCCCCCTTCCACCAATTAGTGGTCTGGTCGTACCAGTGACCGGTCAGCTGATTGTTCAGAGAAAATACCTGTCAAGCTGTCCGCACAGCTGGTCAGATAGATGCGTGGAGGATTAGTAGTATTGTTGTTTTTTTGAATATTTATTATATTTATCAATTGTGTTTTTACTGCAATATTAACCTTCTTATAGATCAATACATTGATAGCCCATTGCGCCAACCCTATAAAAAACAAGAAGTGCATTTAAAAGTATAATTAATATTTTTCTTTCTTTTCCGACAGAAATTGTGAGGAGGAAGAGGCACACCTGATGATTGGTTATTTGACCCAGTTCTCAACATTACTCCATGGTTGGTTGTACCACAGTGGTACAGCCAATCCGGCTTGTGTCAAGATATTCGTGAGTCCTGGCACCGTCGATCCATAAGGGTCGAAGTAACCCGTGACAGTATTAGCCAGACCGGATCGAATTGGATGAGTTGATCTAGGTCTGGACTCTACCGAACCAGACCCGCAACGGTCTGGTCGAATCCCCCTAGGTTGCCCTTTTTTCCCTTCCATTTTTCTCTAGCAGTGCAGGTAAGCCTTCTTCCCCCTTTCTCTCTCATCTTCCTCTCTTCTATTTTACTTTCTATTTTCAGTTTTTTTTTTTTAGTTTTAGAGTCATTTTTCTTCCTTCTTCTTCTTTAACAACTTGGCTTTAGATGATTTCGGGCTTCCTCAAGGTAAGAGAGATTATTCTAGATCTAGTATGATTTCTTCTATTTTGGAACATTTAGAGTAAGATCTTCTCTCCTTCATTCATTATAAGTGGTTATAAAGTATTTGCCACAACTAAATCTTTAGATCCATTATTTTTTAGACTAGCTCTAGGGTTTATGCTGAATAAATCCAAATTTAAATAATTATTTGTATTTTTCTTAGAACCATAAATTTGTATGATGTTGTAGAAAACTTTCTATGAGTATAAATCTATCATTTTGATCTATAAGATTGCATGATTGTTATTTGAGACTATGAAACTATTAAAATTCTTATTTTGTTTTAAAATAATAATGTGAATATTTAACACAAATAGGTATGTAATGAGAGTCCCTATAATGACATTGCCTCGCAAGTTACCACCAATGGCATGGCATGAACAGTTTTTTTCAAATTATACATTGAAAATTGATGTGGTTTTGATAATAAATGTGAGTTGGTAACAATGATACAAAGTCATTTCAATGATATGTCATTATAGATGTCTCATTGGCCTCGTCATAGTGATGATGTAAGGTGACAACATGAGACGATGCTAGAGGGGAATAGACATTGGCTCCAATACAACTATATATTGTACCATGCAATTTTGTGGTGGAGATGCATCCTGATTGAAGAAGCATTTAGCCGGAGGTAAAGGTGCAGACTACTGTAAGGTCATTAGTTGTCCAAGTGTCCTATATGAGATTAAAATTGTGATGGCTAAGATCTTGAGACAAGTCACGGAAGAGGGCATAAAGTCAGACTAGCATGGGAAGTGACCAGGAAGGATTTGAAGATGATGAACAAATCCACTCCCAAGCACCTAATGTCATGCCCCGACAGGAAAAATGAAAACACACATTTGTATCAAATAAATAATCGGAGCAAAATAAAGGAATAATGACACTATCAAGCACTACAACAAATTGAGGCTATACCTACAGAATTTACCTACAGTAGGGTAATACGTAGGTATATACCCCATTTATATATGTTAAATCCGTCCGTTGTAAGGTTATACACACGCTTTTTTTAGTCATATGTAGATACGAATATATAGTTACGGTTTTTATAAAGTGTGAGAGAATAGTTTTATTTTAGCCATGGTTTGTTAATAAATGTAACAAAAAGATGTATACACCTATAGATAGCTATTAAATATAGGTATTGATGTACTTATGACATCCCAGCAAAGTTGGAACCGTGGGTATAATCTTGGCGCCAATACATGTCCATTGGGCGGGAAATAAAAAGGGTGGGGTTCTCCCTTGGGCGGTGTTCTGCATGTTGGCTAGGGATCGCATTCGCCGGAAGAGAGGGAAGAGCACCTTCTGGTTACTCCCTTGCCGGCCCTCCTTTTGCCATTGACCAAGCGACTGCGCCGGACGCCCTCGGCCGCCATCGTCGCCGGTCTAAGCCGGACGCCGACCACGCCCTCGGCCGCCATCGTCGTCGTCCCGGACACGGCCACCATTGTTGTCCCAGCCGGACGCGGCCGTGATCATCCACGCCCTCGGCCGCCATCGTCGCCGTCCCGGACGCCGACCACGCCCTCGGTCGCCATCGTCGCCGTCCCGAACGCCGACCACGCCCTCGGTCGCCATCGTCGCCGTCCCGGACGCCGACCACGCCATCGTCGCCGTCCAAGCACTCGGCCACCATCGTTGTCCCGACCGGACGCGGTCGTGATCATCCACGCCCTAGGACGCTGCCGTCGTCATCTGTTATTGTCGTGCACGACCTGGCGGCCTGCTCGACCGCGGCAATCATCCTCTCAACCCTCCAGTGTCGCCTTCGCGTCCACGCTCGAAGCTGTCTTCTGTGCCCTTTCTAGCCCCTGCTTCCAAGCTTGAGGAGAAGGGTGGGTCGTCATCGCTGCCTTTTCTCCTCCATCCAAGGTATGACCCAACTTTGTATGTTTCTGAGTCCTTGCACAGTCACCGAGAGGGGGGACGGTGGTGGAGAGGGAGGAAGAAGAAGGGGAAGTGAGGAGGAGTTCGTCAAACTAATCCCTTCATAGCATCAGACGCGCAACATACTAAAGAACTCAAGGTGGGGAGAAGGAGACCTGTCACTGTATGTGCCCGGTGGCATGCATGGTGCCCATCGATCAAGAAGAAGGGCATAGTCCCCTGAAGAACTCGGAGTACTCTAATCCCACCTTACCTTAGTGTCCGTCCCACCTCGAGATGTATAAATTTGGAGTTTTTTCAGGAGGATAGGATAATATAAGTACACAGAAATTAAGAACTATGAAGTTCTGATCTTATGACTCACAAACACTAATTCTTGAGTCCGTATATAAGTTCCACGGGATGGGGGTTCTTCATTTCAAAAAAAAAAAAGAAAAAAAAGTCCAAACTCATTTTTCATTTGGAAATGGGAAGCAACCCAATAATCTTATAAACGCCACCAAGTTAAACCATGATTAATTTTTAGCTCACATTTAGGTAATTAAAGCTGTCATCAGCCCTCAAAAACTCAGGTATGTCCTGGTAAAGCTGTGTGTCGACCACGCAGGTGCATCTGGAAAAAGAAAACACGTACATTAACATATACAAGACGACAAGGGGACATTGCAGCGTGAACACTAGTCTTATTCTACCGGTGGTTAATTTTATCTTGTGCCTTCTTTTAATTATAGCTCGGAATCAAGAAAGCAGTTTGATTACCAGAAAGAATATTGCTGTATTTTTGTATGTGGTTCCTCTTTTTCTTATCATTTTTAATGCTTCATTATGGGGGAACACATGATTCCTGAGTTTTGCAAGGAGCAATAAGATGATGCGTTAATGGGTTCTCTGTCTTCTTAAGAATGGTATCCTCAGAATCCCTTTATCTCCCTATGCAAGGTTCTGGATTCCCCAAGGATTTGTTCACAAATAAACTATACATTGTGAAGATGATGACAATGCAAATAGAAGTCAACATTGATTTGGACACCATGGGATTACTCCAAAACTAAAGTTTGTATAAGCTGATGCTGACCATCTGCAGCCTTCAGGTTGGATTGCCAGCAGAATGAGCATATTTTTTTTCCTGTATCAATCTGGGAAAGATCCTTCCGCTTTAGGTATTATAAAGGACATCTATGTTGTTTATTATGTCAATGTGAAGTTTCTGTCCCCTTGCTCACCAGCCCATGGTCCTTGGGAGTTCCTAAGACGAAATAAATGTTACCAAAAGGAGAGTTGCATGAGGATGTTTAAGTACATCAATACCTATATTTAATAGCTATCTATAGGTGACTTTGACTTTGACTACGATCAAGAAGAAGGGCATAGTCCCCTCTACCAAAGATGACTTTGACTACGATCTCTTCCTAGGGCTTGAGGATCATCAATCATGTACCTTTCAGGTCTACATCTTGGCTTTAAGACATGGTCCTGTTAATGTCCTCATCCCAAGTATAGTTCCAATACATAAATTAATAATCTGTAGAACCTAATTATAAAAGTCATGTTCATATGTGTGTGGACATCTGATTAATTCCCACACCTAAGGAGATGACTTAGGATGGAAAGAGGGTAAGAGATCCATGCCCAACCCAGAACATGCACTCCATTAGTATATATATCCTGCAAAACCAAAGGAAATTAAGATGAACTTTAATTAACATGTACACAAGGTGAAGCTTCAGATCATCTCAGTTTATCTGTGGGTGTGGATTCATATATGTGCCCATGGTGAGTGCAGTGTTGGGTTTCCTTTCAGAGAGAAAAAAGAGAGGAAAATACCCATATTCCTCAGGAATTGGCTCAAATTTGCACCAGAGACAAAGTTGGGACCCTCTCCTTGATGGCTACTGTTGGCCTTAGAGATTGGAGTTTTTGTTGTTGTTGTTACTGTTCTAGTTTCTTTCTGCTTCCTTTTGTTTTTCCATGTTTTGTTTTGTCTGAGGGTAGATGATGTGTTTCTGTAATATTGTTTGTCAGAGTTTAATTTCCTCCACCTAATTAATGTTTGAGACTATTTTTTCACCAAGTTCTCCAAAAATCTAATGTCATTTTCCCAGTAGTATAGCCGTTCATAACTTTATTTTATTTTGGTGATCAGAGTTTATGAGCATGTCTTTGTCTACAATAGTTTTCTTGTCTTTTTTTTCTTTTAATATTGTTGGCTTTGAGGAGAACGAGGCTTGGTACTACTGCCTTAATTATTAGATTGTGGAGAAATATTTAGTCTATAAGAGTATGTTTGTATTTCAGCTATAAATAGACTGGTGGGCTATGGACTGGAGTTGGATGGACATGTCAAGGTATTTGTTGAGATGTATATCCTTTTGTTCATAAGTACTTGGGGATGAATGAATAAGTAACTTTGATGTATCTGTCTATTTGTGTAGGGACACAAAAGAGTATTATGATGGTGTAGATGAGTTCATTTCCTTTGCATTTGACGGCAGATCGAACAATCACGTGATTAAATGTCCATGCCTCCATTGTGCTTGCACAAGAAGATTGGATAAGAAGACAGTAAGAGAGCACTTATACTTCAATGGAATCATTAAAGACAAAGGGTTTTGGAAATTTCATGGTGAACCATCAAATTTACAAGTAGAGGAGGAGATTACAGATATTGGCTTACATGAGATGCTACGTGATGCATTTGGGATGGCAAAAGATGTAGAGGCTCAGGATTCAGGCATAGGTGTTAAGGATAAAGATGACAACACTAAAAGGTTTTATAAGTTAGTCAAAGATGTTGAACAGCCATTATATCCTGGGTGTACTAAACACACCAAGCATTCTTTCATTGTCAAGATGTTCAACATTAAGTGCATGGGGAAGTGGAGTAATAAATCTTTTGACTTGATGTTGAAGTTGGTAAAAGAGGTTCTTCCAGATGGAGACGTATTGCCAGATTCATTTTTTGAGGTGAAAAAAGTTATTAATGATTTGGGAATGTCCTATGACAAGATTGATTCATGTCCCAATGATTGCATGCTTTATTGGAAAGATAATGAGAAACTTCAGTCCTGTCCAAGATGCGGAGAAAGTAGATGGGAATTTGATGAAAAGATTGGCAATGATGATAACAAGAGACGGAAAGTACCCAAAAAGGTTCTTCGACATTTTCCAATCATTCCAAGGTTGCAAAGGTTGTATATGTGCTCAAAATTTGCATCTAACATGAGATGGCATTCTGACCAACATTGTGAAGATGGCATTCTACGTCACCCTGCAGACTCTGCTTGTTGGAAAACATTAGATGCTGTGGATGGCTTTGGTTTGGAGGATAGAAATGTACGGCTTGGTCTTGCTAGTGATGGATTCAACCCTTTTAGCACTATGTCAATTAGTCACAGCACTTGGCCTGTGCTCTTGATAACATATAATTTGCCACCATGGGAATGCATGAAAAGTCCAAACATATTTTTATCTTTACTAATCTCTGGTCCAAAGGCACCTGGCAATGATATAGATGTATATCTACAACCTTTAATAGAGGAGTTGCAGATGTTATGGCATGGAGTTGAAGCTTTTGATGCTGTCACTGGGTCAATGTTTCAGATGCGTGCTGCCATTTTATGGACCATTAATGATTTTCCAGCATATGCTTGTCTTTCTGGATGGAGTACGAAGGGTCGATTGGCTTGTCCTATATGTAATAAGGACACATGTTCTACTTGGTTATTTGCTAGTGGAAAACATTTTTACCATGGACATCGTAGGTGGTTACCAAACAATCATAAGTTTCGATCAATGTCACGTATGTTTGATGGAAAACAAGAGTGGGGAGAAAGTCCAAGGAGACTATCTGGGGATGAAGTGCTGAAACAAGTAGACAATCTCACCTTCACTTTGGGAAAGACATTAGGAGCAACATTGAAAAATAAGAGAAAGTTCTTCAAGAAGACAAAAAAACAAAGAAAGAAAAAGGATAAAGTTGTGTTGCAGTCCAGACACCCTGGCTGAACCCAAAAAGTGAAATGGGTCACCTTGGGTTGTGGTCTAGTCCTCTAAAGGCTTGACACAAGGGTCATTAAAAATCCATATCAAATCGTATACATAACAAAAAATCACAAAATTAGTTTTAAATGAATCTAGTCTTGCAGAAGTATCAACAATAAAGATTAATTAGACTACTAACTTGGTATGAGCATGCTATTAATAGGTTCTTCATGATGAACCAAAAATTTAACACAGAGGTGAAGATGGATTTAATTCGAACAAGGTACTTGATGGAAATTGGGGGAAAAGTATGTCATTCGATTCTTGACAACATGTAACATGTACTGTAAAAGTTTCATGCCACGAAATCAAGTATCCATAAGGATTTAAAGGGAACATGAGAGGTCGAGTACATGTTCTTAACAGAACTTTGGGCATGAAATACTCATAGATGGCATGATAGAAATTGGGGAAAATAAGGGGCTTTCGAAGCTGGGTTCATGGACTATCTAGGGTCGAGATTAATTTGTTTTTTCTTCAGAGATTGCCTACCTTTGAGCGCTTTAGTTCCCAGGGCAAGAAACTTGAACAACACGAAGATCCCTTGTTCCTACCTCCTCCTCCTCAATTTCCTCATCCAAAAGCCTTATTTTCTCATCCTCCAAGCTCCAGGGGTTCAATAAGGTCAGCTAGGGATGAGATAGAAGTGTATTTGTATGTTTAGGGTTACCCAAAACTCCTAAAACTCTTTCCCCTCTTCAAAACTCTGAATTTCCCATAATTATCTAACATTTTCCTAACATTTATCCTTCAATTTGGCATGGGGTGGGCTATAGATACGTGGTCAACTAGTTAGGATAGGGTTAGGACTCTTTTTAGGATATTTATGAGTCATAATAGTGATTATCTTGACCCTTTTATTTTATTAATAATTAAGTAGGAAATTAAACCTATTTATCTGTAATCCTTCATTGGGCTTTTGCTTAGAGGCCCACTAACTCATGTACAAGTCATTTAGGAAAGCCCATCACTTATTTTGCTTAATGGGTTTCAATTTATTCACAATTTCCTTTAATTTAAATTTATTTATCTCAAATTTAAAAATTGGGAGTTGCTACATCCCCCGCTTCTTAAAAAGAATTTGGTCCCCAAATTCATATGATCATATGAGGAAGAATGTCTTACCGAACAGTTCCGTCTCATGGTTGATTCTGGTTCCTACATGGCTTCTTCAACTCTATGATTGCTCCAGAGTACTTTCACCACAGATATAGGTCGATTTCGAAGTTATTGTATCTTCTTGTCTAATATCCTAATAGGCTTCTCATCATAGGTCATATCCTTATGTAGGACTATATCATCGTAGCAAATTACATGCGATGGGTTGTACACATACTTCCTCAACATAGACTCATGGAAGACATTCTGTATAGTGGAGTATTGTGGAGGTAAAGCTAGACAATAAGCCACTTCGCCAACTCTCTCAAGTACTTCAAAAGGACCAATGAACCTTGGCCTTAACTTGCCTTTGATTCCAAATCGTTGGAATCCTCTGGTTGTGGATACATTGAGTAGCACATGATCTCCAATTTGAAACTCCAAGTCTCTTCTTCTTTATCAGCATAGCTCTTTTGCCTAGATTGGGCTATTTTGATTCTATCTCGAATGAGTTGAATGTCTCTTCTAGTACTTTGCACTAAGTTAGGTCCCAACCATTGTTGTTTACCAACCTCATTCCAGCACACTGGTGTTCTACAACTTCTACCATACAATGCTTCAAATGGTGCCATCTTGATACTTGCTTGGTAGCTATTATTGTATACAAACTCCATCAGTGATAGCTGCTCATTCCAGTATCCTTCAAAATCTATAGTACAAGCTCGTAGCATATCATCTACGATCTGGTTTTTCTTCTCAGTCTGCCCATTAGTCTGTGGGTGTAAAGCAGTACTAAAGTTAAGTTTAGTACCGAGTGCAACTTGAAGTCCTTTCCAAAAGTGAGAGGTAAATCTTGGGTCACAATCAGAGACTATGGATACACGGACTCCATGTAGTCTCAAAATCTCCTTTACATACAATGCGGCTAACACATCCACACTCCAAGTACTCTTGCTTGCTAAGAGGTGTGCAAACTTGGTTAGTCAGTCCACTATAACCCATATAACATCAAGTCCACCACGAGTTCGGGTAAACCCATGATGAAATCCATGCCAAAGCTTTCCCACTTCCATTCTAGTATGTCGAGGGGTCTGAGTATACCCATAGGACGTCGGTGGTCCGCCTTGACTTGCTGAAAGGTGAGGCAGTGCGTGGCATGCTCAGCTACCTCACGCTTCATGTTAGGCCACCAGAATGTTCTTTTCATGTCTTGGTATATCTTGGTTGCACCAGGGTGGATATTATACTTGGTCTTGTGAGCTTTATCCATCAGCTTCCTTTTCAAATCTTCATTGTCAGGCACACAGGTCCTACCATGTAATAATAATCTTCCATCTTCAGTGATGGAGAAATCTGGTCTATCTGCTATAGTCTCCCTGACATGGATTAGAAATGGGTCATTTACTTGTTGATCTCTGATCTGGACAAAGATGTCAGGTTGTACCCTGAGGTTAGTAACCAATACTTGATCGCTCCTTTGCTCAATATTTAGGTCTAGTCTAGCAAATTGTTCCAGCAACTGCATCTCGCCCATAACTAGACATGACAAGGATGTCACAGGCTTCCTACTAAGTGCATCAGCTACATCATTTACCTTACTAGGGTGATATTGAATGTTGAAGTTGAAGTCTTTAAGAAACTCCAACCATGTTCTCTATCTCATGTTGAGCTCCTTCTGAGAGAATAAGTACTTCAGGCTCTTGTGATTTGAATAAACAATGAATTGCTCTCCGTATAGATAATGCCTGTAGATCCTGAGTTCAAAGACAACTGCAGCCAGTTCTAGGTCATGAACAGGGTAGTTGACCTCATGAGGCTTCAATTGTCTTGATGAATAGGCTATCACATTTTCCTTCTGCATTAATACACAACCTAGATCGATTCTAGATGCATCAGTATAGACTGAGAATCCTTGGCCCTCAACTAGTAAGGCGAGGATAGGTGCAAATGTCAAGCATTTCTTTAATGTCTTAAAGCTCTTCTCACATTCCTTGCTCTAGACATAGGGGTTCTCCTTCCTGGTGAGATGAGTGAGGGGTACAACTATCTTCGACAAGTCCTTAATGAACCCTCCTGTAATAGCCGGCCAGTCCCAAAAAGCTTCTAATTTCCATGACATTGGTTGGTCTCTCCCAGTTAAGTATAGCTTCAAGCTTTAAACGATCAACAACTATACCATCTTTGGATATGACATGACCTAAAAATGATACTTCTTCGAGCCAAAACTCACACTTGCTCAATTTTGCATAGAGCTTGTTGTCGTGCAAGATCTGTAGAGCGATCCTCAGATGCTCCTCATGCCCTTATTTGGTCTTGGAATATATAAGAATATCATCAATAAATACCACGGTGAATTTGTCGAGGTATGACCGATAGATGCTATTCATCAGTTGCGTGAAAGTTGTAGGAGCATTTGTTAGACCAAAAGGCATAAGGATAAATTCATAATGTCCATACCTATTCCTGAAAGCTGTCTTATAAATATCTGCATCTTTGATTCTCATCTGATGATATCCAGACCTAAGGTCAATCTTAGAGAAATATTTAGCTCCAGATATTTGATTAAATAATTCATCGACATGAGGCAGAGGGTATTTGTTCTTGATAGTTAACTGGTTCAAATGCCTATAGTCAATGCATAATCTCATGGATTCATCTTTCTTCTTGACAAATAGAATGGATGCTCCCCATGGATAAGTACTTGGGTCTGATAAAGCCTTTCTCCAACAATTCCATTAATTGTTATTTCAGTTCCTTCAACTCGGCAGGAGACATTCTATATAGTTGACGTGACACTAGTGCAACTCCAGGGATGAAGTCGATAGAGAAATTCACATCCCATTCAGGTGGAATGCCTGGCAGCTCATCGGTGAAAACGTTAGAGTAGTCTTGCACTATATGTATGTCTACTACCTTGGGTACTTTCTTTTCAACCACTATGGTGGCAAAGAATGCCACACATCCTTTCCTAATCATGTGTTGCGCCCGAATAGCAGAGACTAGAGACAAGTGTCTCTTATGTCTACGTCATGTGAAGGATAGCTTAGGGAATTCACTAAATGTAATCTTTCCTCTTCTACAATCAACACTAGCTCCATACGTGGATAGCCAATCAGATCCTAAGATAACATCATAGCCTTCCATGGGCATACATACCAAGTCGGCTCTTAGATTGAGTTCACCAACCAACACCAGCTAATGGAAAATATTTGTTCAATTTGGCTTACTCTCCTAGTGGTGTTGTGATAGGGAAATCAAAGCGTATAGATGCAGGTTGGACATTTAATGTATCAGCAAAGTTCTGCGATATGAACAAATGTGTAGTGCCAGTATAAAAAAAATAAATGCTGATTGAGAAAAGACTTGTAGTGTACCTTTGACTACACCACCATCTTCAGTGGTCTCAATTTCTTGCATAACTTGGAGTCTGCCTTGCCTCTTCTGTCCACCAAGACGCTAATCATTTTCCTTCAGCATGGGACTGTCGGGAATGCGATGTTCACGACTCCTGTAGCATAGGCACGCACCTTCCTTCCTTGAACATTCTTCAGTAGTGTGACCAGGCTTGTCACAATGCTTACAGATAGGCTTGTTCTGAGTAGAGGGGGTAGAGATCTTGGGCTTCCACTCTTGGCTCAGCCCTTCAGTGATGTTAAAAGGCCTCTTCTTGCCATTGACTGGCCTGCTTGATGAGCAAGGTGTTGGCTCCTTCTTGACATTTCTACCCTTGATGCGATCTGTGAGATCAGTCGCATCTTCTAGTAGGTGGGCCTTCTTGACCATATCGGCATAAGTCTGGATGTCGAGTGGTGCAAGTTGATTGATGTATGAAGGCTTGAGCCCGTTAAGGAATCACCTCACCTTCATCTTTTCTATGCCAACAAGGTGATGGGCATATCATGCCAATCGAGAACATTGAGCCTCATATTCGGCCACCATGAGGTTCATCTGTTTTAATGCAGAGATCTCGACAGCTTTCCTCTTCTGGACTCGTTCAGAGAAATATTTAGGGTTAAATTGTTCTTTGAACTCGTCCTACGTGAATTGTTCATCTACCCTGGTGGCTTCCACCAATTCCCACCACGCATGGGCGTCTCTTCCCAACTAGAAAGTTGCAAGTAATAATTTGTCTCCATCCGCGCATTGCATGACGCAGAAGACGCGATCAGTCTCCTTCAACCAGTGTTCTGCCTCATCAGGATCAGTGGTCCCACTGAAATGGGGTGGATTCATGCTCCGAAAGTTTCGGTGTAAATTCTAGCTCCTCGATTACTGCTGCCTTAAGCAGCTTGCAGTAGTGCTCTGGTCAAATCCTGAATTATCTATTGCATGTCATGGAGTTGTGCACGCTCCGCTGCCATTGCTAGAATTCAATTCCCTTCAAAAAGGAAGATGATAGTTAATGGGCTATAATGTCCTTGGTTTGTGCGTGTGTGTATTTAATTTTAACTAGTTACCCATGGTTTTACCCATATCTCTCATGGAAGGATAATTGACTCTAGTCGAGGCAGGTCAACCTAGATCATCCTATACTTAAGAACAACATATGCTCTAATACCACAAAACCGTAACACCCCCCGACACGGAATATAATAGCGATAAATAGTTAAATAAATAGTATAGAGGGCAAAATTGACATCAAACTATTGTACATATTGGTACAATGCCAAATGAACTAACTTTATTGATAACTTCACTAATCACTATCACATTGGTAATTCAGAGCCAAAACTATGGGCCTAGAGTACTTTATTCAAATGAAAATAAACCAAACTAACTAATGTTAAGACTTGGTTGACGACTCCACGGTCACTCTTGTTCCTGCTCACCCCCATCCTCATGCGTGTGGTGTTCCTCATCAGACTTACCTGAAACACATCTAACAAATAGTGCAGGATGAGTGATAATGCCCAGTAGGACTTAATATCTCGAAAACATGCATGCTTTAAGTGATTAATATCTTGGATAGTAGGATAACTAGAGAGAACGTTCAAGAGAGTAATAGCACATGATAACAAGGTCATAATAGTTCTTTTCAAATGATTATAGCACAACAAGCACATTAAAGGATTGGCCATAAAATGAGATAGCACTTCACGATAGCATGCATGTCACGATAGCACTTTGATTGACTTTTATCAATCGTAAGAGTATAGCACTTTGTTTTGATTGTCGTTGATTAATCTAGATAGTATAGTACTTGGATGTAATGCCGAACACCCTGATCATTTAACTCCCATGGGAAAATACCACTTTCGAGCGCACCTCGTAGTACCAGATCGGGCCCTTATAATGTTACCTGACATTGATCATCTTTTTATCTTAGACAATCAATAGATGGCCAATATAGAGTGCCAAGAATAGATGAGAGTAATTGAAGAATAGACGAGAGTATAGAGAGAACGTGAATAGATGAGAGGATAAGGAATAGATAAGGACTATTGGTCAATTCACGTAAAACAACGTCAAACAGGCGATAGTAACGGTTGCACAACATGCATAGTTTATGTGCTGGCAGTCAGGTAGAAGTCACTAACCACCCACTAGCCGTGCTACGAACACAGTCCAGAGGTCAGGCCTGAACTCAAGGTAAGAGAGAAATCTAAGGTCGTTGGATCATGCTGATCCCTAAGGGTATCATGGGTATTGATGGTACAACCTGCTCGTTTGCAATGGACGTCCGCTAAAGCCAAGGAGTCTTACGGAGGCCTTGAACAAGGAGTTCTTGGTCTAGTCAGACGTATTCCCAACAGAGAGGTCGTCTAAGTCAAGAAAGTGTGTATAGAAACATTTCTCCATTTTGCCTTGAGCACTCGTAGGCAGAGGGATGCGATAAAGGTATTAAATCGAGCAAACAAAATGAAGACAAGTCCATTTAAAATAATAAGGGAATTTACATGAGTAATTACACTTAATTACTAGATATATTATTGAGAAATTTCTGTAAGGTCTTATGGCAAAAATTAATGTTTGGTGTGTGCATGTGAGAGGAATCAAGACAACATGTGAGAGTCGTGCACACCTCTTTTAAATAAGAAATTCACATGAATGTTATTAAAGATGTATTAACATGATGTTACTGTTCATAACAGAGCTTTACATGGGTTTAATCATGACTTTAGAGCATGGAATAGCAAGATTTAATTGAAAATTAGGGTTTCTGGAATACACAGAAAGATCACGATGGGGGTAACTGTCGTGTTCAAATCACGACGGGTATGACTATTACGTTAAAGGGAATCGGAACAGGTCAATCGATTTAATGCACTGAAATTCAACGGGGTGACCAGGGCAATCGGTTCATAAATGTGACGTCAGGGTCTGTCGCATTCAGGGTAGTTAGTACAAACAGGTGGACGCGACGTAGTGGACCGTCGCGTTCATGACGTGACACCATCTGCTATCGCGACCCGGTGGAGAACGCGACCAGTTAGGCCGTCGCATTCTCAGAGACCCTAGCCGAACCCAAAAAGTGAAATTGGTCACCTTGGGTTGCGGTCTAGTCCTCCAAGGGCTTGACATAGTGGTCTTTAAAAAACCATATCAAATCGTATACATAACGAAAAATCACAAAATAAGTTTTAAATAAATCTAGGCTTGCAGAAGTATCAACAGTAAAGAGTAATTAGACTACTAACATGGTATGAGCATGCTATTAATAGGTTCTTCAAGATGAACCAAAATCTGACACAGTGGTCAAGATTATTTTAATTCAAACAAGGTACTTAATGGAAATTGGGGAAAAGCATGTCATTCGATTCTTGACATCATGTAACATGTGCAGTAAAAGTTTCATGCCACGAAATCAAGTATACATAAGGATTTAAAGGGAACATGAGAGGTCGGGTATATGTTTTTAATAGAACTTTGGGCATGAAATACTCATAGATGGCATTATAAAAATTGGGGAAAACAAGGGGCTTTTGAAGCTGTATTCATGGACTATCCAGGGTTGAGATTAATTTGTTTTGCTAGAGAGATTGCCTACCTTTGAGTGATTCAGAATCCTAGGGAAAAAAACTTGAAGAACACGAAAATCCCTTTTTCCTAGCCTCCTCCTCCTCGATTTTCTTGTCCAAAAGCCTTTCTTCCTCGTCCTCTAAGATCCAGGGGTTCAATAGGGTCGGCTAGGGACAAGATAGAAGTGTATTTGTATGTTTAGGGTTACCCAAAACTCCTAAAACTCTTTCCCCTCTTCCAACTCCGGATTTCCAATAATTATCTAACATTTATTCTTCCATTTGGCATGGGATGGGCTCTAGATCCGTGGTCAACTAGTTAGGATAGTGTTAATACTCTTTTTAGGATATTTATGAGTCATAATGGTGATTATCTTGACCCTTTTTATTTATTAATAATTAAGGTACGGATTTAATCCTATTTATCTCTAATCCTTCCTTGGGCTTTGGCTTTGAGGCCCACTAACTCATGTTCAAGTCATTTAGGAAATCCCATCATTTATTTTGCTTAATGGGTTTCAATTTATTCACAATTTTTTTTAATTTAAATTTATTTATCTCAAACTAAAAATTGAGAGTTGCTACATCTTCAATTTGATTACCCTTAAACTATAAGATAAAAGAAAGACAATATGGATTAGCCAAGTGAATGTGTATTATCAAGTCTTAAAGAAATAAATGGACATGAGAGTTTGGAGAATGACACACCTCGTGTTGGTGGTTTTAAAACCCCTAAAAATTGGTAGGAAATATGCATGCTTTTGTGTATACGTTGTGTGTGTTGTGATAAACAAAGAAGAAAACACCCAAAAAAAGACTTTAGACGATGCTAAACGTGGGAGCATGTACAAGTGATATTAAAGAGAAGGTGATGTTAGAATAGATGAGTGAGACTTTTGTAAAATATGAAGGGGGGGGGGGGGGGGCTGCTGGGAACACAAAGACAAGAACTCTACGGGTTTAAGATGCACAAAGGAATAAACTAAGAGGAAGAGCGCTCCACCGTTTAACATGCATGTAGTAATTAAATAAGAGGAAGAACCCTTGATGTGGGCATGTGCATGTTTTTTTTTCTTTTTAAATAAAGGGCACAACAGGGTCAGCGACTGGTCGAGTGAACTCCACCCCAGCAGGACAATGTTGAACCACTCCCCTAGGCGATCATCCTGCTACGTAAATTTTATATATGAATAAAGGTAGATTACAAAGACAACGGGGCATACCCCTGAAGAACAAGAAGAATTAAGTAAACCTAAAGTTCCAAAGACCCATCTGATCCCCAAGGAAAGCTGGAAGACAAAGACAAGGCAGCTGCTTATAAGAGCAGTAAACCTCATTACAGCGCATGAAGCAAGCAGAATTGGCTCAAGCATTAGCCACCTGATTGGCCTCCCTTAAAACATGATTGACTGGGATGCCAAGAAGATGCACAAAATCCAGCACAAGCCTCCACCATCTATAACAATCCCAAGAGGGAACAACACCAGTACGAAGGGAGTTCACCAGAATCAAGGAGTCTGAGCAAATACTGGAAAGAGCAAATCCCTTCTAAATAGCCAAAAGCACACCATCATGCATAGCGTGAACCTCAGCAGAAATGGAAGAGCCAGCACCATAGCAATGGGAAAAAGCCATAGAGACATTGCCATTTGGGTCTCTAAAAATTCCACCACCACCGCAAGGTCCCGGTTTACTTTTACTTGCACCGTCAACGTTGAGCATGAGACCATGAAGTGGAGGTATCCATCTCACAAACTTAGTCATCTTAGGGGGGACATTAACCAATAAACCAATATGGCGAATAGCTTCCAATTGCTGAGGAGTGGAGCTGCGTTTAAATGACATCCTTCCCAGTGCGATAGAGACGCATTCATGAATATTATAGCGCATAGATGCTGGACTGTTGCTGATCTGCTCAAACTTCATTTTGCACCTGGTTTTCCACAGCTCCCAAAGAAGCAGAATAGAACAGTAAATAGTAACAAAATCGTGAGGGTCAAAAAGATTGCAGGACTTAAGGATATTCCAAAGGGATATGGAGATATTATCCCGAATACCAAGACCAGCAACAAAGAGAGGAGAAAGCCATTACCAGAGGGGTTTAGCACGATCTCTATTAAGAAAAAGGTGATTCATATCCTCCACCTGCAGAGCACTACAACAACAACAACGTGATGGTAAAGGAATACCGCACTCCACAATCGAGAGTCAACAGGGACAACTCTATAAAGCATCTGCCAGCAAAATAAGGATGCACGCCTGCTGAAAAAAGGATGCCAAATGCTAAGAAGAGGCATGCGTTTAACACCATAGCTCCGAGATAAATTATAGGCACTCTTGGTGGAGAACGCACCATTCTTAGACGGGACCCAGACACAGGTATCTGCAGCAGCAGTAAGTTGCAGGTGGCTCAAATTAACATCAATCAAGGAACGCAAGTGGTGGTTGTCATCCAGCAACACCTCACGGACTGAGGGAGAATGACCTGAGAAAGGAGTCTATAAATTACTCCGCAGGGACCTCTGACCAATCCAAGTATCATCCAGAAACCTGATAGTATTCCCATTACCCAATATCCATCTAGAATTCTGAATAACAAGATCATGCGCAGCATTAAAAAGCTTCCTGGAAACTCCATTGGGGTGACTAACTAACTGGCCAGATTTAAAAAGCCTGTCTTTGGCATAGGAAACCCACAAAGAAGATCCATGATAAATATTCCAAATCAGTTTGATCACCATAGAAAGTTGAACGTGCCATAAGTTGCGCACACCAAGGCCTCCTTCAAGAATAGGCTTTTGGATAGTGGACCAAGAAACCCAGTGCCTACGATTATCGTTAGGAGAACCAGCGCAGAAAAAGGCAGCACAGAGACGCTCAATGAAAGAAAGAACAGATTTTGGAATGCAAGAAGCAGACGCAAGATGCACAGGCATAGAGTTAAGAACCGAATTAATGAGAGTGAGCCTACCGGCTTTGGATAGAAATCTAGATTTCCAGTTGCTGATTCGGGCAATGATTCTATCTGTCAAAATCTTGTAATCAGCGACCATATTCCTGCCTTGTTTAATTGGCACTCCCAGATATAGCATGGCCCCATTTTGGCGATGAAATCCTGTGATCCGGGTGATCTTAGAAGCAATGCAATGAGGAGCAGATTTGGAGATGAGAAAGCTGCTTTTACCATGATTAACTCTTTGGCCAGATGATTCCTCATACCTCTTGATGAAGTGCATGAAATGGCAGATGTTTTTAGCTTGGCCATTTAGAAAAATAAGTGTATCATCAGCATAACAGATGAGAAATGTTTCTGCAGTTCCGAGGACTAGAGTAAGGGAGGAGGGAGTGGCTATGAAGCAGGTGGCGGATTCCCTACTGAGAGTTTCTTCCATGATAATAAAAAGAGCTGGAGCTATCGGGTCTCCCTGACGAAGGCCTCTGGAAGACTTGAAAAACCCGGAAAGAGAACCATTGAATAGAACAGAGAACCAACAATTAGAAATTAGCATAGCCACATAGGAAGTGAATCTAGTAGAGAAGCCAAACTTTCGGAGAACCGCCAGGAGGAAGTCCCATTCCACCCTGTCATAGGCTTTCATCATGTCTAATTTAAGAATCACATTATGACCACGAACTTTCCTGCCAAGATCAGAGGTCAACTGTCGAGCCAGATAAACATTATCCATAATGTTCCTTGCTTTGACAAAGGCGCCCTGCTCCATGGAAATAATTGCAGGCAACACAGTTGACAGTCTGTTACAAAGAATAGAAGAGACAATCTTATAACAGAAATTGCAAAGACTTATCGGACGGTAATGGCTATAAGTAGAAGGGTTGTCAACTTTAGGAATGAGAGCAATGATGGTAGAGGAGACTCCTGTTGGAAGTGGAAAACCATCGAAGAAGCCACAAACAACATCAATAACATCCTGACTGATAATATCCCAACAAGTAGTATAGAAATTCCCTGAAAATCCATCCAGACCAGGAGCGCTTTCACCATTTAAACTCCAAACGGTTGATTTAACCTCCTCAGGGGAAGGCATGGCAGTAAGCATATGATTGTCTGCAGCGGAGATAAGACTTGGGATGTTATTCAACAATTGAGTATCAATGCCATGAGTCTCGGTAGACAACAGTTTATGAAAAAACCGCTCAGCCTCCTCCATAAGCAATTTTTGATCATCACACCAATTACTGTTAACTCGAAGCCTGGAAATATAGTTCCTAGAACGCTGGCCCTGGACAGCTGCATGGTAGAATGCAGTGTTGCGATCAACCTCTTCCAACCATTTCACTCTAGATTTTTGATGCCAAAAAATTTCCTGGGAGTGGAGAATCCGCCGAAGATTAGCATTAGCTTTATTTAAGTTGGCGCGATGCTCCTCCGTAGGGGATAAGTCGAAGTTGCCTTGCATCAAAATAATGTCCTGCTCAGCCTTTTTAATGTTTTCCTGAAGATGACCAAACTCAGTTTTATTCCAGAGTTTCAGCGAAGACTTCACAGCCTTACGTTTCGCCTGAAGCTTGAAAAAGGGATTAGTGAACTCGAGATCTTGAGCCGCCCAAGTAGTACTAACACAATGAAGATAAGTGTCATGGGTGGTCCACATTTTATGAAAGATGAATCGGGATGGCTAGGGGTTGGAATTGAACATGTTAATTAAGAGAGGAGCATGATCAGAGGGACCACGAGACAGGTGTTGAACACTTATCCCAGGGAAACTGTCATAACATAAGCTGTTAACAAGAACTCTGTCTAGTCTAGCTTTGATCACCTGATGGCCTACACGATTATTAGACCAGGTATATAGAGACCCTTTGAAGCCAGCATCTGTTAGACCAGACGCTGAGATGAAAGCATTAAAATCCAGAGTTGAAGTATAGTTATGCATCAGGCCACCTTTCTTTTCAGAAGAACTGAGAACTGCATTAAAATCACCCCCTACCACCCAAGGGGTATTCACTTGATTGGCCATAGCCAGAAGATCCTCATACAAAAGTCTCATTTCATGATAGTCACAACTTGCATAAACAGATGAGACAAAGAGCAGAGGCGAAGCACTATAAGAGATCATACCGGAAACATGCTGAGAGGAATGAGATGACAGACTAAAAGATAAAGGTTTATTATGAAAAATCCAGATTTTGGAGTTGTCCAAGATGACTTCAACGAAAGAATCCATGCAAATGTAGTGGCAGAGGCAAGAAATCTTGCTGACGTTGGATTTCGGTTCAAAAATAGCAATAAATTGCAAGTTATAATTCTTCACCAAAAGTTTAAGGGCCCATTTGGAAACCTTATTGGAAAGGCCCCGGATATTCCAAAATAGCATGTGCGGAATCATGAGGAAACATACCCATTTTTTTCCACAGAAGCCTTGCCTTTGGATCTTGTACAGATGCCATCATTTAAGAGGATGCTACCATCCTTAGAAACCTCAACATGAGGCATTAAAAGATTGTCCACCGTTGCCTTGTGCTAAACAAGAGATTTGGATTTGTCGATATTAGGTAAGACAGCAGCTGTGTTACCATGCACCAGTAAAGAGTTCTCCTCGTCTCCCACAGCTCCGGCAACCGGCCCCGCCGGAGAACTGAGGGCGTCAGGCCCATCACCTTGACTGTATGGGATGGCGATCTGATCAATCTCAGCACCATGCACACGTAAACTTACTTCCATATTATCCAAAGGCAGGTACACACCCCAAGGGGATCAGAAGGGACGCCCGAGCCCGGAGCCTGGGCATCTATATCATGTTGCAGCATGAGGTCCTTTTGACCACCGGTACTGGAACTTGGCATGGATGAAACCGGAGTTACACCTTCCTGGGACCCCTGTGCTTGGGCATGAGCCTGGGCATCTATATCATGTTGCAGCATGAGGTCCTTTTGACCACCGGTACTGGAACTAGGAATGGTTGAAACTGGAGTTGCACCTTCCTCGGTCCCCTGTACTTGGGCATGACCATGCTCAACAGGTAGCTGAATGATAACTGGTTGATGATTAGTTTCCGAAGCCTAAAGGACATCCTCCCGTAAACGATCAAAGGCGTTGGAAACAGGAACCTCAGATGCCACAACAGTGGCAGGTTTACGACCACGAATAGGCTTCCATTCATTAGTGGTTGGAGAGGAGCACCTGTAGCTTCAGATTTTTTATGCGCAGAATTTTTATTCTTCTTAAAACAAGAGTCTTCCTTATGACCGATCCTGTTGCAGAACTTACAAAGGGATGGGACCCTGTGATAGTTGATGTTCTGCCAGAAATCCTCATCAGCATAGCCAATCCATATTTTCTCTTGCAAGGGAAGAGCAATATCCAGATCAATGCAGACTAAAGCTTCAGCAGTCTGGGTCCATGCCAGCGTAGCTTCATGAATTCTAAGAACCTGGCCAAGGTTATTAGCAATAGAACGCAAATAGTCTTCATTGTACAAGGTGACTGGAAGGCCAGGAACCCAACCCAGATGGGCATCATGGAAAGATCCTTCTCATAATCAAAGGTTGCAGACGAACGAAAGAATCGGAATAAAAATCCCTTGATGTAAAGACTCTTCCGAAGGAGGACAACAAGGAAATCCTCTTGAGACTCAAACCGAAATAGGAGGTGATGGTGGTTAAGGGAACACACATAAAATCTTTTTTAAGGCCAAGTCTAAAAGATAGGCAAGATTTAATATCTGGTATAGAGGCCTTCCATAGGAGCACTTCACAATGATTGCCCGTTGAAGAGGCTCTTCTGACTAGAAATCTCCTCACGAGAGAAAAAACTGCGGGAGCACCTGCATCTGTGAACGCCGGGG
>CM024756.1:85078826-85360144 GCA_014218235.1 Colocasia esculenta | reverse complement strand
AAGACAGGGCAAATTTCCAACCCTCAAGTAGGCCTTTTGAATTGTGTCCACTTCAATCCCCTCGATTCACCCTCTTGAAAGGCGACAACTAATGTTGTCGCACTTCAGACTTTTGAAAGGTGATGCCAAAGCCGTCACATTTCAACTTTGTGAACTGTGACGACTGGTGTCATCATGATTCACCTCTTCGTCTTCTCCGGCACCGTGGTTTGCCCCTCCACTTCTTCTTTCAAAATCACAAAGCTAAGGGTCGGGGCCTCTCTCCGCCCTGGCCGAACCTCCTTGTCGACGCTGTTGCTCCCCTTCCTCTTCCTCCTCTTCCATTGTCTCCTCATCCACCTCCTTTAGCTCTGCCACCATGGCCATCAATCGCCATCCTCGACATCTCCCCTTCCATCGTTTCCATGCCCTCCGCCGCTGGAGGCACCTCCTCCGTCACCACCACCGAGGGGCTTCTCCCTGTCGTCTCTTCATCGCCATCTTCTTCATGGATGGAGATCAAAGAAAGGAGAAACGAAGAAGAGTTGGAGGAAGAGAGTCGAAGAGTTTAGAGCGTGAGCTGGGGAGCAAACTGCCGAAAGATCTCGGAGAAGGGCTCTCGGTGTTTTGTTCAGTTTGAAGATTGAGTTGAAACGCAATAGGTTCAGGCGTCACTATTTTGGAATGCCTAACAGATCCGCGACGGGTCAGACTGTTGCAATTCAGATCATCATCATTACCTCTAGCGCGGTGTTTATGGTGCAATTTTTTGAATTTTGAAGTACATCTTATCGCGTCCGGTGTGATGGTCGCGTTTCCAATTGAAAAGTGACAATTTGGTTGGTCGCGGATTAAGATTTGATGTGTGACGCCTGAATTTTGTCGCCTTTTTAAATGAGCCCTACCCGAGGCATAAATTTGAGGACATATCACATTGTTTTGAAGGATACACTCACATACACATTGTTTTTTGGCTAAATAAGGAAATCAATTTTTTTATTTACAATAAAATTGTTTGGCTTACAAACGACAACTTTGGCCATAGTTTTTTTAGCTCTCTTACATAAGCTATACAATCATCTTTTTCTTCCTCTACATTTGGGATAGGTCGCCTATATGTGCATATTTTCCATAGTGCTTCGAAATGTCCACCTCCTCTCTATCGCCATTGTTCCGAGCTCCCGTTGCTTGATCAGAAGAAGGTGAGACGATTCCTTGATGTTGCGCCTGTAGACACCCAATTGCGACTAATGGGTTGAACCACATTTCTTGTTACTTCAGTGGGCCCCTAATTGGTCACTCACCTTGAGCCCATCATTATCCTTGATTCGAGCCCATTAATGAGTAAATTGCCTTGAAATCCCGCCCATACCACTTTGAAGAGTCCTTAAGCATTAATACTCTTATCCATTCATGCGGTTGGCCGATAATTCACGTAAAATTTTGGTTTTATATTCGTGACGCATCGTGGCGCCGCGTCTCTGAGTCACCGGTTCTATACGCCGCGACAACCCATGCATTATCTATGCACGTAGACAATCCTATCGCGACGCCCCGCCCTGTCGCGTCTCCATGTCGCGGCCCTACGATACGCCACGACAGTGGCTGCGCATACAGGCCTCCGCAACCACTTCCTATTTATCCTCTCATGGCTTTATCTTTATCCTAGGGAATATCACAACCCCTAGGCGGGATTTGAGCCCTAGGCACTCTCCTTGAGGCTCCTAAGACTCTCCATCTGATTTTGGGTGGGATTTATCTCCCATTTAAATTAATTCTCATTTTAAGGAGATATTCTCTCTCAAGGCTCTATAAAGGCAAGGCCTCTCTTCAAGGAGAGGAGAGCTCCGATTTTCATCCCGAAGGGCTACCAAATTCTCCACTGATCTGGACTTAGCCACGCAGGCCTCTATTTCCTCTCATTCCCTCACATTCCCACCCCAAAAGGCTTGCTCATTTCACATCCATGGAGCGTGGAGCGTGAGAAGGGAGACCCCCACTTCATCCAGGAGCTTCTGCATGATCATTGAATCGAACATCACACTAGGGAGTCGCCCTAATGCGGCTCATTCTCCTCCCCTCCCCTTTTCCTCTATCCCTTCATGCATTTTATTTTATTTCTAGATAGGTTGCATTTCTTCCCATTCCCACATTTCTTACATCCCAAGGGGCGTAAAACCACCCCCAGGTTCGTTCCTTCCATGTTGTTTACTTTCCTTTCATTTTTAGAATAGTTGCTACACTAATCATGTTCTAATAGGGCTTTTTTTTTGTTGTTTCTCTTTGATTGGCAGGCACACAAACAAGGTACTATGAGGAGCTCTCGTCCTCTGGCCGGCTGGAGGAAGGGAAGGAGGTCTCCCTCATCATCTCCCGCACCAGAAGAGAACGCGACAGGGGAAGGCGACGAGACAAGAGACACGTCAGCCATGATGACTGCGTTATCAGGTATTCCTCTGTTCTCTTCCCCCTTTTCCTAGAGTAGTTAGCCCGTGTATTTTCTTCATTTAGGCAATACTCTAGGTGGCGATCACTTTCCCTACTTCAATACCATTAGATTAATATCCGTTAATGTGTCGAGGGGAAGCACAATCCCTGTGATTACACCTTTTGGTGATCACGGTGGGACCTCCAGTGCCACCTCGTAGATCTGGATTGCTTTCTTGCCATGTTTTCCCCTTTACTTCCTCTTGTGGTGCCCTGTTAGTTTGTTGTTCCCTGTTTTATCCATTTTTTGACGCTCAGTTTGTGTCGCGGCGCATCGCGGTGACGCGATCATATCGCGTCGCTTGTAACGACCGCGATGATAGGTGTGTGTTTCCTCTTTGCTTATTAGATTTCTCCTGATCTTGTTAGTTCATTCATGTCTGTATCATGTTTCTCTTATATGCTTGCCTGTGTTTCTGTCCCTTAGAATCCTGTTAGGGTTCAGATTTCCGTTTTCTTTCCATTGTAATTTTCGGATCTCTTCGCAGTAGGTCGCGGGGACGCGATAGGGTCGTGTTAGGGTTAAGCGTCGCGTCTTCAGGTACGCTTTGTATGTTACTGTTTTCATTCTTGGATCAGTTTCTTAGTGCTCCATGATCCATTTTGTACTATTTTGGCGATTTTGTACACGTATCCTTTGTTCAGGTAGTCTGTTTGAGTCTGTGTGTGTGTGACTTACTGTGTTCTTATCGCGGTAGACCGCTCTGTCGCGATAAGGTCGCGGCGTACACGGCCGATGCGACTTGGCCCGAGAGCTATTTTGTCACCCTGCTTGCCTTCTACTTGCCACCCTTGCATACATTTCGGGCATTCTGGTCCCTTGCATACGGTTTTCATCCTATTGGTCAGGTTCCCCCTTGGATGAGTGAGTCCTCTCACCTACGAGCACTCGTAGGCTGACTCGGGCCCACCTTCCGAGGACCTCCATAAGTCCTCGTGACCATACGCACGTTGCGGTTGTACCCGTTGCACCCTTTAGTCCGAGCCACCCCTGCTTGTGAGTGTACCATCCTTAGTGACACCGAAGGACTTGAGTTCATACCTACTAGGGTCCATTTGACCAAGTGACACACCCTTAATCAACTCATCTAAAGGTCAAGTGTGAACTTTAACAAATTTGTGCATTAATCAGATAACATTGGTGTTTCATTCATCCATCCTCCTCTCAGTCTTTCTTGATTTGTGCTAGAGTTTAGGTGCTGTTAGTATCACCCCTCTTGTCATTTAGGGGGTGCATGCATCATTGTTTAGGAAGATCGTGTCAGTCCCCTCCTTTCCTTGTACTCTATCATAACCCTCTGTTCGACATGGAACAGTTCCGTGTCCTTGCTGACGATGCCCTACCCCTTGGACTCCTTGAGGATGTGGTCCAACCCTCAATGGCCATACCTTTAGGGCATGTTCAGGCTCCTCTTGTCATTGGGGGTCATTCCTGTCCTCCTTCTCCTCCAAGGGAAGACGACCCCCATTCCCAATTTAGGCAGCTGCTTCCTCATCTAACTCTGGATCAAGTCCGAGAATTTATTGCTGCCGCCAAGGGCAAACAACCCCTATCTCCTTCTGCTCGCGACTCAGCTCAACCGGCGGTCTCCTCCGCCCATATTGCCTCAGCACCCCACCTCTCTTCCTTAGGGGCAAACCCCACACCCCTCCGTCCTCAGGCCATCCATTTCTCGGAACCGAGCTACCTTCCGGTGCGAGAGGCTCGGCCTCGATCCCCTCCAACCTCGGTATACTATATGGCTGAGCCTGCCTCCTTTGCCCTTGAGAGGTCTCACACCTTCGAGCAACCCCGCTCCATGGTCTCTACACACCATGCCCAAGCCCCCTCCGACTTCCTTGCGGAGTGGGCTGTCATAAAAAAGGAGCTTCACGATCTCGGAAGATAGATTGACCCTCGAAAGGTGGCTGACATCGCCCTCCCATCATTCCAGTACTTTCGGGTACCACCCTAGTCCGAGCTCCCTATTTACCGGCGATACTCTGGGGTAGGAGACCCATATGTTCATTTAAAGGATTTTGTTTATGAGTCAGCACCGCACAGTATGACTGCCATCTCATGGCATACTGTTCAGAAAATCCTTTGATGGTCCAGCTCTGGAATGGTTTTATTCTCTGCCACCTCAAGAAGCCGAGATTTCCAATTGTCCAAGAAAGGTTTTTGCAGCAATTCCAAGATCGGTGGGACACAAATCTCCTTTGTAGATTTGGTGGCTGAGAAAATGAAACCCGATGAAGAATTCTCAACTTATGCCGACCGGTGTGCTCATTGGCTGCCAAGGTCCGCTGCCCTATGCCAGAAGAGGAGAAAGTCAAGTTGTTGATCTCCAATGCCACCCCAACCTACCGGGGTATATTGGCCATGAATGACATTTCTACCATGCACCAGCTATATAGTCGAGCCCGCTTCATTCAGACGCAGCTTAAAGACTCACCCATACACTCCATGTTTGAGACCCCAAAAGCCCGTTTATGCCAAGAAGCCTCAAGGCCCAGTCACCGAGGGGATCCAAACCAATGAGCAAATAGGTGCAGTAAGTAACCCTCAAGGCCCAGTATGTAGGTCCCCGTACATTCAGAAACCTCAACAGCCATGGAACAACAATAGGCAACAACCTCCTCAAGGCCAGAACCCTCCGCAAGACCAGCGCCAATACTCTCAGGTCCCTCCACCTCAAAATGGCTTTGCCCCTAGAAAGCCCAATGGACCCAAAAGAGCCCAATATCCGCCCCTACCCGAGTCATTGGCCAATGTCTTTGCAGCCCTCATGTCCGTCAAAGCTCTTAGACTCCCTCCTGAGAAGGCAAACTGGAATATGGCAGCGGACAAAACAAAGTATTGTGTCTACCATCGCCATCCAAGCCACAATGTGTCATATTGCTTCCAGTTTCTGGATATGATATACGATCTTCATGAGCAGAACCAAATCGACTGGGCAGAAATGAGAAGGTTGATCCAGACCTTAAGGACCAACAGGGTCAGAGGCAACAGCAGCAACAACAAAGGCAACAACAGCCACAACAGCAGCAACAACAACAACAGCAGTTCCAACCCTTCCAGCAACAGTGCCAGCAACAACAACAACAGTAGCAGCCGCAGCAGCCGGAAAATGACCTTGGCATAATCCGCAACCCCATGCCACAACATCCTGCAGCTCCAAATCCCCATCCTGCTCTGCCACCTCCTCTACCCGCGCATGTTACCCAGTCATCCACCACCCCACCAGAAGCTCAATGGGCCTTCGATGATGAGCACGAGGTGGGCCAGCTTCTAGTCATTCCCACGACACACCCACTACCGCTACCCCCCACATCCACTATACATCCCTCATTCACACCTACTATCGCCACCATTACCTTGCCACTCTATGACTCCCCCATCTTGTCACCCATTATCCACTCACCACAAACATCCCTTTATCCCCTATGCCAGCACCATTACTAGCCAACCCCTCCATCCTTGACACTTCATCGCCTCCACTCCACCATAACCTCGCCTTGCGGCGGGCGGATGTTCCATCGGATGTACCCTAATGCATCCATATCCATGCCAGGTCAACCCATACAACAAACCAGCACTCAACAGCAGCAAGATACAGAAGAGATAGAGCCGGTACCGGGGACCCAGTATGATATCTTAAAGCATTTGGATTAAACTCCCGCCAAGATCTCTATTTTGGAGTTGATCAAAAGGTCAGAAACTCATCAAGATGCCCTAAGGACCTTCCTGCAAAGGGTCATGGTCAGTGAGGACACGAACCCTGATAATCTGCCCTCTGTACTTTATATTGTAAACAGAGGACCCAATATCACCTTTTCGGATGGCGAATTGGCTACACCTGAAGCCAGGAAGATGCCTTTGTGTGTAACACTCACTATAAACAAGGTGGCCATTGATGCAGCGCTAGTAGATACGGGGCTTCCATTAATGTGTGCCCATTGAGCACCCTAAGACCGTGCAACATCTCAGAACGCCAATTGCAGCCTACCCCCACCACTATAGCTGCCTACGATAATTCACGACGTGCCTGTCATGGGATTGTCACGTTGCAAGCAGAACTGAGACCACTCGTCATGTCGATTGAGTTTTATGTGTTGGATATCGATCACACCTACAAGGCCATCTTAGGGCGTCCGTGGATCGAATCTCTAGGGGCAGTACCTTCCACAGCACATCAATGTCTGAAGTTCCCCTTCCAAGGGGGGATAGTCAAAGTTAAAAGCGCAGCGACAACCCACACAGTGGAAGCTGTTGAGAGGGTGTTTGCCATCAGTCTGGCCATCCAACAAGCCCGTTATCTCTATACTTGATGTGAACTATCCCTGGGCCTATACTTTTTCTTCCAATCGCCCAATTGTGGTCCACGTCAATGGCAGCTGTCAGAAAGGATGTATCAGCAAATGCAAAGGGGTGGGATATCATGTTCAGAATCGGCTACCAGACGGAAAAAGGGTAGTGTTGGGTTGAATGCAAATTCATATCATTTCCCTCCTATTTTGATGATGACAAGAGGGTGTTCTTAAAGCAATTTAATTGAAACATGTCAAAAACATCATACCTGAAATTCATGTTCAAAAAGTATTGTTCAAACCACATTTATCATTTATGATCATGATAAATCATTAAATAATGATATATGTGTTTATTTTTCAGGTACAAACATTTTATGCAAAAGATGTGTCGACACACCCATCAATGGTGTCCACACATCAACACAGATTCAAAGGCAAAATGTGTAAAAATGTTGAGACTGTGTCGACACATGTCAAGAGTGTGTCGACACGAGTGGCAGTTTTTCAGAAATCAAGCCTACCCAGGTCGACACACTCTAAGAGCAAGTCGACACTAGATCCCGTTTCCAGAATAGCCATTTGAAGAATTGGACAGCAGGTCGACACACTCTCAGAGCAGGTCGACACTAGACCCAGTTCCCAGAACAGCCAGTTTGCAGATTTGGGACAGCAGGTCGACACACTCAAGAGCAGGTCGACACGGGACCTTCTTCCAGAACACTTTTTACATATTCTGGACAGTGTGTCGACACTACCACCAGGGCAGGTCGACACACTACGGAAACTTTTCATCCTAAAGTGATGGCTGCCACGTGTCCTTCTAGGGCGATCAGAATCTTCCTAGGAACGCGTGCCCTTGTACCCCAAAGGGTATCTTTGGAATCCTAAGATATAAAAGGTCTTTTTGGCCAGTCTTCATACAAGAGAAGAGACCCAACTCTCTCAGAGCCTCCAGAAGCTCCTGGCGGCCAAGAAGAGCTCGTGTCTCCTTCCCCTGCTCTCCAAGTGCTTCCAGAAGACCAATTCCCACCAATTCAAGGTGTGGGAATTGGAATTTGATTCCTGAAGACTTCTCTGAAGCATTCCAAGGAGGCAGATCTGTAGAAGACTTCTTTGGTGAAGAATTCGAGGAAGATCCAACTTTTCAGATTGCAGAGCATCGACTTGGACTTCAAGCTTCACAAGATCCTTCCCAATTCAAGTTTCTACAAGGGAGTACACTGAAGAACGAAGCCTTTCAATACAATTACCTTTTCTTCTGTTCTTCTGAGATATCTTTTGAGATTATGCAAGTGCTTCTGCATAACTCTCTTTAGAGTTCTCAATTTCGACTAGATCTGTTGCTAGAGGATCTAAGTCTTAAGTTGGTGTCTAGCAAGTTTTAGTGTGAGCATTGTGCTCAGTTTGTGTGAGCCGTCGAGCTCAGTTTGAGTTGTCAAGCTCAAGGTTGGTTTGAGCAGTCTTGCTCAGTGTTTCTAGAGTAGTCTTGCTCTAGATGTTGTGTGAGTTGTATGCTCTGAAGTGTTGGAGTTGTTAGGCTCCTTTGGGTGTGTAGCCCTGTTGTGTTAGTGAAGCCTCACGGGTTGTGAGGGGTGGATGTAGGAATCACTTGGGTGATTTCCGAACCACCTAAAAATCCTTGTGCATTTGTCTTCTGTGGTTTGATTGATTCATCCGCTAGATGCTTGCATAGGATCCATTTTTAATTCACTTAATCAACTTGCTTCACATCTAAGTTTTTCAACTCACTCAAATCTAATCAGATCTGTAGTTTTTCACTGATAACATTGCCTCTGATTCTAAATAGTTTTCAAATTACTTAAGCTTCCGCAAAAGTGGCTAAGATCTATTCATCCCCCCCCCCTTCTAGATCTTTTCCTCACATTCATTTCGATCCTTCAATTGGTATCAGAGCGGGTTTACATCGATCTGATTTGAACTGAGCAGTTTTTGTTTCTGAGTATTGAGTGTTTGATTGTTTGCTTGTTTGTTTACTTGCTTGTTTGACTCTTTCTCTGTGCATTTACTTAAGTGTCATGGACTCAAAGGGTTTCATAGCTGAGGGCCATTCCATAAATAGGCCGCCATTCTTTAATGGTTTGGACTATTCTTATTGTAAGAACAGAATGCAAGTGTTTTAAGGGCCCAGAACTATGAGATCTGGAAAGTAGTTGAGGTGGGTCCCTATGAGAACCAGGGAGAAGAAGATACCTAGACAAGGGAACAGATAAGGAAAGCTACACTGAATTATAGTGCCATGAACATGATTCAGTGTGCTGTCCATCCCAAGGAGTATTCGAGAATCTCTATGTGCAAATCTGCCAAGAGATGTGGGATAAACTCGAATTACTCTATGAGGGAACATCTCAGGTCAAGGAGACCAAGGCAAACATTTTAGTTTCAGAATAGGAACTCTTTATGATGAAATCTAATGAATCTATTTCTGAAATGTTTGCCAGATTCATGGTGATAGTCAATGGACTCAAGGCTTTGGGTAAGGAGTATACTGATGCAGACTTGGTAAGAAAAATTTTGCGTTCACTTTCTTCAATTTGGCATACCAAGGCCACTGTTGTTGAAGATTCAAAAGATTTGTCCAAAATTTCTTTGGATGAATTGATTGGATCTTTAATGACATATGAAATAAACTTAAAAAGAAATGAAGAACACATCATTAAGACCAAGCCTATGGCACTCAAAGCCTCTTCAAGCAACAAAGATAAAAATCAGGATAAGACAAGTTCTGAAGAATCTGAGTCGAATGAGGATGAAATTGCCCTCATGACCAGACAATTCAGGAAATTTTTGAAATATAGGAAAGGGAAAATGACTGGGAAAAAGAAATTTCCCTCAGGTAAGAAGAACACTTCCTCTTCCAATTTCAATAAGAATCATAACTGATGAAAATGTTATTTGTTACAGGTGCAACAAGCCAGGACACATGAAGGAGAGTGTCCTGAGAACAAGAAGGAAAAGCACAAGAGATTCCAGAAATATAAGAAGCCAAAGGCCATGGTAGCCACTTGGTCTGATGAAGACTCAAGTGAGGAAGAAGAAGAAGAGAAGAAGTCCTCAAGCTCAGAGAGTGAGGAAGTTGCTTCATGGCCAACAGCTCAGATGGCAAGGTAAATACTTCCTTTGAAGACTATACTGTTGAAGATTGGCAGGATGTGTATGCAGAATTGTTGAAAATATTCTGAAATGAGAAAAGAAAACAAACACATCAAAAAGAAAATTGAAAATCTTTACCATAACCAATCTCAAACAAGAATCTTGAACTGGAATCTGAAGTAACAGAAATGCTTGAAGAAAAGAAATCTCCTAAACCTAATTGATGAACTGAAACTTGCCTCTCAAAAGGCCTCCCAAGATTCAGAAACTTAAATGAAAAGCTGGAAATTGAAAAACAAGAAAAACAACAGAAATTGAAGAAATTGAAGCTCTTAAAAACCAGCTAAAGGAAAGGGAGGAGGTTATCCAAACCTTCACAAAAGGCCAAGATAACCTAGAGGCATTGCTAGGATCCAACATGACAACCACATCTCATGGATTAGGATTCAACAAGAAGAAACCCCAAAAAGACAAATCTGGTGAGAAAAAGGGAAAAGCACCACTAATTAATTTTGTCAAGGGTCAATCTGGAAAACACTGAAATCCAACAAACAGCAAACAAAACCCCAAACAAAACTCAAAACAAATCAAAAACCCAAAAACAAAAGAAGACTATCAGGTCGACACAGTCCCTGACAGGTCGACCTGCTCAACACCAAAAACCAAAAACAACTCAACCAAAAATTCAAATAAAAATCTGAAAAATAAGAAAAAGGGAAAAGAAATATCCATGAAAAACCTTGGACCTCCAAGACAACACTTCAAGAAATTGGACTAATCCTTGGAACCAATGGTATGAAAATCCCTGTTGGTATTATCCTCAATACCCTTATCCAAATTTCTGGATGTACCAACACAATCCATGGATTCCACCTCCTCCTCTGAACTCAAATTTTCAAATGAAAAACTCCCTCCAACCAAAAACAAAGATCTTGGTGCTTTCATTCCTAAAAGAAAGAACAAACAGAAGAAGGCTGAAAACACCAAAGTAACAAAACAAAAATCTAAAACAAATCAAATTTGGGTGAGAAAGGATTTGATATCTTGCTAAATCATACTGATGGTCCCAACTCTGTTTGGGTACCAAAATCTTCTCTCCATTGATCTTTGTGCAGGAAGGTCGTGCACCCAACACCAATGTTTGGTTTCTTGATAGTGGGTGTTCACGACACATGACTGGAGATAGAGCCAAATTTTCCTGTCTAATTGAAAAGGAGGGAGGGTCAGTCACCTTTGGAGGTAAAAATAAAGGAAAGATCATTGGATCTGGTAAGGTTGGTCAAACTTCTTCAAACTCAGTAGATAATGTTTTGTTAGTTGATGGACTTGATTATAATTTGCTCAGTATCAGCCAACTATGTGACAAAGGTCACAAAGTTGTGTTTGAATCTGATTTTTGCAAAATAATTGATTCATCAACTGACAAAATCAAATTCTGTGGAAAAAGAGAAAACAATGTCTACATGATCAACCTTAATAAAAACTTTTCTGAAAATCTTTGTTTTGTTGCAAATAAAGATGAAATTGCATGGACTTGGCACAAAAGACTTGGCCATGCAAGTTTCAGAACTTTGAATAAGTTGTTAAGATTGAATCTGGTTAAAGGTCTTCCTGAATCTTTTTCTAGTGTTGAAGGTCAAATTTGTGGGATCTGTGCTAAAGGAAAACAAACTAGGAAATCCTTTAAAGCCTTCAATGAAGTACTCACATCTAAGCCACTAGAACTTCTTCACATGGACCTCTTTGGGCCAACAAGAGTTCTAAGCCTAAGTGGCAAGAGATATGGGTTTGTAATCATTGATGACTTTACTAGATTTACCTGGGTTATTTTTCTATCCCACAAAAGTGATGCATGCCTTGAATTCAGGAATTTCTGTACCACTATCTTAACAACTTATCCATTTAAAATTAAAACATTTTAACTGATCATGGGGGTGAATTTGATAACACATCCTTTTCTGATCTATGTGCTGAATTGCAAATATTTCACAAGTTTTCTTCACCTAGAACTCCAGAACAAAATGGAGTTGTGGAAAGAAAGAATAGAACTCTTGTGGAAATGGCTAGATCCATGCTCTTAGGGAGTAATCTGCCCAAATCCTTCTGGGCTGAAGCTGTTAACACAGCCAATCACATCCTAAACAGAGCCTTGGTCAGACCAAAGATCAGAAAAACCCCCTATGAATTGTTGAAAAACAAAAAGCCAACTGTTGCTTACTTCAAAACTTTTGGGTGCAAGTGTTTTGTACACAATAACAACAAAGAAAACCTTGACAAGTTTGATGCTAAGAGTCAGGAAGCTATCTTCCTTGGCTATTCAAAGTGTCAAGGGCTTTCAAAGTGTACATATTGAAAACCAAAACTGTTGAAGAATCACCACATGTTATTTTGATGAAAATTCCTTTTCCACTAATGATTCTAAATCTTGCAGGGAAAAACAAGACAATGAAGAGGATGACCTCATTGTGGACTCTTCACCAACCGTTGAGGAGATAACAACATTGAAGAGAACCTGAACAACAACTCACCATCTTCAAGTGGTTCAGGTAACTTGCTCCGAAGTGGGCACCTCTCAACAGGTAATTTCTGAACCTCGTTTTCTAAGAGATCACCCATTAGACAGTGTAGTTGGCAACTTAAATGATAGAGTTAGGACCAGATCATCTTTCTTGCAAAACATTGAAGAAGACTCACTAGCTCTAATTTCCCAAATTGAACCCAAGTCAATTGATGAAGCCTTATCCAGTTCTGATTGGATTAATGCTATGCATGATGAACTTCATCAATTTGAAAGAAATCAAGTGTGGGAATTAGTGCCTAGACCTAGTGACCAAACAGTGATTGGCACTAGATGGTTTTCCGAAATAAATTGAATGAACTGTCAAGTAATAAGAACAAAGCTAGGCTAGTTGCAAAGGGGTATAACCAAGAATTTGGAATTGACTTTGAAGAATCTTATGCCCCTGTAGCTAGACTAGAAGCTGTGAGAATTTTCCTTGCTTTTGCATCCTCCATGAAATTCAAAGTCTTTCAAATGGATGTCAAAAGTGCATTTCTAAATGGATATATAAAGGAAAATGTTTTTGTTGAACAACCTCCTGGATTTGAAAATGAAAAATATCCTAACCATGTTTTCAAGCTTAATAAGGCACTCTATGGTCTTAAACAAGCTCCAAGAGCTTGGTATGATCGTTTGAGTTCCTTTTTACTTGAAAAGGGATATTCTAGAGGTAATGTTGATCAAACATTGTTCACAAAAACAGTAAAAAAAATAATTGCAAATTTATGTTGATGACATAATATTTGGATCAATAATAAGGCCTTTGCACTGAATTTTCAAATCAAATGAAGAATGAATTTGAAATGAGCTTAATGGGAGATTTAACATTCTTTTTGGGATTGCAGGTCAACCAAACACATGAAGGAATCTTCATCAGTCAAACCAAATATGTCAAGGAGCTATAAAAAGGTTTGACTTTCAGAACCTTAAACACTCAAGCACACCCATTGCAATAAATGCTAAGCTAGAAGAAGACCCATCTGGTAAGTCAGTAGATCCAAAGACCTACAGGGTATGATTGGTTCTCTGCTCTACCTTACTACTTCTAGACCTGACATTCAGTTTTGTGTGTGCTTATGTGCTAGATTCCAATCTAATCCTAAAGAAAGTCATATGCTTGCTGTGAAAAGAATTTTTAAATATCTTGTTGGAACATGTGACTTAGGAATTTGGTATCCTGTGGTTGCAAGTTAGAATTGTTTGCCTATTGTGATGCTGATTATGCTGGGTGTAAGTTAGATAGAAAAAGCACAAGTGGCTTGTGTGTATTTCTAGGTGGGTGCCTTATCTTGGGCTTCTAAGAAGCAACATTCAGTTGCTCTGTCAACGCAGAGGCTGAGTATGTTGCTGCAGGTAGATGTGGAACTCAGATTCTCTGGGTGAAACATCAACTTCTTGATTACAACCAAGATTTAGGGTGTGTACCCATCCTATGTGATAACACTAGTGCCATAAATTATTCTAAAAACCCCATTCAGCACTCCAGAACAAAACACATTGACATTAGGCATCATTTCTTGAGAGATGAGGTTGCAAAGAAATCTTTTGAACTCCATTTTATTGAAACTGAAAAACAAATTGCAGACATATTCACTAAACCCCTTCCTGAAAATAGATTTTCATCTTTAAGGAGAGAACTTGGTCTTTGTAAATGTCCACATTCTTGATCTCTCTTAAGGTTTGGGTTGAGTGCTATGCATTGTCTAAGGGGGAGTTCTTTGCATTTCATAACTCCTTGCTTCCTCAATCTACATTGTTCATATCTCTCTCACTTTCAATTCCATTTCCTTTTTACAATAAATTCTCCATTTCTGATTGTGTTGAAACTTCTTGGTATATCAAATAGTGATTTGGAGAAGGACAAGTTATGCTTGTCTGGACACTTTCACTATGCGTGAGAACATATCTCCGCCAAGTACTAAGAAGTAATATGCAATAGTTGAGGGGGAGCTTTTATTGTTCAAAGAGAATTTCTTTTCTGATTTCAAAACTTGCACAGTTTTCACTTCCATTTCCTTTTGGCAATGAATTCTTCAACTCTTATTGCTTGAAGTTACTTGGTATATCAAATGGTGATTTGAAGAAGGACAAGTTAGGCTTGTCTGGACACTTTCACTATGCGTGAGGTATCTCCGCCAAGTACCAAGAAATGAATATGCAATTGTTGAGGAGAAGTTCTTGTTGTCTAAGAAGAAAATCTCTTTCTGATTTCAAAATGCATATCTTTATTTTGATGAAAAATGGTTGAAATCATCATCTCAGGGGGAGCTAGAAAATTCACAAGTCATCTTTTTGCAAAATTCAAAACCTTTCTTGCATTTCATCAATTCCTGCATGATGTCCTCATTCTAAAGTCTAGAGTCACAAAATGAACCTTGAGTGATTTATTATATTTTACTAATCAACCTTCAACTATGTCTCTCAATCCACAGAAATTCAGATCTCTTCCTAAACTAAATGACAATTTGTGCTTGAACTTAAAACATTTCCTTGTTTGCAACTGATGACTGGATGTTTTTGAATCTATCTCACAAAACTCTCCAAAATCTTGTAAAATCCAACAGAGCAATGGCATCTGTGCTGAGAAACTGCACACCTTCACAATGAATGAAGTGCTATGTATGTCATGAGGCATTATTTCTAACTCTGTTCAAAGGGATCCAAATTGAAAATAACTTCAAAATTTAAGCAATTATGTGCTATGCTTTTTGATGATGACTGAGTAACTGGAAATATTGGCGTCTACAAAACGTATATTTTCATGTAAAAAGGTCATCATTTACCCCTTTGAAACTTGACAATGACTAAATCTTAAGTATCCAGGGACTATGGTGTGTAAAAAGCACTAGGACTTGAGTGAAAGAGATTTATATCATTTGATAGCTTGTTAAAAAAATATAATATGAAAATTATTGTCATTTGCTCATTTTGTGGATGATTTGGAAAGTATGAGGAACTTCAATGAGACATTGACAGCAGCTTACAGATTTGACAAAGGAGTTCAAGATAATGCAGAGACCTGGTTGGTCTGATGGCTCATCATCTTCCTCACAACACAGTTCAGACCTGATCTAACCAGACTTCAAGCCACCTTGCTAGAAAATTCCGATCGAATGGAACACTTTGAGCACAAAAATGATAAACATTCAAGATATTCAAGACTAGCTTGAACTTATGGAGAAAAGAATGTCAGACATTGAACTTCTTCTGCTCCAATTCCTCCTCCTCCTCCATTCTACCTAATGTAAATGTTTGTTTTGATAATGGCAAAGGGGGAGAAGAATGAATGACTTGAATGTAATATTTGATGTAATGATCTTTTGAATGAAATGAAATGGTTGTTGGCTTCAATGCAAAGTATTGTGATTGTGAATGCAAATCTAATCTTTGTCTTGTGTTTGAATACTTCTCCAATTGTTTGACTTGTGTGCACAAAATTTCTAATTTCAAGTAACACTGTATCTCACAACACATCATCAATTGTTACTGAACAACATCAAAAGGTCCTTGACAAGTATGAACAAAAAGGAAAACAAAATTTAAACAATCAAAAATTGCTTAAAATCACACTTCATCAAAACCACATTGAAATATGGATTTAATGTTGCCATCATAAAAAAGGGGGATTGTTGGGTTGAATGCAAATTCATATCATTTCCCTCCTATTTGATGATGACAAGAGTTGTTCTTAAAGCAATTTAATTGAAACATGTCAAAAACATCATACCTGAAATTCATGTTCAAAAAGTATTGTTCAAACCACATTTATCATTTATGATCATGATAAATTATTAACTAATGATATATGTGTTTATTTTTCAGGTACAACATTTTATGCAAAAGATGTGTCAACACACCCATCAATGGTGTCGACACATCAACACAGATTCAAGGCAAAATGTGTAAAAATGTTGAGACTGTGTCGACACATGTCAAGAGTGTGTCGACACGAGTGGCAGTTTTTTCAGAAATCAAGCCTACCTAGGTCGACACACTCTAAGAGTAGGTCGACACTAGATCCCGTTTCCAGAACAGCCAGTTTGAAGAATTGGGACAGCAGGTCGACACACTCTCAGAGCAGGTCGACACTACACCCAGTTCCCAGAACAGCCAGTTTTGCAGATTTGGGACAGCAGGTCGACACACTCAAGAGCAGGTCGACACGGGACCTTCTTCCCAGAACAACTTTTTACATATTCTGGACAGTGTGTCGACACTACCACCAGGGCAGGTCGACACACTACGGAAACTTTTCATCCTAAAGTTGATGGCTGCCACGTGTCCTTCTAGGGCGATCAGAATCTTCCTAGGAACGCGTGCCCTTGTACCCCAAAGGGTATCTTTGGAATCCTTAGGATATAAAAGGTCTTTTTGGCCAGTCTTCATACAAGAGAAGAGACCCAACTCTCTCAGAGCCTCCAAGAAGCTCCTGGCGGCCAAGAAGAGCTCGTGTCTCCTTCCCCTGCTCTCCAAGTGCTTCCAGAAGACCAATTCCCACCAATTCAAGGTGTGGGAATTGGAATTTGATTCCTGAAGACTTCTCTAGAGCATTCCAAGGAGGCAGATTCTGTAGAAGACTTCTTGGTGAAGAATTCAGGAAGATCCAACTTCTCAGATTGCAGAGCATCGACTTGGACTTCAAGCTTCACAAGTTCCTTCCCAATTCAAGTTTCTACAAGGGAGTACACTGAAGAACGAAGCCTTTCAATACAATTTACCTTTTCTTCTGTTCTTCTGAGATATCTTTTGAGATTATGCAAGTGCTTCTGCATACTCTCTTTAGAGTTCTCAATTTCGACTAGATCTGTTGCTAGAGGATCTAAGTCTTAAGTTGGTGTCTAGCAAGTTTTAGTGTGAGCATTGTGCTCAGTTTGGTGTGAGCCGTCGAGCTCAGTTTGAGTTGTCAAGCTCAAGGTTCGTTTGAGCAGTCTTGCTCAGTGTTTCTAGAGTAGTCTTGCTCTAGAGGTTGTGTGAGTTGTATGCTCTGAAGTGTTGGAGTTGTTAGGCTCCTTTGGGTGTGTAGCCCTGTTGTGTTAGTGAAGCCTCACGGGTTGTGAGGGGTGGATGTAGGAATCACTTGGGTGATTTCCGAACCACCTAAAAATCCTTGTGCATTTGTCTTCTATGGTTTGATTGATTCATCCGCTAGATGCTTGCATAGGATCCGTTTTTAATTCACTTAATCAACTTGCTTCACATCTAAGTTTTTCAACTCACTCAAATCTAATCAGATCTGTAGTTTTTCACTGATAACATTGCCTCTGATTCTAAATGTTTTCAAATTACTTAAGCTTCCTCAAAAGTGGCTAAGATCTATTCATCCCCCCCCTTCTAGATCTTTTCCCACATTCATTTCGATCCTTCAGTTAGGTGCTCATCTCCAAGCAGAGTCAAAGCTATCACCGGAACAAGGAAATCTACAAAGCATGGCTTAGGATACACAGAATAGGTAGCATTCTCACCCATCTCACAATCAGATCAACAGCCTCTTACTTGGACATTATATGATCACTTCATCAAGGGACCTATACAGCCTGGATTATAACACTATGGTTCCAAAGTCAGCATATCAATATTGGAAGCTCAGCGACCCGGCAAGAAGAAGAAAGCCGAGACACATACAGAAGCTTCAGATCTTGAAGATGTCATTTCAGCAGTTAGTTATTGTTCAATGAATCTGAAGCCGAATAGAAGAGTCTGAGTTGGAGGATCTCATTTCAGCAGTCATCCGCCTATTCAGCGAAGACGACACATTGCAGGCTCAGGCAGCAGCACCATCAGCATCAGTAGCCACCACCAAGCGACAGTTGCTTGGATTTGGTGAGAAATTGAAATCGTAAGTTCAGCCGAATTAACAGAGAGCTCTGGCAGGATTTTCCCGGCCTCCCAGCCACTTTATTTCATCCATCCTTGTTTATAATTCCGATTTTATTCCTTACTCCTCCTTCATCCTCCACTTCTCCCCCGACGCTGTCAAATAGTTAGTTTCCCCTTCAACCCTCTTCGCCATTTTCCTTACGGCTCGGTTCTGTCCTTCTACCGAAGCCTCCCAATGTAATTTAGTTCTTTTCCTTAAAAAAAATAAAATAAAAAAAAAAAAAAAAATCAATCAAAAAAATGTGCTTTCTCCATACTTGTCAACTTCCATTCTCCTTCCTCAAACGGCGATCCCCGTCTTCCCCTTTCCTCCTTCCTCGGACGACGATCCCCGTCTTTCTCCTCCTTCCTCGGACAGTGATCCCCGTCTTTCTCCTCCTTCCTCAGACAACGATCCCCGTCTTTTCTCCTTCCTCTTCCTTGAACGGTGATCTTCGTTCACCTCCTCTCCCCTGACATATTCTTCCCGCCCTTTGACTCTGGCTATCTCGCTCTCTCTCTACTTCCCAACGACGATCCCCATCACCCCTGCTTCCCCTCTGCTTCGATGGCGATCCCCGTCACCCTCACACTCCTTCTCTCCTGCTGACGGCGATCCCCGTCACTCCCTTCTTCCTAGGTGGCGATCCCCGCCCTTCTCCTCCTTTTGCTCTAGCTGTGTTTCCCGCATGTCGACCGACATGGTCATTTTGGGCGATCTCGGTGAGGGTCTTCTGTTCCCCTACATCCCAACTCTGTTTCCGGCGCCCTGAGCTTGGATGGCCTGCCCCCTCCTCCAGTCCCATCAGAGGACTTTCGCGGCCCTGCCGCACCATTTCTTTTCATTCCAATAAAACTCTGGACATCTCTCCAGAGCCCTTTGTAAATATCGAGTCTAGTTTAGGCCCAGAGGTAGAATCTAGCAAGTCCCCATTCCCGTCTAGGAAGAAGAAGGTAGCGACATACCCCATAGGTATCTCTTAGACCTGGTACATAGGTGCGGCGCTCTTCTAAATGTCGAAGAGTTCGTCTAGGAAGCAGTGGTTCTGAATATCGAGGATCTGTGCATAGAGGAAGGGCTAGATGACGGATTTGGAGTATATGAGATCTTAGCTGAAGATGACCCATCAGGTGAAAATGATTGTGAAATAGAGGATGCTGCCGAGATGTATGCGAGTGGCATGAGGAGATTTGATGAACCAACCTCGGTAGTCGACGAACCTACCAATGAGGTAAACGTGGGAACAGAAGAGGATCCCAGGCTCTTAACCATAGCTTCCAGTCTCCCTCCTGAGGAAGAAGAAGCCCTCTTAGAGATGTTAAGGGAGTTTGAGGATTCCTTTGCCTGGTCCTATGATGACATGCCCGGCATCGACCCCGAATTGGTAGAACACAGGTTAATTTTAATACCAGGGGTAGTTGCCATTAAGCAAAGTTAAGGAGATTTCTCCCCACATCGTATTAAAGATGAAGAGGAAATCGATAAACTACACAAAGCTATGTTCATCCGTGTAGTCCTCTACCCATTGTGGGTGGCAAATATAGTCCCGGTGATGAAGAAAGACGGAAGGGTGCGCATCTGCATTGACATCCAGGACTTGAATAAGGCATGTCCAAAGGATGATTTCCCATTACCTCATTTAGATGTCTTAATTGATAATACGCAGGGTTCGAAACTCTATCATTCATGGATGGGTATTCAGGCTATAATCAGATCCGTCTAGCCCCGGAGGATCAAGAGCAGACCTCCTTCACCACCCCATGGGGGACATATTGCTATGTCGTCATGCCGTTTGGATTAATAAATGCCGGTGCCACTTATCAAATGGAAATGTAAGCTATCTTCCACCACATGATACACATTGACGTTGAGGTCTACGTGGATGATATCGTGGTGAAGTCTCGGACTCGAAGAGAACACTCCTCCGGCTTGCCAGAGTTTTTCATCGCGCATAAGAATACCAATTGAAGATGAATCCGAAGAAGTGCGTGTTTGGGGTATCCTCGGGAATTGCTAGGATTCATAGTCAGCAACGGGGGATTCAATAGACCCTCACAAGGCCAAGGTGATTAATGAGATGCGTCCTCCAAGAACATATCTGAACTTCGAGGTTTGATTGGTCGGCTCCAGTTCATAAGGAGATTTATATCTCAGCACTCCCAAAGATGTCGTCCCTTCTATGAACTGTTGAAAGGAGGAGTCAATTTTTATTGGAACGCCAAGTGCCAAGAGGCTTTCGATGAACTCAAGAGTTATCTTATGAATCCGCCCGTGCTTCAGGCGCCTATCCCTGGGAAACCCTTAATCCTGTATCTGTCAACTATCGAGGACTCCCTAGAAGCTATCCTTGCTCAACATGATGAATCTGGTAAAGAAAGGGCAGTCTATTACCTATATAGGCTCTTTAATCCTTCCGAGCTCAAACTCACCACAATGGAGAAAACATGTGCGGCGCTAGTCTGGGTAGTGCAGAAATTGAAGCACTACTTCCAAGCTCATAAGGTGAGTTTGATTTCTAGAATGGACCCTATTAGGTATCTCCTGGAGAAGCCATTCCTCGCCGACAGATTGGCACGCTGGCAAAGTTTCCTCTCCCAATTCGATATCACCTTCATAGTTCAGAAAGCTATCAAGGGGTATGCCATTGCTGAGCACCTTGCTCACCTTCCTGTCCCTCATAGTGATATGGTACAAGAGGAATTCCCCGATGAAACCTATCACTCGTTTCCGCGATCCCTTCTGGTCGCTCCACTTTGATGGAGCTCTCAACTCTAGGGGACGGGGCATAGGTGCTGTCTTGCTTACCCCGGAAGGGATCACCATTCCTCTAGCCTATCATTCCAATTCTATGCTACCAACAACATCTCTGAGTACGAGGCTCTCCTTGCTGGTCTTAAGCTTGCCTATCTCTTGGCGCGCGTTATCTCAAGATCATAGGAGACTCTCAGCTCGTCCTTCGGCAAGTCCTTTCTACTTACCGCACCCGTGACCCTAAGCTCAAGCCTTGTCAAGACCTGGTCACACTCCTAGCAAAGCAATTCCGTCAGCTCGTCTACATCCACACTCCTCATTCTCAGAATATCTTGGCCGATGCCCTCGCATCCCTGGCCTCCTCTCTCTCCTTCCCTCGCAGCCGCAGCACTGAGACAATCACTGTTCAAAGGTTTGAGGCTCCCTCCACTCAGGATCCTTGGTTAGTTAACCTTAGGAGTTCTCTAGTCTTCAAGGCAGAGAGAAAAGAAGCGAAGGAGTTATTGCTTGTAGAGCTAGGAGAAATGATGATAGAATAAAGGCCGTGGTACCATGAAATTGAGCAATATTGCAGAGACGGTACCTTCCCAGAAGAAGCTGAAGTGGAAGACAAGCGAGCCATCCGTAGAGCGGCGTTGAGATATATCCTTATCGGTGGAGTGCTCTACAGACGCACTCTAAATGGAATGCTCCTTCGTTGTTGTTGTTGGACGAAGAATCCTGGAAGGTAGTGGAAGGATCCCATTCCAGTGAGTGCGGAGGGCATGTAATAGCCAGATGTTGGCTATGAAAATCCTTAGGCATGGCTACTACTGGCCAACCCTAGAAGAAGACTGTGCCACCTATGTTTGTAGGTGTGTCAAATGCTAGATCTATGCCGACAAAGTCCATGCTCCGTCCTCCTCCTTACACCCACTATCTTCCCTTGGCCTTTCTCCATGTGGGCCTTTGATATCATCGAGCCCCTTGGTGATCCTAATGCTCAGATAAAACAAAAATCCTTTATTCTCACTGCTACTGAGTACTTCACCAAGTGGGTTGAAGCTGAAGGTTTTACAGAAATCAAAGGTTCAACCGTGTGCAAATTCATCACGAGGAACATCATCGTGCGTTCGGAGTGCCAAGCAGCCTCGTCACTGACAATGGACCACAGTTCATATCTCAAGAGCTTCAGGACCTGTGCAAGAAATTCAACATTTCCTTGCATCATTCGTCTCCGTACTATCCACAAGGCAATGGCCAGGCCGAAGCCACAAACAAAACGCTTTTGAAAATTCTAAAGAAAACTTGTGAGTCTAATAAATTTGCGGATTGGCCAGAAAAATTAGTTGAGGCTATGTGGGGCTATCACACCTCCGTCCGCATGCCCACCGGGCAAACTCCATTCTCACTTACTTATGGGATGGAAGCGGTATGTCCACACGAGATCCTCATTCCTTCGCTAAGAGTCTAGCTAGACAAGGAACTCATCCCGATGAACATCGGGAGGCGTTACTGGTACAACTAGAACTCCTAGACGAACGACGTCTGGCCGTGGCCGATCATGTGCTTGCATATCAAATAGACTCTCAAGGTCTTTTCAAAAGAAAGTGATTGAGCGTAAATTTCAAGAAGGAGACATGGTTTTGAAGCACATTTTTATAAAACTTGGAGGTCCAAGGTCCAAATTATCAGCAAACTGGGAAGGGCCATACGTCGTTAGGGAATGTACCCCGAAAATGCATATAGGCTAGTTAATGCCGAAGGTGAGGAGCTCTCTCACCCATGGAATGGACTGTTCCTTAAAAGATTCTACCCCTAATATTGATAACAACACCAATTTGCAAAAGAGAATGTTGTTGGCCATGTGCCTTACTCCCCCTCATTATGGTAAATGACCTCTATGTCAGGCCACACATACACACATCACAGCGATCTAAGGCAAATTCCCCTTCGTTTATGGTGTTTTCACTCAGCCCTCGTGCGGAGAACCTAAGGTCAATCCTCTTCTCATTCGGACAAGGTCCAGGGGCAAAGGGAAGCTAGCATGTAGACCAGCAAGCGGTATGTATCATGTGCATGAAGTCTCAAAGAGGGACGGTCAAGTCAAAAAGAAAGCAAAAAAAGAAGGAAAAGTGTGAAAGGAAAATGACAAGAAAATAGGGCATGTCCAAAGAGTGGCAGTACAGTTCCCCGCGGACGCCCTTGAGCCCGGTCGTATGCATGCCCCCCAATTCAAAAAGAGCATGACCTTAAAGTCCCTGGACAACAAACGAATTTCACATGTAACATACCCATTGCAAATCTTACAAGCCAGTAACCCCGACCCCAAAACCAAGTCTATCTCATTGCTAGTCTTTCTATTCTCCCTAAAAGGCCAAAGGACCCCCCACACCTGGTTTGTGTTGGAACATCAATAATCAAGGGGCAAGAAGCTTAGTAAGCCAAGGATAAATGCACGCCACACATAGATATTATCTACCAAACAAGAGATGGGGTGCGGTCCATGGCTAATTACTCAAAAAGCAAGAAGTGTTGTTATCAAAATTTCAAAAATAAAAAAAAATAGAAATTTCAAAAAATCCAAAAAATCAGAAATATCAAAAATAAAAAAAATAAAAAATTTCAAAAGTCAAAAAAATCATAAAAATAAAAAATCCAAAAAAAAATCTAAAATCTAAAAATCTAAAAAAAAGAAAACTCAAAAATTAAAAAAAAATCAGAAAACCTCAAATTCCAAAAAGAATGTATGTATATACCGCTTTCTTTTTGCATGCATTGTTTATTTTCCTTTCGCCTATTAATAAGGCTCAGCATCTTGACAATTGCGAATTAGGTTCATGATTATTCAAGCGCAATGGGCTGAGCCAAGAGCAGATTTGACTTGTTTTGCTAACCGTGCAGGGATAGGTATTCTAAAGGACACACAGTGTTGTACTCAATATTCTCTATCTCTCCCGTGTTTGAAACTCATCACATACTCGTGTCAACTACAAACCATTCATTCCATAAAGAATGACATAAAGTAAAATTTTCGCTAAGAGATGAACAATATGTACAAAAGATAGAGAGGGGGTGGTTCAAAACTCCTCACTGTCCACCACCACTCTCCCCAGCTCCCTCCTGTCTATCTGCTGGTGGTGGCATCTCACCACCATCCTATCACCCTGAGTGCTACCCTCACCGTGGGGCGCCTCTCATCCTCCTCGTTCCTCCGCCGACTGGAGGAACCTGCCAAATACTGTCTAACTGAGGCGCCACTCGCCCTACTAACACCAGTCCTACTCTTATCTGCCTCTCCGAGGGTCTTCACCATACCCCAGAGCTCATCGATCCTGATCTGTTGCGCCATCACCTCTGTGCGCAATCTCAACATCTCTGTCTGGTCTGTAGGCGGCCCCTGCACCCAGAGTGTCGCCAGCTCTGTCGTGGCCTCTGCCACCCGCGCCTCAGCTGCCTCCGCCCGGATGCGTAGCTGGTCCCTCTCGCTCTGGGTAGTTTGGATCTCCCGTCAGAGCTGGTCCCTCTAGCCCTGAAGATCCATGGCATGATCGGTGGTGAGCTGCAAGTCCCCTCTCCTGCGAAAGAACAATCTGGTCAGTATCAGCTGTTAAACAGTTTTCATTGAGATGTGCTATTTTGCTTACCAGCTCCTCCAGGTGCCTCTGAGCCTCCTCAGCCCTCAGCACCGCCCCCGCCAGCTGGGCTTCCAGAAGCGATGGAGAGCCCCCTGCACCTCGTGAAGTGGAAGCACTGCCTGCTCCAGTGCTCCTCACTCTCTCCAGCTCCCTCCGCTACGTGCAAAAGCACGTATCAGTTTCCAAAATCAGCTTAAATTTGTTAAGTGTTGAAGTTGGAGTAAGTACTTACCAGCTCCGCTGTCTGCCTCTGCGCCGCCTCCTCATCCGGCACCGCCGAGTAAAGTAAGGCTCGGAGCGATGCAATCTCGCCAGCTACATCTACCTGCAACATATTTCAAATCATTAACCCAGTTCTCTAAATTAAAATTCTCAGGTTTGTGGTTTTAGGGTCATTACCTGGTGTCGGGCACTCTTGTATACCTTACCCCCGTACTTCATGGCATATGCCTGGAGGTACGCATCATCGGTGGTAGCATCTGACTTGACGGCCTTTCCTCGGTGCTTCTAGTTATTGATCTGCTCCTTCGCCCTCTCACGCCAATCGGTAGTGTCGTGAAGCCCCCGGAAACTCCGACCTGGTCTGCGAAACCAGTCTCGGACGGGGAACTCCACGACACTCTATCGAAGGCCGAGTGAGCGCTGACTGAGGAACAAGTGAGAAGTAGCACGAGGTTGAGTGCATGCAACCACACCGACATACCGAAGTATGGGCGGGCCTGCACCAACCAAGGTTGTCCCTCATCACCCTCCCCTAGATACGGCTACCAAACCACCGGCAAAGCAAAGATCAGTCAGTCATCGAGCAGTGAAATCAAGTAATTAAACAAAAGAGAAAGGTTAAGATACTTACATCCAGGTGAGGGTAGCTGTCAATGGCCTCCTAAAGTCGCTCCAATTGGTCCCCGAGGTTGCGTGAATCTCGGCGAGAACCTCAGCGACGTGCAATGGGCATAAGGCCCGACCGCGTAAGATCCCCTCTTCCCAAGGCTGGGAGATTAGATAAGCCCAAACCTGCAAGATGAGAAGCAAGTTAAATGGCAGTTTAGGAAGAATGCAATTCAATTCAAAGGTTAAAGTTAAGGTGTGTACCTGAAGGAAGGGAAGAACCCTCTCGTCGAAGTCTGCCGCTCTGAGGCGCCAGGCTGTCGAACTAGTGCGCTAAAAAGGATACCCTCCAAGCATACCCCCCTACCTCACTCAGATCCTCCAGCAGAGGCAAGAGCGGCAATGGACTGCGTCACCTCTCGTGTCAAACGAAGTCTACCAAGAAAGAGATGTGAAAGCGGCGCAAGTCCATGTCCGCCTCAGCTCCTGGCTCACTCGCAACTCTCTCCGGCTGATCCTAACTAGCCGCTCAAGGTACTCATCCTCACCCTCCCCAGCTCTCTTCCCCGCCTCGTATAACCCCAGACTCTCCTGCAACGCTACCCTGGGGACCAGAGAAGACCTGCGCTCTACAGGAAGCTCTAACAGTCGCTCGGCTAAGTCGTGATAATAGGGGTAAGTGAATCCGCTCACTGGCTTCCCATACACTCTAAGCCCTGTGATCCGGCTGACATCCTCTAGACTAGGGATCATATGTCCCCATGGGATACGAAGCGGTCGCCTCCGCATCCCACCTGCTCCACAGAGCCTGAGTGAGAGCTGGATCCAGCCTCATCCTCTCCATTCTGAATATCTCCCCAAACCCCATCTCCTCTATCCTCTCCCTCTGAAAGGGGGGGAATGCTAGTAAGACAGCCAAAACAAGTGTCCACGACACCTGGGCCCTCATCTCACCCTGCAGTCACATTCCATTTGTTAAAACCAATCATTTTTAGCGTTCGGTCAGAGTCGCGATAGCTATGGAGGCCGCGACCTTGTCGCGACGGTGCGGTGCGCCGCGACCTTATCGCGTCACGTACACAGGCCGTGATAAGGTTGCGTTCACCGGCATCGCCGCGACATTGTCGCGTCGCCCAGAACCGCCGCGACGCCATGTCGCGGCAGATCGGGCTGACCCGTTCTCAAGATCGGACCGGCCGGAGCCCTCTTTGTCCGATCTTCTTTCCTTGGGCATCACGCCCTACATTGGCCCTCAAGGGGCTCTGTCTACTACTCCTACACATCCATTCAAAGATTTGGGGGTGATTTACTTACTGATTTCATCGCTTTGGCTTTCTTCTTCCTTTCCTCTCCCACGTTTATCACTGGGGCTTCCGCCTCTTCCTCCGCCTCCATCTCAACGTCGGCCACCTCCTCCTCAATCGGGTTGCCTCTGCTCGGCGCCGGGAGCTTCGCCGCTCCGCTTAGCGTTTCCTCCGGGATGAGCCCTCGCCGGTGCCCTTCCTTCCTTCCATGACTATGATCAGGTGTTTGGGTTTGTTTAGAAAGAGTTTGCAAGCAAGAGGAAGCAACGAGCAAGGATGTTGAGGAGTTTGGGAGACTAAGCTTTGGGTTTGATGTTTGAAAGGTAGAAAGGGGGGAAGAAAGGGCCGTTAGCATTTTGAATCGATCGGTTTGAGTCTCTTCAGGGCGGTTTGTCGCCTCTATGTCACGTCGGCTTGGGAGGTCGCGAACATGTCGCGACCACCCGTCCCGACGCGTTATGAAGGCGTCACTTATACTTGTCGCGTCATCAACAGAGCCCATTGCGCATGCAGGAAATTCTGTTTATTCATTCAAATCCAAATCACTACATTCCCTAATTCTTCCTACAATCAAATAAATGCTTATATCCTTTCCTAACTACCATCTGAGGGATTTCCTACAATAAATCCTAATCATGCTTAACAATCCCACTACCGGCTGAACCTTCTTCAAAGCATCGAGGTACTCTTTGACTACATCCTTGTCTTCCACTACTTCAGCTTGAAGAACACCCATCGCACATCCTTCCCAATGGACGACGGCGCTACGCGCATCACGCTCGTCCTGCTCATCACCCCTCTTCCTCTCTTGGGTAGGTGGGTAGTGCGAGAGGATGGGGACCACCGTGCGCGTTGCGCCACATTGGAGGTAGCACTGGTCCGGGTTGTAAGTAACCAGTGCTTCATTGCCCAAGAGTCGTAAGGCGAGCCTGGTACGCTGAGGTAGGTGGATCGTCCGGCCGTGCATGAAGCAGGGGACATGTCAAACTCTGCCACGGTCATCCTTTAAAGTGATCACACCATGCTTTCCATCCTTTCGTCTGCGCCGTATTGCACCACGCCTTGGTGATCATGTGCAGAGGCCCGCCCACGAAAGCCAGCGGATGGTTGAGCATTGTCTTGCACTCTGTGCTAACTCCTCCGTTGCCTAGAACTGAATATGAATGCCCATCCACAGCTCGACGGCGATAATGGAGCCGAAGAAAGGACCTCCCACAGCTGCAGAAGATAGACCGGCAATAGAGGAATCCCAAAACCGCCGGGCCAATGCTCATACCTTCTGAAATGGAGTCAACGATGCTGAGGTTGGTGAAGGAAATAGCCCCGTCCGTCGTAGGGAAGAGGATGACTCCACAAATGTAGATCGTAGTCGCTTTAGCGATGGCCTGATAATTGCCCGTCTTGCGCTTACATTGCGAGATGATCCACTGCGCAATAGGGAGAAGGTGGACGTGCATCCCGCTTGTCATAGACTGCAAATCCGTCTTCCTTGTCGTGATCTCCGCAAGGATGCTCCAGGAGTTGATCGGCGCCACAGTGTAGAATATTGCCAACTCCTCGCCCCTGTGGTACCGCGGGAGGCCGAGCATGATCTCCAGCTCCTCCAGAAGGACGTGGCTTCGAATGCGGTAAGATGAACGTGTGAGTCTACGGATGCCACCTCTCCACTAGCGCCATGACACTATCCACACACGTGCACCATCTTGTCGTATTTCTTGGCCAACACGAGCACGGTAGATAGCCCCAACTCTTTCAAGTGTCTGATGGACGCGGGTGGAAGTAGCTCAAGCATGGGCGCTAGCCATGGCACCCGGGAGAACCGCCTATGGCCAGGTAAGATCTGAGGGGATGTTGAAGAAATAGGTTGAGAATGAAAAAAAAAAAAAACATTGGAAAACAAAGCAAAGCTCAGAAGTTCAAAAATTGAGAAGAAGGAGCACTTACTTGGAGCTCCAGGCGCATGAAAATATGCCCCGGGATGGCGGAGATTTGCTGGAGAGCTGCATAAGACTCTCTAGCAGCCTTTGGACCGGAGTAGGGAGGGATGTCCTCCTGAAAGGCAGAGAGACTCCTCTTCATAACTGCAAAACAGGGGAGGAAACTTGAAGAGAAGAGAGGCTAAAGGTTAGCTGTGGGATTAGCCCCCTAAATCCTTCTTTTATAGACTTTAGAGAGGTATAATCCCACTCTAATCTCGTAACTAGGTGTTAGGATAACATTAGAAGAGGTTTAGGAGTCCTAGTGTTAGTCTAGATGTCTTAGGAGGAGGATAAACTTCAGTTTCCTGGTTTTTGGGTTTGGTCCGAGTCGCGACGCCGCAATCAGACGCGACCAGGTTGCGACAGGGCGATATGTCGCGACTATGTCGCGGTCATCCAGAGCGCGCCTCTCTACCTGAAGGGTCATTTTTCGTTTGTGCATTGTATGTGTGTTGTTTGTTTATAATGTGAATATATGTTGTCATTTTGTGCTTATTATGCTTGTTTCTTGTCAGCAAAAAAAAAAATACAAAAAAAAAACAAACAAAAACAATCACAAAACCAAAAAATTACAAAAAAAAGATGTTGCCACAGGTATGTCAGGTAAGTATTTCTGTCCCTACTCCCCGCATACTATATAGTATCTTACTTATTATATCGCTTTAAGGACCGGTTGGTTCTCAATGTGCTCTAGGATTTGAGTTCCTCTTTACCAAAAACAGTGATAATCTAGGTGCACATTATGATCGTTGGACAGGCCGTTGAGTTGTTAAGTCTGGGAACGATGGATTCAGGCCTGCACTGCGGTTGTGGGTAGTCTCTTCACCCGTCCTTATCTGGCTTGACAATATTATCCTTGACATACTTCCTATTTTCTCCTTTTTTTCGCATCGTTTGATGATTTCTTTTATTTTAGCCAGCATGCATCATATAGGACTTTGAGCTTTCCTGACTCATTCCTGACTTTGATGAGCCCTTGTTGAGTGCCCAATCATCCTCCAATTTCCAAACAATAAATCCAATTCCACTTCGAATCGGAACGTTTGCCTCCGAGTAAGTTGTTCCCGTCAATTTGAAAAGAATTTCCTGTCTGGATTCTCTATCAATTTTTTTCCTTTTCCTTTGATCCATTTTGGTTGCGAACCTCTCCCAGGACAGAGGTCATGAGTTACCTGCCTGGCACGCACATGTCCCTCCAAAACGAAAACTGCTGGCCAATCGGCTAGGGTACCTCTCAATCGAGGGGTGATCCTCCTTTTCTTTTCTTCTTTTCGTCCAGACTTGTGCTTTTCTTTACATTCTGCTCGAGCAGCCAACTCGGGGCTTTCACGAAGATTCCAATTGCTCGTTAGTCAGATCGGGTGTCTCTTTGCCTTGGCTCCCACTTTTCAGTTCACTCCGCATCACTTCGCTCCGCCTCACTTCGTGACACCTCCGCGACACTTCCGCTTCGCTTCCTTACAAAGTGGAAGACAAAGAGGGGCAATCTGTAGACACCTGATTACGACTAATGGGTTGAACCACATTTCTTGTTACTTCAATGGGCCCCTAATTGGTCACTCACCTTGAGCCCATCATTAGCCTTGATTCGAGCCCATGATTAACGAGTTAAATTGCCTTGAAATCCCGCCCATACCACTTTGAGAGAGTCCTTAAGCATTAATAACTCTTATCCATTCATGCGGTTGGCTGATAATTCACGTAAAATTTCGATTTTATAGTCGCGATGCATCGTCGCGCCGCGTCTCAGTCCATGCATTATCCATGCACTTAGATAATCTATCGCAATGCCCCTCCCTATCGCGTCTCCATGTCGCGGCCTACGATACACGTGACAGCAGCTGCGCATGCAGGCCTCCGCAACCACCTCTTATTTATCCTCTCATGGCTTATCTTTATCCCTAGGGAATATCTCAACCCCTTAGGCGGGATTTGAGCCTTTGGGACTCTCCTTGAGGCTCCTAAGGACTCTCCATCGATTTTGGGTGGGATTTATCCCCCATTTAAATTAATTCTCATTTTAAGGAGATATTCTCTCTCAAGCTCTATAAAGGCAAGGCCTCTCTTCAAGGAGAGAAGAGCTCTGATTTCATCCCGAAGGGCTACCAAATTCTAAACTGATTTGGAGCCACGCAGCCCTCTCATTTCCTCTCATTCCCTCACATTCCCACCTCAAAAGGCTTGCTCATTTCACATCCATGGAGCGTGAAGCGTGAGAAGGTGACCCCACTTCATCCAGGAGCTTCTGTATGATCATTGAATCGAACATCACGCCAGGGAGTTGCCCTAATGGGGCTCATTCTCCTCCCTCCCCTTTTCCTCTATCCTTCATGCATTTTATTTTATTTATAGATAGGTTGCTTTCCTCCCATTCCCATGTTTTCTTACATCCCAAGGGGTTTAAACCACCCCCAGGTTCGTTCCTTCCATGTTGGTTTACTTTCCTTCATTTTTAGAATAGTGCTACACTAATCATGTTCTAATAGGGCTTTTCTTTGTTGTTTCTCTTTGATTGGCAGGCACACAAACAAGGTACTACGAGGAGCTCTCATCCTTGGCCTGCCGGAGGAAGGGAAGGAGGTCTCCCTCATCATCTCCCGCACCAGAAGAGGAATGCGATAGGGGAAGGCGACGCGACAAGAGACGCGTCAGCCATGACGACCGCGTTATCAGGTATTCCTCTGTTCTCTTCCCCCTTTTCCTAGAGTAGTTAGCCCTGTTATTTCTTCATTTAGGCAATACTCTAGGTGGCAATCACATTCCTTACTTCCATACCATTAGATTTAATATCCGTTAATGTGTCGAGGGGAGCACAATCCCTGTGATTACAGCGCCTAGGGAGTCCAAGTTGAGAAAGACAGCAGTGTGCATTGAAAGCATGAACTGGTTGCACCAATGAGCCGGAGTTCCACGCCGGGTGCCAGCATTGTTCGCAAATCTTTGGTTAGAAGTGGCTTTGTCATTCATATGAAGGCATTTCTTGGTATGCTTCGGAGATACTCACACCAATATGCCAGTGTCTTGTGTTGAGGCACACGTTTTACAACGCGCCCTTCTAAGCCAACCAAGCTATTGATGTGTTGGAGTGGACTTTGAAGAAGATTAGGATGAGCTTGTTTCCTCGTTGTGATGTCAAACATAAAGTGCAAATCCATCCAACACAGTGAATAAAAAGCATTGATCCGTAGGGAAGCTTACCCAAGCTTGCCGCCGTAAGTCTGCTATAGTGAAAGGCTAGCACCACCGGTCCCAATCTTTCTCCTTCCCATATGCCGCACATCGGGTATGTTCTCTTCTTCAAGTACATTGTCCACGGACAGAATAGTAGTGCACCCACAAGGCATATGGTAAAGCCTTCATCACCTTTTCATGTCCTTGTCATCCTCCGCTTTGGTAAGGCCTTGATCGTCAAAGCCGACATCTCGGACCGTTCTTTCACTTTCCATGAATCTCTTGAGCAACTCTTTGCTTGTAATTCTCCTCGACATGTTCGCCATGTCCTCTTCATCACCTCGCTTCATCCTCTTCAAGCCTAATAAGAGTCAACCTCTTTCAACAAGATGGTAGCTTCGATGGTTTTGGAAAGGAAGGTGTGGGTTTGACGGTGCCAAAGTTCGACTAGATCCCCCATGGCCGCCCAATCAAGGTGCATCTCATGATAACGTTTGGCATAGGCAGCTATGTTATGGATTCCCCATTAGAAAGGATGAATTTCATGTCGAGCTGATAAAGGAGGTTAGTTTGTGCCAAGGTAACCACTTGTTGTGCTTGGGAAGAGGGGATAGTCCTTGGGTTAGAAAAGAGGAAAAAGAAAAAAGTTATTGTAGACACCCGATTCTAGCCTATGAGTCGAACCATATTTCTGCTCTCTTAATGTGCCCCAAGTTGGTCACTCATGTTTAGCCATTGCTAGCCTCATTTTGAGCCCATTGAGCCCAATTCACAGCTTATCTCGTCCAAGCATCACTTCAAAGCCCTTATTTAGTCCTTAACGCGACAGCCATGGGCGTCACGTTCCTGTCAATTGATTGATTATAATCCATAAATGATCAATTATCCTTAACGTGACAGGTCATGGCGTCACGTTACTATCAGTCCACCCAGGCCGTCATGACAAGCCATGTTGCGCCCCTACGATTCATCGAGACTTTGTTCTGCATGGCTGGCTCCGCAACCACCACCCCTTTATCCCTCTTTGGACTCTATCTCTATCTCCAACAACACCACAACCCCCTATCTGCGGATTGAGGTTTCATCCTACCTTAGAACACCCCTAGGACTCTTCCCATGCAGATTATCTAACTTTTCACCATTTTTATGGGCCATTATCACATTAAGGATGAGATACTCTCTCTCCTCTCTATATAAGCAACCATACCCTTCTGAATGAGGTAGACCCCATACTACCACCAGAGCCTCCCCTTAGCTCGTAGCTATCCCATTTCTTCCCATTTTCCTCATATTCACTTCATCAAATCATATTGCACTCTCATCCATGAGCTGTGGGAGCTAAGAGGTGACTCTTACAACCATCAAGGGTTGTTGCATGACCTCAGGAGAACATTTTCAGTAGGGAGTCATCCATTTGGGGCCCTTCTTCCCCCTTTCCCTTCATTTTCCTTTCATGCATTTTGTTATTTCCTTTTAAATAGTTGCATACTTCCTTCCCATGTTTCCACAATTCTAGGAAAACACCCACAAGTTCGTTCCGTCCATGCTTACTTTCTCCTTTTCCATTTTGGATAGATACTTCACTTGAAGATGGTCTAATATGGTTTGTTTCTTTGTTTGTGTTTGGCAGGTTCATCAACAAGAGTAGACAAGGAGCTCTCCCCTTTGGCCGGCCGGAGGAGGAAGGGAATGAGGTCTCCTACACTCTGCACCTTTGCTGAGAAGGCATCGGACATCCACGTTGCGACATCAAGAACACGACGGATCGCTCGACGCGCGATGTATGTTGTCGCGAGACTAGTAAGTGGCCTTCTCTTCTCCTCTTCCCAGTACGTTAGCGTTTAAAATCTGTTATATTTTTGGGCAACATGCGGGTGGCTTTCACACCCTTTTTCATGATCATATTATGATATCTTGTTGTGTGTTTTGAGGAGCACCAGTCCTCGTGATTATACTTGGGTCATGTGATGGGTTCGGCCATAAGAGAGTGTGAAATTGAAGAAGAAGTTGAAGAAGTGAAAGAACAAGAAGTACATGAACAAAAGAAAATAGCTAATGAAAAATTCAATGCACAATCAATCTACTCATCAATTTGATTGAATCAAGGCTAATGTGGCCTCAAACTTGTGCAACCTCTAAAATGTACTGAGTCTTGGCCTCTTGGAGGAGGGATCACTATCACCTTCCATGGCTTCTCCTTGAATTCTCCTTATTCTCCTCTCTCACTTGAAAGAGCTTCAATCTTGAACTCTTGGAGAGAGGAATTGCATGGAGAGAGCTTGAGGGGGGGGGGGGGGGGGGGTTATAAACCCGTGGCGCCCAATTCTGGAGATAAGGCCCTAAACCCATTGGAACTATGAACCAAAAGATAAGTTTGGCTTGGGATGGAACTTGGAGCACTATTGAAAAACATGACTGGTTCAGCGTTGCGATTCAAGAAGTTCAATCTAATTCCCATTATAACTAGTGAAGGTAATAGCGGTGTATCAAGTCATCGCGATTCAATATATGATGCACGACCATCAACATGTCGCCTTTTACAAGCATGTTCATTCAATATTTGTGCTTTTAGTTTATTCTTGTCAATGCTAATTAATCTTTGAGCGTAGGTCTAGACACGCATTTTGCCATGAGCTTCACATCTATCTTCGGCAACACCGTGATATTTTCCCTATACTGCATTTCTACTATATGTTATACTTTATTAGACCATATCAAGGACATTGGGGCTCTGATATAATATGAAGTTTGTGTTCCCCTCTATCAAAAACAATGATAATTTAGAGAATTCTTAGACTTGAGGATAGGTCGTTAGCTTTGCCCAAAGAGGAGGATGGACCCACTCTTGGAAAACCTGGTGTCCTAACTTAACTCAACATCTTAACAATATTATCCTTGGTTATTATATATATATATTTAATCTTTTTCTTTTAGCCCAACATGCATCATATACGATTTTGAGCTCATTGCTAGGAGATTACTCTCATAATTAACTGAGGAGAACCCCTTAATCTTAATTACAATTACATGAGATATTCCATCCGAGTCAAGTACTCAGTTCACTTTGTCGTTGCTTCTAGATTGTCTCTTGAGCCCTCTATTCTTGATTTCTATATCAATTCATCTATTTTCGCTTAAATCCACCTTGGCTGTAGCACATCCATAAGCTGGAAAATGCTACACAATGGTGAAACGTACCAGATTGTGTCTGTAAGTACTTCCCTGTCACGCCCCGACGCGGAATATTGGAACGCGAGACAGTTGCAAGTAAAAGGGTATTGAGTAAGTACTAGAGATCAAACCATTGGACAAGAATAAATACTAAAGCAATTCTTCTCATTAATAATTCCAATGTCTAGTTACAACCATTAATATCAGAGCCATACTATAGGGCCCAATTACATTGAATAAAGCAAAAGGCTAAACTCAAACTCTAACAAGTACTAAGATGCTAGGGTACGCTTGACTTCACTCTTGGTCGTTCCATCTCTTATGTGTAAGTCTCTTCTCGGTCTCACCTGAGAACACATAACCAAAAACACAGGGTGAGCGATAACGCTCAGTAGGACTTAAATCTCAGGATCAAGCATGCATTAAATAATTAATGTTAGAAAGGCAGAGTAACTAAAGATAGAAAGAGATAGAGACAATTAATGTAAGAGATAGCACGATAGCATGTGATTGATATAGCACAGTTTCCAAATATAGTACAAGCAACGAATATAGCACAAATAGCAAGATGGCCATAGCATAAATAGTACAAAGTATAGCAATAGCACAACGTGTATAGTATAGCACTTTGCTGTCAATAGACAACGAGAGAATATATCACTTTTTGATTGTCATTTAGATAGTCGAGATAGATAGCACTCGAGTGTAATGCCAAACACACTAGTGATTTAACTCCCGCAAGCAAAAGCACTTTTGGCGCACATTCCAGGACCAGACCGGGGCCCTTTATATATTGCCAGGTATGGTTATATTGTTTATCTTTAGACAATCAGTCAATGGCCAATAGAGAGTACTAACAAATAGATGAGAGTACTAGATGAATAGACGAGATAGTAGAGAGAGTGTGAATAGATAGAGAGTCAAGTATAGATGAGAACCACAGGTCATTGCAAATAAAACGTCGAGTAACGGGCGATGGAAACAGTTGCGCAACACGCGTGATTGGTGTTGGCAGTCAGGTGGAATTCACTACCCTTCCACTGGCATGTTATGCATAGGTCTAGAGGTCCGGCGTGATCATGATAAGAGCAAACTTCTAATAGCCATTTGGATCATATTGATCCCTAAGGGGTATCATAGGTGTTAGTGTACAACCAGCTCATCGACCATGTGGGAATCCATAGACAGAGGTGAATTACGGAGGCCTGAACAAGGATTCACTAGTCCGGCAGAAGGAATATCCGAAAAAGAGTTCGTCCAAGTCAAGAGAAAGTGTATATATAGACACAAGTGCTCGACATTCTAAAGGAATTCTAGAGCAGTGAAGCATCGGTAACGGTATTTCCAAACCTCGCAAGAAAAACAACGACAAGTTCATTTAAAAATATGGTAATTTGAATTAAATTACCAGATGTACTATGAGATATTTTCATACCAAGTTAAGCCATATTGGATGGTTCAAGTGTGTGCATGTGTCATGTAAAATCATGGACATGAAAGGTCATGTGAAAGATTTTAATTAATTAAAATATATCCAAGATTAACAGCTTTGTTTTCTGTGTTTAAAAAGTTAACAGGGCATGATATTACTATAGAAAATCAAGACTTGTAGAAAGAGGGGGGTTCATGCAAAAACCCCAGATCGCGACGTACCCCTATAAGGGTCGCGATAGGGTCAGATCAGAATGCGACAGGGTCATGCACAAGTCACGACAAGTCGGCCAGAGAAGGCTGCCAGAAACGACAGGGTGGCCTGTCGCGTTCAGAACGTGACAGGTACAGTGTCGCGATGGCCTTGAGAATGCGGCCTATCAGGCCATCGAGTTCTCAGGTCCTGCGCCTGAGTCCGAGCGGGGAAAAGGGCAGCACCTTGGATTGCAGTCTAGGTGCCCTATTTTGACATAAGTACGTTCAGAAATTCATAACTAATTGCATAGTGGATGAAAAAATTATGAAATGACTTGCAAACTGATGTAGACATGTAGGGGTACTACAGTAAATAGGAATTTGAAAACAGACATGGTTTCAGCATGATTCAAATAGGATTATAAACGAAGAACATGAACAAGTACAATTGAGATGGAAGAATTAATTTGAGCAGTAGGATGGATGAAATTATGGCTTTTAGGGGAAAATGATGCCTAACATCCATTAGTATCTCTAGTTAAAATTTCACAGCATGGGGTCGAGTATTAATGAAGTCTAGATTTTAGATGAAAGGTCGGGGTCATGACGAGTGCAGAACTTCAAAATCAACAAGAAAATATTGGCTCTATACATAATTATGAAATAGAGGGATTTTATTCCTGATGGTTGGAACAATCTACAGACGAAATTTTATAATTTTTCCATATGAGAATGCCTACCTTTGACTCGTTTGATCTTCTAGGGTTAGAACTTGAAGAAACTCGGGTTGAAGCTTGGTCCAGCCTTCTTCCTACGAATTCCTCTCCTCCTTGCCTCCTCTAATCGTCCAGCAAGCACCAGCAACGTGTTAGGGCGGCCATGGAGAGGTTAGAGAGTATTTAAGCTACTTGGGTTTCTATTTCCTAATAGAACACTAATTTCTATTTAATTCGGATTTCCTATTTCTATACCCTTCCAAGCTTCCAACTCCCAATTGGGTTAGGTTGGAATGCAATTTATTGGGAAAACCAATTAGGGTAGGCTTAGGAATCCAATTCCGACACAAATAACTATTCTAATGATTTATTAACCCATTTCTATTTAGGCAATATTTAATATATGAATTTTATGTATTATTCTATTATTCCTCTTTTAAAAATCCATATTTTGGCCCCAATAAATTCTAGAGGGTCTATTTAACAAAGCATACTTCTTTCATTTAATGGGTTTAATTATTCATTTTCCTTTGCATTTCCATTTTTTTTGATATTATTAAATTTTATTTTTCGAAAAAAAATCAGGTTGCTCCATCACCTACGCTGGATGTTGTTCTCTCTCCCTTCGCCCATGTGCAGATTTCCTTTGGTATGAACATGGGTTGTCTATTGAGATTTTGTCTAAACTTCTTCAATTTGAATGAGGAAAAACACCTATCATATGTTCATGAAGGAGTGACTCATCACACCTTGTCATCTTGCCTATTAGAGCTAGCTGGGGTGTGAGTAGGTTAGCTAGGCTTTACGTGGAGTGGATCGTTCCTTTGCATGGGGTGTCGATCTCAATTGTCTCAGATAGAGTTCTCATTTCACTTCTGGGTTCTGGAGCAGCTTTCAAAGAGCTTTAGGAATAGAGCTGGTGTTTAGCTCTGCCTACCACCCAAGTAGATGGACAGTCAGAGCGCACTATCCAGACCTTGGAGGCATGCTGCGAGCTTGCTGTTGGGAATCGCAGGGATTGTGGGAAGCTCATTTGCCGTTGGTTGAGTTTGCATATAATAACAGTTATCATTTCTACATTGGCATGGCCCCTATGAGGATCTGTATGGACGACCGTGTCGTTACTCCTCTGATTGGTTTGAGGTTAGTGAGCATGTTGTCACCGGGAAACAGTTGGTTCAGTAGTCAGTGGAGGTAGTGCAGCTTGTCAGGCAGAGGCTTCAGACAGCACAGAGCCGGTAGAAGAGTTATGTAGACCAGCACATGCGACCACTTGAGTTCCAGGTGGGGGACCAAGTGTTTGTTAGAGTGTCCCCGATGTGCACGATGTGCTCCACGTGTCGATGTTGCGACGGTACTTTGCAGATGAGTCACATGTTCTCCTGAGTTCAGAGTGGTCAGAGGTGACACCAGTGTTGACAGTGGTAGAGGTTTCGTTGTATATAGAGGATTGTCGAGTTCTGAGGTTGAGGAACAAAGATATTTTGATGGTTCGTGTTGCGTGGTACGGCACTCTGGCGGAGAGTAGACCTAGGAGCAGGAGGACGAGATGCGTTAGCTGTTTCCGCACTATATTTGTGAGTCTTCTACCCTTTTTGCATTCTGAATTTCGTGGGGGAATTTTTTTAAAGTGGTGAGGTTGTAAGTTCGTGGGGCCTTATGGGACCCTTCATGGGCCTTTTGGAATAGTGTCGGATTGACGTCAATATGGTGTTGATGATAGCATAGTGTGCCGTCAACTTGGTCCCTGATGGCAATAGATGTTTATGTCTACCCTAGTTTCTGGAATTTCGAGTATTGAACTCGATGACAATCGATGTTGCCGTCAAGTTCTAGGCAGTGCAATTGACGACAACCTAGCTTGACGTCAACCAGCATAAGGCTATTTTATGAGGCAACCGAGGCCTCCATCTTCCACCTTTTCTCCCCCTCCACACCACCACCATCACCTATCTCTTTCTCCACCTCTTCCGACGGCTGATAGGAGCTTATGGGGACGTCGTGGTGCACGTGGTGGCCTTGGATCAGGCTAGGAATTGACAGATTTGGAGGATCAACCTTGCATGGTGAGCTTGGAGGATCCGACGTGATTGTGGGATTTTCTTTGAGTTGTTGGCATTCTGAGGTAGGGATCCTACCACTAATTCTCCCTTGGAATTCTTATGAGATGATTTTGCATGTGATTTGTATGAAAGACCGTGTTTTGGGGAGGGTATTTCCATTCCGGGAACTTGAAGGATTACTACTCGATCCAAGCAGTGGATCGGTGTTTTCCGATGTTGTACTAGTGTTATCTGATGAAGGGAGGCGTTTCCCATCATCATATCATGTTTTTTGGGCTTGTATTGCCCTGGGGAATGGCCTAGAGCCGTATCAGCTACTAGAAGCTGAAGAACATGACGTCAAGTGTGGTTTCCGTCAAGCTCTTCGGGATGAACTTGGTGGCAAGATACCTTGCAGTCAAGAAGATGTCGATGGTAGTCGGCACTGCCGTCAACGTTTGGTAGACTGCAGCACTGTGTTCGTATACTACTAGTTAACGGCAATCGGGATTGCCGTCAACCCCAGAGGAAAGGCCCAGTTGTTTGATCTCCGATTCGTGTGCGAGGCTTGGGCATGAGATGTCCACCTCCCGGCGCGGTGTGTCAAACATAGATAGCATATTCGTATGTGCGTGTTTGTGTGCTTTGATGTGTTTTGTGGTGTGTTATTGTTTCCGAAGTATTGAGCTTGGCTCCATCTGGATGACTGGTGTTGAGTTATTCTATGTGAGCCTGGGTGTCAAGTGTGACGCGTCCAGTACATTCCCCTTGTGGTGGTTACGAGTCAGTTTCCATGGGGCCCCTTCACGTTTGAGTCCCACGTAGGGAAAACCGGTTGAGGACCAGACGCGAGGGAGAGCATCTGGTGTGCACGTGTGGCTAGGGTTTGAGGGACCTATTGTGGTGCGAGGGGCCAGGCAATAGACCCTAGCTAGTCCTTCTTGTTGGGTGAGTGTGTGTGTGTGAGCATGAATTGTGTTGTGTTTTGTGGAGCCTGTGAGGTTCCAAAGTTTTACTATACTCCTGCAAGAATTGTTGTCTTGTCACCAGTACATGTGGTTTCTTTTAGTGCGGTGTTTATTTATTAGTTGTGTTTTACGTTCTTGCACTTTTTATACTGTTTATTGATGGGGTTAGGTCCCTACTGGGTCTCTTTTGAGACTCATTCCCTTCCCTTTCGGGTGGTTCGTCGTCGACTCAAGGTGCTGAGGAACCGAGTCACTCCGGTGCTGGTCTTGCTTAGTTGCTGGGAGTAGTACTCTTTTTGTGTATGTTCCTACTGTACTCTTTCCTTTAGTTCGATCTGCTATTAGTTGTACCATGTTGGTTATATATATTGGATTTTATTAGTTTTTTTGTGGTCGTGCACTTTCCTATATGTTCTCCTCAGACATTACTTTTAACCCTTTCAAGCTTTTGCTCGTGGGTGGCGGTTCAGGGTTCAGGTATTAGTGGGTAAATGGTAATTCGAATCCTGGGTCGTTACAACAATTTTCTAATCTAACTCATGTTACGATGATTAAGCTCACCTATTGATTGATGAATAGTGATATTCGCGACAGATTAAGCCAACGTGTTATCGGTTCCGATTGATGCTTGTTTTGATCCTAGTCTAGTTCTGATTGGTCTTTATGATAAACGCATCCTTGATAGTCATCGTAATTTTAATTCCCATATTTGATTTTTGGCAATTCCCAAAAATGGTTTATAGAAAGAATTATTGCCATAAGTGATTCGCGGTGCACTATGGCGTCGTGTGATTTGGACTTGCATATTGATATAACCGACTTACATTAGAAAAATATCGATCAAATGAAGCACGACGGTCTATGTCGTCATGATTTTAAGCTTTCTGTGTATAAAGATCGGTCAGAATTACATCAATATTGGATGTTCATAAACCGATAGTTGTAGTGGTCGTGTTTCACACTTGCTATATCTCAAGAGCCAATTGAAGTGTGGAAGGTTTGTAAAGAGCGATGGCTTGGTTGGTCATGATTTTGACCTACCTTATATGAACATCAATCGAAGTAAGAAAAGTGCTTTAAATGCGGCAGTTGCAGCACGTCGCGTTCAGTTAAAAGGTGCCACTAAACCCATCATGATTAAGAATTTCTCTTATAAAAGGACCCGGGACCATAATTTTTAAGGAGAGAAAACCACACAATAGAGGCGAAGCCTTGCTGTGCTCAGAGTGTAGAAGAGCCTTCCAAGTACCCTAGAGCACCATTTCTACTCAAGAGGCAGCGCTGTCGTCTTCTACACGAGCGTGCGCCCATTGGAGCATGCTTGAGGCATCTTCCAGAGGGCCATCCGCCTCCCTCTACAACAAATCAGAATTTTTTTCTTCTCTCTTATTTCATTCATTTGATTTTACTCTCTTTATTCTCCTTTTTTTTAGTGCATCCATCAATCTCCCCTTAGTCTTTTGTTGTGTTCATCACCTCATCATTCACACACTCCTACCTATATCTTTAGGCATTTTAAAAAACCACCACAAGGTGTATTGTTGCCCATGCAATTCTTTTCTTTTCACTTATTTTGAGCATAATTACTACACAACTTGGCTAATTCAATTTTCATTATTTGTTGATTATGTTCTTTGCAAGGTAACAAACATCAAAGTCTTCTCTATCGGTCGGCCAATTGGAGAAGTAATAGTCAACTACAGTCTCCCGCGATCTTCGAGTGAAAGTAGTAGTACCAACCTTCTCTGCTCTTTCGACACCACGGTTTGTCTGGCGATCACACGCCATCTATAGTGCACACACTCACTTTGTTCCCTCCATCTTTCTTTCCCATCATTAATTATTCATAATTTTCTCTTATTATCTCCCTTTGTTTTAATCATTCTTTTGGGGGCTTTTAAGCACATCCACATTATGTAGCAACAATTCAAGTAAAATATCACCATTACATACATGGTCCCTGATGAAGTGATGTCTAATCTCAATGTGCTTGATCCTTTAATGCTGGATTGGATTCTCATCAAGTTAATGCATTTGTGTTGTCAAACAACATTGGAATTGCATTATTTATGACCATCATCTTTTAGCTGGTGTTTGTTCCACAACAGTGAGTACATTAACTTCCAGCTGCAATGTATTCTGCTTCTGTTGGGGAAAGTGCCACAAAGTTTCGCTTTCTGGAAGACCAAGAGATTAAGCAACCTACAAGAAACTGGCAAGTTCCACTGGTGCTTTTTCTATTATTTTGCATCCAGCATAGTCAGCATTACTATATCCAAGAGATAAATTCAGAACATTTAGGATACCATAAACCCAATTTACTTGTATTAATAAGATATCTAAGAATTCTCTTAACTACATTTATATGAGATTCGTTAAGATCAGTCTGAAACCTGGCACACAAAAATACACTAAACATTATATCTAGTCTACTAGAAGTAAGATAGAGTAATGAACCAATCACACCTCCATAGATCTTTTGATCTACTTTCTTGCCAATTGGATCACTATCTAACTTTATTCCTGAGCTCATAGGAGTTTCTAATGGATTACACTTGTCAAAACAATAATTTGAAAGCAGATCTGAAATGTACTTAGTTGACAAATGTGAGTTCCTTCTTAGTCTGCTTAATTTGCAAGCTAAGAAATAATTATGCCTCACATCATCGCTCATTTCAAACCACATTGTATGAGATTTTCAAAGAATTTACAAAGGATTCATTTGTAGCAAAAATAATTTCATCAAATATATTTGTGCAAACAAGATCCCTTCTGAAAAATTCTTAAAAATAAGTGCTATCTACTTTACTTCTTGAAAAATCATGTGATATAAGATAGGCACTTAGTCTTTCATACTAAGCTCTTGGAGCTTATTTCAAACCATATAGTGCCTTCCATAGATGACAAACGTGATATGGATACTTAATATCTTCAAAACCCGGCGGTTGCTCAACATAACTTCTTATTAATGAAACTATTTAGAAAAGTACTCTTTACATCCAGTTGATATAAATGATATATAAAGAACATGCGTATGCTAATAAAATTCTAATTGCCTCTAATCTAGCAACTGAAGAAGATGTCTCATCAAAGTCAATGCCTCTTCTTGGGAATATCCCCGAGCTACCAGTTGCTTGTTTCTAGTGATAACCTTGATTCATCCATTTTGTTTATGATGACCCATTTGATCATAATAACTGGATGATCAGAAGGTCTAGGTACAAGAGTCTCGACCTGGCTGCGTTGGAATGGTTAAGTTCTCCTTCATAGCTAGGATCCAAGATTCATTACTAGTGCATCATTGATTGTCCTAGGCTCAATCTGAGATGCAAATGCAGTGCAATCACAAGGAATGGACATACCTCTTGTACTTACCCTATCTGAGGATCACCTATTTTGTTTTCCATTGGATGATCTCTATGATACCTCAATGCTTTAGGAAGTTCTTTGTGTGTTTCTTCTTATTGTTGTAGTTCTTCTAGTGGAGGATCTTCCTTGTCTTCATCATTTTCTTCAAGAGAAGCTTGTTCTAGATCCCTGCAGAAGTCTTCAACAACATTTCTTCTTCTTCTTCTATTCTCTTATAGAATGGTTAGTTTCATCAATAAAACATGAACAGTTTGTTCAATTGTTAAAGTTTTTCTGTTAAACACCCTATATCCTCTAGGTTTTAAAATATATCCTAATAGAAACCTTCATCACATGTAGCATCTAATCTTCCTAGATTATCTTTTCCATTATTTAGAATGAAACACTTACAACCAAAGGGCCATAGATGATTGGTGTTTAGATTGTTTTCCTTATAAAGTTCACATGTAGTCCTCTTCAAAATTGGTCTGATCATAGTTCTGTTGATGATGTAGCATGCAGTGTTGCCTCTACCCAGAAATACCTTGGTAGATTGTACTCTGACAACATGGTTCTGGTCATATCAAGCAGTGTTCCATTATTCTTTTCTACTACACCATTTTGATGAGGAGTTCTTAGAGCAGAAAAGTTATGCTCTATTCCATTTTCATCATAGAATTGGATGAAATCTTCATTCTTGAATTCTCCTCCATGATCAACTGATACTGATTATCTCATATTTATGGCTCTTCTGTACTAGTTAACTGAATTTCAAGAAAGTTGAGAAAGTTTTTGATTTTGCTTCCAAAAAGATACCCAAGTATATCTTTAGTAATCATCCACAATTACATAGCCCTAGATCCTTCCTCCAAGACTTGCAGTTCTTATTGGTCCAACTAAATCCATGTGGATGAGTTCCAATGGTTTTGAAGTTGTTACTATTGTCTTAAACTGAAATGATGTTTTGGTCAGCTCCCTTTTGTACAAGCTGTACAGATTCTAGATTCTTCAATTGAGCTTTGGAGACCTTCAACTATATCATGCTTTATTAATTTTTTAATTACCAAAGTGCTAGCATGTCCTAGTCTTTTGTGCCACAAATTAGTCTCGTTGACTTTGGTACTTGCAAGACATAGACTGACTTCTTTTAGTTCTACCTGTAGAAATGTATACATATTTTCATTTTGTGAGATTCAAAGACTACTTTCTTTATCCTTTAGAATTATACACTTATCATTCTGAAACTTGACTGAGTGGCCCTTGTCACATAGTTGATTGATGTTGATGAGGTTATGCTTGATTCCTTTAACACATAATACATCTTCTATTAAATCTTTAGTCTTTGTTCCTATTATTCCATATCCAATTGTGGATGTTTGTTTCCTCCACCCGCCTACGCGTCACTCCCTTTGGATGTGTTGGCTGGTTTGTCGCATCTTCCTTCTTTCTTCGTGTAGAGACTCGTTCGACCAAGTTGACGAGAGAAGAAGAGAATAAATCCAAGAAACTAGTAAATAAATGAATGGGAGGTGATCGCCAAGGACTTACCTATGCCCAAGGAGGTGTTCAGATCACGCTAATGACACTGCCTTGTGAGCGGTTGATGGTGTGGACACCGACTTCCTTCCCTTCGGCCAGCAAAGTGAAGAAGCTCCACAATGTTGCTGAGGGTTTTTCCTGCGACCAATATAACTCTATAAGACCCTAATGCAAGTAGTAAATTCTCAAAACTAAAAGAAAATAACCTAAAAGGTGAGCCCCGTACCGGTGCAGGCTTGATAAGAAGGGTAGCCAAATGCTATGACCACCATTCTTCCCTCCGTTTTTGGTTTGGAAAACACCTTTTAGGTGTGTGGGAGTTTGTACTACGTGCTTTGTGTGTGTGGGGGGGGAAGTGACTAGCATGCAAGACTAAAAGTTAAAAGAGAAGGAAGGGAAGAAGAAGAGGGAGATGATCCTTGTTGGTGTCTATTGTGGCTGCTTGGTGGACTCCTCCAGCTCGTGGTGAATCCTCCTGGATGCTCCAAATGGTCAGGGACAAAAAGCAAGGGAAAGGTGGAAGCATTCAAGGCACTATCCTTCTTTCTCTCTCCTCTCTCAAAGCATTAAAACTCAAGCTCGCCCAGCATCTCTCCCCCTTCTAAGAATGCCAAAGAGCTTCATATATAGACAATGGGGGCAGAGCTTAAAAACCTAGGATGCTCAAGTGTGGGAAAATGCAGTTGCATAGGTGGCAATCCAAGTACAAAACAAAGGCTAATGAGGAGAGGCTACATGGGACTTTTCCTAGGTCAATGGAGTGCCAAGGTGGCTCATTTGCTTGTTGGGAACGGCCCCATGCGTGGCATGGACGAGGTAATGGCAGATGGGGTGAGATACCCTGACAGTTCTACAGAACAGCTAAACTCAGGTTGACATCAATCGATATTACCATCTACCGCATGCAGGCGTCACACTATCTTGACGTCAACCGAAGTTAATGTCAAGGTGCTATGCCGTCAACATGGGATAAACGAAAATCGAAGTTGGCATTTACATGGATCCGAGGTGAGTCAACAAGGAGTAAAACAAGTCTTAATCGGCCATTGACCAATGCGGCGATGGGCCAAATTTTGCATCTACAAATGGCTCTCTGAGACATCCGATCTTGTAAGGGAATAGAGTGGACTGATAGGTCGCTGTCTCGGTAAACAAAAGACGTGGAGATAGGATAACAGGCCATCCTCAAGGATGGGAATTCTAGCAAGCCACATGAATAACTTAGGCTAGAAGCAAAGAATGAGTCGACTGAGAGACAAGTGTGTGGAAAGGGGTGATCTACTTGTGTAATCATGACTGCAATGCAATGCTATGGGTCTCGACATTGCCAAGTAGGACTTTGACTAGTTTTTGTTGGGTTCTCATGTGGGAGAATGCTGGGTTACAACAAGTGCTTAAATGTTTTTGATGATGAGCAATACTAATTGATGTTATGTGAATGGTTCAACCATGATGGCAATGACAAAAACATGATGGCAATGACAAAGACATGAAAGAAACATGACAAAGACATGAAAGCAACATGATGTTGATAAAATGCTTCTATTAATCAACTATGCATTCATTATATCTCACTTAGAATGTCTTTTAATGTAGGTGTGAATGTACACAAGACTAGCAACAAAATCCAAGTGCAAAAGAATATGAAATACACTTCAAATGGTCATGTGTCGACAACCCCCAAAGCATGTGTCAACAGATAGACAAGTCAGAACAAGACATGCTACTGGAAGCACTTAAAAAGCAGTAGCTGTGGACAGCACCATAGTAGATGTCGACAGCAAGACAGTAGCTATCGACAGATGCTGATTTTCCAGCAACATCATGGTTCTGGAAACCAGAATTATACAGTAGCTGTCGATAGCACAAAATCGCCTGTCGACAACCGAAGCTTTAGGAAGATCTGATGGTCAGGATATGTTCTATATTAGGATGTTCCCTTTTAGCATGACTTTCTATGCTTCGACACCACTATATATAGAACATATGGAGCTATTTTTGCAAAAAGGAGCCTCCACATAGAAAACCCTAAGCCAAGAACAAGAAGAAGAAGTTTCCCCTGTTTTCTGCTTCAACTCTCCATCCAGTGCTAGGAAGATCCATCTCACGAGCGAAGTTGAAGTCGGTTTGTCCACGAATCAAGCTTCATCTACATCATCTAATCTTCATCAACACAAAGCCTGAAGTTGTTCTGGACTACCACATGAAGAGTTCTTCATCTGGATTTGATCTTTCATCTCAGAACTCTTCCTTCTTTCTACTTCCATATACATATGTGTGTGTGTACTGATTGGAGATCAGTCCGTGGCATTTGTGGAAGTGTGTGTGGTTTGTGATCTGTACAAGGGTTGCGTATAGATAATAGTGTGTGGTGTGTTGATCAGATCAAGGCTAGAGATCTGATCTATTGTGGACTTGATCTAGCGTGTGTGTGTGTGGTTGAGTCATTGTGCTCGTGTGTGTGTTGTACTTGGTTCTTGAGTAGTGTGTCCTCACTGTGTGAGGGGTGGACGTAGGAGCCACGTGGTGTGATCTCCGAACCACCTAAAAATCCCTTGTGCAGTGTGGTTTGATTTGTGGTTTGATCTGTATTGCGCAGATGCATGCATAGGGATTTCGTCTACACACTACTTGTTAATTTGTTCACACACATTACATCAGATCAGAGGGGATTTAATTGATTAGATCTTTTAATCCGAAGTAATTATTAAATTGCTTAAGTTTCCGCTGCAAATCTATTCAACCCCCCATTCTATCTTTGCCATCACAGAATATCTGATCCTAACAATTGGTATAAGAGTAGGTTCTTTGTTCATCGGTTGCAATTGATTCTAAATCTGACTTGATTTGCTTGAACTGATTGATTGCCTTTTGATCTCACTCAATATTTTGCTGATTTGTCTAATCATCTGAAACATATTCAGAAATATGGCTAAGTTCTCAAGCATCATAAATAGACCTATGATAATTGAGTTTGACGACAAGGTTGATGAAATGTAGGTCTCCTCTATGAAAACATGCAAGTCTAGAAAGGGAACAGAAGAAAAATGCTACATGGCTCATAGCAGCTTAAGAGGCTCTTCCCGTTCAGACGAATCTGAAGGATCACATTTGTCAGAGAAGTGAAGAAACTCTCAAAGGTCAGGTAAATCCAATTCAGATCCATTAATGCATCAATATCTAATTCTGATTCAGAGGATGATATATCCTATGATGAATTGATAGAATGCTATGAGCACTTGTCCAATCAATTCAAGAAGGTAAAAGCTCAAAACAAGAACCTAAAAGAAAAATTGGAGAAGAATGAAATGATAATTGATAATGCTTAAGCATTCTATGAAGAAAATGAAAATTTGAAAATGGAGAATGAAAAATTGGAAAATGAAGTCAAAAACTATGAAATCAACTTTTCTATGTTGAAAGAAGATCATGATCATGTGCAATCTAATAATTCTAATTTGAAAAATTCATTGATCATATTGAGAATCTCAAATTTGATAATGATGAATTGAACAAACAAATCTCCAACATGGCTCATGATCATCAAATAAAAGAAAAATGCAACCAATTGGTTGAGGAAAATAATCATCTGAAAAAGAAGATTGAATGCTTGTATCATGACAGACCATTAAATGATGAATGGAACAATTCTAAGAAGAAAATTGCTGATTTGGAAATTCAAATTGTTCAAATTGAAATTGAGAAGAACAAAATGAAAAATGGTCTGGATGTAATGACAAAACAACTTCAAACTTCTGAAAAAGAAATTGTTGCATTAAAAGTTGAAAAGGAAAAATTGACAAATGAACTTGAAGTGGCTATCAAGCAAAGTCAAAACTATATTAAAGTTCATGTTCAGAAAAATGTTCAAAAACAAAGTAAAAAATTGAACAAAAATGCTGCAATTAGAAAGAATCTTGGTTCAACTGTAAATCAGAAAAAGGAATTGGAAAAGAAAACATGATTCTACAAGGTTTCAACATCTCCTCCATCAGCTCAAAAATCTCCATTGCAATCTCCATCTCCACATAATGTCAAGAGCTACCAAAGGGTACTACCTCCATCCTTCTAACACAAGGGTGATCAAAGGTATTCTAGAGGATCTCAGAAATTTCAGCAAATGCATTCAAACTATGGTAAGTTCTAGGTAATTGCTCAACCCATATGTTTTAAATGCAATAGATCTGGTGATCTTGCTAAATATTGTTGGAAGGAAATCCACACTCTCATAAATATGCTAAAACAGTTCAATGCTATACATGTGATCAACATGGACATTTGTCTAAGAACTGTTGACATAAGAATCATGATTTTGTGCATGTTCCCAAGCCCCATGCTCATACACTATCCCATGTACACAAGAACACGATTGCAAGACAAAAGAAATGTTCTGTTCTTCATGCTAAAAATCATAAAACCAGAAAATCTCATGAAAACATAGATGTATTGATTCAGTCCAAAGAAAAAAGTGGAACTGATGCTGCTCATCATTCCATTAATGAAAGAAATACATCTCTTCCAAAAATAAAATCACTTTGGATTCAGAAATCATTGTTGAATCCTAACATTAATGTCATTGCAGGACCCAAGCAAGTGTGGGTCCCAAAAAGAGCTTGATCAACAAGCTGAGATGTCTTGCAGCCATACAGAGCAAATGGATTCATGACATTGGCTGTGCAAGGCAAGAAAAGATTGGAGAACACAAGTAAGATCTTTGAAAAGAAATTGAAGACTGTTCAGGTAAAATCTCTTTATGACTTCAGATTTGAACTGATGGAATTGAAATAGATTTTTGACTTTATCTGAGCAACGGAAAATGTGCCTTAATGCTACCCCACATGACAATGCCTCTTAGCAATTGGAATCATGCTATGTCATCTTGCTTGCATAATTGTGCTCATGACTTCTTAAGCACATCATTTATTTTGACTTCTTGGTATATCAAATGATGATATGTGGAAAAACAAGTTATGCTTGTTTTGAAACTATCACTATGCGTGAGTAAAAATACTTCGCCAAGTACTAAAACTCATGCTATGCATAAGGCTAAGTATGTGCATGATAACATGTGAATTGCTCGCTATTTTTTTTCTATGCATGTGTTATGGGGGAGTAAATTTGAAAGCGCACTAAAATGTTCGCAAAATTCATTGAATATCATGTTTGTACTAATTCTGTGCAAATTGATTACCATGCAAATGTTTGAATTTCCTGAATGATGAATCATCACATGCACACATTATAGGGGAGTAAGTCAAGGTAGGATGAGTGAGATGCTTGAGGGATACACTTTTTAATCATTGTGTCATTATTTCTCAAAGTCTTGGTCTCCATGTCCCTCAATTAGATACCTTGGAACTAATCTTTCATGTACCTTTCGACAGTCGACCACCAACTATCTACCGATGGCCTCTCCCAGAACTTCCATCTCACTAGAATTCAGTACCTGTCGACAGGCACATCCTTGCTGTCGACAGATACACATTTTCTATGAATTCTTCATCCTTTCTTCATGAGTGTGTTCATATTATTAATGCAAGGTGAGAATTTGGACTTAATGTTCATTACAATCCTTCATACTCACATAGTATCCAAGACATTTGCTTAAGTCACAATGATTTTGAAATGATACTCTTGCTTTAGTCTAGGTTGTGTCATCTAGAAAACATTGAACAATTCTAATGATTTTAACATAACTCACTTGAATAACTCCCTTGTGGATGATCATGTTTCTAAAATGGATTGACAAGTAAGAAGGTTATTGAACTTAATGTTTTTACAATGGCCTTTGACCTTACTTAAACTTTTGAACTTGATTTTCCAACTTTAAATAAAAAAAAAGGAGAAAGGCTACCTATTTCAAAACTCAAAAGTTCAATAAAAATTCTATGAAATGGGATAAAGGCAGAGCAATGATGATCATTACTGAGTAACCGGGGACAAGGGCATCACAAATGTCTGTCTTCACGTTAAAAAGTCCGTTCATTATCTCTGCACAATGGTATGATGGTCACTTACACTGAGTAACTGGGGGTACGGGCATCCCAAATGTCTACCTTCACGTCAAAAGGTGAAAGTGATCCTAATTACTACTTTTCCCACATTAACTTGACAAAGAAATAATTCAATGCAAGAAATAGAGTGTAGCCTCCATGTTTTTACATCAAGGGCAATGTGTTGTTTATTGCTAATCGCTCATGTAGGCATTACTTTCAAGTACCACCAGAACATCACACACAAAGGAACATGTTTTTTTACAACGGTTTTATTCAAAGGGTTATCTTATTTTCAATGTTTTTGAACGATGTCTTCTAAATGCTACAAGTTGAGATTCCCAGATTATTCTTTCTTAACCATTGTAGAATTTTTATGTGTCTTCATACTTGTGTTTATGACACTTTGTGATGGGCATAAGCCTATTCTCAACCTTGAAATCCCATTTGAACACTCATTCCACACTCAAATCTTTCGCAATTTAGTTCTAGGGTCATGTAGTTCATTGATTCATTCTTACCCATGTGTGCACTCACTATCTTTTTTAATGTTGTCAAAAGGGGGAGAAACATCAATTGTATCAATTGTAAGTTTTGTCATCATCAAAAAGGGGGAGAATATTGTGTTCTCATGTAGGAGAATGTTGGGTTACAACAAGTGCTTAAATGTTTTTGATGATGAGCAATACTAATTGACGTTATGTGAATGGTTCAAACATGATGGCAATGACAAAAACATGATGGCAATGACAAAGACATGAAAGAAACATGACAAAGACATGAAAGCAACATGATGTTGATAAAATGCGTCTATTAATCAGCTATGCATTCATTATATCTCACTTAGAATGTCTTTTAATGTAGGTGTGAATCTACACAAGACTAGCAATAAAATCGAAGGGCAAAAGAACATGAAATACACTTCAAATGGTCATGTGTCGACACCCCCCAAGGCATGTGTCGACAGATAGACATGTCAGAACAAGACATGCTGCTGGAAGCAGTTAAAAAGCAGCAGCTGTGGACAGCACCACAGTAGCTATCGACAGCAAGACAGTAGCTATCGACAGATGCTGATTTTCTAGCAACATCACGGTTTTGGAAACCAGATTTATATAGTAGCTGTCGACAACACAAAATCGCCTATCGACAACCGAAGCTTTAGGAAGATCTGATGGTCAATATATGTTCTATATTAGGGTGTTCCCTTTTAGCACGACTCTCTATGCTTGGACACAACTATATATAGAACATATGGAGCTATTTTCGAAAAAAGGAGCCTCCACATAGAAAACCCTAAGCCAAGAACAAGAAGAAGAAGGTTCCCCTATTTTCTGCTTCAACTCTCCATCCAGCGCGAGGAAGATCCATCTCTCGAGCGGAGTTGAAGTCGGTTTGTCCACGAATGAAGATTCATCTACATCATCTGATCTTCATCAACATGAAGCCTGAAGTTGTTCTGGACTACCACACGAAGAGTTCTTCATCTGGATTTGATCTTTCATCTCGAAACTCTTCCTTCTTTCTACTTCCATATACATGTGTGTGTGTGTACTGATTGGAGATCAGTACGTGGTGTTTGTGGAAGTGCGTGTGGTTTGTGATCTATACAAGGGTTGCGTATAGTTCATAGTATGTGGTGTGCTGATCAGATCAAGGCTAGAGGATCTGATCTATTGTGGACATGATCTAGCATGTGTGTGTGTGGTTGAGCCGTTGTGCTCGTGTGTACGTTGTACTCAGTTCTTGAGTAGTGCGTCCTCATTGTGTGAGGGGTGGACGTAGGAGCCACATGTTGTGATCTCTGAACCACCTAAAAATCCCTTGTGCACCGTGGTTTGATTTGTGGTTTGATCTGTATTGCGCTAGATGCATGCATAGGGATTTCGTCTGCACACTACTTGTTAATTTGTCCACACACATTACATCAGATCATAGGGGTTTTAATTGATTAGATCTTTAATCTGGAGTAATTTTTAAATTGCTTAAGTTTCCATTGCAAATCTATCAGTTTTTGGTGTTGTCTTAGTCAAAGGAGTCATGATATGATTGTTGAATCAGGGAATCTCACAACCGAAGTCCGTCAGGGCCCGCTGATATAATCAGGAAGTCTGTCCAATTAGGGGGTTGTGAAGACAAATGTAATTGATTGTACTCTTAAAGGACCATTGAGGATTCTAACGGGAATCATTGTTTGGACGGCTGGAATCCAGAGTTAAACTCATGAATGGCGAAAGGTTCAAATGAACTCAGTATGACATGTTGACTGAAATGATAGCTTAGTGATATGCTTGATGGGACTGTTTAGGCAATAGAGATCCAATATCAGCTTCAAAACCATGAACACAAGATGTCGATTCAACTGGCCACTTGAGCTGGGTACCATAGTAATGATTGAGGAAAATCTACACACACAAAAAATTGAGTTAGTAAAGGAATATTAACAGTGAAATCCTAAATGCATGTTGGTGTGGGTTCCCTATCTAAAATGCAAGTTAGAACTAGAGAAATCTTCTAAGGCCAAACAAATAACTGAGAGATCGTAAACCAGTCAAGATTTTTGGTAAAGGGAACTCAGGGTTCACGGTCGCCAAGTTATTTGCCTCTGGTGACTAAACCTATGTTAGACATACCTGTACATCACTCAAGGTCGCATGAGTGTCCTCGGATTTGGAACATCATCTGTGCTTAAATATCCCGCAAGACAGCTTGGAAACCAAGATGAGAGATACTTGGCAATGTAATAATGAAGCTTTGAAAACTCGCCAAAGTTAACATCCACGTTGATTGCTATTGACGTACAGTTGACGTCCACATCGATGGACGTCTACCTGAGTAAATGACCAACTTTGTTGACATCAATATTACATCAATGTCAAATGACATTGATGTTAACCTATCTGCTGATAAAACCAAAAAATGACAATTGGGAGACTATTAGGACTCTTCCATCTTCAACCTTTGTCCACCCATACTCATTTCCAAACCAGCAACTTTTTGGGACAACCTCCAGCAGTTCTCATGGCTTCCTCTCCAACCACAACATTAACAAACATGAACCCTGGTGTGATAAGTGAAGTTCCAGGGCATCTGAGCACCTGATTAGCCAACAGAAAGGTATGTATCATTTGTTCACTCTCCTTTGCTTGATGCAAATGCCCCAAACCTCTCTCATGGCACCTTCATGAGCGTACAAGATGTTCCTGCCTTCCCAAGCAAAGGCCAAATATGAGCCTTTTCCTAGCTAATCAACCTCGTTAATGCCCTCACAATAGACATGAGAAGCTATATCGGGGCATGGAACTTAAGTTTAATGATTGTTCTCACCAATAATATGATGGAAATGTGTTGGGTATTAGATGCACTAGGAGCACTCATGGAGCGATAGCATCCGCACATGCCACGTTCGTGTTCCAGGAATTTGAAGCTACTGTGCTGCTGGAAGAAGTGGAGTTGTTCTTGGGCTGGAAGCGGTGCCTTGAATATGATGAGAGGACACCTCTTCTCCCATGGGAAGAGCTCTTGGCAGACATCATGTAGGACAAGAAAGTGGTGCTATGGATGACAAACAAGATGGGATCTTCTAGGACCGGCTGACCTGGTGGTTGATCCCACACGTGAAGGAGATTGGCGGTGAGAGGGCGACTCATGTATTGACACTCTACCTTGCGGGTGTCTTCTTATTCACCACCTATGGTGACTTTCTTCTGTATGAGCATGTAGAATCCTCTCTCTACTATGGCGTGGGTAGTCGCTTGCCCCTGTAGTGCTGGCACATCTCTACAGTTCCCTTACCACTATGAGCCTAGGCGGATGCACATGTGGGAGATTGTTCCTACTTCAGGTATTGATAGAAGCTCATATGAAATTTGATTATGTTGAGAAACAACCTACTCCTTCAAGAATCTTTCTTCGGACTTCAGTGTACTACAGCAGGGCATGGTATGAACTAGAAGATGAGAACAAATGTGTGATAGCACACCTCGAAGCAGAGATGTCTGGTGTGACTACCTTGGCTACTTCCAAATGGAGGATTTCATAGCGAGACCACTGTTCATGAGGACCATGAGTTCTTGGTTCGCACCAGAGAGGACAATGACTTTTGGTTCATTGGGCCTGATCAGATGGTGATGTACCAACCACAACCGTTGCCAGCGACAGCTAGGAGTACCACGTGGGATCCTGACTTCAGCTCACTGTGCCACCATGATTCTGCCGAGTATGAATGAGAAGTTGAAGATGAAGGCTAGAAAGACTTGGGAGCGGTACACTCTCAGCAAGAAGGTGGGAGGTGTAGTTCAAGAGACTAGAAGGATGTCCTGGCTTACAAGGAGTAAGTGGACACCATCCATCGAATATCATGTGATTTCTTCATGGCTGCAATGCAAAATGATGTACTCATTCTATTTCCAAAGAATATGTCTAACACATAAGCCTTAGTGAATAAAGAGTCAAAGTTTTAGACTCATTGTGCATTACACCCCAAGAATTGAACCTTCCTATGCTCTGGGAGCTCACTGTAGGCGATCAGTTGACGTCAACATCGATGGATGTCAAACAGAGTAGGCTTCAACAGGCGCTGCCGTTAGCATCCCAGACTGAAGGGTTGACGTCCAACCGATGGACGTCAACAGATAGTTAACGTCCACTCCTATGCCGTTCACCATTGTATGGTGACCTGACAAGGCGCCTCGAACTAAGAACTAGACGTCCACCCCATTGATGTCAACAATAAATTGACGGCCACACACTTAACATTAACTTCAAACATAGCCTCTTCACCAAAGCCATCTCCACTGTCTTTTCACTTCATTTTCTCTGTAGCACCCTTTCGCCTCCCCTTTCTCACTCTCACTTGCTCTCACTCTTCAAATCTGCCCAAGATCTTTGATTTCCCTTTCCCTTTCTCTCAAATTCCAAGACCGGTTGATGGCGAGGGAGAAGAAGTAGGAGAATCGCTCCCACTGTCGCCTAATGGAGGATGAAACAACGATAGAAGGGTCATCGTCGGAGGTGAACTTCGAGGAGGAGGTTGACCCCGTCGTGGATGCCGACGACAGTGCACCAGAGGGAGAAGGATCGGTCGGGGACAATGGATGGGAGGAGAGTTCACCACAAGCCATGAAGGGGCTTTCCTATCGTGCTAGAGTGTATGCGCATGACGCACGTGAGAATCGCTCCAATGCGTGTGTGAATCCGATTATCGAAACTCCTGTTATAAAAACTTTGTTTATGTAAACTTCATTTCTGGAAACTCTATATATGGCAAGTATCATGAGTACTAAGGCAAAAAAGTAGATAATCGACAAGTAGAGAATATGATCATGAACTTAAGATCAATTAAAATCATGTGAACATGTTTTAACTTTCATATGGTTGTTAAATGCATGTTATGACATTCTAGAACCTTCCTATAATAGATCAAACACACATATGCAAAGAACGAAACAAAACTATGGAAACCAAGATGTATGCCCCTTAAAAGGCAAATGCAGTCCCATCCCTTCACTTTCTACGGTCATAACTCATTGATTTCTATTAAAATATCAAACATGAATATATCATATTGAATCCCTTTGAGATACCAGCAAAGAGAACAGCTCGTCGATCCGAGGTCTATATAAAAAGTTATGGCTGGTTAAGTGGACATAGGCAGAAGGCAACACATTGCATGTCGCCTTCTGAACATGAATGCGACAATCATCTTGTCGCCTTCTAATGAAGACCGTGAAACTATATGATTTTTGGTATGGGTCGCGACCATGATGTTATCGCAATCTAGTAGCGATGTGTCGACCTGTCGCCACCTGAATATGACGTTTGGGTTGCTTTTTCTACCTATTTCCAACTCCGACTTGATTGGTTGACACCTATGGGTTTGAAAATCAAAACAAATGGCAGGGTGATCCAAATCAGATGAAACCACCTCTGTTTGTTAGAGTACTTCAAATACTTTGTACAATAACAAATAATCGGGAAACAAAGGTCGTTTGACTATGTAATATGATGTATTGTGACTATCTATGTGAATCTGACACGGTGCTCATGTTCGGGATAATACTCTTAGTACGGTCAACATAAATTGCAGAAAGTAGCAGAAAATGAAATTAGACTCATAGGGAAACAATTTTTATGTTGAACACTCAGTCCAAAAATGACCCCACAGGGAGGTATGGAACTCATAAGACAAGTGAAGGTTAATCCAAGACAGTACAGCGTCAAGATCATGCAAGATTTAATTTGTGAAACTCTCAAGATAAAAATTGGGAAAATAGTAAGAACATGATCTATACATATGGATGCAAGTATGGACAAGTTTAATTAGAGGTTGGCATGGAGATGACCTACCTTTGGAGTTGAATAAGATTCACTCTACAGAAAGCCCTAGTTCTAACCGCCTGGAGGAAAATGCCTAATACTCATTACCTACTAAATAAAAATTGGGCAACATAAGGGCAAATGAAAGTAGACTTGAAGAGCTTTCCATGGGTATATTATTTGATTTATTTGATTGAGATTTTACTAACCTTTGGTGATGATCAATCTGACTCTTGTGTGCAGGTCGCTGTAGATCCAAGTTGTGAAGAGCACGAGGTTCTCCTTGCTCCAGCATTCTCCTCAAGATCTCCAGCCACCATAGCCTCCAAGCACGCCTCCAATACCCCTAGGGGTCGTCCCATGGGAGAGAGAGGCTTTATTTATAGAGAGAGAGGCCTTTAGTTGCCTAATTAGATTAGGAATCTTTTAGGGATGAATTTGGGTGTATCCTTTCTCAAATTGGGGATTTCTCTCCCCAGTTCATGATGGAATTGATACAGAAACTTATTTTAGGTTGTAACCATGAATTGGGCTCAATTTGAAGTCCAATAAATATGTATTGGATGAGTATTTAACCTTTAATTGTGATTAGTTATGATTTCCAAATTTTGGGATTATTTTTCTACTTGAATTTATAGTTGTCATTACCCAATGTTTCAAGTCCATCCATAATTTTTATTTTAATTTATGACCCCTTTATGTATATGTGATAATGGTTTTCGACTTACTCCTTAATTAAGATAATAAGTCACAATAATTCTTAAACTCAATCCAAAAGATTTTTATTGACCTAAATTTCTTTATGGGTCACTAGAGAATAATATTTAAAGTCTAACTATGATTTTTAAAAAAAAATTAGATGTGTTTTTACATCTGGGATAATGGTGCGTACGTATTTAACTAGTTTTAAATTATTAAGTGGTCATATTTTCTATTTATCTCAAATTTCAATTACTGAAATTCTCTAGGTGCTACATCCTCCCCTACTTAAAAGAATTTGGTCCCCAAATTCATAAGACAATTTCTTCTTTCTAAACTGCGTCAAATCTCCCCCACTTAAGATTATGCATGTAGAGGAAAATTTTCAAGTAGATTACTTCGAGGTTATTGTATTGGCATGAATATATTAATTCATCTCAGTTGCAACTTGATCAAAATAAGTTGGTGATACTAACAAGGAAGATCAAAAGAAGTACCAAGATTACATGAAGTTTAGGATATGAAGTCAGTGCAAGTAAATGTACCTCATGTTACTTTGCCCCTTCTATTCTTCCTAGAGGGTTCCTTTCCTTTTATTACTTGTAGTTGGCCTTGACGTTGAGGTGCCTTTTTCTCCAAGTGAGGGCAAGCACTAATCTATTGGTACTTATTTCCACATCACAGATAAGCCCCCATCTTTCTCCAGCACTCCTCTGCCTTATGTCCCATTCGACTACAGTGCCAACAATTTCCTTGAATGGTAGGATTGCGTCATGTGGTTGGTCTCCTCTCTTAGGATTTTTATTCTTTAAGTGACACTTGTCTTTATTTAACCTCTTCTTCGGGCTTTTGGGTTGATAATCCTTAAAGTTAATGGTTTGTCCTTCCATTAGGGTGGACTTCCCATCATCTTCCTTGGTCATCTCTATGGCATCTTCTACTAATTGAGCTCGTTTCACCATCTCGTTGTAAACTTGAATGTCCATTGATGCCAAGAGGGTAATAATACTGGATTTAATCCATTTAGGAATCTTTTTCCCTTCATCTTCTCTGTTCTTACTAGGTGTGGTGCATAGCGGGACAACCTTGAAAATTGGGCCTCATACTCTGCCACTGATGAACCTTCCTCTTTAAGAGCAGTAAATTCCACAGCTTTCTTCTTACAAACCCTTTAAGAGAAATATTTATTGTTAAAGTGTTCTATGAATTCAGCCCAAGTAGTAGGAGTATCAGGCAATGTAGCTTTGGTGGCCTCCCACCAAGCCCTTGCATCACGTTCTAGTTGAAAAGTGGCCAGTAAGACCCTCTCTATGTCCGTGCACTGCATTACATTGAACATCCATTCCATCTCATGCATCCAGTTTTCAGCCTCCTCAGGGTCAGGAGATCCATCAAACTTTGGAGGATCCATCCCTCGAAAATTCCTATGTAACTCTTCTGCCCTGGCACGAGCTCCACCTTGTGCTACTTGTTGCAAGGCCTGTGCCAACTCCTGTACTGTATTATGCATATCGCGCCATTGGCCACGCCTGGCTGCCATCTTCAAGAAAGTTTAGGATCCTGAGAGAAGATTAATAGTTAGTTATAGACTAAGTTATCCTGTGTGAATATGGCTTTACCCATCTCACTACGCACTATCAAGAAACCTAGTTTAGTGCTAGACACAAATAGCATAGGAACCTAGAGCCTTTAACGTAGGGTCATAACATAGCCTCTAATGTATTCTAGGACTTTAGAAAGCCTAGGCTCTAATACCACTCTATGACGCCGCCAATTGTATTTTTAGTAGCAGAATAAATTGGGAGACGCGACGAATAAGCAAGCATTCAGAAGGTAAAGACCAATAGCTTTTACAAATAGGGCCCACAATGCAATAATCAATTTTTCTTCCTTTATTTATCAAAATGAATATTACAACCTCTAATGTCAAATGAAACACTCCTTGCTCAACAATCTATCTATCTCACAAAGAAAAGGGAAATTACATTCGTGAACAATCTAAATAAAAATAAGCATGGACTCTCGAAGTGTACTCCACGCTCGGTGCACAAGTCCAATCATTTAGCTTTACCTTCACTAGTTGAAATGTTAAAGAGAGCAGGTATGAGCACACTCGCCCAGTAGGATTTACATCTTCCAGCAATGATATAAGTATTTACATTTTAAAAGCGAGAAGGTATGAACATGATATGTAGAATACAATTTAAACGTTGTAGTAACACATGTACAGTGTATCATGCAAGATAGTATGATCAAGAGATTGTAATTATCAATCTGGCAATAAGGTTGTATTCAAGAGTTCATGATATTGTGAACAATGATCTAGGAAGATGGTAACTTCATGAACAAGATCAAGATAGCATGTAACAAGATGGCCATTTCACTAGCAAGCATTTTGAGTAACCCACTCGGTGCACTCCACAAGAATATCACACAGGATCTACTGGTGCCTCATGCAAGTACGTCCTTCAGCCACTCGGGTTAAGGACCAGCACATAGTAGCAGGTAACAAGCAAGTAAGTTCATCACGTGTAATAGGTACATGCCAAGCCAAGCACCAATCATGATTCCGCACCATGCCAGGCACACGACTTTGTTAGGGGATCAACCTAACAATCAACTCTTGGGGTAACGAACATCTTTGGGAAAACTGGACAATCAACACCTTGGGGTAAACAAGACTTTGTCAGGGGCGAATCTGACAATCACACACATAGGTAACAGGACTTAGCCAGAATATCCAGGACCAGATACGTGCCCTCAGTCAGGTTCGTATTGCGCAACACTCGCATGTGTCCCAATGAGCCCATCGACTTATGGGTGACAAGAATGAGTTTTTAGTCCATGACTCCAATATCACTGATGTACTTCAAGAATGTATCACAAGTAGGTAATGTGTGTCAATAAGGATAGACTAGTTGAGAAAGTTCAGGACTATCATGTCAATAGTAATGATTATCGAGAGTGTCATGTCAATAATGATATAGAGTTCAAGGGTACGTTGAGAATATCATGTCAAGAGTTCAAGCATAACGACACATTTACATAGATTCTATCTTTAATAACTTGGTTTCATGTGTTATACTCGATCACTCCAAGAAAGTCAAGATGAGGAGAGAAAGATCTCGTCAAGAATGCCGAGAGAGAAGAGATATGTGCACACTAACTTCCGGGTACTTCATTGGTACAACCTGCTCGTCGGCCATGTGGGAATCCATGGTCAGAGGAGACTTATGGAGGCCTTGGTTAAGGGGTCACTAGTCCGGCAGAAGGAATATCCAGCGGAGAGCTCACCACAAGCCAAGAAGGGGCTTTCCTATCGTACTAGAGTGTATGCGCATGCCACGCGTGAGAATCGCTCCAGTGCGTGTGTGAATCCGATTATGGAAACTCCAGTTATAAAAAGTCCATTTATGGAAACTTCATTTTTGGAAACTCTATATATGGCATGTATCATGAGTACTAAAACATGCATGACCAATTTTAGCAAGTAACTATGTGTTTTTAGCAAGTTTGATAACAAGGCAAGAAGTAGATAATCGACAAGTAGAGAATATGATCATGAACTTAAGATCAATTAAAAATCATGTGAACATGTTTTATCTTTCATATGGGTTGTTAAATGCATGTTAAGACCTTCTTGAACCTTCCTAGAATAGATCAAACTCACACATGCAAAGAACGACACAAAACTATGGAAACCAAGATGTATGCCCCTTAGAAGGCAAATGCAGTCCATCCCTTCACTTTCTAAGGTCATAACTTATTGATTTATTATTCAAATATCAAACATGAATATATCATCTTGAAGCCCTTTAAATGAAGAAACCAGCAAAGAAAATGGCTTGTCGATCCATTGTCTATATAAAACGTTATGGCCGGTTAAGTGGACATAGGCAGAAGGTGACACATTGCCTATCGTCTTATGAACATGAAGGCGACAATCATCTTTTCGCATTCTGAGGAAGACCACGAAACTGTCTGATTTTTGGTGTGGGTCACGATCATGATGTTGTCACATTCTGGGAGTGACGTGTCGACCTGTCGCCATATGAATATGATGTTTGGGTTGCTTTTTCTACCTATTTCCAACTCTGACTTGGATTGGGTTTGACACCTGTGGGTTTGAAAAATCAGAACAAATGCTAGTGTGATCCAAATCGGATGAAATCACCTCTGTTAGTTATAGTACTTCTAATACTTTGTATAGTAATGAAGTAATGAATAATCGAGAAACAAAGGTTGTTTGACTATGTAATAAGATGCATTATGACTGCCTATGTGAATCTAACACAGTGCTCATGTTCATGATAATACTCTCAGTATGGTCAACAAAAATTGGAGAAATTAATGTCAAATGAATGTTGACACATAGGGAAACAAGTTTTATGTTGAACACTCAGTCCAAACATGACTCCACAGGGAGGTATGGAACTCATAAGACAGGTCAAGGTTAAATCATGACAGTACGACGTCAAGATCATGCAAGATTTAATTCGTGAAACACTCAAGATAAAAATTGGGGAAAATACTAAGAATATGATCTATACATATGGATGCAAGTATGGACGAGTTTAATTAGAGTTTGGCATGGAGATGACCTACCTTTTGACTTGAATAAGATTCATTCTCCAGAAAGCCCTAGTTCTGACTGCCTAGAAGAAAATGCCTAATACTCACGACCTACTAAATAAAAATTGGGTAACATAAGGGCAAATGAAAGTAGACTTGAGGAGCTTTCCATGGGCATATTATTTCTTATTTGATCAACATTTTACTAACCTTTGGTGATGATCAATCTGACTCTTGGGTGCAGGTCGTTGTAGATCCGAGTTGGGAAGAGCACGAGGTTCTCCTTGCTCTAGACTTCTCCTCAAGAGCTCCAGCCACCATAGCCTCCAAGCACGCCTCCAATAACCCTAGGGGTCGTCCCATGCGAAAGAGAGGCTTTATTTATAGAGAGAGAGGTCTTTAGTTGCCTAATTAGATTACGAAACTTTTAGGGACGAATTTGGGTGTATCCTTTCTCAAACTGTAGATTTCTCTCCCCAATTCATGATGGAATTGATATAGAAACTTATTTTAGTTTGTAACCACGAATTGGGCTCAATTTGAAGTCCAATAAGTATGTATTGGATGAGTATTTAACCTTTAATTGTGATTAGTTAAGATTTCCAAATTTGGATTATTTTTCTACATGAATTTATTTGTTGTCCAAAATATATATTATGGCCTAATTCATTCATTGGGTTGTCATTACCCAATGTTTGAAGTCCATCCATAATTTTTATTTTAATTTATGACCCCTTTATGTATATGTGATAATGGTTTTTGGACTTACTCCTTAGTTAAGATAATAAGTCACAATAATTCTTAAACTCAATCCAAAAGACTTTTATTTGCCCAAATTCTTTATGGGTCACTAGAGAATAATATTTAAAGTCTAACTATGATTTTTACAAAATTTTTAGATGTGTTTTTATGTCTGGGATAATGGTATGTACATATTTAACTAGTTTTAAATTATTAAGTGGTCATATTTTCTATTTATCTCAAATTCAATTATTGAAACTCTCATGATGCTACATCTAGCGATCACGATCACATCAAAATGTAGTTATCCATCATTCTTTATTTCACCTATTTCTTTGTGGACGCTTGTAGTCCCTTAGAGATGAAAAAGCATAATCACAATTGGCGATCACGGGGGACTCTTTTCGCCTTTTATTGATTTACCCCCTCCATCGTGCCCCACGTGGCACTCTCCTCTTGGCACCCTCGTGTGCCCCTCCTTCTCTTTTTCCCCCGTGGTTAGCCAACTTGTGGAATCCCAATGAAAATTTGAGGAAAAGTAAATAAAATCAATTAATGAGTGATCCATGATGTTCATGTGAGATTGTGTTGATTGTCTTTTGCTTACTTCAATACCCCGAAAAGTATGTTATTGTGTTGATTTTTACATATATCCCTGATTTATAATTGTTTCTTTTTATTCTTGGGTTGCCTTCTGAATTCGCAACCGACACAGTGGTCGCAATTCACTGTTTTATACATGGCCAATTATCTGATCGCATTTTTCTTCCTGTTCTGCGACAGCTTGGTCCGTCGCGTTTCTGTCTACAATCCATCCACAGGGACCGGACGCGGCGTTGACAGCCTTCTGGGGCTCTCAGATCCGCGATTAGGTGACTGGGCACGATTCACATCTTGATACGTGACACCTGTGTCTGTCGCGATTCTTACTGTAGATAGAACGTGGTTTCTATGTTGTCTAGAACACTTGTATTATAATCTGTTGCATACAGGGCATTCCATCTTCGTCGGGGGACCTCCTTCCCTCACATCTTAGTCTCCACACACCCTTCCGGTGAAGGCAAGCTCTCTATTGGGCATTCTGTCCCTTTAGACTAGCGAACCTTCTCCCAAAACCTTCACAATTCTCCGTACCCCGTGGATTCCCTCACGGAAGACCGAGTAGGTTGTACCATATCGTTGACCTGAGCTTAGATATCCTACTATGTGGTGAGTTGTGATTTTAGTTGTACCTGAAGTATTCAAATCCATCCAACTAAGATCTCATCTAAAGTGTCATAATATGCTTCAAACCATTTAAACTAATTTGAAACTCATAAAACAAGCATTAAACATTACAATTTGTTTGAACTATCTTGATTGATTCACATCTTGTTATTCTATTTGATTGTTTGTTTGCCTTGTTTAAAAATGGACCAATACCATCTTGCTAATTTCAATATGGACTATGAGGATAGTTTAAGTGGTCATTCATTTCAATCTCATGTCCGTCCATATCATGACCGTGAGGGACATACATCAAATTCCTATGGTTATGTGCACACACCGCGCACTAACCAATTTGATATTCCCTTAAATGTAACTACAATTAAAACCCAGAGAGAGCCTTCTCCCCGCCATGATTCCAATGTACAAAATGTTCTGAATGCAATAGACCAGCTCACCCCTCAACAACTCAATCTAATTCAAACTTTGGTTGAGGATGTGACTCCTTCTCCACCTCCTTCTCCCAGGCACCTGCCTTTGTATATTCAAGCAGATTCACCCCCACTCCTGTACATCCTTCGCCTTTGCCCCCTGGACACTTTAGCTCACAAGCTCTGGTTTGTACGGACCAACCCTTGGGATAGCCCATTAATTCATAGCCTCCCTCATGTATGTCCTCACATGCCCAACAGAAAAACTCTTCAATTCCACAAGCTCTTCTCTATAAATTAAATCAAATTGAGAAACAAATCAATAAACTCTCTAACTCTACGGGTGACCCTGTTGCCGCTATGCTGGCTCTCCCGAAAATTCATATACATCCTTCAGAGATGCCAACGTACAGATTGTACAATGGCACGGGTAATCCCTCCATTCATATCAAAGAAGTCCTCTATGAGTCTTCCTGTTGGCAAAGAGATCCCCTTACACTAGAATTCCTTTTCAGGAAATCTCTTGACGACCCTGCACTTGAATGGTTCTACTCACTAGAGCCATGAGAGGCAGAGGACTTCGACGTTCTTCAAAAAAAATTCCTTCAAAGATACAAGGACCGTGTCAACCCATCTCTCTCCATCACAGAGCTAGCATCCGAGAAGATGAAGCTTGACGAGGATTTCATCTAATTTGCTGACCATTGGAGGTGAATTGCAACCAAATTACAACATGTGCTCTCGGAGTCAGAGCAAATCAAGATTATTATCTCCAACTCTACTACGAGGTTTAATAACATCTTGGCCATGAACAAGATTACCACAATGGAAGAGCTCTATGATCAAGGACGTTACATTTAAACACATCTAATGGACTCTCCAATCATTGGTTTATTTGATCAACAAGATCCAAGGTTCAACGGATCAGTGGACACCATCCACCCCATCACCATACTACATCCACCCCATGTATTCCTCCATATACACCTCCCTATTACAACATGCCTCCACTGATCCATCCTCCTCGGACAATTCAACCTCCAACTGGGCCAATCAATGCCCCTACAATTGAAGAAGCTCCTAATATAAATGTTGAACATGCTTTGGTACCCGCTACACCACACCTCCACCACAACAACAACCTCGAATATAACCTCCACCTCAGCCGATTGCTCAGGCTGACGTTGTCAACGACCAACCAATCCATGGAACCATTCTGTGTTACGATGATGAACCTTTCGATGTCATGTTCGTACACTATTTACCTACCGCTCCTGTAACACCCCGAAAATCCAGTAATTGAAAAATGGTAAATAAATTGAAAATAACAATTTAATATTATCAAAATGGATAAAATAGTCAACAATCGATATGGGCTGGTCAACAATCGATATGAAACTATGTTTATAACATCAATCTGTATAAAAATAACAACAATCAAAATTATAGAGACAATCAATGTGTAAGACAATCAATATGCATAACATTAATCGATATTTGCTTAAGGGCAATCGATATTATAGAGACAATCGATGTGAAAGACAATCGATATACATAATAGCAATCAATGTTTAATGACCAATCGATGTTGGTCAGCAATCCATGTTTAATGACAATCAATGTTTGAGGAGCAATCAATGTTGGACAACAATCGATGTTTAATGACCCATCGTTGTTGGTCAGCAATCAATGTTTAATGACCAATCGATGTCGGACAACAATCGATGTTTAATGACAATCGATGTTGCTCAGCAATCAATGTTTAAGGAGCAAACTATGTTGGGTCAGCAATCGATATGGATTATAAAGGCAATCGATGTGTAAGGCAATCGATATATCAATTCGATTGGTTAAGATACAACGTCGCCAGTCGAAGTGGGACTTCGGATTTGATGAAGTTAGGTTCGACTGATCATGACCAAATCATGGATGACGAAGTGAACTTTGTATATAACAAAGTAGACCTCGTATATGACGAAGTGGGCTTCGTATATGATGAAGTTAAGCTTCGACTGACCATGACCAAATTGTGCATGACAAAGTGGACTTCGGTATATGATGAAGTTAGACTTCGGATATGATGAAGTTGGCTTCGACTGATTACGACCAAATCAAGTATGACTTCGTATATGACAAAGTCAAACTTCATATATGATGATGTTAAGCTTCGACTGATCACGACCTTGTGTTCTGGTGATGTTTCCTAGAACTGTTTTGTTGTTGTCCTAGTGAGGGTTCCTCTCCCTCTAGGACTGCTTTTGTGATTGTAGAAGTCTTCTGCTGTGTTACCTCTTTGGTTTGAGGTCTCTGTTGTGTGGTTGGTTGCCGTTGCGTTACCCTTGAGGTTGAGGTGCCTCGCTTTGTTGCCCTATGTTCTAGTGTTGTTTCCCAGAATCGTTGGTTGTTGTCCTAGTGAGGGTTCCTCTCAGGACTGTTCCGAGCTAGTTTTTCTGGTTGTTGTGTTACCTCAGGGTTAAGGTATGCTGTTGTTGTGTTGGCTAGTGCGTTCTGGTGGGTTTTCCAGAATGGTGCCTTGGTAGTTTTGGTGGAGGTTTTCCCAGAACTAGTTGGGTTGCTTCTGCTGGCTGCTGTGTTCTCTCTGTTGGCCGTGTGTTTTGGTCGTTTGTTTGGGCTGCGTTCTGGTGATGTTTTTCCAGAACGGCTCTTCGCGCTTTGGGTGGAGGTTCTCCCCAATGCTAGCCTTGTGTTGTTTTGGCTGTCGCTGCTCTCTGTCTCTGTGGAGATGAACTGTTGTTGTTGCCGGTTGGACTGTCCGTGTTACAGTCTGCCTGGGCGTTGTCGGTCAAGGTGTCGTGCCCTTGGCCATGCGTCTGGCCGTGGTGCTGGCCAGGTTGTCTTCTTGTCCGTTTTTTAGTTTCTCGGCTGCACTGGTGAGACTTCGTGTGTCCCCGTGGTCGGGTGGCTTGCTTCGTTTCTTGCGCTTTCCGTGCTCTGTCAGTTGGTAGTCTGGTGAGTGCCGTAGGTGTCTGGCTGATTGTGCTTCTGTGGAAGAGACTCGTTGTGAGGGTCTCCTTCCCCAACTTTTTGTTGGTTGCTCGGGGTGATGTTGCTCCACTGTGGTGTTGTGTCGCTAGGGTGCGCATTGTTGCGACCTTTGGGTGGAGTCATCTTCCCTTGAGTTGCTTTTGGGTTGAGCTGGTTGCTCCCCTTGTTTCGGTTTTCCCTGGTTGGTTGTGTTGCACTAGCACCTTGCGGTGTTGTGCAACTTTTAGGTTGGACTGTTGCATGCAGTTTGCTTGTCTGCCTCTGGTCAAGGTGGTGGACCTTGACCTTGTGAGAGGCCCTGTGTTTGGCCGGTTCGTCGTGTCGTTAGATTCCAAGTTTCTTAGTTGTGTCGGCGGGACCACTTATGGGTCCCTGTGGTTTAGTTTGGTGGTTGCTTGCGTTTCTATTGCCGACACACTCTTTTCGATGGTTGTTTGGAGAGCATCATGGGTGTTCAGCTGGCTGTGCCACCTGTGGGAGTGCTAGCCTTGCGTCGTGGTTCCCTCTTTCGTGTGAGGAGGAGGCCTGTTGTGTGTCTTCTTCCTCTACTTTTCGTGGGTTGCTCGGTGTGGTGGTGCTCTGCCATGGCATTTGGTGCTGTGTTGAGCACCGTGGCGACCTTCATGGCGAAGGTCCCTCCCCTTGAGCTGTTTTGAGGTTGAGCTAGTTGCTTCCCATCGTACGCATTGTTTTCTTGTGGTGCGATAGGTTGTGGTGACCTATTGTGCCGTCTCTTGTTGTGCTGCTTTCTTGTTGCCTTACAGGACAATGTAGGGCAGCGTGCCCTGTGTTTAGTGTGAGGCAGCACCAATTTTCTGTTGTTTGGCTTGCTTGTGCAAGCATCGTCTCGGTGTCTATTTCGCTTGTGCCTCAGCTGTGCTTGGATGCACTTGTTGTTGTTTAGTGTGTGGCCTACTCCGCCTGCGTGGTGGGAGCGGTGTCTTATAATTGTGTGCTTCTAAGAGCCGATGTGTTGTTGCGCTCTTGAAGCTACTGGTTCTCCGTGTGTTTTTCTTGTGTGGGTCTCTGGTGGAGAGTCCCTTTCAGTTGGCCTTGGGTCATTTCAGGCCATTGGTGTAGTTGGGCACTGCACCTTGAGCGTGTTTCCTTTCGATGTTTCATGTCTTTGTGCCTTGAGGGTTCAGGGCCGGTGTGGCCTTTTCTGCCCTTTTTGGCTTGCGGCTTCTTGCAGGTGGCTTTTGGCAGGTCTCTTGTGGAGAGTCCTTCCTGTTGGCCGTGTTGTTTTGACCGTTGGTGCAACTGTGTTGCATCTTGCCTGCTTTTGGTGCTTGTGGTGGCACCATGTGCTCGTGCTCGAGTGGTTTATTTTGTGCCATCGGGAGCCTGGGTGCATTGTGTTGTACCTTGGGAGGCTCCTGGTGCTTGTGTTAGCACCGTGTGTTGTACTTGTAATCACAGGGATTGGACTCCCCTCGACACAGACATGGATACTAAAACTAGTAGCATGGAAACATGGATGTGATCGCCACCTAGCAAGTCGCCTAAAAATAAGAATGAGATAATGGCTAACTTAAACTAGGAAAAGGAAAGAGAACAAAAAGGACCTGGTGTCGCGGTCGCCATGAGCGCCACGATAGACTGAGGTCGCGTCAGCATACGCGGACGCGTCTCCGGTCGCGTCACCCTCCTCCGTCACGTTCTCTGAATGCGGGAGATATTGAGCATGGACCTTCTTCTCGTCCTCCAGCCGGCTAGAGAACTAGAGCTTCTCGTAGATTTCACCTGCTTGCCTGCCAACCAAAGAAAATCACAAAGAAAATGCCCTATTAGAATACGTTAAGTATAGTATCTATTCTAAAGATGGAAGAAGGTGGAGAATCATGGTGGGAACGCACCTGGGGGTGGTTTTAAACCCCTATGGGTGTAGGAAAACGTGGGTGAATAGTGAATGTGCTCTATCTAAAAATAACACAAAAATGCATGTAGAAATAGGAGAATGGGAGGAAGAAGAAAATGAGCCCCATTGGGGCGACTCCCTGGCGTGGGTATAGCTCCAAGGCTGTGCAAGAGCTCTAGGAGATCGTCGGGGTCGCCCTCTTCACGTTCCGTGCTCCGTTAATGATGAAGGAGTAGCTTTGTAGAGTGGAATGTGAAGGAAAAATGGCAAAATGAGTGGCTGTGGTGCTAAGTATGGGTGAGAGGAAATTTCGGCAGCCCTTCGGGGTGGTAAATGAGGCTCTCCTCGTCCTTGAGGAGGGGCCTTGCTTATAAAGAGCTTGGGATCAGAAAAAAGACATTATCTCCTTAAAATGATTTTAAAAATCAAAATGGGAGATAAAGCTCTATTAAAATCGGATGGAGAGTCCTTAGCAACCCTTAGGAGAGTCCCTAGGACTAGAATCCCGCCCCAAAGGGCAGGGATAATCCCTAGGATTAAGTTAAGTTCATAGGAAGATAAATAGGGGGTAGTTATGAAGGCCAAAGGATTCGGTCATTGTCGCGACATATCGTATGGTCGCGACTAGAAACGCGAGGGTGCAGAGGGACGCAACAGCATTGTCCACGTGCATGGATAATGCATGGGCTGTCGCGGCTGCCAGAACTGTCGCGACTAGAAACGCGGCGCCACGAGGCGTCGCGACAATAAATCCGAATTATTTGAGAATTATCAGCCAACTACCTGATAAGATGAGAGTTATTATGCCCCAAGGACTCCCTCAAGTGATGAATTTTGGGATTTCAAGGCATTTTAATGGCTTAATGGGCTCAACACAAGCCAAATGATGGGCTCAAGGTGAGTGACAAATTAGGGGCCCACTAAGATAACAAGAAATATGGTTCAACCCATTAGTCATAACCGGGTGTCTACAGATTGCCCCTCCTTGGCTTCCACTTTGCAGGGGAGCGAGGCGGAAGTGGAGTGGAGATGTCATGAAGTGACGGCGGAACGAAGATGACGCGGAGTGGACTGAAAAGCGGGGAGCCAAGGTAAAGAGACACCCGATTTTAACTAACAGGCAATTGGAATCTTTTTGAAAGCCCCGAGTTGGTTGCTCGAGCAGAATGCAAAGAAGAGCGCAAGTCTGGACGAGAGGGAGAAAAGAAGAAGACGATCAACCCCTCGATTGAGAGGTACCATAGCCGATTGGCCTGCAGGTTTCGTTTTGGAAGGACATGTGCGTGCCAAGCAGGTAACTCATGACTCTGTCCTGGGAGCGGTTCGCAACCAAAACGGATCAAAGGAGTAGGATGAATAATTGGATAGGGAATCCATACAGGGAAATTCTTGTCAATCTGACGGGAACAACTCACCTGGAGGCAAACCTTCCGATTCGGAATGGAATTGAGATTTCTTGTTTTGGAACATGAAGAATGATTGGGCACTCAACAAGAGCTCATCAATGGTCAAGAATGAGTCAGGAAAGCTCAAAGTCCTACATGATGCATGCTGGGCTAAAGTAAAAGAAATCATCAAAACGAATGCAAAGAAAAGGGGAAAATAGAAAATATATCAAGGATAATATTGCTAAGCCAAATAAGAACGGGTCAAGAGACTACCCACAACCGCAGTGCAGGCCTGAATCCATCGTCCACGAACTTAAGCAACTTAGCGGCCTGTCCAACGATTAACAATGTGCACCTAGACTATCATCGTTTTTGGTAAAGGGGAACTCAAATCCCAGAACACATTGAGAACCAACCGGTCCTTGAAATGATATAATAGATAGGATATCATATAGTAATGCGGGGAATGGGGAAGAAATACAATACCTGACTTACTTGTGACGACATCTCTTGATTTTCTGAATTTCTGATTTTTTTTTTCTTGACAAGAAACAAAGAAAATAAGATAACAAACACAACAATTATAAATAATCAAACAACATATATACACAGCTCAGAGATGAAAACAACCCCTCGGGTAGAGAGGCGACATCCTGGATGACCGCGACAATGTCGCGTCGCAGCGCCCTGTCGCGACCTGGTCGCGTCAGATCGCGGAGTCGCGACTCGAACAGAGCTCAGAAAGACCAGGAAACCAGAGTTCACCCTTATCCTAAGACATCTAGACTAACACTAGGACTCCTAAACCTCTTCTAATCTTATCCTAACACCTAGTTTCAGGATTAGAGCGGGTTTCTAACTCTTAAGACTCTATAAATAGAGGGTTTGGGGTGCTAATCCCGCAGCTAATTCCCTGGCATCCTCTGCTCCTCAATTTCAAGCTCTTTTCCTTCTTTTGCAACCATGAAGAGGAGTTATTCGGTGTTTGCAGAGGACATCCCTCCCTACTCCGGCCCAAAGGCTGCTAGGGAAACGTACGCCGATCTGAAGCAGCTCTCTGCCATCCCGGGGCACATCTACACGCGCCCGGAGCTCCAAGTAAGTAGCCTTTCTCTTCCTAAATTCTGAACTTTCTGCACTGTTCTGTTTTGCTTTGTTTTGCTCTTCTCTTTTCTCCTCTTTTTCCCTCCGTTCTTCATATTTCTTCTTCTATCTCAGATCCTCCCTGGCCAACGGCGATTCTCAAAGATGCCATGGCTGGTGCCTATGCTCGAGCTATTGCCGCCCTCGTCTATTGGTCACTTGAAGGAGTGGGGGCTGTCCATTGTCTTTGTGCTGGCCAAGAACTACAACAAGCTAGTGCACATGTGGGAGAGCGTCACAGCCATGGCGGAGTTGTGGCATCCACAAACCAACTCTTTCATCTTCCCCGAATTTGAAGCAACGATCCTCTTGGAAGAGTTGGAGAGCATGCTTGGCCTCCCACGCTATCAAAGGGGCGAAGAACCGACAATCTCCTACACCGTGGAACAAATCAATTCGTGGAGCATCTTGGCGTACATCACCACAAAGAAAAACGATCTCTACTCCATGACGAGCGGTATGCATGTCCACCTTCTTCCAATTGCACAGTGGATAACTTCTCAGTGTAAACAGAAGACCACGAACTACACCGCCATCGCCAAGGCAGCCACCATATGCATTTGCGGCGTCATACTCTTCCCAGAATCTGACGGCGCCATCTCCTTTGGCAACCTTAGCATCATTGACTCTATTTCCGAGGGTATGAAAATTGGGCAAGCTGTCTTGGGTTTTCAATATGCTGGCCTGACTTCTATAGTGCTCGGGGGTCCTTTCTATGGATCGGTCATTGCCCTCGAGCTATGGATGGGGATGCACATCCAATTCCGGGCGGTGGAGGACCTGACCACAGAATGCAAGACAATGGTGAACCACCCGCTGGCATATGTGGGCGGACGACTTCATATGAGCACTCGGGCTTGGTGCTAAACGGCTCAAGTGAAGGGCATACATGCATGGCGCAAGTACCTCCGAAGTCTGACCGTGGCAGATTTTGACATGCGCCCCCGATTCATGCATGGCCGGATGATCCACCTTCCTCAATGCACCGAGCTCGCCTTGAGGCTACTGGGCAATAGAGCACTAGTTTCCTACAACCCGGACCGCTGCTATCTCCAATGCGGTGCGGATCGCACGGTGGTTCCACTTCTATCGCACTTCCCACCCATTCAAGAGAGGAAGAGGGGCGATGAACAGGACGAGCGCGACATGCGTAGCGTCGTCGTCCACTGGGAGGGATGCGCGATGAGCGTGATTCAAGCTGAGGTGGAGGACGACGACGAAGTGACCAAGGAATATGTTGAAGCTTTGAAGAAACTTCAGCCATCGGGAGGGAACATTTGATTTGATTTGATTTGGTTTGATTAGTAGGCCAGATGGTAGTTAGGATTTGAAAGAATGAATTAGAGCATGTAAAAGACTTTACATTTGAATGAATAAGAATGAATTTCCTGTAATCGCAAGGGTTCTGTTGATGACGCGATAGTCACGGGTGTCCCCTTCATGTCGCGGACAAACGGGGTGTCGCGACTCTGTCGCGGCGGCCAAGAGGGTCGCGACATGAACGCGACCACCCGCTGAGGCGCGTCATGAACCGATTCATTCAAAAAAAAAAACGGCCCCCTTCCTTCCTCCCTTTCCAGCTTTCAAATCCCCAAACCTTCATATATCCGAACCTTCCCCTCACAATCTCGCATTGATTCCCCTGCTTGCTAGCCCGCAAACTCGCCTAAATCAACCCTCATTGCGATGGAAGGAGGAAAAGAAACCGGCGAGGGTTAATCACGGAGGAAACGTCAAGCGGAGTGCCGGAGCTCTCGGCGGTGCGCGGAGGAGCCTCCGGTCGAGGGGGAAGTGCCCGAGGTCGGGATGGAAGAGGAGGTGGAGGAGACGGCTCCGGTCATGAGTGTGGAGGAGGAGCGGAAGAGACGGGCCAAGGCCATGAAATCGGTAAGTAACTCGACTCTGAATCCATGAATGATAGTGGAATAGAGGTAGACGGAGCCCCTAGAGGGCATAATGTAGGGTGAAACGCCCAAGAAAAGTGGATCAAACAAAGAGGGCTCCGGCCGATTTGACCCTGAGAATGCGTCAGCACGACCTGCCGCGACATGGTGTCGCGGTAGGGCGGAGCGTCGCGACATTGTCGCGGCGTCTAGGGTAGACGCGACCTTATCGCGGCCTAAGATGGTGGCGCGATAAGGTTGCAGTGTCCCGCAATGTCGCGACAAGGTCGCGACGGCTAATGCTGTCGCGACACAAACCGAACACAAAAACCTAACTTTCACTTAAATGAATGGATCTGCAGGGTGAGATGAGGGCTCGAGTGTCATGGACACTGGTTCTAGCTGTCTTCCTAGCCTTCCCCCTTTCCAGCGAGAGCGGGTAGAGGAGATGGGGTTTGGGGAGATATTTAGGATTGAGAGGATGAGGGTGGATCCGGCCCTTACCCAGGCGCTGCGGAGCAGATGGGACACAGAGGAGAGTGCCTTTGCATTCCCATGGGGGCACATGATCCACAGTCTGGAGGATGTGAGCCGAATCACAGGGCTCAGGGTCTACGGGCGAGCAGTGAGCGGCTATACCTACCCTTGTTATCATGAGCTAGCCGAGCAACTCCTAGACCTCCCAGTAGAGCGTAGGTCCTCCCTAGTGCCTAGGGTAGCATTGCAGGAGAGTCTGGGTTTGTATGAGGCGGGGAAGAATGTCGGGGAGAGTGAGGATGAGTACCTAAAGAGGTTAGCTATGGTCAGCCGAAGAGAGCTAGCGAGTGAGCCTGGGCCGCAGGCGGACTTGGACTTGCGCCGCTTTCTCGTTCTCTTCCTTGGTAGACTTTTGTTTGCCACGAGAGGCGACGTAGTCCACTGCCGCTTCCTGCCCTTGCTGGAGGACCTAGGTGAGGTAGGGGGGTATGCTTGGGGAGCAGCCTTTCTAACGCACCAGTTCGACGGCTTGAGCGTCTCAGAGCGGCAGATGTCTACGAGCGGTTTCTACCCCTTCCTTCAGGTACACCCTCTCCTCTAACCCTTCTGGAATTAAACTGCATTCATCTAAACTGCCATCTGACTTGTCTTTCATCTTGCAGGTTTGGGCCTATCTACACCTCCCAGCCCTGGGGATAGGGGATCTCACACGGCCGGGCCTCGTGCCCATTGCACGTCGTTGGGACTCCCGCCGAGACACCCGCCACCTTGCCGACCAGCTGGAGCGCTTGCAGGAGGCCATCGACTGCTACCCCTACCTGGATGTAAGTACCCTTATTCTTTCACTTTGCTTAAATTATTTGCTTGATTCAATTGCCTAATGACTGATCAGATTTGCCTTTTTTTCTTTTGCAGGTGGTTTGGCAGCCATATTTGGGTGAGGGTGATGAGGGACAGCCTTGGTTAGCGCAGGCCCGCCACTACTTCGGTAGGTCAGTGTGGTTGCATGCGCTAAACCTTGTGCTACCTCTGAACCTATTCCTGACCCAGCGCTCCCTCGAGCTTCGATAGAGTGTCGTGGAGTTCCCCATCCGGGACCGTTTCCACAGGCCGGGTCGAAGCTTTCGGGGACTTCACGACACGACAAACTGGCGTGAGCGGGCACGAGAGCAGATTGAAAATTGGGAGCGTAAGGGCAAGGCAGTCAGATCGGACGCGACCACTGACGATGCCTACCTCCAGGCATACGCCTTGAAGTATGGAGGAAAGGTATACAAGAGCACCCGACACCAGGTCAGACTCTTAAACCATGGCTCAATGAATTTGGATTTACGAATTAGAACTGATGATTTCGCAATGCATTATAGGTGGATGTTACTGGCGAGATTGCATCGCTCCGAGCCCTGCTTCACTCGGCGATGCAAGATCGGGAGGCAGCTCAGAGGCAGACAGTGGAGCTGGTAAGTACCCTGTTCAATTTCAGCCTTTGATTTAACTCAAGCAGATTTTAGAAACTGACATACCTTTTGTGTGCAGCAGAGTGAGTTGGAGAGAGTGAGGGGTGCCGGAGCAGGCGGTGCCTTCTCCTCTTGGAGTGCAGGGGGCTCTCCATCGCTTCTGGAGGCCCGGCTGGCAGGGGCGGTGCTGAGAGCCGAGGAGGCTCAGAGGCACCTGGAGGAGCGGGTAAGTACATTTGAAGATTTGAGTTGATCATTTTCAATTGATGCTGATTGATTGCTTGTTGTGCAGGAGAGAGACTTGCAGCTTACTACGGAGCACGCTATGGAGTTGCAGGGTGAGAGGGACCGGTTCCGGGGGGAGGCCCAGGCTACCCAGAGCGAGAGGGACCAGCTGCGCATCCGGGCGGAGGCAGCTGAGGCACAGGTAGTAGAGATGACGAGGGAGCTGGCGAAGCTGCGGGTGCAGAGGCCGCCCGGAGACCAGGAGGAGGTCACCCGACTGCGTGCGGAGCTGTTGGCACAGCAGACACTAGCGTGGAGCCTTCAACAGATCGTGACGGACATAGGCCGTTCACGCAGTCGGAGCCGGAGCGGGGCGAGCCTTAGCAGGGCGACCGGCGCCTCTTTTGGACAGTACTTGGCAGGTTCCTCCAGAAGGCAGAGGAACGAGGAGGAGGAGAGGCGCCGGCAGGGCGAGGGTAGTGCCCATGATGGAAGAGAGGGTGGCAAGATGCTACCACCTGCAGATAGGCGAGAGGGATCCGGGGAGAGTGGCGGTGGACAGTGAGGAGACTTGTGAGCCACCTCCCCTTTATCTATGTACATATTGTTCATAGTTTAGTGCAGCTTTTACCTTCATGCCAATATTTGTGATAAATGAATGGTTTGCGATTGACATGAGTGAGAGGCGAGTTTCAAACAAGCGAGAGAGACAGAGAGTTCTGAGTGTGACGTTGTACTTACTTTTTGAAATGCCTGCTCCTGCACACACTTAGAAGAACAAGTTAGATCTGTTCTTAGGCTCAGCCCCTTGCGTTAAAATGATAGAACTCTTAACTCCGTAATTGTCAAGGGGCCGAGCCTTATTAAATTGGTGAAAAGACAATGAAAATAATGCATGCTAAAGAAAAGCAATATGTACACACATTTTTTTTTATTTTTCTGAAGATTTTTTTTTTTGGGTTTTGGGAATCTTTTGATTTTTTTAGATTTTTGAAATTTTGATTTTTTTTGGGTTTTGGGGATCTTTTGATTTTTTTGAGATTCTTTATTTTTTTTTTTGAAATTTCTTTTGATAACAACACTTCTTAATCTTCAGCGATTAGCCCTGAGCCTTACCTCCATCTCTCTTTGACGAGTAAGGTTTATGTGCAACGCATATTCGTCTTAGGTTCGCTAAGATTTCTTGCCCCCTGGACGTCAATGTTCCAACACAGACCAAGTGTAGGGATTCTTTGGTCATTTTAGGGAGGATAGGAAGAATATAAATGTGATAAGACTTAATCTCGGGGTCGGGGTTACTGGCTTGTAAAACTTGCAACGAGTATGCCCCATGTGAGATTCATCTATTGTCCAGGGACTTTAGGGCCAAAGTATTTTTTCTTTGATTGGGGCATGCGTGCGACCGGGCTCAAGGACGTCCCGCGGGGAACTATACTGCCACTCTTTAACATGCCCTTTATTTATCATTTTGTCACTTTATTTTTGCGCTATATACTTTTTTCTCTTAGAACTTCCTGTCCCTCTTTGAGACTTCAAACACATGGTTTACACTGTTGCACGTTTACATGCTAGCCTCCCCCTTGCCCCTAGACCTTGTCCGAGTAAGGAGAGAATTGACCTTTGCTTCCCTGAACGAGGGCTAAGCGAGAACACCATACATGAAGGGGAAATGACCTTAGGTTACCATGCCGAGTATGTGATTGAGCATAAATATTATTCTGCCAGTAGGAGAGGGAGCGAGACACTTGGCAAATGGCTACCTGTCAATTGGTGTTGTTATCAAAAGACTGTTTATCAGGGCTAGAATCTTTTAAGATATAATCCATTCCATGGGTGAGAGAGTTCATCGCCATCGACATTAAACTAGCCTATACGCGTTCCCCGGGTACACTTCTTTAACGACGTCCCTTCCCAGTTTGCTGACAATTTGGACATTGGACCTCCAGGTTTTATGAAAATTCGCTTCAAAACCATGTCTCCTTCTTGAAATTTACGCTCAATCACTTTCTTCTGAAAAGATCTTGAGAGTCTATTTTGATATGAAAGCACATGATCGGCTGCAGCTAGACGCCGTTCATCTAAGAGTTCTAGTTGTGTAAGTAACGCCTCCCGATGTTCATCGGGATTAAGTTCCTTGTCCAACTGAATTCTTAGCGAAGGGATGAGGATCTCATGTGGACATACCGCTTCCATTCCGTATGTAAGTGAGAATGGAGTTTGCCCCGTGGGCGTTCGTACGGAGGTGCGGTAGGCCCACAGAGCCTCAATTAGCTTTTCTGGCCAATCAACGAATTTATTAGACTCACAAGTTTTCTTCAAAATTTTCAAAAGTGTTTTGTTTGTGGCTTCGGCCTGGCCGTTGCCCTGCGGAAAATATGGAGACGAATGATGCAAGGAAATGTTGAATCTCTTACATAGGTCTTGAAGCTCTTGGGATATGAACTGCGGTCCATTGTCGGTGACGAGGCTGCCTGGTACTCCAAAGTGCGCAATAATATTCTTCATGATAAATCTGCACACAGTCGAACCTTTGATTTCTGCAAACGCTTCTGCTTCGGCCCACTTGGTGAAATACTCAGTGGCAGTGAGGATGAAGGATTTTTGTTTTATCTGAGCATTAGGGTCACCGAGGGGCCCGATGATATCAAAGGCCCACATGGAGAAGGGCCAAGGAGAAGATAGCGGATGCAAAGAGGAAGAGGGAGCATGGATTTTATCGGCATGGATTTGGCATTTGACACACCTACGAACGTAGGCGGCACAGTCCTCTTTTAAGGTTGGCCAGTAGTAGCCCTGCCTAAGGATCTTCTTGGCTAACATCTGACCGTTCACATGCCCTCCACATTCAACAGAGTGGGAGCCTTCCACTATCTTCCAAGCCTCTTCATCTGTCACACATCTAAGGAGCATTCCATTTAGAGCGCGTCTGTAAAGAACTTCACCCACGAGGGTATACTTTAATGCCGCTCTACGAATAGCTCGCCTATCTTCTGCTTCAGCTTCTTCTGGGAGGGTACCGTCCCTGCAATATTGCTCAATCTCATGGTACCACGGCCTTTCTTCTTCCATCAACTCTCCCAATTCAACAAGTAATAACTCCTTCGCTTCCTTCTTCTCTGCCTTCAGAACTAGAGAGCTCCTAAGGTTTAAGAACCACAGATCGTGAGTTGAAGGAGCTTCTAACCACTGAACAGTGATAGTCTCAGCACTACGGCTGAGAGGGAAGGAGAGAGACGAAGCTAACGATGCCAGAGCATCGGCCAGAATGTTCTGAGAGCGAGGAGTATGAATGTAGATGAGTTGACGGAATTGCTTGGCTAGGAGCGTGACCAGATCTTGATAAGGCTTGAGCTTGGGGTCACGGGTGCGATAGGTAGAAAGGACTTGCCGAAGAACGAGCTAAGAATCTCCTATGATCTTGAGGTGACGCGCGCCTAGGAGGTAGGCAAGCTTAAGACCATCTAGGAGAGCCTCATACTCAGAGATATTATTGGTGGCGTAGAACTGGAGTCGATAAGCCAAAGGAATGGTGATCCCTTCTGGGGTGAGCAAGACAGCACCTATGCCCCGTCCCCTAGAATTGAGAGCTCCATCGAAGTGGAGTTACCAGAAGGGATCATGAGAGACAAGTGATAGGTTTTCACCGGGGAATTCCTCTTGAACCGTATCACTATGAGGAAGAGGGAGGTGAGCAAGGTGCTCAGCAATGGCATACCCCTTTATGGCTTTCTGAACAATAAAGGAGATATCAAACTGAGAGAGGAAACTTTGCCAGCGTGCCAATCTGTCGGCGAGGACTGGCTTTTCAAGGAGATACCTGATAGGATCCATTCTAGAAATCAAACTCACCTTATGAGCTAGGAAGTAGTTCTTCAATTTTTGCACTACCCAAACTAGCGCTGCACAGGTTTTCTCCATTGTGGTGAGTTTGAGCTCGGAAGGATTGAAGAGCCTAGACAGGTAATAGACTGCCCTTTCTTTGCCGGACTCGTCATGCTGAGCAAGGACAACTCCGAGGGAGTCCTCAATTGTCGACAGATATAGGATTAAGGGTTTCCCAGGGATAGGTGCCTGAAGCACGGGCGGATTCATAAGATAACTCTTGAGCTCATCAAAGGCCTCTTGGCACTTATCGTTCCATTCAAAATTAACTCCTCCTCTCAACAGTTCGTAGAAAGGACGACATCTTTGGGAGTGCTGAGATATGAACCTCCTTATAAACTGCAGCTGACCAATCAAACCTCGAAGCTCAGATATGTTCTTGGGAGGAGGCATCTCATTGATTGCCCTGGCCTTGTGTGGGTCTATTTGAATCCCCCGTTTACTAACTATGAAGTCTAGCAATTTTACTGAGGAAACTCCGAACACGCACTTCTTTGGATTCATCTTTAATTGATACTCTTGTGCGCGGCCAAACACCCTGGCAAGCACGGAGGAATGCTCTCTTCGGGTCTGCGACTTCACCACAATATCATCCACGTAAACCTCAACATCAATATGTATCATGTCGTGGAAGATAGCTAACATTGCTCTTTGATAAGTGGCGCCGGCATTCTTCAGTCCAAAAGGCATGACCACATAGCAATATGTTCCCCATGGGGTGGTGAAGGAGGTCTTCTCTTGATCCTCCGGGGCTAGACGAATCTGGTTGTAGCCGGAGTACCCATCAATAAAAGATAGAGTTTCGAACCTTGCGGTATTATCGATCAGAATGTCCAAGTGAGGTAAGGGGAAATCATCCTTAGGACATGCCCTATTCAAGTCCCGGAAGTCTATGCAGATACACACTCTTCCGTCATTCTTCATCACCGGGACAATGTTCGCCACCCACAAAGGATAGAGGACTACATGAATGAACTTGGCTTTGTGTAGCTTATCAATCTCCTCATTCATCTTTAAAGCAATGTGGGGAAGGAATCTCCTTAGCTTTTTTTTAACGGCAACTGCCCCTGGCTTCAAGATCAACCTATGCTCTACAAGATTGGGGTCAATGACGGGCATGTCATTGTAGGACCAGGCAAACGAATCCTTGAACTCCCTCAACATCTCTATGAGTACTTCTTCTTCCTCAGGAGGGAGACCGGAAGATATGGTTAAGAGCTTGGGATCCTCTTCTGTTCCCACGTTTACCTCTTTAGTAGGTTCATGTTGGGTTCTCATATTGGAGAATGTTGGGTTACAACAAGTGCTTAAATGTTTTTGATGATGAGCAATACTAATTGATGTTATGTTTGTTTTTGATGATGAACATTTCATGAACAAGACAAAACAGATGTGTGTTATGAATGTGTGAAACATGATGAGAATGACAATTGGATGCAAATGAAACACATGTTTTATATGTTCATTATATCTCAGTAATTATGTCTTTTAATGTAGGTGTGAATGTACACAAGACAAAGCCCAAAATCCAAGTGCAAAAGAACAAGACAAGTTGCTGAAATAGTGCACCTGTCAACAGATGACAGTGCATCTGTCAACAGATGAATAGTGCATCTGTCGACAGACAATTTTTTCCTGTCGACAGATCCACTAAGAAATCTATTCCCGGAAACCCAGTTTTCTGGTTTGTGCAAACCTGTCAGCATCTGTCGACAGCAGCAAGTCGTCTGTCGACAGACGGAGTTTTGGGAAGATCTAATGGCCAGGATATGATCTATATTTGGGTGATCCCTTTTAACACGACTCTCCATGTTTGAACACCCTTATATAAGGATCATATGAGGCTATTTTCGCAGCAAGGATCCACCATACCAAAACCCTAAGCAAAGGTCAAGATCAAGGCTTTCTTCCTGCTGCCCTGCTTCATCTCTCTGCCCAGAACAAAGAAGAACAACCTTCCAAGCAGAGTTGAAGCTGGTTCGTCCGTGGTTCAAGCTTCTTCATCAACTGATACTTGTCAAGACGAAGCTTGGAGTCTTCTGGACGACCAACGAGAGGAGATCTACATCGGGATTTGATTCTTCATCTCAAAACTCTTCTCTTTTCACTACTTTCATATCTTTGTGTGTGTGATAGTGGTTCAAGCGTTCCTTGTGCTTGATCCACGTGTGGATTGTTGTTCTGATTGCGTGTTTGCATCAGACAACGTGTGTGTGGTGTGTTGGTCAGATCAAGGCTAGAGGATCTCATCTTTTGTGGACTTGATCTAGCGTGTGTGTGTGTGGTTGAGCCGGTGTGCTCATGTGTGTGTTGTACTCAGTTCATGAGTAGTGTGTCCTCATTGTGTGGGGGTGGACGTAGGAGTCACGTGGTGTGATCTCCGAACCACCTAAAAATCCCTTGTGCACTGTGGTTTGACTTGTGGTTTGCATTGTATTGCGCTAGATGCATGCATAGGGATTTCGTTTACACACTACTTGTTGATTTGTTCACACACGTTGCATCAGATCAAAGGGGTTTTAATTGAGTAGATCTTTTAATCCGAAGTAATTTTTAAATTGCTTAAGTTTCCGCTGCAAATCTATTCAACCCCCCCTTCTAGCTTTGCCATAACCGAATAACCGATCCTAACAATTGGTATCAGAGCAGGTTCTCTGTTCATCGGTTGTGTTTTAGGAGATCTATCTTTGTGTGCTTTACCGCTCTGATTCCTAACAATATCTTGCCTTGTTGAGTGGGTTTAAATCTGATTCTGATCTGACTTGATTTGATTGAACTAATTGATTGCCTTTTGATCTCACTCAATATTTTTTTGATTGGTCTAATCATCTGAAACATATTCAGAAATATGGCTAAGTTCTCAAGCATCATAAATAGACCTATGATAATTGAGTTTGATGACAAGGTTGATGAAATGCAGGTCTCCTCTATGAAAACATGCAAGTCTAGAAAGGGAACGGAAGAAAAATGCTACATGGCTCATGGCAGCTCAAGAGGCTCTTCCCGTTCAGACGAATCTGAAGGATCACATCTGTCAGAGAAGTCAAGATACTCTCAAAGGTCAGGTAAATCCAATTCAGATCCATTTGATGCATCAATATCAAATTCTGATTCAGAGGATGATATATCCTATGACGAATTGATAGAATGCTATGAGCACTTGTCCAATCAATTTAAGAAGGTAAAAACTCAAAACAAGAAGCTAAAAGAAAAATTGGATAAGAATGAAATGAGAATTGATAATGCTCAAGCATTCTATGAAGAAAATGAAAAATTGAAAATGGAGAATGAAAATTGGAAAATGAAGTCAAAAGCTATGAAATCAAGTTTTCTAAGTTGAAAGAAGATCATGATCAGGTTGAATCTGAAAATGTTGATTTGAAAAATGAAAATGAAAAATTGATTGATCATAATGAGAATCTCAAATTTGATAATGATCAATTGAACAAACAAATCTCCAACATGGCTCATGATCACCAAATAAAAGAAAAATGCAATCAACTGTTTGAGGAGAATAATCATCTGAAAAAGAAGATTGAAGGCTTGTATCATAACAGACCATTAAATGATGAATGGAACAATGCTAAGCAGAAAATTGCTGACTTGGAAAATCAAATTGTTCAAAGTGAAATTGAAAAGAACAAAATGAAAAATGGTTTGGATGTCATGCTAAACAAGCTTCAAACTTCAGAAAAAGAAGTTGTTGCATTAAAAACTGAAAAACAGAAGGTTCAAAATGAATTGAAAAACACAAGTCTTGCTTCTGTGAAAAATAAGAAAAATGTTCAAAAACAAAATAAAAGTTTGAACAAAAATGCAGCAGTTAGAAAGAATGTTGTTACAACTGAAAATCCAAAAAACGAAGTGAAAAAGAAAGTAGGATTGTACAAGGTTTCAACTCCTCCAACAGCTCAAAAAGCTTCAAGGCAATCTCCAACTCCACATCATGCCAAGAGATACCAAAGGGTACCACCTCCTTCTTCTCAACCTAAGGGTGATCAAAGGTACTCTAAAGGATCTCAGAGATTCCAGCAAATGCAATCACACTATGGTAAGCTCCAGGTAAATGCTCAACCCGTTTGCTACAAATGCAATAAACTTGGTCATCTTGCTAAATTCTGCTGGAAGAAAAATCAACACTCTCATAAAAATCATGATGTTGTGCATGCTTCAAAGCTCCATAATAATCCATGTGTTCATACACACAAGGATAAACATGTTCATAAACATCAGAAATTTCATGTATCTATGAACAGGAAAACTGCACAAAACAACAGAAATCCAAAAATCAAATCACTTTGGATTTTGAAATCTTTGTTATATCCTAACATTAATGTCGTTGCAGGACCCAAGCAAGTGTGGGTCCCAAAACAAGCTTGATCAACAAGCTGAGATGTCTTGCAGCCAAAATTAGAAATGAATTCATGCCATTGGCTGTGCAAGGCAAGAAATGATGGAGAACAAAGGTAATTTTTTTTTGAGACTGTGATTGAAGACTGTTCAGGTAAAATCTCCTTATCACTTCAGTTTTGAACTGCAAGAATTGAAATGGATCTTTACCTTTATCTGAGCAATGAAAATGTGCCTTAATGCTACCCCAAATGACAATGCCTCTTAGCAATTGGAATCATGCCATCTTGCTTGCATAATTGTGCTCATGACCTCTTGGTATATCAAATGATGACATGTGGAAAAACAAGTTACGCTTGTTTGGAAACTATCATTATGCGTGAGTAAAATACTCCGCCAAGTACCAAAAGTCATGTAATGCATAAGGCTAGTTGAGTGCTTAATAATTTGTGAATTGCTTGATACATTTACTATGCATGTGTTATAGGGGACTAAATTTGAAAGTGCTCATATGCTCATAAAATCTATGTGCAAGTGCTTGTCATGAATGTATATATATCATGCTTGAAAGTTGTCTCATCACATGCACATCTTATGGGGGAGTAAGTTAAGGCTAGGTGAGTGAAATTCATAAGGATACCCTTCATATTCAATGTGTATTTATCCCTCAATCTTATGGTTCAAATCACTCTCAATTCAAAGCCTTAAATCTGATGTTTCAAAGCCCCTGTCGACAGCCCCAAACAGTCTGTCGACAGATATGTCTTCACAGAAATCAGTTTTTAAACTCTGATTGTTTCTGTCGACAGACGAATTCCATCTGTCGACAGCCAAGCACAGTTCTTGACCTCCCAGAACCATGTCTTTCAGGCCTGTGTGCATCTGTCGACAGGCACACTCTTGCTGTCGACAGATACACATTTTCTGTAAATTCTTCATCCTTCTTCATAATTTCTTCATGAGTATGTTCATATCATTGATGCAAGGGGAGAATTGGGTATAAATATTCATTATAACCTTTCATCCTCACATAGTATCAAAGACATATGGTTAATCACAATGATTTTGAAATAATATTTTGTGATTGAGTCTAGGTTGTATCATCTAGAAAATATTGAACAAACCTAATGATTTTAACCTAACTCACTTGAATAACTCCCTTGTGGATGATCATGTTCCTATATGGATTGACAAGTAAGAAGGTTTTTGAACTTAATGTCTTTGCATTGGCCTTTGACCTTAATAAACCTTTTGAACTTGATTTTCCAACTTAAAAAAAAAAAAAGTGAAAAGCTACCTATTTCTAAAGTAAAAAATTAAAAAAAATATGTGAATTGGGACAAAGGCAGAGCAATGATGAGTATCACTGAGTAACCGGGGACACGGGCATCACAAATGTCTATCTTCGCGTCAAAAAGTCCTTTCATTATCTCTGCATAATGGTATGATGGTCACTCACACTGAGTAACTGGGGGTACGGGCATCCCTTATGTCTACCTTCACGTCAAAAGGTGAAAGTGATCCCAACTACTACTTTTCCCACGTTAACTTGACAAAGAAATAATTCAATGAAAGAAATAGAGTGTAGCCTCCATGTTTTTAAATCAAGGGCAATGGGTTGTCTATTGTCAATTGTTCATGTAGACATTGCCTTCATTTACCAACTGAACATCACCCACTAAGGTTATCTCATTTTCATGTGTTTTTGAACGATGTATTCTAAATGCTATAACTTGAGATTCCCGGAGTATTATCTCTTGACCATTGTAGAATTTTTATGTGTCTTAATACTAGTGTTTATGACATTTTGTAGTGGGTATCAACCTATTCTCAACCTTGCAATCTCATTTGAACACTCATTCCCCACTCATATCTTTCACAATTCAATTATGAGGTCACACAATTCTTTCCTTCATTCTTTTACTTGTGTGCACTCATTATCTTTTTGAATGTTGTCAAAAGGGGGAGAAACATCAATTGTGCATAAATTGAAAATTTTGTCATCATCAAAAAGGGGGAGAATGTTGGGTTCTCATATTCGAGAATGTTGGGTTACAACAAGTGCTTAAATGTTTTTGATGATGAGCAATACTAATTGATGTTATGTTTCTTTTTGATGATGAACATTTTATGAACAAGACAAAACAGATGTGTGTTATGAATGTGTGAAACATGATGAGAATGACAATTGGATGCAAATGAAACACATGTTTTATATGTTCATTATATCTCACTAATTATGTCTTTTAATGTAGGTGTGAATGTACACAAGACAAAGCCCAAAATCCAAGTGCAAAAGAACAAGACAAGTTGCTGAAATAGTGCACCTGTCAACAGATGACAGTGCATCTGTCAACAGATGAATAGTGCATCTGTCGACAGACGATTTTCGCCTGTCGACAGATCCACTCAGAAATCTATTCCCGGAAACCCAGTTTTCTGGTTTGTGCAAACCTGTCAGCATCTGTCGACAGCAGCAAGTCGTCTGTCGACAGACGGGGTTTTGGGAAGATCTAATGGCCAGGATATGATCTATATTTGGGTGATCCCTTTTAGCACGACACTCCATGTTTGAACACCCTTATATAAGGATCATATGAGGCTATTTTCGCAGCAAGGATCCACCATACCAAAACCCTAAGCAAAGGTCAAGATCAAGGCTTTCTTCCTGCTGCCCTGCTTCATCTCTCTGCCCAGAACAAAGAAGAACAACCTTCCAAGCAGAGTTGAAGCCGGTTCGTCCGTGGTTCAAGCTTCTTCATCAACTGATACTTGTCAAGAAGAAGCTTGGAGTCTTCTGGACGACCAACGAGAAGAGATCTACATCGGGATTTGATTCTTCATCTCAAACTCTTCTCTTTTCACTACTTTCATATCTTTGTGTGTGTGATAGTGGTTCAAGCGTTCCTTGTGCTTGATCCACATGTGGATTGTTGTTATGATTGTGTGTTTGCATCAGACAACGTGTGTGTGGTGTGTTGGTCAGATCAAGGCTAGAGGATCTCATCTTTTGTGGACTTGATCTAGCGTGTGTGTGTGTGGTTGAGCCGGTGTGCTCGTGTGTGTGTTGTACTCAGTTCTTGAGTAGTGTGTCCTCACTGTGTGGGGGGTGGACGTAGGAGTCACGTGGTGTGATCTCCGAACCACCTAAAAATCCCTTGTGCACTGTGGTTTGACTTGTGGTTTGCATTGTATTGCGCTAGATGCATGCATAAGGATTTCGTTTACACACTACTTGTTGATTTGTTCACACACGTTGCATCAGATCAAAGGGGTTTTAATTGAGTAGATCTTTTAATCCGAAATAATTTTTAAATTGCTTAAGTTTCCGCTGCAAATCTATTCAACCCCCCCTTCTAGCTTTGCCATAACCGAATAACCGATCCTAACAGTTCATCGACTGCTGAGGTAGGTTCATCGAATCTCCTCATACCACTAGCTTACGCCTCAGCAGCATCCTCTATCTCACCATCGCTCTCATCTAATGGGTCCTCTTCGGCTACAATTTCACATATCCCAAAGCCATCGTCTAGCCCTTCCTCTATCGGCATCTCCTCTAAGTTCAAAGTCACTGCTTCTTGGACGAACTCTTCGACAGCTAGAAGAGCGCCACACCTTTGAACTAAGTCTAAGAGATATCTACGGGGTATGCCACTACCCTTCTTTTTCCTAGACGGGGACGGGGACTTACTAGAGACTACCCCTGAACTTAAGCTAGATTTGATATTTACAGGAGGCTCTGGAGAAGTGTCCAGAGGTTTATTGGAAAGGAAAACAAAGGGTGCGGCAGGGCCGCGAAGGTCCTCCGATGGGGCTGGAGGAGGAAGCGGGCCACCCGAGCTCAGGGTGCTGGCAATAGCATCGGGGTGTAGGGGAGCAGAAGGCCCCTCACCCGTATCGCCCGAAATGGCCATGTCTGGCCACCAGGTGAAGGCACTAATGGAGAGAAAGAAGGACGACGATGGCCGCCGGGGAGTAGATGTGACGGGGATCGCCGTCGAGAGCAGGAGAAAGTAGGGAGGTGATAGGGATTGCCGTCGAGAGCAGGAGCAGGAGGGGGGTGACGGGGATCTCCGTCGAAAGCAGGAGCAGGAGGGAGGTGACGGTGATCGCCGTCGGGAGTAGGAGCAGGAGGGAGGTTATGGGGATCGCCGTCGAAAGCAGGAGCAGGAGGGAGGTGACGGGGATCGCCGTCGGGAGTAGGAGCAAGAGAGAGGTGATAGGGATCGCCGTCGGGAGTAGGAGCAGGAGGGAGATGACGGGGATCGCCGTCGGGAGTAGGAGCAGGAGGGAGGTGACGGGGATTGCCGTCGGGAGCAGGAGGACACACACTTTTTTTTTTGATTTTTTGATTTTTTTTTGAATTTTTTGAATTTGCTTTTTTCTTTTTTTGATCTTTTTGAGTTTTTGAATAAAAGGGATTACATTAGATTAAATGGCTTCGGGAAAAAGACAGGACCGAACCATTAAAGAAAATGACGAAGAGGGGTGAAGGGTGACTGAACATTTCCACGGCGTCGGGAGAGATTTGAATGATGAAGGGGAGAGGCAGTGGAATGAAATCAAGATTGAAATTAAGCATGGATAAAATAAGATGGAAGGGAGACCGGGGGAACCCTGGCCAGATCTCCCGTATGAAAAGGGGGGGATGATTTGACTACTTTTCCTCACCAAATCCAAGCAACTGTCGCCTGGTGGTGGTTGTTGATGCTGATAACGCTGCTACTCGTGGCACATCTTCTTCACTGAACAGACGATTTACTGCAGAAATGAGGTCTTGTAATTCTGGCTCTTCTGCCCCAGCTTCTGATTCTTCAAACAGCAGACTGACTGATGAGACGACATCATCATGATCCAGGCCCTTAGTATCCTCCTCAGCTCTCTTCTTCTTGTTGGGCCACTGCTCCTCTAAAGCTTCATAAGCTGATCTTGGTGCTTCTATGATGGTATTATATCTGGGCTGGATGGGCCCTCTGATAAAGTGCTCATATAAGGACCAGGTGAGTGGTCCCTGGTCCGATTGTGGAGGAGATGAGAAAGTGGCCCATTCTGAATATCCAAGGCCACGCTTTGTGAATTTCTTAGTGCTGGTCACAGTCTTGGTTCGCCCTTGGAGATGAGCACCTAGACCTTTCCCTGACTGATAACCCAGCCTGAACATGATGTCCCACCCCTTCGTGTTCGTGCTCGCATCTTTCCTGACTGCCACTACAGGGGGAGAACCAATTGGGCGGTTAGAAGAGAATGTATAGGCCCAAGTATAATTGACATAAAGCACAGAGATAACAGGCTTATTGGATGGCCATACTGACGGCAATACTCTCTCAACGGCTTCCACTGTATGTATCGTTGCTACACTTTTCACCTTGACAATCCGCCCCTAGAAGGGGAATTTTAGACATTGGTGTGTTGTAGATGGCACTGCCCCTAATGATTCAATCCATGGGTGCCCTAAGATGGCCTTGTAGGTATGATCAATGTTCAGTACATAGAATTCCATAGACATTACGAGGTGACCCAACCCTGCTTGTAAAGTGATGACTCCATGGCAGGCACGTCATGAATTGTCATATGCAGCGATGGTGGTAGGCGTGGGCTGTAGTTGACGTTCTGATATGTTGCATTCTCTAGGGTGCTTAAAGGACAAACATTAATAGAAGCTCCCTTGTCCACTAGAGCTGCATCGACGGCCACTTTGTTTATGGTGAGTGTCACACATAAGGGCATTTTTCTGGCTTCGGGGGCAGCCAACTCACCGTCAGAAAAGGTAATGGTGGGTCCCCTATTCACAATTGAGAGTACTGAAGGTAGGTTGTCCGGATTCATGTCTTCACTGACCATGACTCTTTGCAAAAAGGCCCTTAGGGCGTCCTGATGAGTCTGCGAACTCTTAATGAGCTCTAATATGGAAATCTTGGCGGGGTCTGATCCAGGTGCTTCAGGATATCATATTGGGTCCCCGGGACCGGATCAATCTCTTCTAGGTCTTGTTGTTGCTGATTGTTAGTCTGTTGGCTTGGTTGACCTGGCATAGGCACGGATGCGTTAGGGTACATCCGATGGAACATTCGCCTGCTCCAGAGGGCAAGATTATGGTGGAGTGGAGGGGTAGGGGTGTCAAGGATAGAAGGGTTGGCTAGTAATGGTGCTGGTGTAGGGGAGAAAGGGACGTTGTTGGGTGGAGGGATAATGGGTGACATGACACGGGAATAGGATGGCGAGGTGATGGTGGCAATGTGGGGCGTGAAGGAGGGAGGCATGGTGGATGTAGGTGCGGGAGCAGTGGGGGTGATGTGAGAAATAACCAGAAGCTGGCCTACCTCATGTTCGTCATCGAAGGCCCACTGGGCTTCTGGTGGTGGATGGTGGATGACGGGTTAACATGCGCAGGTGGAGGAGGTGGCGGAGCTGGTTGCGGGTTTGGAGCAGGCTGGTGTTGCGGCATGGGATTACAGATTATGCCTAGATCATTTGCCGCTATTACGGCTGCTGCTATTGCTGCTGTTGCTGGTATTGCTGCTGGAAGGGTTGGTACTGTTGTTGTTGTTGTTGTTGCTGTTGCTGTTGCTTTTGTTGTTGCTGCTGCGGCTGTTGTTGCTGCTGTTGCCTCTGGCCCTGTTGGTCCCTTAGAGTTTGGATTAATCTTTTCATCTCTACCCAATCAATCTGGTTTTGCTCATGGAGATCATATAACATGTCCCGGAATTGGAAGCAATTGGACACATTGTGGCCCGAATGACGATGATAGACGCAGTACTTGTTTGATTGGCCGCCATATTCAAATTTGCCTTCTCGGAGGGAGTCTTAGGGCATTCAGGGACATGAGGGCCGCAAAGACATCAGCTAGAGACTCGGGCAATGGAGGGTATTGGGCTCTCTTGGGTCAATTGGGCTTCCTAGGGGCGTAGCCATTTTGAGGTGGAGGGACTTGGGAGTATTGGCGCTGGTCTTGGGGAGGATTTTGTCCTTGGGGAGGTGGCTGTCTATTGTTGTTGTTGTTCCATGGCTGTTGGGCTTGTTGGGTATAGGGGGACCTACCTACTGGCCTTGGGGATTGCTAACTGCACTCACTTGTTCATTGGTTTGGATCCCCTCGGTGACTGGGCCTTGCGGCTTCTTGGCATAACGGGTTTTAGGGGTCTAAAACATGGAATGTATAGGCGAGTCCTTAAGTTGGGTCTGGATGAAACGGGCTCGGCTATATAGCTGGTGCATGGTAGAGATGTCGTTCATGGCCAAAATAGCTCGGTAGGTTGGAGTGGCGTTGGAAATCAACAATTTCACCTTTTCCTCCTCAGGCATCGGACAATGGACCTTGGCGACCAGTGAATGCCACCGGTCCGCATAAGTGGAGAACTCCTCTTCGGGCTTCATTTTCTCAGCCACCAAATCCACAAAAGAATATTCGGGTCCTACCCGATCCTGGAATACTTGCAGAAATCTTTCTTGGACAATTTTGAACTGCTCCGCTTCTCGGGGGGTAGGGAATAGAACCATTCTAAAGCTGGACCATCCAGAGACTTCCTGAACAAGTATGCCATGAGATGGCGGTCATACTTGTGGGGTGCTGATTCATAGACGAAATCCTTCAGATGAACATAAGGGTCCCCTACCCCAGATATCGCCGATACACAGGGAGCTCTGACTGGGGTGGTACCCGGAGGTACTGGATGGATCGGAGGGCAATGTCAGCTACCTTCCGTGGATCGATTTGTCTCCGGAGGTCATGAAACTCCTTCTTCATGCTCGTCCACTCCGCAAAGAATTCGGAGGGAGATTGGACTTGATGCGTGGAAACCAGGGAGCGAGACTGCTCGAATGAGTGTGACCTTTCGCGAGGGAGGAGAGTTGGTTCGACGGTATAGTATGTGGTTGGAGGGGATCGAGGCCAACATCTCGTGGGGGAAGGTAGCCTGGTTCTGAAAAATGGATAGTTCGAGGGTGGAGGGGTGTAGGATCTACCCCAGACTAGGAAAGTGGGGTACTGAAGTGACGTGGCGGAGGAATCCGCCGGTCGGACTGGGCTTTTGACCCGGGGGAAAGTGATAAGGTGTTTCCCCTTGGCAGCAGCTATGAACTCTCGGACTTTGGTCCGGAGTAAGGTGGGAGACTGACTGAACGTTATGGGCCTCACCCCAGAGGAGAAGTATAGGATCGATCCCAGTGACTGGTGTGAACATGTCCCGAGAGTATAATGGCTATGGAGGTTGGGCCCCTCCTCAAGCAACACCGATGGGAGACCTCGTCGGAAAGGACGCAGAATAGGTCCATGTCGAAGAGGGGATTCATGATAAAGTACAAGGATCGGGGGACTGACTCGATTTCCCTAGGCAGCGACGCATGCACCTCCCCAACGCATTTTGAGGTGATACAACACACCTAAACTCTACCACCCAGACAGACAGAGATGAGGAGGTGTGGATCAAAACACTCAGTTGTCATGCTTATAGCCGTAAAGTTTTCTTAGGTTTGAACTTGACCCTTTAAATGAATTATTCAAGAGATTCCTCGGTCCAGAGGTCCCTATATGAATGGACTCAAGTGCTCCGGTACAGCTAGGGTGGTGCACACTCACACACGAGGATGGCTCAAACTAAGGGTGCGAACGGGTAAAACCAGCCCGGTGAACCACAACGTGCGTACGTCACGAGGACTTACGGAATCCCTCGAAGGTGGGTCTGATCAGCCTACGATGCTCGTAGTGAAGGATCGAAGTAATGTGTGGAAAAGATCTAGAAGGGGGGGGATGAATAGATCTTAGCCACTTTTGCGGAAGCTTAAGCAATTTGAAAACTATTTAGAATCAGAGGCAATGTTATCAGTGAAAAACTACAGATCTGATTAGATTTGAGTGAGTTGAAAAACTTAGATGTGAAGCAAGTTGATTGAGTGAATTAATACGAATCCTATGCAAGCATCTAGCGAATGAATCAATCAAACCACAGAAGACAAATGCACAAGGATTTTTAGGTGGTTCGGAAATCACCCATGTGATTCCTACATCCACCCCTCACAACCCGTGAGGCTTCACTAACACAACTGGGCTACACACCCAAGGAGTATGACAACTCCAATACTTCAGAGCATACAACTCACACAACCTCTAGAGAAGACTACTCTAGAAACACAGAGCAAGACTGCTCAAACCACCCTGAGCTTACAACTCAGACTGAGCTCGACGGCTCACAACACCCTGAGCACAATGCTCACACTGAACTGCTAGACACCAACTTAAGACTAAGATCCTCTAGCAATAGATCTAGTCGAAGTTTGAGAACTCTAAAGAGAGTTATGCAGAAGTACTTGCATAATCCCAAAGATATCTCAGAAGAACAGAAGAGAAATTAAGTTGAATAAAAAGTCTTCGTTCTTCAGTGTACTCCCTTGTAGAGGCTTGAATTGGGAAGAAGCATGTGAAGCTTGAAGTCCAAGTCGATGCTCTGCAATCTGAGAAGTTGGATCTTCCTCGAATTCTTCACCAATGAAGTCTTCTACAATCTGCCTCCTTGGAATGCTTCAGAGGAATCTTCAGGACTCAAATTCCAATTCCCACACCTTGAATTGGTGGGAATTGGTCTTCTAGAAGCAATTGGAGAGCAGAGGAAGGAGACACGAGCTCTTCTGGCCGCCAGGAGCTTCTTGGAGGCTCTGAGAGAGTTGGTTCGTTGTCTCTTTTGAAGGCAGGCCAAAAAAACCTTTTATACCCTTAGGATTCCAAAGATACCCTTTTGGGGTACAAGGGCACGCTTTCCTAGACAGATTCTGATCGCCCTAGGAGGACACGTGGCAGCCATCAACTTTTAGGATAGAAGTTTCCGTAGTGTGTCGACCTGCCCTGGTGGTAGTGTCGACACACTGTCCCAGATATGAAAAGGCTGTTCTGGAAAGAGATCCCGTGTCGACCTGCTCTTGAGTGTGTCGACCTGCTGTCCCAATTCCTCAAACTGGCTGTTCTGGGAACTGGGTCTAGTGTCGACCTGCTCTATGAGTGTGTCGACCTGGGTAGGCTTGATTTCTGAAAACTGCCACTCGTGTCGACACACTCTTGACATGTGTCGACACAGTCTCAACATTCTTATTCATTTGTCTTTAAATCTGTGTTGTTGTGTCGACACCATTGATGAGTGTGTCGACACATCTTCTGCATAAAAATGTTTGTACCTGAAAAATAAACACATATATCATTAGTTAAATGATTTATCATGACTATAAATGATAAATGTGATTTGAAAAATACTTTTTGAACATGAACCTCAGGTATGATGTTTTTTGACATGTTTCAATTAATTGCTTTAAGAACACTTCTTGTCATCATCAAATAGGAGGGAATGATATGAATTTGCATTCAACCCAACAATCTCCCCTTTTTGATGATGGCAACATTAATCCATATTTCAATGTGGTTTTGATGAAGTGTGATTTTAAGCAATTTTGATTGTTTAAGTTTTTGTTTTCTTTTTGTTTATACTTGTCAATGATCTTTTAAAGTTTTGTGCACAACAATCCAACAATTTAACAAGTATTCAAACACAAAGACAAAAATTTTGTATTGAAGCCAAACAACCATTTCATTTCATTCAAAAGATCATTACATCAAATATTACATTCAATTCATTCATTCTTCTCCCCCTTTGACATTATCAAAAAAGATGTACATTAGGTAGAAGATGGAGGAGGAGGAGGAATTGGAGCTAGAAGCATCTCAATATCTGACAATCTTTTATCCATTGACTTCATGCTTGACTTTATCTGTTCATGGATAGTTGTCAGCCGAGTGTGAAGATAATGCTCCATTCTATCAGAATGCTCTATCAAGGTGCTCTGAGTTCTTTTCAATTCATCTGAACCGGTTGAGAACTTGATGAGCCAGTTGACCAACTAGGTCTTTGCATTATCTTGACTCCTTGGTCAAATCTGTAAGCTGCTTGTCTATGTGCTCATTGAAGTTCCTCATACTTTCCAGATCATCCACAAAATGAGCAAATGACAATCTGGTGCTGGTATCTCATGCAATGTTTGGTTGGTGTTGAAGACATCTGCTTGGGAATTGCCAATATTCCCTTAAGAACTGTTCTCCAACTTGTCTTGATGTTCTTTTAGCTGTAGAGAGGCATCTGCCATTGTGCCAATCAACCTATTGAACCTTTGAGCTGCATAATCTGAAGCTGCCTTCTGTTCAATAAATTGGCAGATACTGTGTTTTCCAGTCTTTGAATCCGTAGCTCAAAAGATGTGGACATGGATTGAATTGAGGAGTTGAAGGATTCAAATTTGTCATTGAGGAGGATATCAATTCTGGTGGAACTGGAGGCCCACCAGAAGATGTGGATGGTTGGAATGAGGGTTGTGGAAAAAAATGAGGAGCTGAGGTGAGAGAGAGCATGTAAAGGACTGTCACCTTCATTAGGAACTTGGGGCTGATCCTCATGCATAGGAGGCTGATCCTCTTGACTTAGGGCTGGTCCCCTTCAGCTGGAGGCTGGTCCTCTTGTGCTTGGGGCTGATCCCCTTGAGCCTGAGGCTGGTCCTCCTGAGGTTGGGGCTGTTCCCTTGATCTTGAGGCTGTTCCTCTTGAACTGGAGGAGCCTCAACCACAGCTGGTCCTCTTCTAATTTGATTTCCCTCCAATCTAAATCCCATAAACTTCTGGATATTCTTAAAGTGTAGATGTTGATTTGGGAATGGATTGGGATTTTTCATTTTCCAAGGCACACCAAAGTGCTGAACACTGAGGTCAGATGTGCCCCATAAGGAAGAGATCTCTTGAGGTCTTTCCTTGTAGTTTCAGCTATGATTTGATAGAGAATCACATGGAGGTTGACCTTGATGTCTTTCACCATGCAATAGAGTGAAACGCTGAATGTCTGTCAATCTATCTCTTCCACCACCTTGAGGGGTAATTATGGTGGTCAAATGTGGTGGATGACCCTTAACACAGGTGGAAAAGTGTTTGCATTGAACCTGGTTACATAGGTCTGCTTGGGATCAGTTGCATCTGCAGGAAGGCCTGTCAGATGGAGTAGGCTTCATGTAAGTCAATTCAAAGTCATGGTAGTCTGCCCCTTCATCTGGTACTTTGAAAATGGAGGCAGCTACTGCAGTGGCATGTCTATGGCTATCCCTTGACTTTTGATTCATACCCTTCTCTGTGCATGTGAGGTTCTTGTAGAACTCTCTAACCAATCTTGGATAGCAGACTTGAAATTCAGAAATGAAAGGTATCCAGATTGAAAGGAAAAGTAGGTTTGAATCTCAGGAAGGGAGTCTGCTAGTTGGATGTCTGAAAGGTCTAGTATCCTTGGCTTCAAAATCAATTGGCTGCACTTACGGATTCTGAGGGATATCCTCTTGAGACTCAGAAGAAGAGAGGAAGATGATTCCTCAGGATGGTCAGAGGAATCTCCCGAAATGTCTGGTCTAGGGTTTGAAATATTACCACCTCTGTCTGAAGTGGAGGTCCTGCCACGCTTGAAGCTCTCAGAGGTGCAGAAGAAGAGGCAGGATGATCCTTTCTCCTTTTTGTCTTCTTTCCATCTGTTCAACTGGAACCTGTGGCGGAACCGGCCTTGAAGAGGCTGCTGATCTTGCGCCACGGCGGGGACCCAACTTGCGGACCATGGTGCAAGAGGAGTGGAATTAGGAGAGGAAATGGAAGAATGAGAGGTGATGAAGGATTGATGCGATTTAGAGAGAATTTGGAGGAATCTTGCCGGAAAGGAGTGAAAAGGGGCCGTCGGGTCGACCTGATGCTCAAAAAGGGATGCAGTGGTACACTGCCCGCAGGAACAACAAGGTTTAAGGTGAACCCGAGAGGTTTGAAAAGTGTCTGGCAAGAAGGCAGTGTCGACACATGAGGAAGGGTGTGTCGACCTGACTGGGTTGTGTGTCGACACGAGAGAGGATTGTGTCGACACAGCCTTGAAAGAAATTTGAATTTTTGAGAGGAAATTTTTGAGAAATTTGGGGACATCTTTATAATGATAAATAATGAGAGGAATTATCATTCAAGGATTTTTAAGAGGCCTAAAAATTCATTTGTTGTATTTTGCAAAAATTCATCACAGTTCAAGTGTTTTCACACAATTTCCAACAGATATTAGCATTCCAAGACTTGAATCAACAAAATGATAAATTGAGGGATATAATGTATCTAACAATCAACCAAAACTACCATGTTTCTCAATTTTCAAGAATTAAAGATATCATCTAGACTAATACAGTTGTGTTGAAAGTAAAACACAAACTTAAAGAACAACTTGATGAAGGAGGAAGATGATTCTTTCTAAACAAATCTCCAATAATTTCATATTTTTGTTCTTTTAACCAACTATCAAATGATATAAATCTCTTTCACTCAAGTACTAGTGCTTTTACACACCATAGTCCCTGGATACTTAAGATTTAGTCATTGTCAAGTCTCAAAGGGGTAAATGATGACCTTTTGACATGAAAATACGTTTTTGTAGACGCCAATATTTCCAGTTACTCAGTCATCATCAAAAAGCATAGCACATTTGCTTAGTTTTGAATTTATTTTCAATTTGGATCCCCTTTGAACAGAGTTAGCAATAATGCCTCATGACATACATAGCACTTCATTCATTGTGAAGGTGTGCAGTTTCTCAGCACAAATGCCATTGCTCTGTTGGATTTTACAAGATTTTGGAGAGTTTGTGAGATAGAATTCAAATACATCCAGTCATCAGTTGCAAACAAGGAAATGTTTTAAGTTCAAAGCACAAATTGTTATTTAGTCTAGGAAGAGATCTGAATTTCTGTGGATTAGAGACATAGTTGAAAGTTGATTAAAAAAATATAATACATCACTCAAGGTTCATTTTGTGACTCTAGACTTTAGAATGAGGACATCATGCAAGAAATTGATGAAATGCAAGAAGGGTTTTGAAATTTGCAAAAAGATGATTTGAATTTTCTAGCTCCCCCTGAGATGATGATTTCAACCATTTTTCATCAAAATAAAGATATGCAATTTGAAATCAGAAAGAAATTTTCTTCTTGGACAACAAGAACTTCTCCTCAACAATTGCATATTCATTTCTTGGTACTTGGCGGAGATAAGCTCTCATGCATAGTGAAAGTGTCCAGACAAGCATAACTTGTCCTTCTTCAAGTCACCATTTGATATACCAAGAATTTCAATACAATAAAGTTGAAGAATTCATTGCCAAAAAGAAATGGAAGTGAAACTGTGCAAGTTTTGAAATCAGAAAAGAAATTCTCTTTGAACAATAAAAGCTCCCCCTCAACTATTGCATATCAACTTCTTAGTACTTGGCGGAGATATGTTCTCACGCATAGTGAAAGTGTCCAGACAAGCATAACCTGTCCTTCTCCAAGTCACTATTTGATATACCAAGAAGTTTCAACACAATCAGAAGTGGAGAATTTATTGTAAAAAGGAATGGAATTGAAAGTGAGAGAGATATGAACAATGTAGCTTGAGGAAGCAAGGAGTTATGAAATGCAAAGAACTCCCCCTTAGACAATGCATAGCACTCAACCCAAACTTAAGAGAAATCAAGAAGGGGGACATTTGCAAAGACCAAGTTCTCTCCTTAAGATGAAAATCTGTTTTCAGGAAGGGGTTTTGTGAATATGTCTGCAATTTGTTTTTCAGTTTCAATAAAATGGAGTTCAAAAGATTTCTTTGCAACCTCATCTCTCAAGAAATGATGCCTAATTTCAATGTGTTTTGTTCTGGAGTGCTGAATGGGGTTTTAGAAAGTTTGATTGCACTTGTGTTATCACATAGGATGGGTACACACCCTAAATCTTGGTTATAATCAAGAAGTTGATGTTTTACCCAGAGAATCTGAGTTCCACATCTACCTGCAGCAACATACTCAGCCTCTGCTGTTGACAGAGCAACTGAATGTTGCTTCTTAGAAGCCCAAGAAATAAGGCACCCACCTAGAAATACACACAAGCCACTTGTGCTTTTTCTATCTAACTTACACCCAGCATAATCAGCATCACAGTAGGCAAACAATTCTAACTTGCAACCAGCAGGATACCAAATTCCTAAGTCACATGTTCCAACAAGATATTTAAAAATTCTTTTCACAGCAAGCATATGACTTTCTTTAGGATTAGATTGGAATCTAGCACATAAGCACACACAAAACTGAATGTCAGGTCTAGAAGTAGTAAGGTAGAGCAGAGAGCCAATCATACCTCTGTAGGTCTTTGGATCTACTGACTTACCAGATGGGTCTTCTTCTAGCTTAGCATTTATTGCAATGGGTGTGCTTGAATGTTTAAGGTTCTGATAGTCAAACCTTTTCAGTAGCTCCTTGACATATTTGGTTTGACTGATGAAGATTCCTTCATTCGTTTGGTTAACCTGCAATCCCAAAAAGAATGTTAAATCTCCCATTAAGCTCATTTCAAATTCATTCTTCATTTGATTTGAAAATTCAGTGCAAAGGCCTTTTTGGAGCCAAAAATTATGTCATCAACATAAATTTGGACCACAATTATTTGATTTTTTACTGTTTTTGTGAACAATGTTTGATCAACATTACCTCTAGAATATCCTTTTCAAGTAAAAAGGAACTCAAACGATCATACCAAGCTCTTGGAGCTTGTTTAAGACCATAGAGTGCCTTATTAAGCTTGAAAACATGGTTAGGATATTTTTCATTATCAAATCCAGGAGGTTGTTCAACAAACACATTTTCCTTTATATATCCATTTAGAAATGCACTTTTGACATCCATTTGAAAGACTTTGAATTTCATGGAGGATGCAAAAGCAAGGAAAATTCTCACAGCTTCTAGTCTAGCTACAGGGGCATAAGATTCTTCAAAGTCAATTCCAAATTCTTGGTTATACCCCTTTGCAACTAGCCTAGCTTTGTTTCTTATTACTTGACCAGCTTCATTCAATTTATTTCTGAAAACCCATCTAGTGCCAATCACTGTTTGGTCACTAGGTCTAGGCACTAATTCCCATACTTGATTTCTTTCAAATTGATGAAGTTCATCATGCATAGCATTAATCCAATCAGAACTGGATAAGGCTTCATCAATTGACTTGGGTTCAATTTGGGAAATTAGAGCTAGTGAGTCTTCTTCAATGTTTTGCAAAAAGGATGATCTGGTCCTAACTCTATCATTTAGATTGCCAACTACACTGTCTAATGGGTGATCTCTTAGAAAACGAGGTTCAGAAATTACCTGTTGAGAAGTGCCCACTTCTGGAGCAATATTACCTGAACCACTGGAGATGGTGAGTTGTTGTTCAGGTTCTCTTCAATGTTGTTAATCTCCTCAACGGTTGGTGAAGAATCCACAATGAGGTCATCCTCTTCATTGTCTTGTTTTTCCCTGCAAGATTTAGAATCATTAGTGGAAAAGGAATTTTCATCAAAAATAACATGTGGTGATTCTTCAACAGTTTTGGTTTTCAATATGTACACTTTGAAAGCCCTTGACACTTCTGAATAGCCAAGGAAGATAGCTTCCTGACTCTTAGCATCAAACTTGTCAAGGTTTTCTTTGTTGTTATTGTGTACAAAGCACTTGCACCCAAAAGTTTTTAAGTAAGCAACAGTTGGCTTTTTATTTTTCAATAATTCATAGGGGGTTTTCTGATTTTGGTCTGACCAATGCTCTATTGAGTATGTGGTTTGCTGTGTTCACAGCTTCAGCCCAGAAGGATTTGGGCAAGTTACTCTCAAGAAGCATGGTTCTAGCCATTTCCACAAGAGTTCTGTTCTTTCTTTCCACAACTCCATTTTGTTCTGGAGTTCTTGGTGAAGAAAACTTGTGGAATATTTGAAATTCAGCACAAAAATCAGAAAAGGATGTGTTCTCAAATTCACCCCATGATCAGTTAAGATATTTTTGATTTTATATGGATAAGTGGTTAAGACAGTGGTACAAAAGTTCCTGAATTCAAGGCATGCATCACTTTTGTGGGATAGAAAGATAACCCAGGTAAATCTAGTAAAGTCATCAATGATTACAAACCCATATCTCTTGCCACTTAAACTTAGAACTCTTGTTGGCCCAAAGAGGTCCATGTGAAGAAGTTCTAGTGGCTTAGATGTGAGTACATCATTGAAGACTTTAAAGGATTTCCTAGTTTGTTTTCCTTTAGCACAGATCCCACAAATTTGATTTTCAACTTTAGAGAGTGATTCAGGAAGACCTTTAACCAGATTCAATCTTAACAACTTATCCATTGTTCTGAAGCTTGCATGGCCAAGTCTTTTGTGCCAAGTCCATGCAATTTCATCTTTATTTGCAACAAAACAAAGATTTTCAGAAAAGTTTTTATTAAGGTTGATCATGTAAACATTGTTTTCTCTTTTTCCAAGAATTTGATCTTGTCAGTTGATGAATCAATTATTTTGCAAAAATCAGATTCAAACACAACTTTGTGACCTTTGTCACATAGTTGGCTAATACTGAGCAAATTATAGTCAAGTCCATCAACTAACAAAACATTATCTACTGAGTTTAAAGAAGTTTGACCAACCTTACCAGATCCAATGATCTTTCCTTTATTTTTACCTCCAAAGGTGACTGACCCTCCCTCCTTTTCAAGCAGGAATGAGAATTTGGCTCTATCTCCAGTCATATGTCGTGAACACCCACTGTCAAGAAACCATACATTTGTGTTGGGTGCACGACTTCCCTGCAACAAAATCAGTGGAGAGAAGATTTTGGTACCCAAACAGAGTTGGGACCATCAGAATGATTTAGCAAAGACATCAAATCCTTTCTCACCCAAATTTGAGTTGTTTTAGATTTTTGTTTTGTTACTTTGGTGTTTTCAGCCTTTTCTGTTTGTTCTTTCTTTTAGGAATGAAAGCACCAAGATCTTTGTTTTTGGTTGGAGGGGAGTTTTTTATTTGAAAAATTGAGTTCAGAGGAGGAGGTGGAATCCATGGATTGTGTTGGTACATCCAGAAATTTGGATAAGAATTTGAGGATAATACCAACAGGGATTTTCATACCATTGGTTCCAAGGATTAGTCCAATCTTCTTGAAGTGTTTTCTTGGAGGTCCAAGGTTTTTCATGGATTATTTCTTTTCCCTTTTTCTTGTTTTTCAGATTTTTGTTTGAATTTTTGGTTGAGTTGTTTATGGTTTTGGTGTTGAGCAGGTCGACCTCTCCTGTACAGGTGTCGACACAACTGCCACAGAAGTCTTCTTCTTGTGGACTGGTGTCGACCTGTCAGGGGACTGTGTCGACCTGATAGTCTTCTTTTGTTTTGGGTTTTTGATTTGTTTTGAGTTTTGTTTGGGGTTTTGTTTGCTGTTTGTTGAATTTCAGTGTTTTCCAGATTAGGACCCTTGACAAAATTAATTAGTGGTGCTTTTCCCTTTTTCTCACCAGATTTTTCTTTTGGGGTTTCTTCTTGTTGAATCCTAATCCATGAGATGTGGTTGTCATGTTGGATCCTAGCAATGCCTCTAGGTTCTTGGCCTTTTGTGAAGGTTTGGATAACCTCCTCCCTTTCCTTTAGCTGGTTTTTAAGAGCTTCAATTTCTTCAATTTTCTGTTGTTTTTCTTGTTTTTCAATTTCCAGCTTTTCATTTAAGTTTCTGAATTCTTGGGAGGCCTTTTGAGAGGCAAGTTTTAATTCATCAACAAGGTTCAGGAGATTCTCTTTTTCTTCAAGCAGGTCTGTTACTTCAGATTCCAGTTCACAGATTCTATTATTTGAAGATTGATTATGGTAGAGATTTTCAATTTTCTTTTGATGTGTTTGTTTTCTTTTATCATTTCAGAATACTTTCGACTAATTCTGCATACACATCCTGCCAATCTTCAACACTATAATCTTCAAAGGAAGTGTTTACCTTTCCATCTGTGCTGTTGGCCATGAAGCAAACTTCCTCACTCTCTGAGCTTGAGGACTTCTTCTCTTCTTCTTCCTCACTTGTGTCTTCGTCAGACCAAGTGGCCACCATGGCCTTTGGCTTCTTATATTTCTGGAATCTCTTGTGCTTTTCCTTTTTGTTCTCAGGACACTCTCCCTTCATGTGTCCTGACTTGTTGCACCTGTAACAGATAACATTCTCATCAGGTTTATATTCTTATTGAAATTGAAAGAGGAAATATTATTCTTACCTGAGGGAAATTTCTTTTTCCCAGTCATTTTCCGTTTCCTATATTTCAAAAATTTTATGAATTGTCTGGTCATGAGGGCAATCTCATCCTCATTCGACTCAGATTCTTCAGAACTTGTTTTATCCTGATTTTTATCTTTATTGCTTGAAGAAGATTTGAGTGCTATAGGCTTGGTTTAATGATGTGTTCTTCATTTCTTTTTAAGTTTATTTCATATGTCATTAAAGATCCAATCAATTCATCCAAAGAGATTTTGGACAAATCTTTTGAATCTTCAATAACAGTGGCCTTGGTATGCCAAAGTGAAGAAAGTGAACGTAAAATCTTTCTTACCAAGTCTGCATCAGTATACTCCTTACCCAAAGCCTTGAGTCCATTGACAATCACCATGAATCTGGCAAACATTTCAGAAATAGATTCATTAGATTTCATCATAAAGAGTTCATATTCTGAAACTAAAATGTTTGCCTTGGTCTCCTTGACCTGAGATGTTCCCTCATAGAGTAATTCGAGTTTATCCCACATCTCTTTGGCAGATTTGCACATAGAGATTCTCGAATACTCCTTGGGATGGACAGCACACTGAATCATGTTCATGGCACTATAATTCAGTGTAGCTTTCCTTATCTGTTCCCTTGTCCAGGTATCTTCTTCTCCCTGGTTCTCATAGGGACCCACCTCAACTACTTTCCAGATCTCATAGTTCTGGGCCCTCAGAAATACTTGCATTCTGTTTTTCCAATAAGAATAGTCCAAACCATTAAAGAATGGTGGCCTATTTATGGAATGGCCCTCAACTATGAAACCCTTTGAGTCCATGACACTTAAGTAAATGCACAGAGAAGTAGTTAAGCAAGCAAGCAAACAAACAAACAAACAAACAAACACTCAATACTCAGAAACAAAAGCTGCTCAGTTCAAATCAGATCGATGTAAACCCGCTCTGATACCAATTGAAGGATCGAAGTAAATGTGTGGAAAAGATCTAGAAGGGGGGGGGGGGGATGAATAGATCTTAGCCACTTTTGCGGAAGCTTAAGCAATTTGAAAACTATTTAGAATCAGAGGCAATGTTATCAGTGAAAAACTACAGATCTGATTAGATTTGAGTGAGTTGAAAAAAAAAATTAGATGTGAAGCAAGTTGATTGAGTGAATTAAATACGAATCCTATGCAAGCATCTAGCGAATGAATCAATCAAACCACAGAAGACAAATGCACAAGGATTTTTAGGTGGTTCGGAAATCACCCATGTGATTCCTACATCCACCCCTCACAACCCGTGAGGCTTCACTAACACAACTGGGCTACACACCCAAAGGAGTATGACAACTCCAATACTTCAGAGCATACAACTCACACAACCTCTAGAGGAAGACTACTCTAGAAACACAGAGCAAGACTGCTCAAACCAACCCTGAGCTTACAACTCAGACTGAGCTCGACGGCTCACAACACCCTGAGCACAATGCTCACACTGAAACTGCTAGACACCAACTTAAGACTAAGATCCTCTAGCAATAGATCTAGTCGAAGTTTGAGAACTCTAAAGAGAGTTATGCAGAAGTACTTGCATAATCCCAAAAGATATCTCAGAAGAACAGAAGAGAAATTAAGTTGAATAAAAAGTCTTCGTTCTTCAGTGTACTCCCTTGTAGAGGCTTGAATTGGGAAGAAGCATGTGAAGCTTGAAGTCCAAGTCGATGCTCTACAATCTAAGAAGTTGGATCTTCCTCGAATTCTTCACCAATGAAGTCTTCTACAGGATCTGCCTCCTTGGAATGCTTCAGAGGAATCTTCAGGACTCAAATTCCAATTCCCACACCTTGAATTGGTGGGAATTGGTCTTCTAGAAGCAATTGGAGAGCAGAGGAAGGAGACACGAGCTCTTCTGGCCGCCAGGAGCTTCTTGGAGGCTCTGAGAGAGTTGGGTTCGTTGTCTCTTGTGAAGGCAGGCCAAAAAGAACCTTTTATACCCTTAGGATTCCAAAGATACCCTTTTGGGGTACAAGGGCACGCTTTCCTAGACAGATTCTGATCGCCCTAGGAGGACACGTGGCAGCCATCAACTTTTAGGATAGAAAGTTTCCGTAGTGTGTCGACCTGCCCTGGTGGTAGTGTCGACACACTGTCCCAGATATGAAAAAGGCTGTTCTGGAAAGAGATCCCGTGTCGACCTGCTCTTGAGTGTGTCGACCTGCTGTCGTAATTTCTCAAACTGGCAGTTCTGGGAACTGGGTCTAGTGTCGACCTGCTCTATGAGTGTGTCGACCTGGGTAGGCTTGATTTCTGAAAAACTGCCACTCGTGTCGACACACTCTTGACATGTGTCGACACAGTCTCAACATTCTTATTCATTTTGTCTTTAAATCTGTGTTGTTGTGTCGACACCATTGATGAGTGTGTCGACACATCTTCTGCATAAGAATGTTTGTAGCTGAAAGATAAACATATATATCATTAGTTAAATGATTTATCATGACTATAAATGATAAATGTGATTTGAAAAATGCTTTTTGAATATGAACCTCAGGTATGATGTTTTTGACATGTTTCAATTAAATTGCTTTAAGAACACCTCTTGTCATCATCAAAATAGGAGGGAAATGATATGAATTTGCATTCAACCCAACACGTAGGTGAGAGGACTCACTCAACCAATGGGGAACCTGATGAAATGGGATGAGAAGCATATGCAATGGACTAAATGCACAAAATGTATGCAAGAATGAAGATAAGGAGCAAACAGGATGACAAAACAAGTCCTCGGGCAGATTCGCGACGGCCGGGTACACCGCGACCGTATCGCGACAGTGCGGGCTGCCGCGACAATGACAGAGACCCGAAAACACAGTGAGTCACCAACCCAACTCAAACAGACTATCCTACCAAAATAAGAAACACCAGGAGACACTAAATCGGTACAACAATGAGTCAGGAAGCACACAGAAACCGATACATGGATAAAAACAATAATATACAAAGCAAACCTGATAACGCGACGTTTGGCCAAGCCGCGACTTGTTCGCGTCCTCTCTTCCTGTCGCGATAGGGACGGAAAACTTACAAGTGAAGATAAACGGAAAATTCGAACCTTGGCAGGATTCTAACAGACAGAAACGCGAGAACACATGATCTAGGCAACAAAACAAGGATATGTGATCTCATGGACATTGAATAGAGAGAACATGGGGAATAACAAACACTGGCCTAACAACGCGTCTCCCCGTTGCGACGCAAACATGTCGCCTCACCGCGATCGATCGCGATACTAACAGAGCAGAAAAAAATATGCAGGAAACAAAGAACCAAGGGCTAACAGGGCACTAAAGTGACAAACAATAAGAGAACATGGCAAGCAAACAATCAAAATCCACGAGGGTGGCAGTGAAGGTCCCACCGTGATCGCCAACAGGTGTAATCACAGGGATTGGACTCCCCTCGACACAGACATGGATACTAAAACTAGTAGCATGGAAACATGGATGTGATCGCCACCTAGCAAGTTGCCTAAAAATAAGAATGAGATAATGGCTGACTTAAACTAGGTAAAGGAAAGAGAATAAAAAGGACCTGGTGTCGCAGTCGCCATGAGCGCCGCGATAGACTAAGGTCGCGTCAGCATACGCGGACGCGTCTCCGGTCGTGTCACCCTCCTCCGTCGCATTCTCTAAATGCGGGAGATATTAAGCATGGACCTTCTTCTCATCCTCCAGCCGGCTAGAGAACCAGAGCTTCTCGTACATTTCACCTGCTTGCCTGCCAACCAAAGAAAATCACAAAGAAAACGCCCTATTAGAATACGTTAAGTATAGTATCTATTCTAAAGATGGAAGAAGGTGGAGAATCATGGTGGGAACGCACCTGGGAGTGGTTTTAAACCCCTATGGGTGTAGGAAAACTTGGTGAATAGTGAATGTGCTCTATCTAAAAAATAACACAAAATGCATGTAGAAATAGGAGAATGGGAGGAAGAAGAAAATGAGCCCCATTGGGGCGACTCCCTGGCGTGGGTATAGCTCCAAGGATGTGCAAGAGCTCTAGGAGATCGTCGGGGTCGCCCTCTTCACATTCTGTGCTTCGTTAATGATGAAGGAGTAGCTTTGTAGAGTGGAATGTGAAGGAAAAATGGCAAAATGAGTGGTTGTGGTGCTAAGTATGGGTGAGAGGAAATTTCGGCAGCCCTTCGGGGTGGTAAATGAGGCTCTCCTCATCCTGGAGGAGGGGCCTTGCTTATGAAGAGCTTGGGATCAGAAAAAAGGCATTATCTCCTTAAAATGATTTTAAAAATCAAAATGGGAGATAAAGCTCTATTAAAATCTGATGGAGAGTCCTTAGCAACCCTTAGGAGAGTCCCTAGGACTAGAATCCCACCCCAAAGGGCAGGGATAATCCCTAGGATTAAGTTAAGTTCATAGGAAGATAAATAGGGGGTAGTTATGAAGGCCAGAGGATTCAGTCATTGTCGCGACTAGAAACGCGACGGTGCGGAGGGACGCGACAGCATTGTCCACGTGCATGGATAATGCATGGGTTGTCGCGGCTGCCAGAACTGTCGCGACTAGAAACACGGGGCCACGAGGCGTCGCGACAATAAATCTGAATTATTTGAGAATTATCAGCCAACTACCTGATAAGATGAGAGTTATTATGCCCCAAGGACTCTCTCAAGTGATGAATTTCCGGATTTCAAGGCATTTTAATGGCTTAATGGGCTCAAAACAAGGCAAATGATGGGCTCAAGGTGAGTGACCAATTAGGGGCCAACTAAGATAACAAGAAATGTGGTTCAACCCATTAGTCAAAATCGGGTGTCTACAGTGCTGTTTTCCCTGATCATAAGCTTTGTGCATTGTTTCATGAGTTTCCTCGGTGTTCGAGGCGTTGAGCTTTCTACCTCTAGAACACTTCATGTTGGCCGTGCCTTGTGGCTGTACGGTTACCGCAGTGGGGTGGCTGCTTCGCCTTTTCTAGGTAGCCCTATCGGTGGTACGCCCAGCTTTGGTCGTGGGCTGTGTCCGGGTTTTCCCCTCTCGCTTTGGGGAGCTAGTTTGTCTGGTTGGGGTTCCCTATTTTTGTTTGGATCTCTTTGAGGTTGACGTGCTGCCCTTGACCTCCGCAGTTGTTTCGTTTCTCGTGTGGTTGCCGACGTCTTGAGTTACTTGGCCTTGCCAACATCAGATGTCTTCTTTGGTTTTACCTCTCTGCATGTGCCTGTGGATCCTTTGGTTTAGTTTTTCTGTGGCTCCATAGTCGTTGTGTGTCCTGGTCGGACCACGAGGATGATCTGGCTGAGATCTAGTGGTGCCGGCGGACACTGTCCTGCATGCCGTGGTGTTCTCTACGTGCATGATATTGATTGGTTTTTGGTCACCATTAAAAAACTCTCGTTTGGCTTTGCCGTAGGTGCTAGCTGTTGCTAGACATGCGGAGCCATTCAAAAGATTCTTTTGGTTGACCTCTTGGTGTTTCCTGGGTTTGCCGTCAGTAGGTGGGACCTCTATCTAATCGCTGGGGACAGAGGTAGTTACTGACCAGTTGTTCTCAACAGCATGGTCTGTTGAGGGTTCAGTCGCGTGGTTTACGACAGGCGGTTTCAGTGTTTCTGGTCAGTTGCTGCATGCCACGCCTGTGGAGTTGTCGACATCCGATTGTGTGCCCGTGCCGGTTGGTGTGCGCTCCCTGAGCTGTCGGATGTCTGGTTTGGCACTCCCTTTGTGGCGGGGTCGTGGTGGTGACCACCGGGAAGTCTTGGTACGACTTAGTGGTCTCTTTGCGCTGGCTGTTTTCTTCGATCGGGTTTCGCCCTTAAATTTCGAGGACAAAATTATTTTTTTATTGGATGTATTGTAACATCTCGGGCTTTCCGGTTTCCCTCGTTGTGTGCTTGGATGACTGGCCACTAACACATCCGACCGTGGTTATGCGTTAGTGTCGTGACGGAGCTGCCCGTCGCGAAAGTATCCATGTCGCGACCAGTGGTTGCGTCGCGTTCTTGTTGCGCCCGGTCAACGGGTCACGACAGTTCCTACTTTTTGGTCGTGTAACGCCCGTCAGAAGGGTAGGAATGTCAGAGTGGCTGTCTGGTGGTCGCGGCGTCCAGGAGGAAAGGTACCTGATCTACTATCGCTTACTCCGAAGGCTTGCACTGGAATATTATAGTGCATTAGTTCCTCCATCTTGCAACCTCCAGGAAATTTGGTCCCCTCAAATTCTCCTTGCGCCGGACCCATTATCGCACCAAGCTTCACTGGTTCCATAAGCACCACCTCAAGTCCTATAGGAAATTGCCCTCCATTGCCCCCCCTTATAACATTGATAGTAGTCTATTTGAGAACTTTTTCCCTGACAATGAGAAAAAGCTATGGGCTCTTATCCACCCTTACCTAGACCAGGTTCCCCGGTCTTTGTATTTACCTAGTTCCCTGTCAAAATCTTAAATCCTATGTTTCTGTCTTCTGTAACTAAACTTTTCCTTCATTTCTGAATACAATAGCCTTTCCTTTCCCAATTTGTATGCTCTGATGTATGTTGTAATTCTTTTTTTTGTGTGTATTTTTGTTAATGTCACAAAGGAGGAGAAAGTAGTAAGAAAGTAAGAACAAAATCTCTTCAGGAAAAAATATATTCTCTAGGAAAATATATATCCTTTATCTCAAATTTGTTCACTATCTATTTTATATTTTTTTTAAGTTTTTGTCATTAACAAAAAGGGGGAGAATTGTTGAGCAACTACCCCTAAGAAAATCTAAAATTTTAGTTTACCATAATATCTTGGTTTGCTATGACAAAATCTTTAAAAGACTTTCTATAAATTAAATATCTATTTTACTTATCACAAAAAATTATTGTAGCACCCCAGACAATTTAATAAGTAAAATTTTGAATAAATGGAAACAAATAATTTTCATAATACCAGAGTATTTAAACATACGTATGATTATTGTATGTGCTAAAACACATCAGAAAATTCTGTAACAATTATAAATAGACCGCAAACGTTATTACTAAATGTTCCATAAAGAAATTTGTGCCATGAAAATTCCGATTAGACAAGTTTTAAGTGTTTTGCGACTTATTATCTTAATTCATCGATAAGTCGAAAAATCATTATCACACGTACTTGGATGAGTCAGAAAATTATATAAAAATCATATAAGAACTTCAAATAATATCCTCTAATGTCCCATCAAGAAATTTGGGTCAATAAAAATTAGTTGGGCTAGGTTTAAGAGTTAGTGTGACTGATTATCCAAATTAGGAAACAAGTTGGAAAACCGTTAACACGGAAATACAACACAACCATAAATTAAATAAAAATGTTGGGGAGACTTCTAACATTATATATTAATGACCAAACATTATGATTGGGCCAATGGACAACATTGGGCCCAAAAATCAAATCAAGCAAGAAAATGCATAGAAATTTGTAACCATAAATAGGCTGAAATTAGAAAGAAGAAATTAGAGTTGAATTAGGATGAGATCTTGCATTCTCGGCAACCCAAATTCATGCTTAACTTTGGTGGGAGGTTTCCTAAAGCCTCAGACACTCAAATGGAGGAAGAAATCCTCAAAATAGGAATCTAATAAGCCAAAACTGCAACCCTAGTTTCCTTATCACAATAGGACTCCTAAACACCTTGGTTGCTTAAATACTCTTCACCCAAACCCTAGGGCCGAGTTTACAACTTCTTGGGGTCGTGTGGAGGAGTGTTGGGCGGCTGGGAAGCTGTGGATCGACCACCAGAAGGTCACCTTCTTCCCCTGTTCGTCTGCTACGACCTGTGCAAACCGTCCTCTTGGAGTCGACCAAAGGTGAGTCAAACCATAACTAAACCTTGCAAGGCTTATACCTCTGGAAAGAGGGTCAAGTCTACTTCCTAACCCAACTGGAATTCCCAATTGTCGTGCAGTATACACAGATTATTAAGTGTTCTTCAAACAGTGGTCTGAACAAGGGATTTCTAAAGGGCCTGGTATCGCATCATCCAGGAGAGACACGATCCCATGAAAGGTGTCCGTGCACCCAAACGTGATTTGGGCGTTGACCAGTCGACGCCGCGCGTGGGTCTGCATGCCACCTATGAGTCCGCACCGCTCTAAAACACGGCGTCCGACCCCGATGTGTTTCAGAGGTTTTCCCGCCTAGCAATTTCTTTAATGTATTTGCATGAACGCGTCGCCTTGCCACGACGCGACTCAGTCTTGAAGGCGGCCACCAGTGTGGACGCGATTAAGTTTTTTCACAGTTTTGCCTATTTTGTCTGTTTACATCGTTTAGAATTGTGTCCACTATGTAGGACGCGTATTTCCAAGCTTACCCGAGGTCTGTTTAACATGGTAGCTAGTGTATAATTTGCATGTCTTGGTTCTGATCATTACATGATGTCTATTTAATGGCTTAAAAGTGTTTAACCAATTTAAAAGTTATAAGTACATGAATATTATTCTAATTGTTTTCTTAATGATATGATCATTCATGAAACTTGTGATTCACTCTTGTTACTATTCTAGCTTGATTAAATGATAATTATTATCTTAAAATCTTGTAAACCCATGTGTAGTTAAATGCATTGTTCATTGCATGCCATCATGTTAAGAGCTTTCCGCAAGTTTAAAACCGATGGTTTGTGAATTGAGACACACGTACATCACTACACACTTGCACATCTAGGCAGCTCTTTCTTGGGAATTTGGAAGCTCTCTACCAGTCATTCCGAATTGGTAGACTAGCGACCTTTTCTCCAAGGCCTTCATAAATCTCCTCTGACCATGGATTCCCACATGGCCGACGAGTTGGTTATACCATTGAAGTTCCCTGGAGATAGATTGCACTTCCTCTCTCATCTTGTTCTCGTGAGTGTGATTTACAATCTAGACTAAAGCCATTAATGTAAATATTGAATTAAAGTATAAATCATACCGTTATGCTGCCAAATTTATCTCTTGACCATTGTTATCATGAAATCATGTTCCATTTATTTATTACATGTTCTAATCATCATCATGGACATGATGTTACGCATGCTTACTTATTGAAACTCTCATTGGCCATTATTAATCACTATGGGTATCTACATTTAAAAATTTAAGTGAGATGCTGACCGGGCACGACGAGTGTCCAATGGCTCCAGTCTAGCCCCAATGATAGAGAGCCATAAATATACTGTTAACCATGGGGTATAATGATTACTTGCGTTGCATTTGTGCTGGGAGTTGTGCATGCGTGTTGAATGATAGATACAATAACCACATACACGTGTCCTGGTGTACATTCTTGATGGATCTTTTCTTGGTGTACATTAGTGTCTTCATGCCTGATTAGTGTTACATTATCATGCTCGTGCGTGCTTGCTTGCCTGCGTGATATGGCCATCCTGCATTTAATGCAATTAGTGATATCTTGCGTTCTTGAAAGCTATTGACATCACGTGAAATCTTGCGTGCTTGTACAAAGTGCTCTGTTGCTAGTTCTATCTTGTTATATCCTTCTAGATCTTGTTCTATCATGATCACTCTATCTAGCTTATTCATATATCATGTTTTAATGAGTTTTATTCCTACATGCATTTCATGACATTCATTGTGCTTACCTAGTTCTAAATTGTTAATCACTTATATGATTCCCCGCACATTGAGATATAAGTCCTACTGGGCTAGTTTGCTCATTCCCTACTTTTACCCAATCTAGGTGACTATGAAGTTCAAGAGGAAGAGCATGTCAAGGATAGGAATGCGTCCGAGTGATGAGCGTTGCAACTATGTATCTAGCTATAGTTAGTTTGCTTTGAGCGTTAGATTCATGTAGTAGGAAGTGATGTATTATGTACTTTTCTTTTTATTGAGTCTTAGTCTTGTACTAGTTCTTCTGAGATGAAAATGAGATTTGAAGGCAATTTCCATTGAGTTCAATATTTGGGCCCTATGATGATGTATGTTGTTATACATTTAGTGTGTCCTAGCTAGAGGCTTATTTATCGTCTGTTCAAGTCTCGGAATATCGACTAGAATTATTCTGCCTTATTAATATCCACTGCGTAATTCTCGGGACGTGACAATTAAACCTTTTCGAAGTCGAATCTATCCTTGACTCCAACTCATGAAGTCAAAATATAGTCTCTTCTAGAGTAGAATTGCTAATTCTTATATCTGACTTCACTTGACAATTCTGTACTTATGGTTTTCTGAAATCTCCAGTCTAACAACTCTCATAATATTATTTACTTATCATGCTTGATATAACTTTGTGTTGATTGAATGAATATTTTAATATTACCATCTGAGTGTCATTATTTTATTATTTTTCTGATATGTTCAGATAAACTATACATACAATATTCATCTTAACTTGTTCAGATTATTTCTGTAACTTTTGTTTAAACTGAACCATTTGCCTCATGTCTTTGCTCCGGATTTTCTTGAATACAAAAGATATGTCACATTTATTATGTTTCAGGCACAGGGGTATCTGACAGAGGTTCCCTACCACTGTCAGACCCATACCTTCCTTTTTAGCATAACTGTCTGTCTCTTGTTTTGTGGTCTGAAAGCATGCCTATACGAGTTTTCCTTGCTTTCCTTATTCTTCTCTAACTCACCTACCTCAAAAGCATGGAGGTGCTCTCTTTCTTTTTGTCTTGTCCTTGCTGCAGACATTTATTGAAGCATGTTTTTAGCAAGGAGCTTTCACAGTCCACTTAATGAGAAGCTGACCTTCTAGCTTGGAAGCTACAACTCTCATCTGAAGACATTGGAAAGAAGCAAAGAAGCTGAAGGACCCATGGATAACAAACTTACCAAAACCCAAAGGATCGTAGATCTCTCCTCAAACTTCCAGATTTCCAACGGCCATTTTTTTAAATGGCTACATTCTTCTGAGGACTATAAAAGAAGCCAAAGTTTGAAAGGAGCATATAGAGATATCAAGAAAGAGATATCAACAGAGAGAACAACATAGAGAATTGCAACTCCAGTGAGCTCAACACTTAGAATTTTTCTCAAGCCTGAAATCTCTCAAGCCTTCTACCATGCCACAAGTTGGAGAGCTCCCCTTTCAGCAAAATTCTCTCAGCTCTCTTTGGTTCCACAGAAGTCTTGTGTCCGGGTGGCATCTGTAATTGTATACATTTCTGAAGTCCACCGTGCTCATTCAGAAAGGATTTGAATTACAACTCCAATCTGTTAGCCTTTCTGAATTGTGTGTGTCTTTGCTCATTCTTGAAGCAAACACACAAGAGTCCTTTTATTTTCCTGTTCTGTGTAATTTCTGTAGGAGGTGTGTTCCTGCTTTACCCCTCTTATGAAGGGAAGGCCTTGTGTAAGGCAGTTCTTTTGTATCCTTGTTTAGGGAAGATGTAGCAACCTGAATTTTTCATAAAATAAAAAAATAATAATATAAAGAAAGAAACTAATTAAATTTATTAGAAAATTAAATAAAAGAAAATAAATTAAATAGGAAATTAATGGAAATAGAATTTACTAAAACCCATTAAAAGAAAAGAAGTGATGGGCTTTCTTAAATTGACCCAATAGAATTTAGTGGGCCAAAATAGGAATATTTAAAAGAGAAATAATAGGAAAATACCCTAAATTCGTAATTGAATTATTACTTAAATAGAAAAGAGGTGTTTAATGCATTTAATGGGATGTTTGGGTTGGAATTGGATTCCTAACCCTACCCAAATAGCTTGGCCACAAAATTACCTCTCTCCCTAACCCATTTGGAAAGTTGCAAGCTTTGAAGGGTGGAAAGAAACAAGGAAATTCAAAATAATTAGGAATTTGAGTCATAATAGGAAATAGAAAGGGGAGGAATATAAAAACTCTCTTCAAACCCTCATGGCCGGCCCTAAGCTCGTACCCAAGGCTTGCTGGACCCGAAGGAGAACCAAAGGAGAGGACAATTCGTGGGAGAAGGCTTCATCAAAGCTTCATCCTTAGTTCTTCACCTTCAAACCCTAGAAGTGGAAAATCATTAAAGGTAGGCATTCTCACAAGCATAAACCATGAAAATTTTTATGTATGATGTTTCATCCATCAGGAACAAAAGCCCTTTGGTTTCATAATTTTCCATCGAGCATATCTTTTGTTCTTGATTTTTCATATTCTGCAATTTACATGACCCCGAACCCTCTTCATAAATCTTGTTCTCCATGAATACTAAACATCATGCCACGAAATTTTTATTAAAGATTCTAGTAGATGTTAGGTTTCTTTTGCCCCTGAAATCGATAATTTCCATCCATCCTATCATGCGAATTAATTCGCTGATCCTAATTGTACATTGTTTTATGTTCATCATGAATGCTCTTTATTAAACCATGTCGAAACTTTCGTTGCTTTTAGATTCTAATTTACTAGAAGTACCCATGCATTTCTGGATCTGTTTAAAACTAGATTCATGATTTTTCATGTACTGTACAATTTGTTCTTAATTTTAGAACCACCCTATGTCAAAACCGGGAAAGTCTAGTCCGTAATCCAATGCACTATCCTTTCCTTGTTGGAGTTTGGCGCAGACTCTGTGAATGCGATCGCCCGATAGGCCGCGTTCAGAGTTCTTGTCATGACAGCATACCCGTCGCATTCTGAACGCGACAAGCTCTGCCGTCGAGATCCGTACGCATGTCCTGCCCGACCTGTCGCGATCCTTGCAAGACCACATCACGATCTATGAGCCTGTTCCGCCGGACCCGTCGTGATCTGTGCCGACCCATGTTGCGACTTGTTCTGTCCCCGTCACGACCCTTACAAGGGTCCATCGTGATCTCAGGATTTTCCATGAAAACCCACATTTTTGCAAGTCTTGTTGTTCTACAGTAACCCAGGTCTTGTTAACTGTCTTATTTACAGAAAAATGAAGTTGTATATAATGAATTAATAAAAGTTAATCACAAGGCCTTTTCATGTCTATGATTTCATGTCACATGTGCACACACTTTGAACAATCCAAATATGTCTTAATTGGCACGAACATGTTATATAATTTATCTGGTAATTTATGTAAATAAATTGCTTTATTCTTAAATATACCTGTCTACGTTTTCTCACGATGATTTGGGAATACCGTTACTGACGCTCCACTGTTCTAGAATTCCTCTAGAACGTCGAGCATTTGTTTTTATACACACTTTCTCTTGACTTGGATGAACTCTCCGGCTGATACTCCTTCAGCCAGACTAGTGAGTCTTTGTTCAAGGCCTCTGTAAGTCTCCTCTGTCCATGGATTCCCACATGGTTGACGAGTCGGTTGTACCCTAACACCTATTACACCCTTTAGGGATCAATATGATCCAAACAGCTATTAGAAGTTCGCTCTTATCTTGAATCACACCGGACCTCTTGACCTGTGCATAACATGGCCAGCAGAAAGGTAGTGTGTAACGACCCCCCTCAAACCGGTACGATTATACCAATCCTCATCGGTATAAAGAGCGTCGTCACAGTAGGATAGTAACCCAACACTAAACGATAAGGTTGATATGTCCATGAATATTAAAAGAGTACAGTGGAAAAAAAATTGCTTACTTCATTCCATCATCATCACACATCCCACAGTCTATATAGTAAAAGAAAGTACTAGAGTCCACATTATTACAGCTTGAAAAGAACTACCTTGTCCATTACATTGTCCATATGAATAACATTTATTCAAGCTATGATATAAAGCAACTACCAAAAATAAAATCTCCTCAAGTACTACTTCTTGTATGCGGCGTCAATCTTCACTATTCTCTCCTCAGCTACGGGAAAACCTGTCACACCTGTACGCCGAAACAAGTATGAGTCTTACAAGACTCAGCATGTAATCTAAAGCATCAGACTTATACATATCACATACACACTAAGCTACCATCAATAAGAAAACACACGTTATCATTTTAACTACAATAATTCACATAGCACATGTTTCTTATTGTCAACAACACATAATTTACCCAAACATATATCTAATTAACATATGTTCATATTAATCATGAAAGATAACATGCACCTACACAAGTTCTCTACACATGATATATCCTATGAGACATGGTTCAAAACTTTATCATACCATTGCACAATTTAATAAATTTAAAACACAAGATTATGTACATGATAATGAACACTCCTAGCATGGTATCTCATCAATTCCTCATGCAATTATATTATTTTATCATACAATCAACTTGCTGTTTTAATGTATAATTCATCATACTCTTTTGATACTTGCATATATTTTTTAATAAACTACGTATCATGTTACTATACATTCTATCATAATTAAGCTTAATCATATTAATACATACATGACATAAACATATGTGATACCCTGAATTTTCATTCATTTTATATTGTGCATGTATATTTACTTTAACATGTGTATTCAATTGTGCATGTTATAATTTTATACTTCTCATGAGCATATGCATGTATATATGATATTTCATGTGAAAATAGGCAATTAGCTAAATTGATGTGTATTGTGAATACTAAAGATCTAGGCATATTATGCTTAAGTAATATTGTGTATGTTTAATTTAATTACCGATGTGCATGTTGTATTTATTTATTTCATGTATAGTGTACACAACCATGTTGTATACGTGTGAGTATATATGATACATTTGTCAATTCAAGTGTGTGTATGCAAGAATTAATGATTATTGTACAAATTATTCTTAGTTAACTTACTTCATATTGAATCTTAATGATATTATGCTTGTACTATCTAAATCTTGAAGTGCATATTATACTACCTATTTCATGGATATTGTGTGTAAATATATGATGTACATATGTATATAGGTATGTCATCTTATGCATGTGATATCTATCTATCAAATCCTATGTACATCAAATCATCTATAGTATATGAATAGTACTTAAATAAAATTGTGCATGTGATAGGTAAGTAATGCTATAGGCCATGTAAGTATATGAAAGTTATTTTTGTACAAGTATATATATATATAAATGTGCATGCATTATCTACGTATCAATGTATGTAGATCTCATGCATATTGTATGTGTTGTGCACATATTAAGAAATTATTGTCATACATTTGTAAACAATTGTGAGTTTATTTCTGTGCATGCAATATATTTAAATGGGTGTGCATTATTTAATTATTGATGTGCCTATTGTAATTAATTATTTTATGCATGTTGTGAGTAACCACGGTGTGTATATGTATACATACATATATTATTCTTGTTTAAATGAAATCTATCTACTTTAAGCACGTTAAATTATTTATGGTGTGTAGAGTACTTGAATGATAATGTACATGTAGAATTTGATGAATGAGGAGCACATTTCATTATAAGTTCATGCATGATGTATGTAATCATGTAATGTGTATGTATATGTGTATATATGTATGTTATTGATGTATATTATCCTTAATTAAATATTATGTAATGCATGTACTTTATGTGGTAGGGATATATGTAGTTAATTTTACATATACTAAATTGTTTTGGTGTATTTATGTATTTATTTTAAGGTTTGACGGAGTTTTGACTGCACTGTGCAGTGGGCGACCAAGACCTGGACGCCAACTGCCAGGACTGTGACTGGCGTCCACATCCCTGGACGCCAATACACAGTGGGCGGCCACCCCTGGACGCCAACCCCTGGTTGGCGGCTAGACCCTTGACGTCAACTTTGCAGTTAACTACAACCGATGTTGACGTCAATATCCTCATGCGTAACTGTTCCAGATTTGTTAATGCTCGCGTTTTGGCCGGTTCCAGATTAGGAAACCATCCTAATGCGTGGAAAACCTACCCTATTGCGTACCCCAAACCCAAAGCCTATAAAATACCCATCCTGGGTCGAGGAGAAGGCTTTTAGCATTTGGTGAAACCCTTGGACCCGAGATGAGGAAAAGCTGATCTTTGGAGGACCGAATCCGTCAACTAGGAGGTGTTCCCTGAGGAGCTTCACCAACTGGAGGATAGATTATGCATAGGAGAAGAGATCCCAACTCCGAGGGACTGTCTGCATCCACAGAAGAACCAGATCTAAGGCGTTTCTGAGCACCTTCTTGGTAGGGCCGAGGAGGGCTCACTGGCAATTCTTCATCTTCGTAGATTTTTTTTGAGGTAAGTAAGCCCTAGGTCTCAATCTTATACATGTCCCGTTAAGTCTCAGGATTTTTACAGATTTTTCTCGAGTCCTTGAACCCCAAATTCACCCTTGTATGGAGTGCTGTCTGTGTGTGCTGCTGGGAGCAGGTTGGCGACAGCATCGGCTGTAGTCAAGTTCTTCAGTTGACGGCAAGGGATGCTGTAGTTGAAAGTAAACGGCCACATCCCTTGACGTCTACTTCTTCAGTGTCCTGAAATTTTGCTTTTTGATCTTTTTAAGCTGTTTAAATGATTTCTGGACGTAGTTACATGCTGTAAATTTATGGGTGATTGTAAACAGTCATTAGATCATGTCAAGAGGTTGCCCTAATTTTTTGTGAACTGTGTTAATTATTAAAATTCAATAATTTTATTATGAGCATCATATAAACATGAGTACATCTTGTAAAAATAGATTTGCTGTAAGATAGAGTTCTATGATTTTACATGACAGCATGAGGTCTGCTATTTGAATTATGAACTATTAGAACCCAACCATGTTCATATGTACCATGTATAAAGATATTTCAATGAATATGTCTGAAATATTGTTTAAATTATAGAAATTATGTTTACTGTTCGAAAAATCTGAAAAAATGTATATGTGATATGTTTACTGCTATTAACCTGTGATAAAAATTTAGAATTAATTTGATGACAGTAATTGTAATTGTTAGTTAAATTATGGGAACTATCACATTTGATATGGTAGAACTAATCTTTTGTAATTCAGAAATTAACAGTATTTTTAAGACTGAATTATGAGTTGTTTATTTCTAAAATAGTAGTAACATGATTGGACTAACTGAGACATGTGAAATTGATAAATAAGATATGTAAAGTGATCAAATAGTGTATGTGAAAAATGTAAATAGAGTGTGAAAATGTGATAAAGTGAATGTGTAACAATTGGGCCAAGAATGACATTGCTACCATAGAGGCTTCGAGAGCTGTACATAGAAAAGTCCCTATGGAAGGCTCTATGTGTGAAAAGTATGACCTAAGAGAATTAGGAAAACTTGAAGGTGGACAAGTACCACTGGATAGGGTGGAGAGGGCTTCTCCTGGTCTGCGCAGTTACCAAGATTCACCACTACATGCTTAGGTGGTCAGTATGTGATTATGAGTTATGTGATTATGAGTTGTGTTATGAGTTATGTGTTATGAGATGCGGTGATTGTGCTATGAGATGAGTTATGAGTTATGAGATATTGGTTTGTGTCCTCTAATTGGTAGTTGGGACTATGTGTTATGGCATTTTAAGTGATGAAATGTGAATAATGTGTAAGATGATATGCGGATGTGGCACGTGATGAGTATAAATGATATGATATGTGTTAAGTGAAAGTAAATAGTAAATGATATGAAGAAAATATGAAAAGATATGTAAAGGGTGTAATGTTAATGAGATCATGCTTGCATGCGAAAACCGATGTATTAATGCACCATATTCATGTTTTTCTTTAATAATATCTCAATTGCAATACCATGTTAGCATCATGTAATGTAGTTTAATTATCTACATGTATTAGTGTATGTGAATAAACATATGTAACCATGTCATTTATGCAATATGAAAGATGAATATGTAAATTGTTGAATGGATAAGATAAAATATGAACAAATATAAATCCATGTAATTGTGTTTATTTTATGTCAAAACAGCAAGTAAAGTGTAGTTATGAATGTAACAAATGCATGTATTAATGTTTATGTTCCATGCTAGATGTGATGTCTACATAGTACATAAGTTCATGTCTAAAAATGGTATATGTTTGCTAATTGCTTGAACATGTCCTAAACTTTCATTCATGGTATAAAATGTGAAATCATGTGAAATTATATTTATTTACATAAAACAGCAAACAAAATGTACAATTAAATGTGAAAAGTGCATGTGAAAAGTGAATAGACATTGTGTTAGGTTGTTCTTTTCTTTATGCTCAATTCTATGTTCTAGTGTAGAAATATATCATGAAATGGAATAATGTGTGGATGGATGAATCATGCTACATGTTAGGTGTAGAAAATATGTACAAGTGTATAATATAGTACCCATGATTTAGAATAAACACGTGATAGACTAAAGCATGTTTAAGTGATTAAATTATGCGTTGATAGTTAAGAGTAAGTACCATGTGTATTTTGTAGTTTAAATGATAATATGTATTCTTTAGTGTTTAATAGCTTAACATGAATGTGATGTGTTTAAGATTAAGCCTTTGGTTTGCTTGCTGAGTCTTCCGACTCACTCTTGCTTCGGCGTATAGGTTGACAGGTATCTCGTGCTAAGGAGAGGCATAGCATAGAACGCTATCTTGGAGGAGTAGCTTTTGAGGAGCTTAGTAGTTGTACTTTCCCTTTCTCATAGTACGAATAAAGATATTGTATGGACAATATTTGGACAATGTAGTTCTTTTATCATGTGATAATGTGGACATTGTCATTTTATTTCGTTATATAGACTATGGAATGTGTGATGTTAATGGATTAAAGTTGAGTTGTTTATTTTATTTCCGTTGTATTCAATTGCTATCCACATACTATTCAACCTATCGGCTAGTGTTGGGTTTTATCCCACTGTGACAGCACTCTTTATACCGATGGGGATTGGTATAATTGTACCGGTATGAGGAGGGTCGTTATAGAGATTGGTGTCAGAGCCCAAGGTTGATATGGTACATGGATAGACCATCATCATCACAATATTGCAATGTCTTTATAGGAAATTGTCCATATATGTAGAAATTACTAAAAATGAATGGGAGATAGTTAGGATTAGTAACCTAGATTCTAAATATATTGATTATTTTGCAAACTATGGCTGGACGTGGTAGACGTAGTGCTCAGTCTAGGAGGTATGAGCAAAACTGCAAGATAAAGAAGTTCGTGAAAGGGTTCAAACCATCATTGAAAGCTAGACTTTTGGAGCTTGATCCTCGTAGTTCGGAAGAAGTTCTTGGCATGGCAAATAAGCAAGAGAATAAAGTGGAATCATATCAAGGAGAAAATGAAGCTCAAAAGGAGGGAGTACCAGTGTGACGGCCCTCATTATACCGGTACGGTTATACCAACCCACGTCGGTATAGCGAGCGTCATCACAGTGGGACATTTACCCAAACGATACGAACAGCTGAGATACACGCGAATATACAACAGAGTAGCGGAAGTAAAAGACAACTGTCTTCATTCATTCATCATCCACATTAAACATACATGAAATTTGCAATTAACATTAAGAGCTAAAAGTTCACATAATTTAAATTGCTGAAAATTTAATACATAGATGTCCACACTTATACAATTTTCTCATGATAGTTCTAGTACATGTCACTTTTACATACTATGAAAACACAAAAGGGGTACTCTGCTCCAATAATCTAAACTCCGCGCTCGGAGTCCGTCTCTACTGTCTCTTCCACGAGAGTCTCGTCACCGTCTATACCTGTACGCTGAAGCAAGAAGTGAGTCTTAAAGACTCAGCAAGCAAACTACTCATAACATACACGTATAAGTCATAGTGGGTTCTACATGTACATTCACAAATTACAACATATGTCATGCTAGTCATTTGGAAGTTTCAACTTATCATGACAGTTTTACAATTTAATACATGGATCATGCTTTCAGATTTCTAAGAATAAAACTCACCTATCACATGCTCTCCATTCAATTTACTCGTGAAATTTTGCCTTTAAAGAACCAAGACATGAGAGCTACCAACATGAACACTGTGCATATATGAAGGGAAAACACAACTAGCATGGATTTTACATGTTCTTAGGCACATACATAGACATTTTCACATGCTTTAAGTTGCTGGTTTCACATGGTTCAATGGATGTAAACCTACACATGAGAGCTACAATGTTGTTTAAAACATACCATGTGAATAACCAATCATGCTATTTTGTACACATGCTCATCAATTATCCCTAACATGGATTCTATACATTTTCGCACATATAAACATGATGATAAAACATGAAATTATGATTTCACATGGTTTCAGATTTGTCTCACATGGATTTCAATGTCATATTCTCACATTTTAGTTTCACATTTTCTTTACACAAGTTTCCAATTCACATGGTTACACTTTACACATACACATTTCACATTGTTCACTTACACATTAACACATGAACACATACACATTACACATTACACATCACTTTTAGGTGCCGTGACACATAGTCCAAACCACCGAAGAAGGACATATACACATCACATTACACATAGACGCCATATAGGCATTACAATGGCGACTCTTGGACTGCGCAGACTGGAGAATAAGTCTCCACCCTAACCAGTGGTACTTGTCCACCTCCAGGATTTCCCCCTAATGCCCTTAGGGTCACTTACACATTGAACTTTCTCAGGGGGACTTTCCCTGATACAGTTCCACTGCCCTCTACGAAAGCAGTGTCACATTGGCACAGTTACACATTTACACATTTTACCGATTTTTACACGTAGTTTTACACAGATCACTTTTCATTCCATTCACTTCCTCACTCACATGCATATCTCTGTTTTTCCTGACATGACACTACAGATTTTAGGAGTTTAACACACAGTAAATTCACCAATCAGGTTGGATTTAAACGATATCTAAGCACTTTACGATGATATGCATAAATTTTACGTTTCACATGGAAGAATGTATAACTCCTTATATACAGTCCAAATGACCTGGAAATTTAACCACATGCTATTTTCGGGTTTCAAGATCATACATTCAATTTTTCAGATTTTTCTGAGCAAAATACCATTTTCTCATGGTTTTATATCCCTACACATGCTTTTCTAAATCAATTTCAGAAAGCGTAATAATTCAGATAAGCATAGAGAATTTTCCAAAATTTCAGAGCACTATTATATGCTTGATCTGAAATACAGAATTACCCTAAATCATACAACCATAGATCGATCACAACAATTCTTTCTTGCATGCCTCTTTATTTACCGAACCGAAATTAGTAGCAATTATGAAAGCATGGATAATTAATCAAAATTTGAGTACACATATACTGATCCACTAACTTCATGATCTGACAAAACTTAGGGCACTCAGACTAGTCCTAATCATAGAAACATGGATTGACAAGGTCACCAACGAATCATGCTTGAAAGTTCATAGGATAATAATCTCTAACATTCACCACCATGCACACTCATCCATCCACACACCACATTCGTCACACCAAAATATACATAACGTATAAATGATTTACAGTATATCCTCATCGTGAAACATACCGAAAATAGTCGTATAGAAGTGCAGAACAAGTCACTGTTCTGTCCAGATGAACTTGGCGGCGATCTCTGGCCGCTAATTCAGTGTCAACGGCATAGTCGATTGACACCAAGCATAATCTCAGCGTCAAGGGATATTGCCGTTAATGTCGGGTATGTGCAAAACACAGACCCGAGCTCTAAAGATAGGGAGAATGGGAGGGTCTAGGACACGAGGGAAAATCCATAAAAACTATAAAACCATCCTAGACACATACGGGGACGTTATGGTAGGGTCACATGCCTCTAGAAAATTCGCAAGACGGATCTAGGGCTCGGTGAAGCTCTCCTTGGGCTGTCCCAAGAAGCCTCCAAATGAGCTCTCCTCCGGTTCCTGAGCGAGATCCACAGCAAGCCGAGGTCGGGGAAGCCTTCCTCGATGATCCCTCTAGCCTCCAGTTGCAGTAGAATGCCGGATCAAGCTCAGAAGTTCGGATTTTGGGCTGCAAAGATGTGGTTTTCTCACAGTCCGAAATAGGGGTTTTCTTCTCTGGTTTCTCTCTTGCAAAGGGTGAAGAGAGGGTTGGGGAGCAGATTCGGGTTTAGACATATGGGAGAGGCTTCTCTCCCCACTCACAGGGTGACAAGATGGCTCTCAGAGCCGTTGGGGACAGCTCCCAATGGGTGAGCTACCTTGTTTCCAGAATTTCTGGCTCTGCAACGCATGCAGGTCAGAGAGGTTTGCGTCCACATCGTTAGACGCTGGGATTAGTGTTGGCGTCCATGGGTGGACGCTGACATCACCTCGGCGTCATGCTAATGACGCCAACATGGCCTTCGGGCAGAAGACTAAATCATGCAGAAACCCATGCACACCATGCCTATTTACATGTAACATCCATATAGTTTTATGCACACTCTACCATCAAGTAATACATACATTATTTATAATGTACATACACACATAAGTTCACTAATACATACGTAGATACACACATACGTACATACACAACGTGAATTATCTACTTGCAACACAATAATACCACAAAATTCGAGGGCTCTACAACCAAAGCCATTCCAATGGCAAGATAGGAAGAAGAAGAAACTCATGGAAGGTCAACAATCCACTATGGCATCAGGCAGCAAGAAGCCCAAGTGCATTCATTGCGCGAAGCGTCATGCCGGGATCGCATGTTGGCGCAAGGAAGGAAGGTGTCTTAGATGTGCCAGCAAGGATCATCGGCATAGGGAGTGTCCAAACCTGAAGACGAAGTTCATTTCAAGAGATGTTTCATCAACAGCCATAAAGAAGCAAGGATTAGCCGGAGATAACCTCGGCGACGTCACCACAGATGCGATCTGGAGGACGAAGATCTTTTTCAAGGGGGGGAGAGTGTGATACCGTGAATTTTTAGTCATTTTATATTGTGCATGTATATTTACTTGTTGTGTGTATAACATGTGTATTCAATTGTGCATATTATGATTTTATACTTCTCATGAGCATATGCATGTATATATGATATTTCATGTGAAAATAGGCAATTAGCTAAATTGATGTGTATTGTGAATACTAAAGATCTAGGCATATTATGCTTAAGTAATATTGTGTATGTTTAATTTAATTACCGATGTGCATGTTGTATTTATTTATTTCATGTATAGTGTACACAACCATGTTGTATACGTGTGAGTATATATGATACATATGTCAATTCAAGTTTGTGTATGCAAGAATTAATGATTATTGTACAAATTATTCTTAGTTAACTTATTTCATATTGCATCTTAATGATATTATGCTTGTACTATCTAAATCTTGAAGTGCATATTATACTACCTATTTCATGGATATTGTGTATAAATATATGATGTACATATGTATATAGGTATGTCATCTTATGCATGTAATATCTATCTATCAAATCCTATGTACATCAAATCATCTATAGTATATGAATATTACTTAAATAACATTGTGCATGCGACAGGTAAGTAATGCTATAGGCCATGTAAGTACATGAAAGTTATTTTTGTACAAGTATATATATATATATATATAAATGTGCATGCATTATCTAGCTATCAGTGTATGTAGATCTCATGCATATTGTACGTGTTGTGCACATAGTAAGAAATTATTGTCATACATTTTGTAAACAATTATGTGTTTATTTCCGTGCATGCAATATATTTAAATGGGCGTGCATTATTTAATTATTGATGTGCCTATTGTAATTAATTATTTTATGCATGTTGTGAGTAACCATGGTGTGTATATGTATACATACATGTATTATTCTTGTTTAAATGAAATCTATCTACTTTAAGCACGTTAAATTATTTATGGTGTGTAAAGTACTTGAATGGTAATGTACATGTAGAATTTGACTAGTGAGGAGCACATTTCATTATAAGTTCATGTATGTAATAATGTAATGTGTATGTATATGTGCATATATGTATGTTATTGATGTATATTATCCTTAATTATGATTAGTGTAAGTTGTATTTAATTAAATATTTTGTAATGCATGTAGTTATGTGGTAAGGATATATGTAGTTATTTTACATATACTAAATTGTTTTGGTGTATTTATGCATTTATTTTAAGGTTTGACGGAGTTTTGACTGCACTGTGCAGTGGGCGGCCAAGACCTGAACGCCAACTGCCAGGACTGTGACTGGCGTCCACATCCCTAGATGCCAATACATAGTGGGCGGCCACCCCCTGGACGCCAACCCCCTGTTGGTGGCCAGACCCTTGATGTCAACTTTGCAGTTAACTACAACCGACGTTGATGTCAATATCCTCCTGCGTAATGGTTCTAGATTTGTTAATGCTCACGTTTTGGCCTGTTCCAGATTAGGAAACCCATCCTAATGCGTGGGAAACCTACCCTATTGCTTACCCTAAACCCAAAGCCTACAAAATACCCATCCTAGGTCGAGGAGAAGGCTTTTAGCATTTGGTGAAACCCTTGCACCCAAGATGAGGAAAAGCTGATCTTTGGAGGACCAGATCCGTCGACTAAAGGTGTTCCCCAAGGAGCTACACCAAGTGGAGGATAGCCTATGCATAGGAGAAGAGATCCCAACTCCGAGGGACCGTCTGTATCCACAGAAGAAATAGATCTAAGGCGTTTCTGAGCACCTTCTTGGCACGGCTGAGGAGGGCTTCACCGGCAATTCTTGATCTTTGTAGATTTTTTAGATGCAAGTAAAACCTAGATCTCAATATTATACATGTCCCCTTAAGTCTTAGGATTTTTATAGATTTTTTCTCGAGTCTTGGAACTCCAAATTCACCCTTGTATGGAGTGATGTCTGGTGCTGCTGGGAGCAGGTTGGTGGCAGCATCTGCTGCTGTCAAGTTCTTCAGTTTAGGGCAAGGGATGCTGTAGTTGAAAGTAAACGGCCACATCCCTTGACGTCTACTTCTTCACTGTCTTGAAATTTGCTTTTTGATCTTTTTAAGCTGTTTAAATGATTTCTGGACGTAGTTACATGCTGTAAATTTTATGGGTGATTGTAAATAGTCATTAGGTCATATCATGAGGTTGACCTAATTTTTTGTGAACTGTGTTAATTATTAAAATTCAATAATTTTATTATGAGCATCATATAAACATGATTAAATATTGTAAAAATAGATTTGTTGTAAGATAGAGTTCTATGATTTTACATGACAGCATGAGGTCTGCTATTTGAATTATGAATTGTTAGCACCCAACCATGTTCATATGTACCATGTATAATGATATTTTAATGAATATGTCTGAAATATTGTTTAAATTGTAGAAATTATGTTTACTGTTCGAAAAATCTGGAAAATTGTATATGTGATATGTTTACTGCTATTAACCTGTGATAAAAATTTAGAATTAATCTGATGACAGTAATTCTAATTGTTAGTTAAATTATGGGAACTATTCACATTTGATATGGTAGAACTAATCTTTTGTAATTCAGAAATTAACAACATGTTTAAGACTGAATTATGAGTTGTTTTATTTTGAAAATAGTAGTATCATGATTAGGCTAACTGAGACTTGTGAAATTGATAAATAAGATATGTAAAGTGATCAAATAGTGTATGTGAAAAAAGTAAATAGAGTGTGAAAATATGATAAAGTGAATGTGTAACAATTGGGCAAAGAATGACACTGCTACCCTAGAGGCTTCAAGAGCTATACATAGAAAAGTCCCTATGGAAGGCTCTACGTGTGAAAAGTATGACCTAAGGGCATTAGGAAAACTTTGAAGTGGGCAAGTACCACTGGCTAGGGTGGAGAGGGCTTCTCCCGGTCTGCGCAGTGACCAAGATTCACCACTACATTGCCTAGGTGGTGAGTATGTGATTATAAGTTATGTGATTATGAGTTATGTGATTATGAGTTGTGTTATGAGTTATGTGTTATGAGATGCGGTGAGTTGTGCTATGAGATGAGTTATGAGTTATGAGATATTGGTTTGTGCCTCTAATTGGTAGTTAGGACTTTGTGTCATGACATTTTAAGCGATGAAATATGAATAAAGTGTAAGATGATATGCGAATGTGGCACGTGATGAGTATAAATGATATGATATGCGTTAAGTGAAAGTAAAAGAGTAAATGATATGAAGAAAATGTGAAAGGATATGTAAGGGAGTGTAATGTTAATGAGAGTATGCTTGCATGTGAAAACCGATGTATTAATGCACCATATTCATGTTTTTCATGTAATAATATCTCAATTGTAATACCATGTTTAGCATCATGTAATGTAGTTTAATTATCTACATGTATTAGTGTATGTGAATAAACATATGTAACCATGTCATTTATGCAATATGAAAGATAAATATGTAAAATTGTTGAATGTATAAGATAAATATGAACAAATATAAATCCATGTAATTGAGTTTATTTTATGTCAAAACAGCAAGTAAAGTGTAGTTATGAATGTGACGAATGCATGTATTAATGTTTAGGTTCCATGCTAGATGCGATGCCCACATAGTATATTAGTTCATGTCTAAAAATGGTATATGTTTGCTAATTGACTGAACATGTCCTAAACCTTTCATTCATGGTATAAAATGTGAAATCATGTGAAATGATATTTATTTACATTAAAATAACAAACAAATGTACAATTAAATGTGAAAAGTTAATAGTCATCATGTTATGTTGTTCTTTTCTTTATGCTCAATTCTATGTTCTAGTTGTAGAAATATATCATGAAATGGAATAATGTGTGGATGGATGAATCATGCTACATGTTAAGTGTAGATAATATGTACAAGTGTATAATATAGTACCCATGATTTAGAATAAACACGGGATTGACTAAAGCTTGTTTAAGTGATTAAAATATGCGTTGATAGTTAAAGAATAAGTACCAAGTGTATTTTGTAGTTTAAATTATTAGTATGTATACTTTAGTGTTTAATAGCTTAACATGAATGTGATGTGTTTAAGATTAAGCCTTTGGTTTGCTTGCTGAGTCTTTCGACTCACTCTTGCTTCGGCGTACAGGTTGACAGGTATCTCGTGCTAGAGAGAGGCATAGTGTAGAACGCTATCTTGGAGGAGTAGCTTTTGAGGAGCTTAGTAGTTGTACTTTCCCTTTCTCATAGTACAAATAAAGTTATTGTATGGATAATATTTGGACAATGTAGTTCTTTTATCATGTAATAATGTGGACATTGTCATTTTATTTCGTTATATAGACTGTGGAATGTGTGATGATGGATTAAAGTTGAGTTGTTTATTTTTTTCCGTTGTATTCAATTGCTATCCACGTACTATTCAACCTATCGGCTATTGTTGGGTTTTATCCCACTGTGACGACGCTCTTTATACCGATGGGGATTGGTATAATCGTACCGATATGAGGAGGGTCGTTACAACATATGTACACTTAAACACCTATCATGTAACATGATTTATTTCTCTAAACATTATCCATATCATGGAACCATTCTACTAATTAGAACATGGAATTAAGCATAAAGTAGATAGCAACTTAACATGATCTCTATTCATATTTCACATGCATTTTTCTCATTTGTTTATATCTCTCATTTGCTGTTTTAATATGATTAAATCACAATGGTATTGACTTTATTAATCATGGATTAAAATCCAGAACATATTCAAATCGGATGGCAATTATCTACAATTTAAGCATGAAAGTATGTACTAAATGAATAGAAATTCTATCATGAACTTAGACTTTGTTTCATGTATTTATCAAAATCATAATCTCATTTAGCTTGCTGTTTTGACAATAATTAAACTTAATTACGTGGATTTATACTTATTCTCATGCCATTTTATTCATTTGTCAATTCTTATATGCTCATTTTTCCACCTTGCATTCCTTTACATAACTACATGCACATATTCATATACCCTACCATATGGATATTATTAAACTATATAACATAATATTAAACATGGTATTAAACGTAATATTACAATCATGATGTTAACACATGAATAACATGAATATAGAAACATGCATTTTACATTGGTTTTCACATGCAATTGTACTCTCTTTATCATTTACTCTCCCTTACATGTCAATTTACACTCATTCCATTTCATTTACTCTTGCATTCATGTTATCACTTATCACAATAATTGCACTTATCACGTGCCATATTCACTTCTCACTTTGCACTTTTATTCACATTTAATCTCTTAAGTTGCCATGACACATAGTCCTAACTACCAAGCAGAGGAAAAACACTCACTTTAGCACTTAGTACTTATCACTTAGCACCTAGCACTCACTTTCACATATTTGTCACCTGGGCAAGCTAGTGACGAACCTTGGACATAGCGCAGACCGGGAGAAGCACTCTCCACCCTAACCAGCGTTACTTGTCCACCTCCAGGATTTCATCCCATTGCCCTTAGGATTTATACACGACGTTGAGCCTTCTATAGGGACTTTTCTATGGTACAGCTCTCAGACCCCTATGGTAGCAGTGTCACACATCGCACAATTTTTACATTAATCACATTATCATTCTTATCACATCATACTCATGCTCATACACATACTTTCATCTCATTTTACATTCACTTTGCATAGTTTTCACATTTCCATTTAAACAAATTCACCTTACTATTTTAACAGTGATAAACAACTTAAAATAAGATATTAACATGCTGCTAACTTTTGATTAATACATAATTAACTCTAACATGCACAACCTATTTTCACATTTAAAACCATAATAATACCTACTGTCATCAAAATATCATGAAATTTTTATCACAGGTTAAGAACAGTAATCATAACATATACTCAATTTTTCAGATTTTTCTGAATAGAAAACTATATTTATAATAATTAAATCAAATCACAGGTGCATTTCTCACTAATTTCACTTAAGTGGAAAATTCAATAAAACAGTCAAATCTAACAGTATAAATGCGTTGATATAGTCATCCCATGATTTTAGAAAATTCATGAAACTCTAACTCACATTTGACCTATTTATACAGATTAACATGGTCCTAATATGCTCACAGTCCAATTATCTTAATTGTAATAATTCACACAAATCATGAAAATTCATGACATGACCTACTGATCACCCTTGACCCCACATAAAAGTTACAGCATGCACACATACTTGGAAATCATTTAAATATATCAAAGAAGATCAATCAGCATTTTTCAGAACACTGAAGAACTTAACTACATAGTGCTGGCCACCTACTGGGTTAACTACAACATCTCTTGCCGCCAACACAAGAGCTTGGCGGCAGAGGATGTTGCCGCCAACCTCCACACAGCAATCTGCACAACCAGCACTCACATGTACGGGGAAATTGGAGGGTCTAGGACACGAGGAAAAATCCAAAAAATTCTAGGACCTACCGGACATTTATAGGGTTGATATCCATAGGTTATTGCCTCTAATAAAATCCGAGAAGATCAAATCTTGCTGTTGAAGCCCTCCTCGGCCAAGCTAAGAGGGTGCTCAGAAACTCCTCAAAATCTGGTTCTCCAGTCGATGTGGGTTGATCCTCGTAGTTGGGGATGCTTCCTTGATGGTTGGACTATACTCTAGTCGTTGTAGATCTCCCAGAAACTCCTCTAGTCGTTGGATCAAATCCTTGGAACATCAACTTTTCTCACAGGAAATACTAGGGTTTCTCAAACACCAAAAAAGGACTTGGCACAGCCAGAAGATGGTTTTTATACAGTTTGATGGGTTGGGTACGCACTAGGGTAGGTTGCCTATGGTTAGGATGGGTTTCCTAAACTAGAACCGGGCATAATGCAGGCGTTACCAAATCTGAAACCGTTACGCAGGAGGGATATTAACGTCAACATCTACTGTAGTCAACTGGGAATTGGCGTCCAGACATCTGGCCGCCAACCCTGCGCTGGGCGTCCATCGATCTGGATGCCAATCTCAGACTTCTAGTTAACGGCCCAGTGTTGGCCACCAACTGTCCCACTTGGCCCAAAGACAATTATACATCTAATTAACACACAATTATGCTCCAACAACGTAGTGTGTGCATAAATAATATATTTCCATTCACTATTTAAATTACATGCATTATATATTATTTATTTAAATAGAAATTGTGCTATTCTCAATAAAAGATAATCCGCACAATAATATGCTTATATACATATATATACGTACATACTACATAATTACATGTATCATGCTTGAATATATATATATATAATATATATATATATATAACATGCACTTCCTTAATTAGACACAACATGTACACCTAAACACAGAAATAAATATACAATATATCCATAGGATGCATAGCAACAACTACATACTATATGTTCCTCATTTCTTAAGTCCAATATACATAGGATTTAAATAAACTCTATGATGTACATTATTAACTAAGCACGTATATCCACAGAAGATAATATATATATATATATATATATATATATATATAATATATATATACGTGTGAGGAATTATGATTATATTGCACAAGGTTAAACATATACATCTATCCGAGTACAAAGCATAATTACTCATAACATGCATGTACTTACATAGATATAGCATGCTTATAATATTTTGATATATTATACATGCACTGTATTATTTAAGTACCATATACACCATAAACAATTTAACATGCCAAGAATAGACAAATATCATTTACACAAAATAAGCTATACATATTTACATTCATGCATCATAGTTACGTAAAATATACATGGAATATATAAATACAATATGCATCTCAACCATTAGATAATACATACACATTTAGATATATTACATGTATAGAAGTAAACTCACATATGCTTACAATATGCATGGTAGTACTCCCTATTATATGCACAACATTGCTTAGTATTTAAATAAGTACATCATATACAAAATTAGCTAATTAACTATATTCTCAAAAAATAACATATGTACACGCATATGCACATGAACAATTTAATAATATAGTATGCAAAATTTTAATACACGCACTATATTTATAACAGGTAATTATCGCATGCACAATATAAAATGACAAAATTCAGGTTCTCACACTCTCCCCCACTAGAAAAGATCTTCGTCCTCGAAAATCGCATTGCGTACCTGTAGTGACGTCGTTTATGCCATCTCTGGAAATAGAATGTAATCCACTTTCTTCTTAGCAGGTGTTTCTAACTCCTTTATTGCAGTTGCTGTGACATTTCATGGATCGATCTCCTTATGTTTCGGACATTTTTTATCTGATGCTCTGGATTGCCACACTTGAGGCACTTTCCTTCCTTTAACCAGCACACATATCCGCCGTGACGTTTGCCGCGTAAGAGCCTCTTCCACTGTATCAGGGTCAGTTTCCAAAAGTTTGGCTCTTAGCGATGGTTTGAGCTTCATTATAAATTTCTCTACCTTACGACTCTACATATACTCCCTAGCCCTATCACCATGCTTACCATGGCCTGCCATTGTCTGCCAAACAATTCAATCCAGTTAGGATCTAAGTTACTAAATCCAATCTATTTTCTTAACTATCTTTCATTCATTATTATAACTTTCAACACATATGGACAAATTCCTATAAAGACTTTGCAATATTGTGAGATGATGGATTATTCATGTACAGTCTCAACCTTGGTTGCTCTGATACCAATCTTTGTAACGACCATCCACATACTGGTATGATTATACCAATCCTCATCAGTATAAAGAGCGTCGTCACAGTGGGATAGTAACCCAACACTAAACGATAAGGTTGATATGTCCATGAATATTAAAAGAGTACATCTGAAATAAAAAATATATGCTTACTTCATTCCATCATCATCACACATCCTACAGTCTATATAGTAAAAGAAAGTACTAGAGTCCACATTATTACAACTTGAAAAGAACTACCTTGTCCATTACATATCCATATGAATACAATTTCTTCAAGCTATGAAATAAAGCAACTACCAAAAAGAAAATCTCCTCAAGTACTACTTCTTATATGCGGTGTCAATCTTCACTATTCTCTCCTCAGCTACGGGATAACCTGTCACACCTGTACGCCAAAGCAGTATGAGTCGTACAAGACTCAGCAAGTAATCTAAAGCATTAGACTTATACATATCACATACACACTAAGCTACCAACAACAAGAAAACAAACGTTATCATTTTAACTACAATAATTCACATAGCACATGTTTCTTATTGTCAACAACACGTAACTTACCCAAACATATATCTAATTAACATATGTTCATATTAATCATGAAATATAACATACACCTACAAAAGTTCTCTACACATGATATTCCTATGATACATGGTTCAAACTTTATCATATCATTGCACAATTTAATCAATTTAAAACACAAGATTACATACATGATAATGAACACTCCTAGCATGGTATCTAGTCAATTCCTCATGCAATATATCATTTTATCATAGAATCAACTTGTTGTTTTAATGTATAATTCATCATACTCTTTTGATACTTGCACATGATTTTAATATACTACATACCATGTTACTTTAATTCTATCATAATTAAGCTTATCATATCTATTAATATTAATACATACATGACATATACATATGTGCTCTTAAACACCTATCATGTAACATGATTTATTTCTCTAAACATTATCCATATCATGGAACCATTCTACCAATTAGAACATGGAATTAAGCATAAAGTAGATAGCAACTAACATGATCTCTATTCATATTTCACATGTATTTTTCATCATTGTTTATACCTCTCATTTGATGTTTTATGATTAAATCACAATGGTATCGCCTTTATTAATCATGGATTAAAATGTAGAACATATTCAAATCGGATGGCATTATCTACAATTTAAGCATGAAACTATGTACTAAATGAATAGAAATTCTATCGTGGAACTTAGACTTTGTTCATGTATTTATCAAATCATAATCTCATTTAGCTTGCTGTTTTGACATGAATTAAACTTAATTACGTGGATTTATACTTATTATCATGCCATTTTATTCATTTGTCAATTCTTATATGCTCATTTTTCCACCTTGCATTTTTACATAATTACATGCACATATTCATATACCCTACCATATGGATATTATTAAACTATATCACATATATTAAACATGGTATTAAAAAAATATACTACAATCATGATGTTAACACATGAATAACATTAATATATAAACATGCATTTTACATGGTTGTTTTCACATACAATTGCACTCTCTTTATCATTTACTCCCCCTTACATGTCAATTTAAACTCTTTCCATTTCATTTACTCTTGCATTCACGTTTATCACATACCACAACAATTGCACTTACCACGTGCCATATTCACTTATCACATTGCACTTTTATCACATTTAATCTCTTAAGTTGACTGACATGACACATAGTCCTAACTACCAAGTAGAGGAAAAACACTCACTTTAGCACTTAGTGCTTATTACTTAGCACTTAGTACTCACTTTCACATATTTATCACCTCGGCAAGCTAGTGACAACCTTGGATATAGCGCAGACCAGGAGAAGCACTCTCCACCCTACCAGCGGTACTTGTCCACCTCCAGGATTTCATCCCATTGCCCTTAGGATTTATAGACGATGTTGAGCCTTCTATAGGGACTTTCTATGGTACAGCTCTCAGACCACTATGGTAGCAGTGTCACACATGGCACAATTTTACTTTAATCACATTATCTCTTATCACATTTTACTCATGCTCATACACATACTTTCATCTCATTTTACATTCACTTGCATAGTTTTCACATTTCTATTTAAAGAAATTCTACTATTTAACAGTGATAAACAACTTAAAATAAGATATTAATATGCTGCTAACTTTGGATTAATACATAATTAACTCTAACATGCACAACCTATTTTTCACATTTACAACATAATAATACCTACTGTCATCAAAATATCATGAAATTTTATCAGAGGTTAAGAACAATAATCGTAACATATATTCAATTTTCAGATTTTTCTGAATAAGAAATTATATTTATAACAATTAAATCAAATCATAGGTGTATTTCTCACTAATTTCTCTTAAGTAGAAAATTCAATAGAACAGTCAAATCTAACAGTATAAATGCGTTGATATAGTCATCCCATGATTTTAGAAAATTCATGAAACTCTAACTCACATCTGACCTATTTATACAGATTAAACATGGTCATAATATGCTCACAGTCAAATTATCTTAATTGTAATAATTCACACAAATCATGAAAATTCATGAAAACCTCATGACATGACCTACTGATCACCCTTGACCCAACATAAAAGTTACAGCATGCACACATACTCGGAAATCATTTAAATATATCAAAGAAGATCAATCAGCATTTTTTAGAACACTGAAGAACATAACTACATAGTTCTGGCCACCTACTTGGTTAACTACAACATCTCTTGCCGCCAACACAACAGCTTGGCGGCTGAGGATGTTGCCGCCAACCTCCACATAGGAATCTGCACCGCCAGCACTCTCATGTACGGGGAAATTAGAGGGTCTAGGAAACGAGGAAAAATCCGAAAAAATTCTAGGACCTATGGGACATGTATAGGGTTGATATCCATAGGTTACGTTCCTCTAATAAAATCCGAGAAGATCAAATCTTTCTGTTGAAACCCTCCTCGGCCAAGCCAAGAGGGTGAACGGAAACTCCTTAAATTTGGTTCTCCAGTCGATGTGGGTTGATCCTCGCAGTTGGACTATACTCCAGTCAATGTAGATCTCCCAGAAACTCCTCCAGTCGCCAGATCAAAGCCTTGGAACTTCAACTTTTCTCACAGGAAATACTAGGGTTTCTCAAACACCAAAAAAGGACTTGGCGCAGCCAGAAGATGGTTTTCATAAGGTTGGATGGGTTGGGTACGCACTAGGGCAGGTTGCCTATGGTTTAGGATGGGTTTCCTAAATTGGAACTAGGCATAACGCAGGTGTTACCAAATCTGAAACCGTTACGCAGGAGGGATATTAACGTCAACATGTACTGTAGTCAACTAGGAATTGGCGTCCAGACATGTGGCCACCAACCCTGTGCTTGGCATTCATCGATCTGGACGCCAATCTCAGACTTCCAGTCAACGTCCCAGTGTTGGCCACCAACTGTCCCACTTGGCCCAAAGACAATTATACATCTAATTAACACACAATTATGCTCCAACAACGTAGTGTGTGCATAAATAATATATTTACATTCACTATTTAAATTACATGCATTATATATTATTTATTTAAATAGAAATTGTGCTATTCTCAATAAAAGATAATCCGCACAAATAATATGCTTATATAATATATACGTACATACTACATAATTACATGTATCATGCCTTAATATATATATATATATATATATATATATATATATATATATATATATATTATATATATTATATATATAACATGCACTTCCTTAATTAGACACTACATGTACACCTAAACGCACAAAAATAAATATACATATATATCCATAGGATGCATAGCAACAACTACATACTATATGTTCCTCATTTCTTAAGTCCAATATACATAGGATTTAAATAAACTCTATGATGTACATTATTAACTAAGCACGTATATCCACAGAAGATAATATATATATATATATATATATATATATATATATATATATATATATAATACGTGTGAGGAATTATGATTATACATGCACTAGGTTAAACATATACTTCTATCCGAGTACAAAGCATAATTACTAATAACATGCATGTACTTACATAGATATAGCATGCTTATAATATTTTGATATGTTATACATGCACTGTATTATTTAAGTACCATATACACCATAAACAATTTAACATGCCAAGAATAGACAAATATCATTTACAAAAGGTAAGGGTATACATATTTACATTCATGCATCATAGTTACGTAAAATATGGATGGAATATATAAATACAATATGCATCTCAACCATTAGATAATTCATACACATTTAGATATATTACAAGTAAAGAAGTAAACTCACATATGCTTACAATATGCATGGTAGTACTCCCTATTATATGCACAACATTGCTTAGTATTTAAATAAATACATCATATAAAAAAATAGCTAGTTAACTATATTCTCGAAAAATAACATATGTACATGCATATGCACATGGACAATTTAATAAATATAGTATGCAAAATTTAATACACGCACTATATTTATAACAGGTAATTATCGCATGCACAATATAAAATGACAAAAATTCAGGTTCTCACACTCTCCCCCACTAGAAAAGATCTTCATCCTCGAAAATCGCATTATGTACCTGTAGTGACGTCGTTTATGCCATCTCTGGAAATAGAATGTAATCCTCTTTCTTCTTGGCTAGTGTTTCTAACTCCTTTGTTGTAGTTGCTGCGACATCTCGTGGATCGATCTCCTTAAGTTTCAGACATTCTTTAATCCGATGGTCTGGACTGCCACACTTGAGGCACTTTCCTTCCTTTAACCAGCACACATATCCGCCATGACGTTTGCCGCATCGCCCGCACTCAGGTTCTCCACCTTGATGCGATTCCACTCCACCCTTTTGCTTGCTTACTATTCTAAGAGCCTCTTCCAATGTATCAGGGTCAGTTTCGAAAAGTTTGGCTCTTAGCGATGGTTTGTGCTTCATTATAAATTTCTCTACCTTACGACTCTGCGCATACTCCCTAGCCCATCACCATGCTTACCATGGCTTGCCATTGTCTGCCAAACAAATCAATCCAGTTAGGATCTAAGTTACTAAATCCAATCTATTTTCTTAACTATCTTTCATTCATTATTATTACTTTCAACACATATGGACAAATTCCTATAAAGACTTTGCAATATTGTGAGATGATGATTTATTCATGTACAGTCTCAACCTTGGTTGCTCTGATACCATCTCTGTAACGACCCTCCACACTGGTATGATTATACCAATCATCAGTATAAGAGCGTCGTCACAGAGGGATAGTAACCCAACACTAAACGATAAGGTTGATATTGTTGGGTTGAATGCAAATTCATATCATTTCCCTCCTATTTTGATGATGACAAGAGGTGTTCTTAAAGCAATTTAATTGAAACATGTCAAAAACATCATACCTGAAATTCATGTTCAAAAAGTATTGTTCAAACCACATTTATCATTTATGATCATGATAAATCATTTAACTAATGATATATGTGTTTATTTTTCAGGTACAAACATTTTATGCAAAAGATGTGTCGACACACCCATCAATGGTGTCGACACATCAACACAGATTCAAAGGCAAAATGTGTAAAAATGTTGAGACTGTGTCGACACATGTCAAGAGTGTGTCGACACGAGTGGCAGTTTTTCAGAAATCAAGCCTACCCAGGTCGACACACTCTAAGAGCAGGTCGACACTAGATCCCGTTTCCAGAACAGCCAGTTTGAAGAATTGGGACAGCAGGTCGACACACTCTCAGAGCAGGTCGACACACTCTCAGAGCAGGTCGACACTAGACCCAGTTCCCAGAACAGCCAGTTTGCATATTTGGGACAGCAGGTCGACACACTCAAGAGCAGGTCGACACGGGACCTTCTTCCCAGAACAACTTTTTACATATTCTGGATAGTGTGTCGACACTACCACCAGGGCAGGTCGACACACTACGGAAACTTTTCATCCTAAAGTTGATGGCTGCCACGTGTCCTTCTAGGGCGATCAGAATCTTCCTAGGAACGCGTGCCCTTGTACCCCAAAGGGTATCTTTGGAATCCTAAGGATATAAAAGGTCTTTTTGGCCAGTCTTCATACAAGAGAAGAGACCCAACTCTCTCAGAGCCTCCAAGAAGCTCCTGGCGGCCAAGAAGAGCTCGTGTCTCCTTCCCCTGCTCTCCAAGTGCTTCCAGAAGACCAATTCCCACCAATTCAAGGTGTGGGAATTGGAATTTGATTCCTGAAGACTTCTCTGAAGCATTCCAAGGAGGCAGATTCTGTAGAAGACTTCTTTGGTGAAGAATTCGAGGAAGATCCAACTTCTCAGATTGCAGAGCATCGACTTGGACTTCAAGCTTCACAAGTTCCTTCCCAATTCAAGTTTCTACAAGGGAGTACACTGAAGAACGAAGCCTTTCAATACAATTTACCTTTTCTTCTGTTCTTCTGAGATATCTTTTGAGATTATGCAAGTGCTTCTGCATAACTCTCTTTAGAGTTCTCAAATTTCGACTAGATCTGTTGCTAGAGGATCTAAGTCTTAAGTTGGTGTCTAGCAAGTTTTAGTGTGAGCATTGTGCTCAGTTTGGTGTGAGCCGTCGAGCTCAGTTTGAGTTGTCAAGCTCAAGGTTGGTTTGAGCAGTCTTGCTCAGTGTTTCTAGAGTAGTCTTGCTCTAGAGGTTGTGTGAGTTGTATGCTCTGAAGTGTTGGAGTTGTTAGGCTCCTTTGGGTGTGTAGCCCTGTTGTGTTAGTGAAGCCTCACGGGTTGTGAGGGGTGGATGTAGGAATCACTTGGGTGATTTCCGAACCACCTAAAAAATCCTTGTGCATTTGTCTTCTGTGGTTTGATTGATTCATCCGCTAGATGCTTGCATAGGATCCGTTTTTTAATTCACTTAATCAACTTGCTTCACATCTAAGTTTTTCAACTCACTCAAATCTAATCAGATCTGTAGTTTTTCACTGATAACATTGCCTTGATTCTAAATAGTTTTCAAATTACTTAAGCTTCCGCAAAAGTGGCTAAGATCTATTCATCCCCCCCTTCTAGATCTTTTCCTCACATTCATTTCGATCCTTCAATTGGTATCAGAGCGGGTTTACATCGATCTGATTTGAACTGAGCAGTTTTTGTTTCTGAGTATTGAGTGTTTGATTGTTTGCTTGTTTGTTTACTTGCTTGTTTGACTCTTTCTCTGTGCATTTACTTAAGTGTCATGGACTCAAAGGGTTTCATAGCTGAGGGCCATTCCATAAATAGGCCACCATTCTTTAATGGTTTGGACTATTCTTATTGGAAAGAATAGAATGCAAGTGTTTTTAAGGGCCCAGAACTATGAGATCTGGAAAGTAGTTGAGGTGGGTCCCTATGAGAACCAGGGAGAAGAAGATACCTGGACAAGGGAACAGATAAGGAAAGCTACACTGAATTATAGTGCCATGAACATGATTCAGTGTGCTGTCCATCCCAAGGAGTATTCGAGAATCTCTATGTGCAAATCTGCCAAAGAGATGTGGGATAAACTCGAATTACTCTATGAGGGAACATCTCAGGTCAAGGAGACCAAGGCAAACATTTTAGTTTCAGAATATGAACTCTTTATGATGAAATCTAATGAATCTATTTCTGAAATGTTTGCCAGATTCATGGTGATAGTCAATGGACTCAAGGCTTTGGGTAAGGAGTATACTGATGCAGACTTGGTAAGAAAAATTTTGCGTTCACTTTCTTCAATTTGGCATACCAAGGCCACTGTTATTGAAGATTCAAAAGATTTGTCCAAAATTTCTTTGGATGAATTGATTGGATCTTTAATGACATATGAAATAAACTTAAAAAGAAATGAAGAACACATCATTAAGACCAAGCCTATGGCACTCAAAGCCTCTTCAAGCAACAAAGATAAAAATCAGGATAAGACAAGTTCTGAAGAATCTGAGTCGAATGAGGATGAAATTGCCCTCATGACCAGACAATTCAGGAAATTTTTGAAATATAGGAAAGGGAAAATGACTGGGAAAAAGAAATTTCCCTCAGGTAAGAAGAACACTTCCTCTTCCAATTTCAATAAGAATCATAAACCTGATGAAAATGTTATTTGTTACAGGTGCAACAAGCCAGGACACATGAAGGGAGAGTGTCCTGAGAACAAGAAGGAAAAGCACAAGAGATTCCAGAAATATAAGAAGCCAAAGGCCATGGTAGCCACTTGGTCTGATGAAGACTCAAGTGAGGAAGAAGAAGAAGAGAAGAAGTCCTCAAGCTCAGAGAGTGAGGAAGTCTGCTTCATGGCCAACAGCTCAGATGGCAAGGTAAATACTTCCTTTGAAGACTATACTGTTGAAGATTGGCAGGATGTGTATGCAGAATGGTTGAAAAATATTCTGAAATGAGAAAAGAAAACAAACACATCAAAAAGAAAATTGAAAATCTTACCATAACCAATCCTCAAACAATAGAATAATTGAACTGGAATCTGAAGTAACAGAATGCTTGAAGAAAAGGAAAATCTCCTAAACCTAATTGATGAACTGAAACTTGCCTCTCAAAAGGCCTCCCAAGAATTCAGAAACTTAAATGAAAAGCTGGAAATTGAAAAACAAGAAAAACAACAGAAAATTGAAGAAATTGAAGCTCTTAAAAACCAGCTAAAGGAAAGGGAGGAGGTTATCCAAACCTTCACAAAAGGCCAAGATAACCTAGAGGCATTGCTAGGATCCAACATGACAACCACATCTCATGGATTAGGATTCAACAAGAAGAAACCCCAAAAAGACAAATCTGGTGAGAAAAAGGGAAAAGCACCACTAATTAATTTTGTCAAGGGTCCTAATCTGGAAAACACTGAAATCCAACAAACAGCAAACAAAACCCCCAACAAAACTCAAAACAAATCAAAAACCCAAAAACAAAAGAAGACTATCAGGTCGACACAGTCCCCTGACAGGTCGACCTGCTCAACACCAAAAACCAAAAACAACTCAACCAAAAATTCAAATAAAAATCTGAAAAATAAGAAAAAGGGAAAAGAAATAATCCATGAAAAACCTTGGACCTCCAAGACAACACTTCAAGAAAATTGGACTAATCCTTGGAACCAATGGTATGAAAATCCCTGTTGGTATTATCCTCAATACCCTTATCCAAATTTCTTGATGTACCAACACAATCCATGGATTCCACCTCCTCCTCTGAACTCAAATTTTCAAATGAAAAACTCCCCTCCAACCAAAAACAAAGATCTTGGTGCTTTCATTCCTAAAAGAAAGAACAACAGAAGAAGGCTGAAAACACCAAAGTAACAAAACAAAAATCTAAAACAAATCAAATTTGGGTGAGAAAGGATTTGATATCTGTGCTAAATCATACTGATGGTCCCAACTCTGTTTGGGTACCAAAATCTTCTCTCCATTGATCTTTGTGCAGGAAGGTCGTGCACCCAACACCAATGTTTGGTTTCTTGATAGTGGGTGTTCACGACACATGACTGGAGATAGAGCCAAATTTTCCTGTCTAATTGAAAAGGAGGGAGGGTCAGTCACCTTTGGAGGTAAAAATAAAGGAAAGATCATTGGATCTGGTAAGGTTGGTCAAACCTCTTCAAACTCAGTAGATAATGTTTTGTTAGTTGATGGACTTGATTATAATTTGCTCAGTATCAGCCAACTATGTGACAAAGGTCACAAAGTTGTGTTTGAATCTGATTTTTGCAAAATAATTGATTCATCAACTGACAAAATCAAATTCTGTGGAAAAAGAGAAAACAATGTCTACATGATCAACCTTAATAAAAACTTTTCTGAAAATCTTTGTTTTGTTGCAAATAAAGATGAAATTGCATGGACTTGGCACAAAAGACTTGGCCATGCAAGTTTCAGAACTTTGAATAAGTTGTTAAGATTGAATCTGGTTAAAGGTCTTCCTGAATCTTTTTCTAGTGTTGAAGGTCAAATTTGTGGGATCTGTGCTAAAGAAAACAAACTAGGAAATTCTTTAAAGCCTTCAATGAAGTACTCACATCTAAGCCACTAGAACTTCTTCACATGGACCTCTTTGGGCCAACAAGAGTTCTAAGCCTAAGTGGCAAGAGATATGGGTTTGTAATCATTGATGACTTTACTAGATTTACCTGGGTTATTTTTCTATCCCACAAAAGTGATGCATGCCTTGAATTCAGGAATTTGTACCACTATCTTAACAACTTATCCATTTAAAATTAAAAACATTTTAACTGATCATGGGGGTGAATTTGATAACACATCCTTTTCTGATCTATGTGCTGAATTGCAAATATTTCACAAGTTTTCTTCACCTAGAACCAGAACAAAATGGAGTTGTGGAAAGAAAGAATAGAACTCTTGTGGAAATGGCTAGATCCATGCTCTTAGGAAGTAATCTGCCCAAATCCTTCTGGGCTGAAGCTGTTAACACAGCCAATCACATCCTAAACAGAGCCTTGGTCAGACCAAAGATCAGAAAAAACCCCCTATGAATTGTTGAAAAAACAAAAAGCCAACTGTTGCTTACTTCAAAACTTTTGGGTGCAAGTGTTTTGTACACAATAACAACAAAGAAAACCTTGACAAGTTTGATGCTAAGAGTCAGGAAGCTATCTTCCTTGGCTATTCAGAAGTGTCAAGGGCTTTCAAAGTGTACATATTGAAAACCAAAACTGTTGAAGAATCACCACATGTTATTTTTGATGAAAATTCCTTTTCTACTAATGATTCTAAATCTTGTAGGGAAAGACAAGACAATGAAGAGGATGACCTAATTGTGGACTTCCTGAACAACAACAACTTCAAGTGGTTCAGGTAATTGCTCCTGAAGTGGGCACCTCTCAACAGGTAATTTCTGAACCTCGTTTCTGAGAAACCACCCATTAGACAGTGTAGTTGGCAACTTAAATGATAGAGTTAGGACCAGATCATCTTTCTTGCAAAACATTGAAGAAGACTCACTAGCTCTAATTTCCAAATTGAACCCAAGTCAATTGATGAAGCCTTATCCAGTTCTGATTGGATTAATGCCATGCATGATGAACTTCATCAATTTGAAAGAAATCAAGTGTGGGAATTAGTGCCTAGACCTAGTGACCAAACAGTGATTGGCACTAGATGGGTTTTCCGAAATAAATTGAATGAACTGGTCAAGTAATAAGAAACAAAGCTAGGCTAGTTGCAAAGGGTATAACCAAGAATTTGGAATTGACTTTGAAGAATCTTATGCCCCTGTAGCTAGACTAGAAGCTGTGAGAATTTTTCTTGCTTTTGCATCCTCCATGAAATTCAAAGTCTTTCAAATGGATGTCAAAAGTGCATTTCTAAATGGATATATAAAGGAAATGTTTTTGTTGAACAACCTCCTGGATTTGAAATTGAAAAATATCCTAACCATGTTTTCAAGCTTAATAAGGCACTCTATGGTCTTAAACAAGCTCCAAGAGCTTGGTATGATCGTTTGAGTTCCTTTTTACTTGAAAAAGATATTCTAGAGGTAATGTTGATCAAACATTGTTCACAAAACAGTAAAAATCAAATAATTGGTCCAAATTTATGTTGATGACATAATATTTGGATCAACTAATAAAGGCCTTTGCACTGAATTTTCAAATCAAATGAAGAATGAATTTGAAATGAGCTTAATGGGAGATTTAACATTCTTTTTGGGATTGCAGGTCAACCAAACACATGAAGGAATCTTCATCAGTCAAACCAAATATGTCAAGGAGCTACTAAAAAGGTTTGACTTTCAGAACCTTAACCTCAAGCACACCCATTGCAATAAATGCTAAGCTAGAAGAAGACCCATCTGGTAAGTCAGTAGATCCAAAGACCTACAGAGGTATGATTGGCTCTCTGCTCTACCTTACTACTTCTAGACCTGACATTCAGTTTTGTGTGTGCTTATGTGCTAGATTCCAATCTAATCCTAAAGAAAGTCATATGCTTGCTGTGAAAAGAATTTTTAAATATCTTGTTGGAACATGTGACTTAGGAATTTGGTATCCTGCTGGTTGCAAGTTAGAATTGTTTGCCTATTGTGATGCTGATTATGCTGGGTGTAAGTTAGATAGAAAAAGCACAAGTGGCTTGTGTGTATTTCTAGGTGGGTGCCTTATTTCTTGGGCTTCTAAGAAGCAACATTCAGTTGCTCTGTCAACCGCAGAGGCTGAGTATGTTGCTGCAGGTAGATGTGGAACTCAGATTCTCTGGGTGAAACATCAACTTCTTGATTACAACCAAGATTTAGGGTGTGTACCCATCCTATGTGATAACACTAGTGCCATAAATTTGTCTAAAAACCCCATTCAGCACTCCAGAACAAAACACATTGACATTAGGCATCATTTCTTGAGAGATGAGGTTGCAAAGAAATCTTTTGAACTCCATTTTATTGAAACTGAAAAAAAAAATTGCAGACATATTCACTAAACCCCTTCCTGAAAACAGATTTTCATCTTTAAGGAGAGAACTTGGTCTTTGTAAATGTCCACCTTCTTGATCTCTCTTAAGGTTTGGGTTGAGTGCTATGCATTGTCTAAGGGGGAGTTCTTTGCATTTCATAACTCCTTGCTTCCTCATCTACATTGTTCATATCTCCTCTCACTTTCATTCCATTTCCCTTTTTACAATAAATTCTCCATTTCTGATTGTGTTGAAACTTCTTGGTATATCAAATAGTGACTTGGAGAAGGACAGGTTATGCTTGTCTGGACACTTTCACTATGCGTGAGAACATATCTCCGCCAAGTACTAAGAAGTTAATATGCAATAGTTGAGGGGGAGCTTTTATTGTTCAAAGAGATTTCTTTTCTGATTTCAAAACTTGCACAGTTTTCACTTCCATTTCCTTTTTGGCAATGAATTCTTCAACTCTTATTGCATTGAAGTTACTTGGTATATCAAATGGTGATTTGAAGAAGGACAAGTTAGGCTTGTCTGGACACTTTCACTATGCGTGAGAGCTTATCTCCGCCAAGTACCAAGAAATGAATATGCAATTGTTGAGGAGAAGTTCTTGTTGTCCAAGAAGAAAATCTCTTTCTGATTTCAAAATGCATATCTTTATTTTGATGAAAAATGGTTGAAATCATCATCTCAGGGGAGCTAGAAAATTCACAAGTCATCTTTTTGCAAAATTCAAAACTTTCTTGCATTTCATCAATTCCCTGCATGATGTCCTCATTCTAAAGTCTAGAGTCACAAAATGAACCTTGAGTGATTTATTATATTTTTTTACTAATCAACCTTCAACTATGTCTCTCAATCCACAGAAATTCAGATCTCTTCCTAAACTAAATGACAATTTGTGCCTTGAACTTAAACATTTCCTTGTTTGCAACTGATGACTGGATGTTTTGAATTCTATCTCACAAACTCTCCAAAATCTTGTAAAATCCAACAGAGCAATGGCATCTGTGCTGAGAAACTGCACACCTTCACAATGAATGAAGTGCTATGTATGTCATGAGGCATTATTGCTAACTCTGTTCAAAGGGGATCCAAATTGAAAATAACTTCAAAATTTAAGCAATTATGTGCTATGCTTTTTGATGATGACTGAGTAACTGGAAATATTGGCGTCTACAAAACGTATATTTTCATGTCAAAAGGTCATCATTTACCCCTTTGAAACTTGACAATGACTAAATCTTAAGTATCCAGGACTATGGTGTGTAAAAACACTAGGACTTGAGTGAAAGAGATTTATATCATTTGATAGTTGTTAAAAAAAATAATATGAAAATTATTGAGATTTGTTTTGAAAGAATCATCTTCCTCCTTCATCAAGTTGTTCTTTAAGTTTGTGTTTTACTTTCAACACAACTGTATTTGGTCTAGATGACTTCTTTAATTCTTGAAAATTGAGAAACATGGTAGTTTTTTGGTTGATTGTTAAATACATTATATCCCTCAATTTATCATTTTGTTGATTCAAGTCTTGGAATGCTAATATCCTGTTGAAATTGTTTGAAACACTTGAACTGTGATGAATTTTTGCAAAATACAACAAATGAATTTTTAGCCTCTTAAAAATCCTTGAAATGATAATTCCTCTCATTATTTATCATTATAAAGATGTCCCCAAATTTCTCAAAAATTTCCTCTCAAAGATTCAAATTTCTCTCAAAGGCTGTGTCGACACAATCCTCTCTCGTGTCGACACACAACCCCAGTCAGGTCGACACACCCTTCCTCATGTGTCGACACTGCCTTCTTGCCAGACCCTTTTCAACCTTTCAGGTTCACCTTAAACCCTTGTTGTTCCGCGGGCAGTATACCACTGCACCCCTTTTTGGCATAAGGTCGACCCGACGGCCAAAATTTCATTGTTTCCCCGGCAAGAACACTTCCATTTCTCTCTAGCTCTCATCCTCCTTCCATCATCTCTCCATTCTTCCATTTCCTCTCCAAATTCCACTCCTCTTGCACCATGGTCCGCAAGTTGGTCCCGCCGTCGCAAGATCAGCGGCCTCTTCAAGGCCAGTTCCGGAAGAGGTTCCAGTTGAACAGATGGAAAGAAGACAAAGAGGAGAAAACGATCCTGCCTCTTCTTCTGCACCTCTGAGGCTCCAAGCGTGGTAGGACCTCCACTTCAGGCAGAGGTGGTAATGTTCAAACCCTAGACCAGAGATTTCGGGCGATTCCTCTGACCATCCTGAGGAATCATCTCCTCTTCTCTTCTGAGTCTCAAGAGGATTTCCTCAGAATCACAACACTTTCATCTGATCTAACCAGACTTCAGCCACCTTGCTAGAAACTTCAGATCGAATTAACACTTTTTGAGCACAAAAATGATACCATTCAAGATCAATTCAAGACAGCTTGAACTTCATGTGAAAGACTTCAGACATTGTACTTCTTCTTGACCTTCTTCTTGCTCCAATTCTCCTCCCTCCTCCATCTTCTACCTAAGTACATATTGTTTGATAATGGCAAAGGGGAGAAGAATGAATGACATGAATGTAATATTTTGATGTAATCTTTTGAATGAAAATGAAATGGTTGTTTGGCTTCAATGCAAAGTATTGTGATTGTGAATGCAATCTTAATCTTTGCTTTGTGTTTTGAATACTTCTTCCATTGTTTGACTTGTGTGCACAAAATTTCTAATTTCAAGTAACACTGTATCTCACAAACACATCATCAATTGTACTGAACAACATCAAAAGGTCCTTGACAAGTTATGAACAAAAAGGAAAACAAAAATTTAAACAATCAAAATTGCTTAAAGCACACTTCATCAAAACCACATTGAAATATGGATTTAATGTTGCCATCATCAAAAAGGGGAGATTGTTGGGTTGAATGCAAATTCATATCATTTCCCTCCTATTTTGATGATGACAAGGGTGTTCTTAAAGTATTTAATTGAAACATGTCAAAAACAATCATACCTGAATTCATGTTCAAAAGTATTGTTCAAACCACATTTATCATTTATGATCATGATAAATCATTTAATAATGATATATGCGTTTATTTTTTCAGGTACAAAACATTTTATGCAAAAGATGTGTCGACACACCCATCAATGGTGTCGACACATCAACACAGATTCAAAGGCAAAATGGTGTAAAATGTTGAGACTGTGTCGACACATGTCAAGAGTGTGTCGACACGAGTGGCAGTTTTCCAGAAATCAGCCTACCCCAGGTCACAACACTCTAAGAGCAGGTCGACACTAGATCCCGTTTCCAGAACAGCCAGTTTGAAGAATTGGGACAGCAGGTCGACACACTATCAGAGCAGGTCGACACTAGACCCAGTTCCCAGAACAGCCAGTTGCAGATTGTGGACAGCAGTCGACACACTCAAGAGCAGGTCGACACGGGACCTTCTTCCCAGAACAACTTTTACATATTCTGGACAGTGTCGACACTACCACCAGGCAGGTCGACACACTACGAAACTTTTCATCCTAAATTTGATGGCTGCCACGTGTCCTTCTAGGGCGATCAGAATCTTCCTAGGAACGCGTGCCCTTGTACCCCAAAGGGTATCTTTGGAATCCTAAGGATATAAAAGGTCTTTTTTGGCCAGTCTTCATACAAGAGAAGAAGACCCAACTCTCTCAGAGCCTCCAAGAAGCTCCTGGCGGCCAAGAAGAGCTCGTGTCTCCTTCCCCTGCTCTCCAAGTGCTTCAAGAAGACCAATTCCCACCAATTCAAGGTGTGGAATTGGAATTTGATTCCTGAAGACTTCACCGAAGCATTCCAAGAGGCAGATTCTGTACAGACTTCTTTGTGAAGAATTCGAGGAAGATCCAACTTCTCAGATTGCAGAGCATCGACTTGGACTTCAAGCTTCAAAGTTCCTTCCCAATTCAAGTTTCTACAAGGGAGTACACTGAAGAACGAAGCCTTTCAATACAATTTACCTTTCTTCTGTTCTTCTGAGATATCTTTTGAGATTATGCAAGTGCTTCTGCATAAATCTCTTTAGAGTTCTCAAATTTCGACTAGATCTGTTGCTAAGGATATCTAATCTTAAGTTGGTGTCTAGCAAGTTTTAGTGTGAGCATTGTGCTCAGTTTGGGTGAGCCGTCGAGCTCAGTTTGAGTTGTCAAGCTCAAGGTTGGTTTGAGCAGTCTTGCTCAGTGTTTCTAGAGTAGTCTTGCTGTAGATGTTGTGTGAGTGTGTATGCTCTGAAGTGTTGGAGTTGTTAGGCTCCTTTGGGTGTGTAGCCCTGTTGTGTTAGTGAAGCCTCACGGTTTGTGAGGTGGATGTAGGAATCACTTGGGTGATTTCCGAACCACCTAAAATCCTTGTGCATTTGTCTTCTGTGGTTTGATTGATTCATCCGCTAGATGCTTGCATATGATCCATTTTTTAATTCCTTAATCAACTTGCTTCACATCTAAGTTTTTCAACTCACTCAAATCTAATCAAATCTGTAGTTTTTTCACTGATAACATTGCCTCTGATTCTAAATAGTTTTCAAATTACTTAAGCTTCCGCAAAAGTGGCTAAGATCTATTCATCCCCCCCCTTCTAGATTTTTCCTCACATTCATTTCGATCCTTCAGATATGTCCATGAATATTAAAAGAGTACAGCGAAAATAAAAAATATATGCTTACTTCATTCCATCATCATCACACATCCCACAGTCTATATAGTAAAAGAAAGTACTAGAGTCCACATTATTACAGCTTGAAAATAACTACCTTGTCCATTACATTGTCAATATGAATAACATTTCTTCAAGCTTTGAATTAAAGCAACTACCAAAAAGAAATCTCCTCAAGTACTACTTCTTGTATGCGGTGTCAATCTTCACTATTCTCTACTCAGCTACGGGATAACCTGTCACACCTGTACGCCGAAGCAAGTATGAGTCTTACAAGACTCAGCAAGTAATCTAAAGCATTAGACTTATACATATCACATACACACTATGCTACCAACAATAAGAAAACAAACGTTATCATTTTAACTACAATAATTCACATAGCACATGTTTCTTATTGTCAACAACACGTAACTTACCCAAACATATATCTAATTAACATATGTTCATATTAATCATGAAAGATACATACACCTACACAAGTTCTCTACACATGATATAACCTATGATACATGGTTCAAAACTTTATCATATCATTGCACAATTTAATCAATTTAAAACACAAGATTACGTACATGATAATGAAACACTCCTAGCATGGTATCTAGTCAATTCCTTGTGCAATTATATCATTTTATCAAACAATCAACTTTCTGTTTTAATGTATAATTCATCATACTCTTTTGATGCTTGCACATGATTTTTAATAAACTACGTACCATATTACTATAAATTCTATCATAATTAAGCTTAATCATATTAATACATACATGACATAACATATGTGCTCTTAAACACCTATCATGTAACATGATTTATTTCTCTAACATTATCCATATCATGGAACCATCTACCAATTAGAACATGGAATTAAGCATAAAGTAGATAGCAACTTAACATGATCTCTATTCATATTTCACATGCATTTGTATCATTTGTTTATACCTCTCATTTGCTGTTTTAATATGATTAAATCACAATAGTATCGCCTTTATTAATCATGGATTAAAATCTAGAACATATTCAAATCGGATGGCAATTATCTACAATTTAAGCACGAAACTATACTAAATGAATAGAAATTCTATCATGGAACGTAGACTTTGTTTCATGTATTTATCAAAATCATAATCTCATTTAGCTTGCTGTTTTGACATGAATTAAACTTAATTACGTAGATTTATACTTATTCTCATGCTATTTTATTCATTTGTCAATTCTTATATGCTCATTTTTCCACCTTTCATTCCTTTACTTAATTACATGCACATATTCATATACCCTACCATATGGAAATCATTAAATTATATCACGTAATATTAAACATGGTAATAAACATAATATTACAATCATGATGTTAACACATTTATAATCATGCATTTTACATTGGTTTTCACATGCAATTGTACTCTCTTTATCATTTACTCTCCCTTACATGTCAATTTACACTCATTCCATTTCATTTACTCTAGCATTCACGTTTATCACTTATCACAACAATTGTAGATATCACGTGCCATATTCACTTATCACTTTGCACTTTTATTCACATTTAATCTCTTAAGTTGACATGACACATAGTCCTAACTACCAAGTATAGGAAAAACACTCACTTTAGCACTTAGTGCTTATCACTTAGCAGTTAGCACTCACTTTCACAAATTTGTCACCTGGGCAAGCTAGTGACAAACCGTGCATACTGCGCAGACCGGGAGAAGCACTCTCCACCCTAACCAGCGGTACATATCCACCTCTAGGATTTCATCCCAATGCCCTTAGGATTTATACACGACGTTGAGCCTTCCATAGGGACTTTTCTATTGTACAACTCTCAGACCCCTATGGTAGTAGTATCACATCTTACTCATGCTCATACACATACTTTCATCTCATTTTACATTCACATTGCATAGTTTTCACATTTCCATTTAAAGAAATTCACCTTACTATTTTAACAGTGATAAACAACTTAAATAAGATATTAACATGTTGCTAACTTTTGATTTATACATAATTAACTCTAACATGCACAACATGGCTATTTTCACATTTAAAACCATAATAATACCTATTGTCATCAAAATATCATCAAATTTTTATCACAAGTTAAGAACAGTAATCATAAGATTTACTCAATTTTTCAGATTTTTCTAAACTAAAAAAATATTTATAATAATTAAATCATATCACAGTGCATTTTTCACTAATTTCTCTTAATTATAAAATTCAATAAAATAGTCAAATCTACCAATAAAAATGCGTTGATATAGTCATCCCATGATTTCATAAAATTCATGAAACTTTAACTCACATCTGACGTATTTATATAGATTAAACATGGTTATAATATCTCACAGTCAAATTATCTTAATTTTAATAATTCACACAAATCATGAAAATTCATGAAAATCTCATGACATGACCTACTAATCACCCTTGACCCCACATAAAGTTACAGCATGCACACATACCCAGAAATCATTTAAATATATCAAAGAAGATCAATCAGCATTTTTCAGAACACTGAAGAACATAACTACATAGTGCTGGCTGGCTACTAGGTTAACTATAACAACTCTTGCCGCCAACCCAAGAGCTTGGCGGCAGAGGATGTTGCCGCCAACCTCCACACAGTAATCTGCACAGCCAGCACTCACATGTACGGGGAAATTGGAGGGTCTAGGACACGAGGAAAAATACGAAAAAATTCTAGGAGCTATGGGACATATATAGGGTTGATATCCATAGGTTACTTGCCTCTAATAAAATCCGAGAAGATCAAATCTTGCTGTTGAAGCCCTCCTCGGCCAATCCAAGAGGGTGCTCAAAAACACCTCAAATCTGGTTCTCCAGTCGATGTGGGTTGATCCTCGCAGTTGGGGATGCTTCCTTGATTGTTGGACTATACTCCAGTCATCGTAGATTTCCCAGAAACTCCTCCAGTCGCCGGATCAAAGCCTTGGAACTTCAGCTTTTCTCACAGGAAATACTAGGGTTTCTCAAACACCAAAAAAGGACTTGGCGCGGCCAGAAGATGGTTTTTATTAGGTTGGATGGGTTGGGTACGCACTAGGGTAGGTTGCCTATGGTTTAGGATGGGTTTCCTAAAGTGGAACCAGGTATAACGCAGGCGTTACCAAAGCTGAAACCGTTACGCAGGAGGGATATTAACGTCAACATCTACTGTAGTCAACTGGTAATTGGCATCCAGACATGTGGCCGCCAACCCTGTGCTTGGTGTCCATCGATCTGGAAGCCAATCTCAGACTTCCACTCAACGGCCCAGTGTTGGCCGCCAACTGTCCCACTTGGCCTAAACCAATTATACATCTAATTAACATAAATTATGCTCCAACAACGTAATGTGTGCATAAATAATATTTACATTCACTATTTAAATTACATGCATTATATTTTATTTATTTAAATAAAATTGTGCTATTCTCAATAAAAGATAATCCGCACAAATAACATGCTTATATACATATATATACGTACATACTAACATAAACATGTATCATGCTTGAATATATATATATATATATAACATGCACTTCCTTAATTAGACACTACATGTACACCTAAACACACAGAAATAAATATACATATATATCCATAGGATGCATAGCAACAACTACATACTATATGTTCCTCATTACTTAAGTCCAATATACGTAGGATTTAAATAAACTCTATGATGTACATTATTAACTAAGCACGTATATCCACAGAAGATAATATATATAAATATAATATATATATATATATGTATGTATATATATATGTATATATAATATACACGTGAGGAATTATGATTATACATGCACAAGGATAACATGTACATTTATCCGAGTACAAAGCATAATTACTCATAACATGCATGTACTTACATAGATATAGCATGCTTATAATATTTTGATATATTATACATGCACTGTATTATTTCAGTACCATATACACCATAAACAATTTAACATGCCAGAATAGACAAATATCATTTACACAAGATAAGCGTATACATATTTACATTCATGCATCATAGTTACGTAAAATATGCATGGAATATATAAATACAATATGCATCTCAACCATTAGATAATACATACACATTTAGATATATTACATGTATAGAAATAAACTGACATATGCTTACAATATGCATGGTAGTACTCCCCTATTATATGCCACAACATTGCTTAGTATTTAAATAAGTACATCATATACAAAACTAGCTAATTAACTATATTCTCGAAAATTAACATATGTACACGCATATGCACATAACATTTAATAATTATAGTATGCAAATTTTAATACGCGCACTATATTTACAACAGTAATTATCGCATGCACAATATAAAATGACAAAAATTCAGGGTCTCACATAGTGAGTTCCACCTGATTGACAACACCTCTTGCGCGTGCTGCGCAACTGTTACTAGCTCTTATATATACTCACCTCGCTCATCTATTCACGTTCACTCTACTATCTCGTCTATTCATCTAGTACTCTTATCTTTTCTTGGTACTCTATATTGGCCATGGACTGATTCTCTAAAGATAAACAATATAACAAATGCCTGGCAATAAATAAAGGGCCCGATCTGGTCCTGCGTTGTGCGCCCCGAAAGTGCTAGTGCCCATGGGATTAAATGATCAGAGAGTTTGGCATTACGCTCGAGTGCTATCTATCTCGACTATCTAAATAACAATAAAAAAGTGCTATATTCTCTCGTTGTCTATTGACAAAAGTGCTATACTATACTCGTTGTGCTATTGCTATACTTTGTGCTATGACCATCTTGCTATTTTGTGTTATACTCGACACTCTTGCTATATTTGGAAAGTTTACTATTTCGTTCACGTGCTATCCTGCTAACTTTTACTTGACCTCTCTCACTCTATCATTAGTTACTCTGTCTTTTAATACATTAATCATTTAAAGCCTGCTTGACTATTAAGATTTAAGTCCTACTGGGCGTTATCGCTCACCCCTGTGTTATTTGTCGTTGTGTTTCTCAGGTGAGACCGAGGATGACACTACACTCAAGAGGACGGGAATGACCAGGAGTGACGTCATGAGTATCCTAGTGTCCTAGCAATATGTTAGAGTCATAGTTAGCCTTTTACTTTTATTTCAATGTAATTGGGCCCTGTAGAATGGCTCTGTTATTAGTGGTTGTAACTAGACATTGGAAAGAATATTAATGAAATGAATTTTCTTTAGTATTTTTTCTTGCCCAATGGTTTGATGTCTAGTACTCGCTCTCTACCATTCACTTACAACTGCCTCGTGTTCCGATATTCTGTGTCGGGCGTGATAGAAGACTTGCTCGGGAGCAAGTGGGTTTGTATTACCTCTCAAGGGTGAGAGAAGGCCAATTATTGGCAGTTAGTGGAAATCTCAAGCGGTTGGCTTGAGCACTGAACGTCAGACTTCAATTTGGGAAGGGCCGAACCAGGATAAATCTCTTTGTCCATTTGTGTGATTGTTTCTGCCTAGTTTACACATGAATCACACACAACACTAAGTACTAACAAATTTATTAGTGCTGTGACATTTCAGAGAAAATTTGTTAAAAGCCAAGAAGTCCTATTCATCCTCCTCTAGGAGGACTTCTCTAGTGCCATTTCAATCCAACAAGTGGTATCAGAGCGAGGTCTTCTCAGAAGAATCTGAAGATTTGAGAAGAAATGGCAGCTGAAGCTCATCCATTACAAGGCCACCATTCTTTGATAGTGAAGATTATCAATATTTGAAGATGCGCATGGAATGTTTTATCAGAGGTACAGACTTTGACTTATGGCAAGCAATAGAACAAGATGATTATCAAATCATTGTGAATTCTCTTCTGGTCTTTCCATAGCAGATAAGAGAAACATGTCCTTGAATTATGAGGAAAAAATTATCTTTGTTGTGCACTGTCTAAAAGAGAATTTACTAGACTATCCTTTAGGACTCTAAAAGAAATGTGGGACAAATTGCAAGTAACTCATGAAGGTACTGACAGGGTTAAACAAACTAGAATTGATATTCTTGTGTCCCAATATGAACAATTCAAAATGCTCCCAACAGAAAATATAAACTCAGATGTATAACAGGTTTTCCAACATAATAGTAGGTTTAAGCTCTCTAGGAAAAGTTCTAACTAATGAAGAAACAGTTAGAAAAATCCTAAGATCTCTCACTAACGATGGACCCCTAAAGTCACTGCCACTGAAGAAGCACATGATTTAACTCAATTATCCATTGATAAGCTAATTGGCTCCTCATGGCTCATGAAATTAATATGGAAAGATTTGTTGAAAATTCTTCGAAAAAGAAAATGTCAAATGCTTTGAAGATCGTAGATTCCTCCTCATCTGAAGACTCCAATGAAAAATCAGATGATAGTGATGATGAAGCTATGCTATCAAGAAAATTGCAGAGAATTCTTGCAAACAAGAAAAAATTCGGCTCTAAGAGATTCTTCAACCAAGACAAAAAAGAAAAGGAGCCAACTTGCTACGAATGCAACCAACCTGGACATTACCAATCTTAATTTCCTAGCTAAAGAAAAAGGATCAAGGACAAAATTTGACAAAAATAAAGGCAAAGAATGCAACAACCTGGACATTATAAATCTGAATGTCCTAAGCTAAAGAAAAAGGATCAAGGAGAAAAATTTGACAAAAATAAGGTAAAGAAAAGAAGTTCAGAAATATAAAAGAAGGCAATGGCGACAGCATGGGATAACGAAGAAGCCACCAGCTCAAAAATCCTCATGTTTAGAATCTGAAGAAGAATAAAATGCAAATCTAGCCCTCATGGTAGGACTGGAACAGGTAAACTCCGAAACCTCCTTTACTTCCTATTCTGAATCAGATTCTGACAGTCTTGAAGATGCCTTCAATGAGCTATATGAAAAATAAAACAGTAGTAAAACAAATGAAATAGTTAAATTAATTTGCTGAACCAAGAAAAGGCTAATACATTCCTAAAGAATGAAGCATAAGGTTAATTAACAGTTTAAATGAAACCAAAAGAACTAATGAATTACTGTGTGAAGATTTAAAAAATAAAAACAGTAAGATTTTAGAAATAGAATCAAACTTAAAGGAACTTAAGGATGAAGAAAAATTACAAGAAGAAAATAATTACCTAAGAGCTACTATAGAGAAAATCTCTAACTGTAAAAACATCATTGTTTGTTAGATTAAAAGGATATTGAACAGGTAAGAAAAAGTATGGAGTAGGATATACACCTCCTCACAATGAAGAAAATGTTGTGTATCTTGAAAAATATACAACTCCTCAATTTGTGAAAGAAAAAGAAGTAAAAAATCCTAAAAAGATTAATCAGCATGTTTATAAACAAAAACAGAAACCTCATAACACTACACTGTTAAGAATGCTTTTGAGTTATGTTGTAGTCATTGCAATCAGTTAGGACACATTGTCAGCACATACACCACTAGACACTTACGTTGGATTCCTAAACTAACCATCAAGGACCCAAGAAATTTTGGGTATCAAAAGTCACAACTTTAATTTATTTGTAGGGTCGACTGAGAGTATCTATATGGTATTTGGATAGTGGGTGCTCATGGCATATGACAGGTGATAGGAAGTTGTTTACAAGAGATGAAGTTGGTCAAGTCCTTATGGTGATGAATGTTGGTCAAGTCACTTATGGTGACAATGGAAAAGAGAAAGTCTTAGGTTGTGGAACAGTTGGTACTAAGGAAAAGAATTTGATTGAAGATGTCATGTATGTAGAAGGTTTGAAGCTCATAAGCATCAGTCAGTTATGTGATAAAAGGCATCTAGTAAATTTCAGAATGATAAGTGAATATTCAGAAGATGAAAAATTGTGTTGAAGCTCAAGAGTGAAGAATTTGTACACTTTACGGTTAGCCGAATTAAAGGAAGTAAATTTATGTCTTGCAAGCAGTAAGTGTGACGAATCCGATCTGTGGCATAGAAGATTAGGTCATGCAAGCACTTAAGTCATTATTAAGGAATTGATAAGCATGATTTGTTTTGAAGGACTTCCAAAGATGAAAGTGAAGAAATCTGGATATGTTCAGCCTGTGCAAAAGGAAAAACAAACCAAGAACATCATTTCAGTCCAAAACAGTTGTCAGAACTGCCAAACCATTGGAGCTAAGTCACATGGATTTGTTTGAACCAATAAGGACAGTTAGTCTTGGAAGAAAGATATATGGCTATGTAATAGTAGATGACTACTCAAGATACACTTGGGTGTCTTTGTTGGCAGCTAAATCAAAAGCCTTTTTAGCTTTTCTGAATTCAGCAAAGTAGTTCAAAAGAACCAGAAATTCTAGATTATAAGTATCAGATCTGATCATTGTGGAGAATTCAAGAATGAAGAATTCATGAAGTTCTGTAAAGAAAATGGATTGAACATAACTTCTCAGCTCCAAGAACACCTCAATAAAATGGAGTAGTAGAAAGGAAAAATAGAACACTGCAAGATATGGCCAGAACTATGCTAAATGAATACAATTTACCAAGATATTTCTGGACAGAAGCAGTCAACACAGCATGCTACATCATCAACAGGTGCATGATCAGACCAATTCATAAGAAGACCCCATATGAGCTTTATAAGGAAAGGAAGCCCAACATCAGTCATCTTCGACCTTTTGGCTGTAAGTGCTTTATCTTAAATAATGGTAAGGATAACTTAGGAAAATTAGATGCTAAAAGTGATGAAGGATTTTTGTTAGGATATATTTCAAAACCGAAGGGTTATAAAGTCTTCAATAGAAGAACTTTAATCATAGAACCACTGTGCATGTATTATTTTGATGAAACTAATCCTTCTATTAAAAGAATAGAAGAAGAGAAGAATGTGTTGAAGAATTGTGCAGGAATCTAGATGGAACATCTGTTGATGAAGAAGAAAAAAAAAGAAAAGGAAGATCCTCCTTAGAAGATCTCCAACAGTAAGAAGAACCACAAGAAGGACTACCTAGAGAACTAAGTATCACCGAGATCATCTAAGGGAAAACATCAAAGGTAATCCTCAAGATAGGGTAAGAACAAGAGGTAGGCAAATTCATTGTGATTTTTCTGCTTTAGTTTCTCAAATTAGCCTAGGACAATCGATGATGCACTGGGTGATGAATCTTGGATCCTTGCTATGCAGGAGGAACTTAATTAGTTCCAACGTAGCCAAGTATGGACTCTTATCCCTAAGCCTTCTAACCATCTAGTCATTGGAACTAGATGGGTTTTCAGAATAAAATTGATATATCAGGAGCAATCATTAGGAACAAGGCCAGACTTGTAGCTCAAGGATATTCCCAAGAGGAAGGCATAGATTTTGATGAAACTTAAGCCCTAGTAGATAGATTAGAGGCAATCAAAATTCTATTAGCCTATGCATGCTCCCTCAACATCAACTTATTTCAGATGGATGTCAAAAGTACTTTTCTGAATGGTTTCATAAAAGAAGAAGTATACGTTGAGCAACCACCAGTTTTGAAGATACTAAATATCCTAATCATATTTTCTTTTAAAGAAAGCACTATATGGTCTAATAGAAGCCCCAAGAGCTTGGTATGAAAGATTGAGTGCTTATCTTATATCACATGATTTTGTAAGAGGTAAAGTTGATAGCACACTATTTATAAAGAAATTTTCAGATGGAATCTTAATTGTACAAATATATGTTGATGACATTATTTTTGCTTCTACTAATGAATTACTTTGTAAATTCTTTGAAAATCTTATGCAAAGTGAATTGAAATGAGTATGATGGGTGAGCTTAATTATTTTCTTGGGTTACAAATCAAGCAGACCAAGGAAGGAACTCACATTTGTCAAAGTAAATACATTTTAGATTTACTGTTTAAGTATGGTTTTGACAAGTGTAAGCCATTAGGAACACCCATAAGCTCAGGAATTAAGTTAGATAGTGATCTTCTTTGTAAGACGGTAGATCCAAAGGTCTATAGAGGACTACTAGGATCACTACTCTATCTCACTACTAGTAGGCCAGATATCATGTTCAGTGTATGTTTGTGTGCAATATTTTAAGCTGATCTAAAAGAATCTCATCTTCATGCTGTTAACATTTTTTAGATATCCTATAAATACAAGTAAATTAGGATTATGGTATCCCAGATGTTCAGATTTCAAGTTAATTGGATATAGTGATGCTGACTGTGCTGGATGCAAAATAGATAGAAAGAGCACCAGTGGTACTTGTCAAATCCTTGCAGGGTGCTTGATTTTTTGGTCCTCCAGGAAGCAGAATTCAGTGGCATTATCCACTATAGAAGCTGAATATATTGTAGCTGGAAGTTGTTGTACTCAACTCTTGTGGATCAAACATCAATTAGAGGATTATGGTCACACACTTCAAGAAATTCCAATGCTATGTGACAACACAAGCACAATAAACCTGACCAAAAATCCTATCCAGCACTCAATGACAAAGCAAATTGAGGTTAGACATCACTTCATTAGGGACCATGTAAGTAATGGTGATATTTTACTTAATTTTGTGTCTACAGAAAAACAACTTGCTGATGTTTTTACAAAACCCCTTCCTGAAGATAGATTTACATCTATTAGAAGAGAAATAGGCATGTGTAACCCTGATTAAATTGCCATGAAAAAATCATGATTAAAATTTTATGTGTTTGCTGTGGAAAATTATGCTTCACTGTGAAATTTTTCTAAGTCCCAGAACTTCGACTGTTGCAGTTGAAGACATAATCTGACTCATGACAATGACATTTTACTTGTGAATTCGGACACAGAATCCGACTTCCTATAACTTAAGTCCGAGAAGGTGCTTGTTAATAAATCAAATTAATGGACTTATTTATTACGTAACGGTCAAATCAGTCAATCCCGTCCATTCATCCTAAAATCTCTGGTTAGCTCTTTCCAACCCTTTATATTAAAACCCCTCTTTTTGTGTGTGAAGACACCCTTTCAAACTCTCTTCAACTCCCCTTGTCTTCTTCCTCCTCTTCTCGCATACATTGTTCATCCTCTCTGGCGGTCATCTTCATGACAACTTCAAGACCTTCATTCTCTCTGAAGAAAGGTAGGTTTTGAGAACTCTAAACTCTATTTCTTTTACTCCTTTGACAGTTTCCTCGGTCTTCTCTCTTGCTTTCCATCTAGATGGCTTCATCTAGGGTTCTGGACGAAACCCTGTTGTCTCATGAGCATCTCCATCGCCTAGCATTTGCTATGATCTCCATCTGTCCAGGAAAAGTAGTAGACTTCTCCCATTTGAGTGGTAGTCTTTCGTGGGTAGAAGAAACCCTAGAAGCCATGAGTTCGACAAAGTTGCGTCAGATTTCTGAACCAATAGTCGAGAATGCCATCATGTTTTTTTATGTGACTCTTCAAGTCTCTTCCAAAACCTCAGTCACAGGATATGTAAAGGGGATCAAGATTACAGTATCTGAGGAGTTGTTAGCAGAAATCTTGGGATCTCCTATTTCCGGGCACAAGCTCAGTGAGTCAGTGCCCTTGGACTAGCAAAATTTGGCATTATTGGTAGTTTGGCGACAGTAAGCAAGAAAGGTCTTCTGGTCAATGATCTTTCCACAGAAAAGAGACTCATCCATTCAGTCATTACAAATGTTATAACTCTAAGAGGAGGACCCATTCCTCCATAACCGCTAGGGATGGTAATTTGTTGTTTTGGGCCATTCAGAGGCATAAAGTAAATTTGCCAGCAATTATTTTAGAAAGATAGTAGCCTCCAAAGATTTGCAGGAATCCCTTCCTTATGGACCCCTGCTTACCTTGATTTTCAAAAGGTTTTCAGTCGATTTAAGCAGAGAAATTTTTGTTGGAATCAAAGAGAAAATTGGCTTGTCAACATTGAGGAGAAGCCATTACATTTTAGCCAATAGAAGTCATAATTTATGGATGAAGGATACTGTACCAGAATGCTCCCATGAAGTGTTTCCTGATGAAACACTGGATTCATCATTAGTACTAGTCAGTCGACAAGAAGAAGAACAAGTAGAAGGAATAGAAGTAGATTTGCAAGATGAAGAGCCAAGACAAGTTCATGTCTTCCCTCCAGAACAGGATGCACATGAAGAAACTATCAATGAAGTGCTAAGAGAATTAAGAGGAAAAGGAGTAGTACAAGAAGAAGAAGATATCCCTAGATCTACTCCTATTAAGCAAGAGTTTGAAGAAAGGCAGCAACACTCCCCTTCTCAGTTTGAGACCCGGTGAAGGTCTCAGGGGGAGAGTAGCAACAGTCTATCCACCATTCTGGATTTACTGAACAAGTAGCAAGAAAGCTTGTCAGTTTTACATATCTAAATCGAATTTGTGGATGCAAAATTTGATGGTTTGGCCGATGAGGTCAAGCAAATGAAGGACCTCCTACTTCAGTTACTGTGCCAACATGGCACTTATCAGCCTTCTGGTCCTCCATCATCTCAACAAGAAGAACAACAACACCATGAAGCCCTCGCTCAGAAGTGTGATCAAGTAGAACAAGAGCCTGAGCAGTAGGAAGAACTTCAGCAGTAGCAGCCAGGTCAGCAAGAGAAGGAGCCTGAGCAGCCAAAGGAACAAGAGCAAGAATATCATGATGCTTCTCTCCATCCATCTATTATAGAAGGTTAGCAAGTGGTTGAGCAATCAGTGCTAGAGGAGCCTCCAATAGCACTAGAGGATATTGAGCAGCAGCAGCAACAGGAATCCGAACAGGAGTCTAGGCTTAAGAGGCCCTTAGAGTCTTTAGGGGATACTTCCAAGTCAATAGTCTTGACCTTCAAGAGGAAGGTTAGGAGAAGACTTCGAAAAAATGGTAAACCAGTATCCACCTCTTCTCCTCCTCATCCTATGCCACCTCCTCCTGATCAAATTTCCACTGTTGTTCCTCCTCCTGAACCAGAACACCCCCCTGTATCCTCATCCATTCCTATTGCACCTATTGCTCCCACTCCTTCCATTCCTGCATAACCACAACTCTCCACTTCATCTGATCCTCCTCCCTTTTCATCTATTCCAGAGGATCCGCCTATTGCTTTCGACAATGTAAATTTTAAAATTTATCCAATGAAATACAGAGTTCAGCATCCTCCAGTAAATATTCCTTCCCTCCACACTAGACCTTCCCGTTTCTTTTCATGTCTTCCCACTGCCTCCCAATCAGTAGCACGCAGATCCACCCTTACTATCTCTGAAATCCTTCCTAGCATTCAAGTTTCCTCTAGTGGCGGGTGGATGTTAAAAGATAATCCTGCCGAGCTACTACCTCCCTTCTGGTATGCCTTCATTCACCACTCTGAACATCATATGAACCTGTTCAAGGAATTTTTATCCATTAAGGTATTACATGAAGTTCATGAAATGCCGGGTTTCACATTTGAAGACTGGCTTCCTACTCTTATTCATTCTACTCAAGTAGTGCTGGCTGACCTGCAGCTTATCTCTCAAAAATGCCACAGCCTCACCTCCAAAACATTTCTTGATCTCTATCCTAAAGAAGCCACCAAGTACCAGAAAACTCTATCTAGGAATCAATTTTTCGATGTTCCTCTCCACCTGAATCTAAGGTTCTTTGACTTATTTGGAACTCTCCTTAGAAATCATCTAGACAAGTTTACAAGGGTGAGAAACTTCAATTTTGCAAGATTTCAGATGGGACTGTCTGATGTTTCTAGAGGCAAATGGGAAATGCTCATCAGAGGTCAAAGGCAAATCACTCCCTCCATGTCAGTTGGTCTACCCTCTAGCTTGTATCCTTCCCTGGTTGGTGCCATTTCTGCTAGAAAAGAATTTACTCAAGCAATCTTCAATAGGCATATCCGGCTAGCTACAAGATTCAGAATTAAGTACAAGCTTCGATTGTCTCTTCAAAGATTTGCCCTTATGCAAGCCCAAAGATTTCTGAGCACATGGTTGATTTCCAGCTTTGTTTTGCTGAATCTGAAAGGCTAACAAAAGATCAGTTGGCAGCAGCCTATACTAAGGATCATTCAGATTGTGACAAGCTAAAGCTTTCTATATATCAGTACCTGAGCAAAGGTTATGATGACCTTTGGAAGACAATTGCTCATAAGTGGAAGCAAATGTACCTGATCTACTATCAAGCTAAGGAAGCAGGTTACTCCCAAGGCTTGCACTAGAATATTACAGTGCATGAGTTCCCCCATCATGTAGCCTCCAGGAAATTCGTTCCCCTCAAATTCTCCTTGCGCCGGACTCATTATCGCACCAAGCTTCACTAGTTCCATAAGTGCCACCTCAAGTCCTATAGGAAATTGCCCTCCAATGGTCCCTCTTATAACATTGATAGTAGTCTATTTGTGAACTTTTTCCCTGACAATGAGAAAAAGCTATGGGCTCTTATCCAACCTTACCTAGACCAGGTTCCCGGTCTTTGTATTTACCTAGTTCCCTATCAAAAACTTAAATCCTATGTTTCTGTATTCTGTAACTAAACTTTTCCTTCATTTCTGAATACAATATCCTTTCCTTCCCCATTTTGTATGCTCTGATGTATGTTGTAATTCTTTTTTTTTTGTATTTTAGTTAATGTCACAAAGGGGAGAAAGTAGTAAGAAAGTAAGAACAAAATCTCTCCAAGAAAAAATATATTCTCCATGAAAATATATATCCTTTATCTCAAATTTGTTCACTATCTATTTAAATTTTTTTTTTAAGTTTTTGTCATTAACAAAAAGGGGGAGAATTGTTGAGCAACTACCCCTAAGAAAATCTACGATTTTAGTTTACCATAATATCATGGTTTTGCTATGACAAAATCTTTAAAGACTTTCTATAAATTAAATATCTATTTTACTTATCACAAAAAAATTATCTTAGACAAACTCTATCTCGAAAATTTTCTAAGTCCACAAGCTCCCTCTGTGTCATACTGAATCCGACTTGTGACTTCGAGTATCATCTCCGACTCCCTTAGAATTGAAGTCTAAACAACTCAGAAAATTTTCGAAGTCCACACTACTATATACAATTTGTTGTCAACATCGACTCATACAGTCGAATGCTTTCTTCTGAAGTCGAATTATACTTTCTTTTGAAGTCGAATTATACTTTCTTCTGAAGTCGAATTATACTTTCTTCTGAAGTCGAATTATACTTTCTTCTGAAGTCGAATTATACTTTCTTATGAAGTCAAATCTTTCTTTGACTCCGACTCATTAATACTTTCTTTAGAAGTCAAATGGTAACCTTTTTGAAGTCGAATCTATCATTGACTCCAACTCATGAAGTCAAAATACAGTCTCTTCTAGAGCCGAATTGCTAACTCTTATATCCGACTTCACTTGACAATTCTATACTTATGGTTTTCTGAAATCTCCAGTCTAACAACTCTGATAATATTGTTTACTTATCATGCTTGATATAACTTTGTGTTGATTGAATGAATATTTTAATATTACCATATGAGTGTCATTTTTTTATTATTTTTCTGACATGTTCAAATAAACTATACTTACAATATTCATCTAAACTTGTTCAGATTATTTCTACAACTTTTGTTTAAACTGAACATTTTGCCTTATGTCTTTGCTCCAGATTTTCTTGAATACAAAAGATATGTCATATTTATTGTGTTTCTGGCGCATGGGTATCTGCAGAGGTTCACCTACCACTGTCAGACCCATACCTTCCTTTTTAGCATAACTGTCTGTCTCTTGTTTTGTGGTCTGAAAGCATGCCATACGAGGTTTCCATACTTTTCTTATTCTTCTCTGACTCACCTACCTCAAAAGCATGGAGGTGCTCTTTTTCTTTTTGTCTTGTCCTTGATGCAGACATTTATTAAAGCATGTTTTTAGCAAGGAGCTTTCACAGTCCACTTAATGAGAAGCCGACCTCCTAGCTTGGAAGCTACAACTCTCATCTGAAGGCATTGGAAAGAAGCAAAGAAGCAGAAGGACCCATGGATAACAAACATACCAAAACCCAAAGGATCCTAGAACTCTCCTCAAACGGCCAGATTTCCAACGACCTTTTTTCAAATGGCTCTATTCTTCTGAGGACTATAAAAGAAGTCGAAGTTTGAAAAGAGCATATAGAGATATCAACAGAGAGAACAACACAGAGAATTGCAACTCGAGTGAGCTCAACACTTAGGAATTTTTCTCAAGCCTGAAATCTCTCAAGCCTTCTTCCAAGCCACAAGTTGGAGAGCTCCCCTTTCAGCAAAATTCTCTCAGCTCTCTTTGCTTCCACAGATGTCTTGTGTCCGGGTGGCATCTATAATTGTATACATTTGTGATGTCCACCCTACTCATTCAGAAAGGATTTGAGTTACCACTCCAATCTGTTAGCCTTTCTGAATTGTGTGTGTCTTTGCTCATTCTTGAAGCAAACACACAAGAGTCCTTTTCCTTTCCTGTTCTGTGTAATTTCTATAGGAGGTGTGTTCCTGCTTTGCCCCTCTTGTGAAGGGAAGGCCTTGTGTAAGGCAGTTCTTTGGTACCCCTGTTTAGGGAAGACTTGCTTGGGAGCAAGTGGGTTTGTATTACCTCTCAAGGGTGAGAGAAGGCCAAGTTATTGGAAGTTAGTGGAAATCTCATGTGGTTGGCTTGAGGACTAGACGTAGGACTTCTATTTGGGAAGGGTCGAACTAGGATAAATCTCTTTGTCCATTTGTGTGATTGTTTCCTCCTAGTTTACACTTGAATCACACACCACACTAAGTACTAACAAATTTATTTAGTGCTGTCACAATTTAGAGAATTTTTTTTAAAAGCCAAGAAGTCCTATTCACCCCCCTCTAGGACTTCTCTAGAGCCATTTCGATCTAACAGTGTTAAGGTTGGTAATGCGACGCCCCGCCCGTCGCGTTCTGGGGGCCGAAGGATAAAAGCCATGGCCGGAGCCCCTTTCCCCTTCTTTTCCCTTTCTCCCTTCCCTCCTCCTCTCTGAGGTGGGGAAGGTTTCCCCTCCCTTGTTCTCCGGCAGTTGGAGCTCAGTGGCGGTGCCGGTGGCTTGTGGTGGAGCGGTGGAGCAGCGAGGAACGAGGAGGAGGCAGTCGAGTTGTCGTGAAGGCCCTTCGTGGGTTTGGTTCTTCATTTCCTGTAGGGATCTCTCGTGCCTTTACTTGCTGGTGTGGATTGGAGCCCTCAGGGTTCTTTGCATATTCTACAACTTTCCTCATGCTCCCCTCCCCGTGATTGTGAGGTTTGTAGTTTGTGGGCGACCCTCGGATGTAGTATCCCTGCAGTCTGCCTTCCAACTGATGTCGTGACCGCAGTGCGCATCGCGACATCAGAGAAGGTGTCGCCCCGGTCGAGCGCGACCTTATCGCGGTGCGGTTTGCCGTCGCGATAAGACTTGTGTTGTAACATCCCAGAAATTCGGTAATTGGAAAATTAGAAATAAATTAAAAACGATAAAAATTAATATTTGTAAAATAGAAAAAATGCAAGTGTCATTATCATACATACAAAAAAAACCCATTAGAAAATTTCATAAAAATCATAGTTCAACTCTAAATAATACCCCCTAATGACCCACAGAGAAATTCGTGCAAAGGAAAATGAGATGGTCCAAGTTTAAGGCATTATGCTACTAGGTATCGTAATCAGGGAATAAGTCAGAAAATCATTATCACACATACTTACATGAGTTAGAAAATTAAATAAAAATCATAGATGGACTTCAAATAATATCCTCTAATGATCCATCATGAATTTTTGGTCAATAAAAGTCATTTGGGAAATATTTAAGAGTTAGTGTGACTTCTTATCATAATTAGGAAATATGTTGGACAACCCAATATCAGGGTATAAATGAGATCATAAACTAAATGAGAAATTTATGGTGGACTCCAAACAATATGAGGGGATAGTCCATAAAAGAAATCGGATCAAATTCAGGTATGAAAATGGTAAATAAATAACTTTCGTATTATCGGAATGATAGAACTTACGTACCACTATCGTACGTGAGAAAACACATCGAAAAATTTCGTAAAAATTATAAACCAACCCCAAATATTATCCCTAAGCATTCCACGAAGGAATTCGTGCAACGAAAAATCTGATTGGCCGGGTATATGTCACACGTGACCAAGTTACCCGAATTAGGAAACTAAGTCGGAAAATTGTTAACGCGGAAAAATAACAGGACCATAAATTAAATAAACATGTTGGAGTGACTTCCAACATCATGTATTAATGATCCATTAACAAGATTTGGGCCAATGGAGCACATTTGACCCAAGGATGAAAACTAGGACAGGAAATTACCTAGTAATTTGTGTATGTAATTATGCCATAATTAGAAAGGGCAAGTTAGGGTTAAAAATTAAGGTAATTAGTCATGCAAGGTAAGCCAAAACCGAACCCAACCCCAATTGGTGGTTTCCTAAACCGTTGCTACCTCCTTTGGAGGAAAGAGTCCCAGATTTCTTGGAAAGTAGGAAACAAAACTCGTAGCCCCTTTCCTAGTTTCATTAGGACCTGTAAATACAACCTAAATCTTTAAGAACTCATCCTTAAACTCTTGGGGAAGGTTTAACAACGAGATGGGGTTGTTTGGAAGCAGGTTAGGGCTTCAGAGGAGGAGGGAAAGGCTCGGAAACTGGAGCCTCATCCCCCTTCATCCTCTGCTGCGTCTAAAACGTCGACTGGTCTTAGATCTTCATAAAGGTAGGTGTTCTCTGGCCAAGATTAAAGAAAACCAACACCACATGTATATTTTCGAGTCTAGGATCATTTGCACTTGGTTTGACTCAATTTCATGGAGTATACATTGCATATTCGTAGTTTTCCCTAAGTCGTGCCCAATTAGGCCTTTTCCCGTTCTTCTTATTATGCACATGATTCAAGACAAATTAGACTAAACTTCCTTCATGATAGTTCTTCTAATTGAAGTCAAGATCATCTTTTATGTTGGATGTTTTGTCCAAAAGTCTTTCGTTAGAGAGTTATAAGCATGGAAAGAGAGTCACTGCATGATACTGCGATTTTGGGCTGCACTCTGCTTCATGTTCTTCACATGTTTTCTTGGGATTCGAGACCAAATTAGATCAAACCCCCAACATCAAAGTTCTCCTACTAGTTGTCCTCGTCATATTTTGTATTGAACATTTTGTCTAAATGTCATTCATTAGAGTGTTATAAGAGGGGAAGGTGAATCGCTGTATGAGACGTGTTTTCTGATTACACTTGACATAGGTTTTGTTCTGGAAGGGCCTCTAGTGTCGACACTGGTTGAGCTAGTGTCGACACACTGTCACAAAACAGCCCAAAAGGTGTTCTAGGAAGGTCTCTAGTGTCGACACTACCTGATCTAATGTCGACACACTGTCCCAGTTTGACCCAAAAAGTTTCTGGGAGCTGATCTAGTGTCGACACTACCTGATCTAGTGTCGACACACTGTCCCATATTGGCCAGAAGGTTTTCTGGAAGCTGTCTCTAGTGTCGACACTACTTGATCTAGTGTCGACACTACTTGACCTTCTTGCCTTGTATTTGAAGCACTGTGTCGACACTATTGGATCCTGTGTCAACACCACTTGATCATTTTGCCTTGTATTTGAAGCATTGTGTCGACACTATTTGATCTAGTGTCGACACTACTTGACCAGTTCTGCATTATTTTGTCTTGTGTTTGAGGCATTGCGTCGACACCAGTAAGGGGTGTGTCGACACTACCCTTACAAAAAACTTGCATATTTTGGGTCTAATCATTCCATGATGTCTACAAGCATGTGCATGATGTTATATAGTATGCATGGACCTAAAATAAATCAACCCATTGAAGAAAATGGTAATGATAAGAATATGATTCTAATGTGTAATTTTGATTGTCCTTATGTTCATTGGATTATCTTGTGATCTTACCTATTCTCAATTGATATGATAAGAGTATGATATGAATGTGGGAATAAATACATGTTAATATAGACATGTTAGTGAAGTTAATATCATGATTTGCATATGAGTTTCAATAGTTACATGCTTTCCGGTGTTAAATTAATTATCTGTCTATATGCATACATGTTAGGAAAGCACATGTTCTACATACGATCTATCTTTAGAAACATCCTCATGTCAAGACATTAATGAACTATGAAACATGAGATACGTCGTTATCCTGCCTTCTTCTTTTGAGCTGTTTGTCATACCTTGACTCTATGAATGATCATGTTCCTTTTTGTACGAGCTTGTTATTGAAACTCTGTGGCCATAATATGCATTTGTTTGTTCGGCACAACGTGGGACTCCGGTCCAAAATTTGATCCAGTGCCTGTGCAAAAGGGGCCTGGTGCGGTCCTGGGGAGGAGCGCCCCAACGTACTTATTAACCACGGGAGTATGGACTTTTGGTACTTGGCATAGCACAAACAAACACCCAAGATTTGTGCGAATGTGCCTTCATTCATTATGATACGATGTGATAAGTTTGTTTTGATCTGATATGATAAGATTTGATATGATACGTCAGATCATGTGCATACATGATATCTGTGTGAATATGGCCAATTCATTTTGATATGATTCTATTCCTAAATTATCTGTCCATTGTATATGCAACTCGACATTTGATCTGATCTGACATCCGTTCTATTCCTCTGTTCAACTTGTTAGAAAAGCATGCATTGTCATCGTATTCATGTGCATATCTGCCTATTTAAAATGTTAATCATGTATATTAGTACCCGCACAATATTGAGATGTAAATCCTACTGAGCTAGTTCGCTCACCCCTATCATCCTGCCTTTTTTCAGGTAGTGATGAAGAACCAGTGCAGTTCGATGGGGCAGGGCAAGAGTGATGAGCACCCGCCATATGAGTAGTCGATAATCTAGGAATAGTTGTTTGAGTAGTCGATGTATTAGAGAAACATTTCCATTTTAATAATGAACCCTTTTCAGTTGGTTCTTCTTATATAATGTTGTAATTAGTTGGATGGAATGGAATAAGTATATTTTTGGTGACCATATTATAGTCTCCAATACGTCCTTTTGTTCAATCGTGACTCTGCGCTATTCAATTGTGATATGTCTTTCTGTATCATTCACGTCCCCCGGTATTTATTCCACTGCTAAATATCCGGGTGTGACAGTTGGTATCAGAGCCCTAAACATTAGGGTCCAAGGGAATAGGAACATAGAATGAAACTAGATCACACGAGTCAAAATCTATCGTACCTAATGTGAGCTTGGGTAGAACCATAGGAATAGAAGTCACATGTGATATATTTAGATGACTGACCTATATTATTATCTTGAAGGTACTTAATGCCTTAATGGTTGCCGAACGAGCCTGGGCTTTCCCCTAAGTCCTAGGCAATCAGGAATGATAGGATAAGTGTCATTATAACCCTCAGCTTGTGTCAAGAACTTTGTACCTAACCGGTGAGATTGGGTAGAAACATGGGCCTAGTCAAAATTTTTATTAATAACTAAATATTGTGAGTTACAAGGCATCAACAAGGAGTAAAGAAGACTGACCGTGTGATAGTAAGACTGACCGTGTGATAGTTTGTTTTGAAGGAACTTAAATAAATAGCAATGGAGGATATACCTACACCATCTATCGAAGGACGAAGATCGGTCCAAAGATTAATCAAAGCACTACGACAAGCTGCTCAACTGTTAGAGGATGCCCTAATAATGGCTAAGGGAGATACAAATGGAAAGGGAAGGTCTATGGATGACAAAGGAGTTGGCGAAACTAATAAGAAGGAACAAATTACAACCACAGGAAACTCCAAACCTATAGCCAGAGAGAAACGGCCCAACAACAGTAACAGATCGCACAAGAGAAAGAAGTGCAGGAAGTGTAAGAGGGAACTAGTTCCCGCTCCTGTAGAAAGATGCAAGCACTCTAACAAAATAATTCATCAGTCCGAGGAGTGCTGGAGATCTCAGGACAAGTGTTTCCGTTGTGGCAGCCAAGACCACAAGGTTAAGGATTGCCCTAATGAGAAATCAAGTTCAGGGAATAAATGGTAGAACAAACCAAGGGAGGAGGTATGAGAGAGGTATTCTTTCTAACTCGCTTTATTTGACCCTGAAGTTACATCACCAATCAATCATTATATTATTAGCAATTCACAATTTGATTCTCGGTAAGACCAACCTGTAAACCTATGTGAATTTGGGACCAAATTCTTTTAAGTGGGGCAGGATGTAACACCACGGAAATTCGGTAATTGGAAAATTAGAAATAAATCGAAAACGATAAAAATCAATATTTGTAAAATAGTAAAAATGCACGTGTCATTATCATACATACAAAAAAAACCCATTAGAAAATTTCATAAAAATCATAGTTCAACTCTAAATAATACCCCCTAATGACCCACAGAGTAATTCATGCAAAGGAAAATGGGATGGTCCAAGTTTAAGGCATTATGCGACTCGGTATCGTAATTAGGGAATAAGTCAGAAAATCATTATCACACATACTTAGATGAGTTAGAAAATTAAATAAAAATCATAGATGGACTTCAAATAATATCCTCTAATGATCCATCAAGAATTTTGGTCTATAAAAGTCATTTGGGAAATATTTAAGAGTTAGTGTGACTTCTTATCATAATTAGGAAATAAGTTGGACAACCCATTATCAGGGTATAAATGAGATCATAAACTAAATGAGAAATTTATGGTGGACTCCAAACAATATGAGGGGATAGTCCATAAAATAAATCGGGTCAATGGACAACTTATGTCACATGAACAAATTCAGGTATGAAAATGGTAAATAAATAACTTTCGTATTATCGGAATGATAGAACTTACGTACCACTATCGTACGTGAGAAAACACATCGGAAAATTTCGTAACAATTATAAACCAACCACAAATATTATTCCTAAGCATTCCACGAAGGAATTCGTGCAATGAAAAATCTGATTTGCCGAGTATATGTTACACGTGACCAAGTTACCCGAATTAGGAAACTAAGTCAGAAAATTGTTAACACGGAAAAATAACCCGACCATAAATTAAATAACATGTTGGAGAGACTTCCAACATCATGTATTAATGATCCATTAACAAGATTTGGGCGAATGGAGCACATTTGACCCAAGGATGAAAACTAGGACAGGAAATTACCCAGTAATTCGTGTATGTAATTATGCCATAATTAGAAAGGGCATGTTAGGGTTAAAACTTAAGGTAATTAGTCATGCATGGTAAGCCAAAACCGAACCCAACCCTAATTGGTGGTTTCCTAAACCGTTGCTACCTCCTTTGGAGGAAAGAGTCCCAGATTTCTTGGAATGTAGGAAACAAAACTCGTAGCCCCTTTCCTAGTTTCATTAGGACCTGTAAATACAACCTAAATCTAAAAGAACTCAGCCTTAAACTCTTGGGGAAGGTTTAACAAGTCGTTTGGAAGCAGGCTAGGGCTTCAGAGGAGGAGGGAAAGGCTGGGAAACTGGAGCTTCATCCCCCTTCATCCTCTGCTGCGTCCAGAACGTCGACTGGTCTTAGATCTTCATAAAGGTAGGTGTTCTCGAGCCAAGATTAAAGAAAACCAACACCATCATGTAGATTTTCGAGTCTAGGATCATTTGCACTTGGTTTGACAAAATTTCATGGAGTATGCATTGCGTATTCATAGTTTTCCCTATGTCGTGCCCAGTTAGGGCTTTTCCCGTTCTTCTTATAATGCACACGATTCAAGACCAAATTGCACTAAACTTCCTTCATGAAAGTTCTTCTAATTGAAGTTACGATCATCTTTTATGTTGGACGTTTTATCCAAAAGTCTTTCTTTAGAGAGTTATAAGCGTGGGATTCGAGACAGAATTAGATCAAACCCCCAACATCAAAGTTCTCCTACTAGTTGTCCTCGTCATCTTTTGTGTTGAACGTTTTGTCTAAATATCATTCGTTAGAGAGTTATAAGAGGGGAAAGTGAATCGCTGCATGAGACGTGTTTTCTGGTTACACTTGACATAGGTTTTGTTCTGGAAGGGCCTCTAGTGTCGACACACTGTCCAAAAACAGCCCAAAAGGTGTTATGGGAAGGTCTCTAGTGTCGACACTACCTGATCTAGTGTCGACACACTGTCCCAGTTTGACCCAGAAAGTTTATGGGAGCTGATCTAGTGTCGACACTACCTGATCTAGTGTCGACACACTGTCCCATATTGGCCAGAAGGTTTTCTGGAAGCTGTCTCTAGTGTCGACAATACTTGATCTAGTGTCGACACTACTTGACCTTTTTGCCTTGTATTTGAAGCACTGTGTCGACACTACTGGATCTTGTGTCGACACCACTTGATAATTTTGCCTTGTATTTGCAGCATTGTGTCAAAACTACTTGATCTAGTGTCGACACTACTTGACCAGTTCTACATTATTTTGTCTTGTGTTTGAGGCATTGTGTCGACACTAGTAAGGGGTGTGTCGACACTACGCTTACAAAAAATTGCATATTTTGGGTCTGATCATTCCATGATGTCTACAAGCATGTGCATGATGTTATATAGTATGCATGGACCTAAAATAAATCAACCCATTAAAGTAAATGGTAATGATACGAATATGATTCTAATGTGTAATTTTGATTGTCCTTATATTCATTGGATTATCTTGTGATCTTACCTATTGTCAATTGATATGATAAGAGTATGATATGAATGTGGGAATGAATACAAGTTAGTATAGACATGTTAGTGAAGTTAATATCATGATTTGCATATGAGTTTCAATAGTTACATGCTCTCAGGTGTTAAATTAATTATCTATCCATATGCATACATGTTAGGAAAGCACATGTTCTACATACGATCTGTCTTTAGAAACATCCTCATGTCAAGACATTAATGAACTATGAAACATGAGATACGTCGTTATCCTTCCTTCTTCTTTTGAGCTGTTTGTCATACCTTGACTCTATGAATGATCATGTTCCTTTTACTACAAGCTTGTTATTGAAACTCTGTGGCCATTATATGCATCTGTTTGTTCGGCACAACGTGGGACTCCGATCCAAAATTTGATCCAATGCCTGTGCAAAAGGGGCTGGTCCTGTCCTGGGGAGGAGCGCCCCAACGTACTTATTAACCGCGGGAGTATGGACTTTTGGTGCTTGGCATAGCACAAACAAACACACAAGATTTGTGAGAATGTGCCTTCATTCATTATGATACGATGTGATAAGATTGTTTTGATCTGATATGATAAGATTTCATATGATACGTCTGATCATGTGAATACATGATATCTGTGTGAATATGGCCAATTCATTTTGATATGATTCTATTCCTGAATTTTCTGTCCATTTTATATGCAACTCGACATTTGATCTGATCTGACATCCATTCTATTCCTCTCTTCAACTTGTTAGAAAAGCATGCATTGTCATCATATTCATGTGCATATCTGCCTATTTAAAATGTTAATCATGTATATTAGTGCCCGCACAATATTGAGATGTAAATCCTACTGAGCTAGTTCGCTCACCCCATTCATCCTGCCTTTTTTCAGGTAGTGATGAAGAACCAGTGGAGTCCGATGTAGCAGGGCAAGAGTGATGAGCACCCGCCATATGCGTAGTCGATAATCTAGGAATAGTTGTTTGAGTAGTCTATGTATTAGAGAAACATTCCATTTGAATAATGAACCCTTTTCAGTTGGTTCTTCTTATATAATGTTGTAATTAGTTGGATGGAATGGAATAAGTATAATTTTGGTGACCATATTATCGTCTCCAATACGTCCTTTTGTTCCATCGTGACTCTGCGTTATTCAACTGTGATACGTCTTTCTGTATCATTCACGTCCCCCGATATTTATTCCGCTGCTAAATATCGGGGCGTGACATGTGTCGTGACCCAGTTCCCTGTCGCGACAAGGTTCTTGTCGTGACGTGCCTACCCATTGCGACTCTAGGGCTTTTCACGGTGGCCCTACCTGTTGCGATTCCATCACGACAGCCTAATAGGTCGCGACAGCATCAGGCTTGCCTCGGGTGTTTCCGTGGCCTCAGTTAGCGTGTCGGCGTGTGCCCCAAGGCAGGTGTGCCCTTAGGACGTTCAGGTAGGGAACACGGTAGGTTACCTCCCTGCGCTCAGTGACCGAAGGTGACACCTTCGTGGTCGTGTCCTAGTGGTGGTGCTAGGAGGCTCACGTCTGTCTAATAATTGATTGTCTGTCTGTCAATCTGTTATTAGAAGAGCATTGGTTTCTGTTCTTTCTGGTGGTGTTCTGGTTTCTCGGGCCATGCCGTGTGTGCCGGCGTTGGCCGATGGCCCTTCTGGGGGTTTCCGGAGGGGATGTTGTGCGTGCCTGTGCCTGCTCAACTGTCTTAGTTACAAGCCAACTGTGCCGGTTTCTGTGGTGGTTGCCCCGCCAGTTTCTCTTTCACCCAGTGCTTGGCACTTGAGGGCTTGTCCGTGAGACAGGTTGTTACTGTTACCTGGGACCCCATCCTCGGGAGCCTGTTGAGGGAATTCTCTGGGCTACGAGCGTGCTCAAGTCGACAGCCTAGTGTGGTGGACTTGTAGCAGAGGGGAAAACGGTGGGGACAGTGGCATAGAGTCGCTTATGGAGATCCCTTAGGTGTGTCTATGTCGCCAAGGTTGTTGTGGTGCTCTTTCGGTGCGGAGCAGCTAGTCCTTCTCACTGCCTTGCTCTATGGTGGTTCCGGAGCCACGCAAGGAGTGTAGGCGTGGGGCCGCAGCTCGGCCGGGCTGCAGTAGTTTGTGGTTGTTCTTTGCTGTGACTCGCTAGCCTCACTCTACCTAGAGAGGTCATAGGCAGGAGTCAGCGGCTGGCGAGCGAGAGGGGTGGACTGTGTGTTCCTCTCTTAGCTGCCTGTGGCGGTGGTTGGTTGTAGTTGCTGTGACATAGTTTATCACGTTATTTCTAAGTGAGTCTCGTCGCCCTAGCCTGCATGGTGGTTGTAGCCAAGCCGTGTTTAGTTCTGTGGGCTCTGTTGGTTTGGCCTTGTGGGCCGTGTTAGTGGCTGCCGTTCTGTGGGTTCTCTCGGGGTGCCTTGTGTAGACACCCGACCGCTGGTTTTCTAAACCGTTCCTTGGTGCCATTCGTGGTGGCACCGGTGTGTTGTTCCCTAAGCTCGTGGCGTGTCCAGGGTCCAGGGCAGTTCTGCTTGTGGGCCCTCGACCTTGTGGAGGTCCGAGTTGGTTGTGCCTGTGGTGAGACAGTGCTTCTCACGTGGTTGCTCCGGTGTTCCGTGAGCTTCTTTGTCTCAGCGGTTGTGTGCCGAGGGTTGCTTCTGCATTCTATTTGACTCCGCTGGTTCTGCGGGAGTCGTGTTTGGTCCGACCCTAGTTGTGGGTCATGGCATTTCTCTGTTCCGCTGCTTTGTAGTACTCTGTGGTAGACGTTTCTCGTTTTACTATTTTCTAGAGTAGTTTTTCTTCCGCCTTGTTGGAGTTCCTACTACTCTGGCTGGTAAGGGACTGGTTATCCCTACTGAGCCTTGTTCGCGAGTCTCACCCCCCCTACTCTCCTCAGGTAGGGACTCGCTGTCACAGAAGTTCATTGCCGGACAGTCGTGGAGGCGGTTTGTTGTGCCGTGCCTTGTCAGCAATGTGAGTTGTGAGTGTGAGTGCTCTTGTACCAGGAGGAAGTTGAGAGTGGCCTTTTTGCAGGTCCTCAAGGTATGCCCCTTAAGGATTGCACCTTTCTTTCTGTACCTGTACTTTTATTTGGGACATGTTGTATATAATTTCCTTATTAAGGTACGAACTTTCTTGTTATAGTTAGTTGAATTCATTGCTTATCTCACTGGATTAAATTCTAATCCTTCAGGGTCTTCGGACCCATGGGTGGCAGCACGACCTTCGGGGTCCCTAGCGGGTCCGGGAGGTCGGGTCATTACAATTAACATGGTTTCCTTTCACATGAGCTTGTTTTTTATTTTGTACTTGTTTCCAAGCATGAACAGATTTTTTAGGTTGCACATATTTCTTACATGAAAAGGTTTTTTACATGAACAATTTTATTAACATGTGATTGTGAAGTGGTAGGAGCATTAGAAACATGAACAAATGATGTTTTCATTTTAAACTCAACAGATTTGTTCTTTTTCTTTTTAGGGGAATAGCCTAAACCATGTCCTTGAATTATAAGACAAAAAATTATCTTTGTTGTGCGCTGTCTAAAAGAGAATTTAATAGACTATCAGCCTGTAGGACTATAAAAGAAATGTGGGACAAATTGCAAGTAACTTATGAAGGTACTGATAGGGTTAAACAAACTAGAATTGATATTCTTGTGTCCTAGTATGAACAATTCAAAATGCACTGAACAGAAAATATAACTCAGATGTATAACAGGTTTTCCAACATAATAGTAGGTTTAAGCTCTCTAGGAAAAGTTCTAACTAATGAAGAAACAGTTAGAAAATCCTAAGATCTCTCACTAATGTATGGACCCCTAAAGTCACTGCCATTGAAGAAGCACATGATTTAACTCAATTATCCATTGATAAGCTAATTGGCTCCCTCATGTCTCTTGAAATTAATATGCAAAGATTTGTTGAAAATTCTTCGAAAAAGAAAATGTCAAATGCTTTGAAGATTGTCGATTTCTCCCCATCTGAAGACTCCAAGGAAAAATCAGATGATAGTGATGATGAAGCTATGCTATCAAGAAAATTGCAGAGAATTCTTGCAAAGAAGAAAAAATTTGGCTCTAAGAGATTCTTCAACAAAGGCAAAAAGAAGAAGGAGCCAACTTGCTACGAATGGAACCAACCTGGACATTGCAAATTTGAATGTCCTAAGCTAAAGGAAAAGGATCAAGGAGAAAAATCTGACAAAAAGAAAGGCAAAGAATGCAACCAACCTGGACATTACAAATCTGAATGTCCTAAGCTAAAGAAAAAGGATCAAGGAGAAAAATCTTACAAAAAGAAAGGCAAAGAAAAGAAGTTCAGAATTTATAAAAAGAAGGCAATGGTAGCAGCATGGGATAACGAAGAAGCCACCAGCTCAGAATCCTCAAGTTTAGAATCTGAAGAAGAATAAAATGCAATTCTAGCCCTCAAGGCAGGACTGGAATAGGTAAACTCCGAAACTCCTTTACTTCCTGTTCTGAATCAGATTCTGACAGTCTTGAAGATGCCTACAATGAGCTATATGAAAAATATAAAACAGTAGTAAAATAAATGAAAATAGTTAAATTAAATTTGTTGAACCAAGAAAAGGCTAATACATTCCTAAAGAATGAAGCAGAAAGGTTAATTAAAAGTTTAAATGAGACCAAAAGAGCTAATGAATTATTGTGTGAAGATTTAAAAAAATAGTAAGATTTTAGAAATAGAATCAAACTTAAAGGAACTTAAGGATGAAGAAAAATTACAAGAAGAAAATAATTACCTAAAAGCTACTATAGAGAAAATCTCTAACTGTAAAACATCATTGTTTGTTAGATTAAAAGAATCTAGAACAGGTAAGAAAAAGTATGGAGTAGGATTTACACCTCCTCACAATGAAGAAAATGTTGTGTATCCTTAAAAATATCCAACTCCTCAATTTGTAAAACAAAAAGAAGTCAAAAATCCTAAAAAGATTAATCAGTATATTTATAAACAAAAACAAAAATCTCATAACACTACACATGTTAAGAATGCTTTTGAGTTATGATCTAGTCATTGCAATCAGTTAGGACACACTGTCAGCACATGCACCACTAGACACTTACGTTGGATTCCTAAAACTAACCATCAAGGACCCAAGAAAATTTGGGTACTAAAAGTCACAAATTAATTTTATTTGTTGGGTCGACTGAGAGCATCCATATTGTATTTGGATAGTGGGTGCTCATGGCATATGACAGGTGATAAGAAGTTGTTTAGAAGCTTTAGAGATGAAGTTGGTCAAGTCACTTATGGTGACAATGGAAAAGGGAAAGTCTTAGGATGTGGAACAGTTGGTACTAAGGATAAGAATTTGATTGAAGATGTGATGTATGTAGAAGGTCTAAAGCATAATCTCATAAGCATCAGTCAGTTATGTGATAAAAGACATCTAGTACAATTTCATAATGATAAGTGCATTATTCAGAAAGATGAAAAAATTGTGTTTGAAGGTCAAAGAGTGAAGAATTTGTACACTTTACAGTTAGCCGAATTAAACAAAGTAAATTTATGTCTTGCAACCAGTCAGTGTGAAGAATTTGATCTGTGGCATAGAAGATTAGGTCATGCAAGCACTTAAGTCATTAGGAAATTGATAAAGCATGATTTGGTTGAAGTACTTCTAAAGATGAAAGTGAAGAAATCTGGAATATGTTCAGCCTGTGCAAAAGGAAAACAAACCAAGACATCATTTCAGTCCAAAACAGTTGTCACAAATGCCAAACCATTGGAGTTAATTCACATGGATTTGTTTGGACCTATAAGGACAGTCAGTCTTGCAGGAAAGATATATGGCTATGTAATAGTAGATGACTACTCAAGATACACATGGGTGTCTTTGTTGGTAGCTAAATCAGAAGCCTTTTCAGCTTTTCTGAAATTCAGCAAAGTAGTTAAAAAGAACCAGAAATTCCAGATTATAAGTATCAGATCTGATCATGGTGGAGAATTCAAGAATGAAGAATTCATGATGTTCTGTGAAGAAAATTGGATTGAACATAACTTCTCAGCTCCAAGAACACCTCAACAAAATGGAGTAGCAGAAAGGAAAAATAGAACACTGCTAGATATGGCCAGAACTATGCTAAATGAATACAACTTACCAAGATATTTCTGGGCAGAAGCAGTCAACACAGCATGCTACATCATGAACAGGTGCATGATCAGACCAATTCTTAAGAAGACCCCATATGAGCTTTACAAGGAAAGGAAGCCCAACATCAGTCATCTTCGACCTTTTGGCTATAAGTGTTTCATCTTAAATAATGGTAATCATAAGTTAGGAAAATTAGATGCTAAACGTGATGAAGGGTTTTTGTTGGGATATATTTCAAAACCGAGGGGTTATAAAGTCTTCAATAGAAGAACTTTAATCATAGAGCAAACTTTGCATGTATTATTTGATGAAACTAATCCTTCTATTAAAAGAATAGAAGAAGAAGAAGAATGTGTTTAAGAATTGTGCAGCAATCTAGATGGAACATCTATTGAAGAAGAAGAAAAAGAAGATCCCTATTAGAAGATCTCCAACAGCAAGAAGAACCACAAGAAGGACTACCTAGAGAACTAGGTATCACCGAGATCATCCAAGGGAAAACGTCATAGGTAATCCTCAAGATAGGGTAAGAACAAGAGGTATGCAAATTCCTTGTGATTTTTCTGCTTTAGTTTCTCAAATTGAGCCTAGGACAATTGATGATTCACTGGGTGATGAATCTTGGATCCTTGCTGTGCAAGAGGAACTTAATCAGTTCCAACGTAGCCAAGTATGGACTCTTGTCCCTAAACCTTCTAACCATCTGGTCATTGGAACCAGATGGGTTTTCAGAAATAAAATGGATATATCAGGAGCAATCATTAGGAACAAGGCCAGACTTGTAGCTCAAGGATATTCCCAAGAGGAAGGCATAGATTTTGATGAAACTTATGCCCAAGTAGCTAGATTAGAGGCAATCAGAATTCTATTAGCTATGCATGCTCCCTCAACATCAACTTATTTCAGATGGATGTCAAAAGTACTTTTCTGAATGGTTTCATAAAAGAAGAAGTATGTTGAGCAACCACCAGGTTTTGAAGATACTAAATATCCCAATCATGTTTTCCGTTTAAAGAAAGCATATATGGTCTAAGACAAGCCCCAAGAGCTTGGTATGAAAGATTGAGGTTTATCCTATATCACATGATTTTGTAAGAGGTAAAGTTGATAACACACTATTATAAAGAAATTTTCAGATGCAATCTTAATTGTACAAATATATAATGATGACATTAGTTTTGCTTCTACAATGAATTACTTTGTATATTCTTTGAAAATCTTATGCAAAGTGAATTTGAAATGAGTATGATGGGTGAGCTTAATTATTTTCTTGGGTTGCAAATCAAGCAGACCAAAGAAGGAACTCACATTTGTCAAAGTAAATACATTTCAGATTTATTGTTTATTATGGTTTTGACAATTGTAAGCCATTAGGAACACCCATGAGCTCAGGAATTAAGTTAGATAGTGATCTTCTTGGTTAGAAGGTAGATCCAAAGGTCTATAGAGGACTGATAGGATCACTACACTATCTCACTGCTAGTAGGCCAGATATCATGTTCTGTGTATGTTTGTGTGCAAGATTCAAGCTGATCTAAAGAATCTCATGTTCATGCTGTTAAAAGATTTTTTACATATCTTATAAATACAAGTAAATTAGGATTATGGTATCCCAGATGTTCAGATTTCAAGTTAATTGGATATAGTGATGCTGACTATGCTGGATGCAAAACAGATAGAAAGAGCACCAGTGGTACTTGTCAAATCCTTGCAGGGTGCTTGATTTCTTGGCCCTCCAGGAAGTAAAATTTAGTGGCATTATCCACTACAGAAGCTGAATACATTGTTGCCCAGCTAGCAAGCCCAGTGGGGGGGTGAATGGGATTCTTAAAAATATTCAGTACCTTAAACCTGTTCACAAAACAGTTGCATAAAAACGCACTTCGCAGATTGTTAGTGTTGGTAAAGGGAAAACTCAAACACATGACACAGAGAATTATCCTGGTTCGGATCTCCTCTCCTTAGGAGTCCTACGTCCAGTCCCTGAACAATACCTCAGGATTTCACTAACAAGGGTACAGTCCCCTTAAGGACACTACAACACCCAGCACCCTAGCTGGTCTTCCTTCAACGAAGGGAACAACACCCTGGATACCCCACCAGGTCTTCCTTCACAACCGAAGGGAACAAAATCAAGAGAATGTGTTCAAAGAGATGATGCCCCTAGATCAAGCTTATAGAACACTGATTGATCTGATGTAAGGACTGAGAAGAAAAAGATCTACAATCAAAGACACTTCTCAGAACAAAAAGCTATCTCACAGATCCGAACTTAGCACAGAGAGCAAGAGCAATGATTAATGGGAGTTTTTGCATGGCTCTAAGGAAAGCTATCAGAAGATTGAAGGTGTTGAAAACTTCTTATTCTCTAACCGTTCTCCTTCTTTTCTTCAGGAACTTCATTCTTCTATATATAACATCTTTTGAAATTTGAACGTTGAAGTGCCCATTGTCTCTATGCATAAGTGTACGTTAGGCTGCTTGACACTTGGAAGCTTCCAGTCAATAGTCCTTTATCTTTTCGTGCACGCAAAGAGAGAGAGGATCTTCTGTAGTATTCTTTGGCTTCTATTTTGTCCAACGTTGTATGACGGATGCTGTTAGAGACCTGCACATATTTAAAGCTTGAACAATAAAAAGCTAAGATGTTTCTTGTTGTCAGTCAACGTCATAATGAATGTTCATCAAAATAATAATGCCATTTTGTTGTTCTAAAAGATGTTTACAGAGAAGATACGATAATGGAAGATATTGTCTGCATGCATGCAGAGATATGTTTAGTCATCATAAATGCACAACTGACATAAGTACCCGTGAAGACTTTGACTTTTCAACATACTAAAAATAAACTTGAAGGTCGAATCGTTGTCTTCCATGAATTCGTTATATACATGACTTATGAAATCGTTGAGCAGGTGAGTGAATCGTTGTGCATCATAAGTAAAGAGATGCATATCAAATCGTTATGAAGTTATAAACAAATTGATGTACAAATCGTTATGACGTTATGAACAAATCGATGTACAAAACGTTATGATGTTGAACAAATCGATATACAAATCGTTATGATGTTATTAAAAAAATCGATGTACAAATCATTATGATGTTATGAACAAATGATCTACAAATCATTATGATGTTATGAAAAAATCGATGTACAAATCGTTATGATGTTATGAAAAAATCGATGTATAAATCGTTATGATGTTATGAGCAAATCGATATACAAATTGTTGTTCTTACTTAAGAAATCGATATGAAAGCAATCGTTATGATCACTTAGAAATTGTTACGAGAGCAAATCATTACGATCACTAAAGGAGTTGTTGCAGAAAGCAAAACGTTGTGATCACTTAACGAATCGCTGTGTGGGCAAGTCGTTGTGAGCAAATCGCTGTTCTTCGCTTAAGAAATCGATGCGATAAGCAAATCGATGTGATCACTAGAGAAATCGTTATGATAGCAATCGTTATGTCTACTAAAGAAATCGTTGCGATAGCAAATCGTTACGTCTACTAAAGAAATCGTTGTGATAGCAAATCGTTACGATCACTAAAGAAATCGTTATGAGGGCAAATCGTTACGAATACTTTACAAATCGATTTGAGGGCAAATTGTTGCGATCACTTATCGAATCGTTATGACCACTAAAGAAATCGTTATGATAGCAAATCATTACGATCACTAAGGAAATCGTTACGAGGCCAAATCGTTACAAATACTTAACAAATTGATGTGAGGGCAAATCATTGCGATCACTTATCGAATCATTATGACCACTAAAGAAATTGTTATGATAGCTTTGATGAAATCGTTATGACTTACAGAGAATCGATGTGGACTTAGACAAATATTGATGCTTTGAACTCTCACTGTTGTAGAGTGATGAATACTTACTTGATTGGCTTGTTTTCCCTTAGTTTATTTCCTGTGCTCAAGACTTGCAGAAAATCGTTAGATTAAACTTTTATATAGTTTTGTTAATCACAAAATAGACATGTAATTAATTTAAATTGCATGAGAATAAACTGATCATCAATCTCCCCCTTTTGGTGATGACAAAACTTAATAATTAGCAAAGATGATCTGAAATAAGTCTAAGCATAATTGTGGAAATAACAAAAATATAATGTATTTCATAAATGCAATATTTTCTCCCCCTTTTTGTCATTTAAGCATAAAGATCAAAGGTGAGACAAAGAAGAGAGAAAAGAGCACAAAGAGAGGAACAAAGAGATTTATTGAGCATTGGAGGGTTCAGAGAGATAGAAGGCAGGAGACAAGAGAGATGCAAAGCGCCTAATGATAGGTAGCGCTGGCGTTCCTGCTCTTCAAAATAGGCTTGAAATGCGCCAAGCTCAATGCAATAGGAGGGTCCCATGGTGGAGCCATCCTCTTCATGTGAAGCTGCCTCTGATCTGATATGAAATCCCAATATTTGACGTTGCCAAGAGCTATCTTGAAGGTGGTGCAGCAACCAAACTGGCAAACTGAAGAAACTGAGTAATTTTAAAGGGATAGAGGATCTGATGCTGCCGAAGTTCCTTCTTTAATTCGAGAAAGACCTTGTACCGTTCTTCCTATTTCATAAATGAGTACCGAACAAGGTGAAGAGAATTTACATCCAAAAAGTCAGCTGGAGTCAGAAGACGTTGATTGGAACGAGCCTGAGAAGCATTCAGCTCTTTAAGCTGTTGAGCAGATAGAGTGTAGAGCTTTTCCCAATCAGCAGGCGACAACCTCTCACACTCAGATAGAATAGGTGCAAGGACAGATGCCTTGAGGTACCCCTGAAGATACTGCTTGAGACAAATCTATGAAAAGCAAGGTTACGACCTTGTTGCATAGAGAGCGTGGCCATAACCTGAGCGGCTCTCTCAAACATGAGTGTGCCCACAGATGAGTCCATGATCAGGGAGTGAAGTGGAGGAAGGAACACCACATCAGGAATTACCAAGGTGGCAAAATCAACTCGGAGAGGTTCAGTGTGAGCAACCCTGGAACTGAGATTATAGATGGCTTGCCTGAACTCGCCCAGCTGCACCTCTGGAATGTTATTAAGATAGCAGTAATCGCAGTACATTTTGTAGTGCCGGATGAACTATATTTCCTTCTGAATGAAAGGTCCAAAATATTTTTATGATGAATCTGAAACCATTCAGAGAGAGGTAGAGGAGCTTCTCTCGGTGGATATCTAGCGGCCTGAGTACGACGGAATTGATTGTGCAGATCTCTGTTGCTCCAAGCCCACTGCTCATCAGTTTTGACTTCATTCATGGAAAAAAAATTTGACTGTTGAACCTTGTAAGAAAGGCATAAGGGAAAATGGTATTGAGATGGGCCGAAAGTTTTTGGAAGGGAAGGCCAAATAGGTGAGCATACACTACCTTTTGAAGAAATTCCTCAAAGATAGATTGTTACTTATTGGTGATAGAAAGAGAAAACCAAAGTGGAGGATAACAAGGTTCAGAAGAGACAAGATGGGTGGAAGTGAGTCTCCTCTTCTTAGGAACAGGACTGGAAGAGTCTGTCCTATGAGAATGGGTCCCAACAGTAGGACTGAACGAAGTATTGCTACTTCAATTCATCCTTGATGTCTTGGATTTTGTGTGAGCCAATTGGGCACCCTCAGGAATAATAGTAATGAAGGAAGGGGGTGTTTGTGGATGGAAGAGAGATGCAGGGGTGATGGAACGGAGATCTGACGGTCCTGAAGAAGAAGAAGAGGGAGCACTAGAAGAGGCTCCAGTTGAAGAAGCTGTGGAATGAACCTCAACAGAAGATAAGGGTGGAGGATGATGGTGGAGGAAGTAGGAGATGAAGGAGTTTGGGAAGGAAAAGGTGCAGGTGAGGAAATTGTTCTAGAGCAGGGTCGTTTCAAGGTGAGAGGAGCTGGAGGAGCAGTGGATGAGGTGGGTGGAGAAGGAGGGGCTGGAGTTTGAAGGGTAGGAAGGACAGAGGGCTCTGGAGCTACAGCCTGATCTTCTTCTCTTAAAGCATCCTCTGCCGGCCTGCTGACCCAAATTCCTCAGCAACAACCACTTCTTTAACGAGCTCATTTCAAACATGAATTGGCCCTGGTGGCCCTGCTGATTTTTCAGACAAAGGCCCTGATGGCCGCTCTCCTCTTTGCTGCTGCTCTACAAAGATAGGCCCTGATGGCCTAGCTTCATCATCCTGCTATTTCTCTGCAATGATAGGCCCTGATGGCCTAGCTTCATCATCCTGCTGTTGCTCTGTAATGATAGGCCCTGATGGCCTATTACTTTCTTCACTTGGCCTTGATGGCCCTGCACTACAGGACGAAGGGGCGAGAGATGGTACGTGCTCCCTCACAAATGCTGACAAATCCACAAGCACCTTCCTCATACTATCATAATCTTTTCATAGGCTTGCATGTTCAGATGACAGTGCCCCTAATTCACGGGCAGATGAGTTTTGAGAGATAAAAAGGAGTCCATATCTGACTTCACAGAACACAAAATTTTGCCTTGCTCATCCAGACGCTCAACAATGGGTTTCAAATTTTCTTTCAACTTCTTTTTCCCAGACCTCATGTGTGACTTACTGGTGAGGATAGGAACTTCTTTAGGCACACCTTTTCCTTTGCTTTCTATTGCCCTAACCATGGGCTCTTCATGGTCAACATTTTCATTTTCTTCTTCTAAGGCACCTTCCACAATGCCTTCTTTAAACTGATCATCAATGGGGCATTGGCAATTTGCTCCCCCTGACATGCTGCTTGCTCATCAACATGTTGCTCCCCCTCAATGAGAGCATCTTCTACAACTAAGTCTTCACGAGCACTACATGCTCCCCCTGACTGGAAGCCTATTCCATAACAATCTCATCAATGTGGCATGATGCCACAGCTTCTGCACTTTGTACTTCACTATCTACTGGATCCCTTAAAGAGCTTTGGAAGGATTCCAGTACATCTCTGAGTACTGAGCCTACTCGGAAGAGGGAAGAGGATCCTCTGAACTGCTTCTACCTCTGGAATCCCAGGAACTCCGCCAGCTACTTCCTGACCTTCTTCGGCTTCGCCAATGATGGCTTCACTCTCAGCAACAGAAGTCTTTGTCCAGACCCCATTGACAATTGAAAAACCACTTTTTCTCAAATTTCTGGACCAGATATCTTGGCCCATCTTTTTAGACACATCTCCCACCACACTAATGCCATAATGTTGAAATATCTTGGTGAGCAGATGATTATAAGGTAGAGAAACGTTCAGCTTGCTCTTTGTGTCCCATACCTGTGCGTTTGCAAACTTCATCCTTTCAATCATAATCTCTGCAGTGTTGATTTCTTGGTTCTGGACAGCCCACAACATCAGGTCGGAGTCCGCCTTTCTGCAAGTGGAGAAGGTGGCACTCCTTGGGACTACTATTTGACACACAATGAAAGCAACAAGCGATTAAATGCATTCAACTAGTTGATATCTATTTTTCCATCCTTCAATCTGAAGTCGGGACCAACAATTCCTAAACCTTTCACCTGATATCCACAGTGTGAACTCCACTGTGACCGGAGGTAGTCACAACAAAGAGGGATGCCAACAAGTCTCGTGTGACCCTAATCTGAGTTCCCTTGACCATGGAAGTCAGGGTTCTGTCTTCCTCTATCTTCAGACATACATAGAAAGCTTTCACAAGGTCCGGATAACTCACTTCTGATAGGGTGGCTATCTTTGTCCACTTCAATCTACCCATAGCTGTGACGATACTGCCCATTCCATTCTTCTGCAAGTCAGCCACATCTACTGCTTTGTGGCTGCAAAGCTTGGTCTTTACTGAAGTATATCTTTCCTACTGCTCAGTGGTATGAAATGCAGCTCCATAGCCACCGACACTGCCGGAGACACAGAAGAGGCCACGGTTTTGGATGGGAAGAGTTTCTAAATGATTGAAATGGAGAAAGGAGTAGAACCCCTTAAGAAATTTCTCGCGGGAAAAAGGTGGAAGCTTGAAATCTCAAGGAGTGAATGCCAGAGTCGATAGGGTATTGCCTCAGGCTGAAGGAGGAAGATGATGAAGGGATGTGAATCGTTGCCGCACAGATTTTAGGATATAAAGGAAAAATTAAAAGGAATGACCTTTGGAATTTGGAGGCACCATGATGGCAGAAAACGACAAACTAACTAGTTCAATGGAATAAATCCTTATAAATAACGAACCGACATGACAAACGTAAAAGGATAAACAATAATTGGATTTTTAGTCAATTTTTGGAGGAAAATAATTTTAAATTCTGAAAATTATATTTCAGTTTTAAACAAATGATTCTTTCACAATTTACACATGCCCAATTCGCTTCTAAGAGAAGTAAACTCTCTTCGGGTAAGGCCTTTGTGAAGATATCTACTAATTGATTTTTTGTATCAATAAATGAAATGTCTATGTTACCATTAGCTACATGATCACGAATGAAATGATATCTGAGCTCAATGTGTTTAGTCCTTGAGTGCTGTACTGGATTCTTGGTTAAATTTATAGCACTGGTGTTGTCACATAATAGTGGAATTGTCTTGATATGTAGCACATAATCCTCAAGTTGTTGCTTGATCCATAGGAGTTGTGTACAGCAACTTCCAGCAGCTATGTACTCAGCTTCAGCTGTTGACAGTGCTACTGAGTTTTGTTTCTTGGAGGACCATGATATCAGAGATCCTGCAAGGAATTGACAACAATCACTGGTGCTTTTTCTATCTATTTTGCATCCAGCGTAGTCAGCATCAGAGTATCATACTAAGTTAATTTCAAATGATTTTGGATACTAAAGACCTAAGTCATGAGTTCTAGCTAAGTACCTAAAGATTATTTTAACACTAATTAAATGAGACTCTTTAGGATCTGCTTGGTATCTAGCGCACATGCATACACTAAATAAAATATCAGGTCTACTAGCAGTTAAGTGTAGTAAGGATCCTATCATACCTCTATAGATTTTTTGATCCACATTCTTACCATCTTTGTCATTGTCCATTCTTATTGATGTGCTCATAGGTGTTGACAGTGGGTTGGCATTATCAAATCTAACTTCTTTAAGAGTTCCTTGTGTACTTAGCTTGGTAGATGTGAGTCCCTTCCTTTCTTTCTTTGATTTGTAATCCAAGGAAGTAGTTGAGCTCTCCTATCAGACTCATCTCGAACTCTCCCTGCATAAGCTTCTCAAAGTACTTGCAAAGAGATTCATTAGTAGAACAAAATATTATGTTTGACTTTAGATTTGATGAACAGAGTACTATCTACTTGACCTCTGATAAAACCATGGTTTAATAGAAAAGAGCTAAGCCTTTCATACCAGGCCCTAGGTGCTTGTTTTAAACCATATAAAGCTTTATGTAATTTAAAAACATGATTCGAAACTCAGTGTCATCAAAGCCTGGAGGTTGTTCTACATAAACTTCCTCCTTAATAAAAAAATTAAGAAATGCAGACTTTACATCCATTTGAAATAATTTCACGTCTAGTGCAGAAGCATAGCAAGTAGGATTCTAATAGCCTCAAGTCTAGCCACAGGCGCATAGGTTTTACCGAAATCTATGCCTTCCTCTTCGGAATAGCCTTGAGCTACCAATCTGTCCTTGTTTACTATGATCACACTAGCCTCATCCAATTTATTTCTGAAGAACCATTTGGTGCCAATCATTGGATGATCTGATGGTCTAGGAACAAGTGACCAAACCTAGTTTCTCTTAAACTGAATCAGTTCATCTTGCATGGCTAAAATCCAAGATTCATCAGTAATGGCTTCATTGACTGTCCTAGGCTCTATTTGAGTAACAAAAGCTAAATAATCACAAGGAATTATGTTACCTCTTGTTCTTACCCCTACAGATGGATCACCAATAATGTTTTCAGGTGGGTGATCTTTCTTGTATCTCCACTCTTTTGGAAGATTTTAATGAGAAATATCCATTTGTTGGAGGTCTTCCAGAGGTGGATCTTCCTTGTCCTCAATTGATGTATTCATTAGTTTCTTGGACAATTCATCTGCATCATCATTGTCACTATCTTCTTCCTTCTTAAGGAAGGATTAGTTTCATCAAAAATAACGTGTACTGATTGTTCAATTAATAAAGTACGTTTATTAAACGCTCTATATCCTTTAGGTTTGGAAGCATATCCCTTGAAGATGTCTTCATCTGATTTGACATCTAACTTACCATGTCTCTTTTACCGTTGTTGTGGATGAAACATGGACATTCAAATGTCCTGAAGTGACTGATCTTCGGCTTCTTTCCCTTGTACAACTCATATGCTATCTTTTCAAAATTGGCCTGATCATCAGTCTATTTATGATATAGCTTGCTGTGTTTACTAATTCAGCCCAAAATATCTTGGCAAATCATATTCTGATAACATCGTCCTTGCCATATCCAATAAAGTCCTATCATTCTCTCAGCAACTCCATTCTGCTGTGGTGTCCTTGGTGCTGAGAAGTTATGCTCTATTCCTTGGTCATCACAGAATTTTGTGAATTTATCATTTTGGAATTCTCCTCCATGATCTGACCTGTCTCTAATAATGCAGAACTTCTTATCTTTCTGATCCTTTTTACTGAAACTAACAAAGCTATCAAATGTATCATCTTTGTGTTCCAGAAAGGATACCCATGTGAATCTTGAGTAGTCGTCTACTATGACGAATCCAAAATTCTTTCCTCCAAGACTTGTGGTCCTCATTGGCCCAAGTAAATCCATATGAAGGAGTTCTAAGGGTTTGGAGGTTGTTACCACAATCTTGACTTGAAGGATGACTTAGTGTGTTTTCCTTTTGCACATGGTCCACAGACACTGTCCATTTTGTGCTGACCTTTGGCAGACCTTCCACCTGGTTTCTCTTGATCAACTTTCTCATGCCATCTAGACTGCAGTGACCCAATCTTCTGTGCCACAACTCAGTTGACTGCTCTTTGTTGACTGCTAAGCAAATGTCTTGATCTTTCAGCTGTTCAAGGTAAAGCACGTACAAGTTCTTCTCTCTGTTGGCTTCAAAAATCACCTCTCCATCCTTCATAATACTACATTTGGATTCTTGAAATCTTATTTGATGTCCCTTGTCGCATAACTGGCTAATGCTGATAAGGTTGTGCTTCAGGCCTTTTACACATAGAACATCTTCAATTACCGTCTTGCCTTTGCTGCTCACTGATCCACTGCCTATGACAGTTCCTTTTCCATTATCTCCATAGGTGACTGTGCCTTCTTCAGCTTTTAAATGGGTAAACAATCTTCTATTTCCTGACATATGCTTTGAGCATCCACTATCCAAGTACACTTGGATGCCTGGCGATTTTCATCAAATGAAAACATCAAGCTTTAGGTACCCAAGTTCTTTGGGGTCCTGGATGGTTAGTTTCATCAATTTTCCTTTTGATTATCCATCTTTTATATTTAGTTACAAGTTATTTTGGTATGACCTTGCTTGTTGCAGTGACTGCAACATGTTGTTCTAGTTATTTTTTCATATGGAGCGTATAAAAATCTGATTTACATGCTACATCTTGTTTAGGTACGAATTTTGGAGTTGGATATATTTTAGGGTATACTTTTGTGTCTTCATTATGTGGTGGAATGTAACCTAGTCCATTCTTCTTTTTACCTGACCTTCTAGCACCTTTTAATATTAAGGAATTTTTATCATTAGTAAATTTTTCTAATGTACTTGATAATTTTTCGTTTTCTTCTGTTAGTATTTTAATTTATTTTCTAATCCATCTACTGTTTCTTGTTTTTCTAGTTTGATTATTTTTTTATTTTTATCTTTTAAATCTTTGCATAATAATTCATTTCTTCATTTAAGTTCATTAACTTCCTTACCAGTTGTTTATTTTCTGATTTTAAATCTGAATTGGTATTCTCTAGACATGCAACATTTTCTTACTAGGTTTTAATAATTTAGATACTTCTCTATATTTATCATACAGTTCATTAAAAGCATCTTCTAAGCTATCTGAATCAGAATCAAAGGATGAGTCAGAGGTTACCTTTTCTGCGATGTCTACCATGAAGGCTAGGTTAACCTTTTCTTCTTCCTCACTGTTTGAGCTTGACTCGCTATCCGAGTCACTGCTGTTGTCCCAAGCTGCTGCCATGGTTTTCTTCTTATATCTTCTGAACTTTCTTAGCTGTCCGTCTTTCTGAATTATGATTTCATGAGCTTTGGACACTCTGCCCTGATGTGTCCTGGCTTCTTGCACTCATAACAAATTGGTTCATTCTTCCTGATGTCCTTTGCCTCAGGTTTCTTAAAATCCTTTCCCTTTTTGATGTATCGTCTGCCATATTGATACTTCTTTTTCTTGGCCAATATCCGCTGTAGTCCTAGACAACATTGCTTCTTCATCTTCACTATCTTCACTACTGGCTTCATCTTCTGATTGTTCCTCAGAGCTGCCTTCTACTGCTTTGAGGGCATTTGTATGCTTCATTCTAGTAGATGATTCTCCTAATCTCTCCATGTTTATCTCATGGGCCATGAGGGACCTAATGAACTTTTCCAATGACATCCTTTTCAGGTCATTGGCTTCTTCTATAGCTGTTACCCTGGGAGTCCAAGAAGATGGTAGGGATCTAAGAATTTTTCTTACCATATCTCCCATCTCATAGCTTTTTCCTAATCCTGCTAACCCGTTGGTGATGTCTGTAAATCTGCTGAACATTTGGGTTATAGATTCTCCTGGCTACATCTGGAACCTTTCATATTGTGTCACCAGAATGTCTATCCTGGTTTCCTTGACTTTGTCGGTGCCTTCGTAAGTGATCCTGAATTTTTCCCACATTTCCATCGCAGACCTGTAGGCTGAAACTCTGTTGAATTCTTTCTTGCTAAGTGCACAACATAATATGCTCTTAGCTTTGTAGTTGAGAGAGATCTTCTTTCTATCATCTTCTGTCCAGTTGTCTCTGTTGTTTAGAACAACTAGATCGCCTTCTTCTACTATGGACCATATTTGGAAATCGAATCCTTGAAGGAAGTATTCCGTTCTTATTTTCCAGTAGGTGTAGTCTTTTCCGTCGAATAGCGGTGGCCTGTTGACTGACTGACCTTCTGAGTGACCTTGGGCTAGCATTGATCTTTTCTCTTTAGATCGTTGGATCTTCTTCTTTGTCGAAGAGACTAGCTCTGATACCACTTATTGCCCAGCTAGCAAGCCCAGAGGGGGGGTCAATGGAATTCTTAAAAATATTGAGTACCTTAAACCTGTTGACAAAACAGTCACATAAAAATGTACTTTGCAGATTGTTAGTGTTGGTAAAGGGAAAACTCAAACACACAAAAACAATCACACGACACAGAGAATTATCCTGGTTCGGATCTCCTCTCCTTAAGAGTCCTACGTCCAGTCCCTGAGCAATACCTCAGGATTTCACTAACAAGGGTACAGTCCCCTTAAGGACACTACAACACCCAGCACCCCAGCTGGTCTTCCTTCAACCGAAGGGAACAACACCTGGATACCCCACCTGGTCATCCCTCACAACCAAAGGGAACAACACGCTGGATACCCCACCAGGTCTTCCTTCACAACCGAAGGGAACAAATCAAGAGAATGTGATCAAAGAGATGATGCCCCTAGATTAAGCTTATAGAACACTGCTTGATCTGATGCAAGGACTGAGAAGAAAAGAACTACAATCAAGTACTCTTCTCAGAACAAAAGCTCTCTCAAATATCTGAACTTAGCACAGAGAGCAAGAGCTAAGACTAATGGGAGTTTTTGCTTGGCTCTGAGGAAAGCTATAAGAAGATTGAAGGTGTTGAAAACTTCTTATTCTCTAACCGTTCTTCTTTTCTTCAGGAACTTCATTCTTCTATATAAACATCTTTTGAAATTTGAACGCTGAAGTGCCCGTTGTCTCTATGCATAAGTGTACATTAGACTGCTTGACACTTGGAAGCTTCCAGTCAACAGTCCTTTATCTTTTCGTGCATGCAAAGAGATAGAGGATCTTCTGTAGTCTTCTTTGGCTTCTATTTTGTCCAACGTTGTATGACGGATGTTGTCAGTGACCTGCACATATTTAAAGCTTGAACAATAGACAGCTAAGCTGTTTCTTGTTGTCAGTCAACGTCAGAATGAATGTTCATCAAAATAGTAATGCCATTTTGTTGTTCTAAAAGATGTTTATAGAGAAGATACGATAATGGAAGATATTGTCGGCATGCATGCAGAGATATGTTCAGTCATCATAAATGCACAGCTGACATAAGTATCCGTGAAGACTTTGACTTTTCAACATAATAAAATTAACTTGAAGGTCGAATCGTTGTCTTCCATGAAATCGTTATATACATGACTTATGAAATTGTTGAGCAGGTGAGCGAATCGTTGTGCATCAAAAGTAAAGAGATGCATATCAAATCATTTTGAAGTTATAAACAAATCGATGTACAAATCGTTATGACATTATGAACAAATACATGTATAAAACGTTATGATGTTATCAACAAATCGATATACAAATCGTTATGATGTTATGAAAAAAATCGGAGTACAAATCGTTATGATGTTATGACAAATTGATGTACAAATCGTTATGATGTTATGAAAAATCGATGTACAAATGTTATGATGTTATGAGCAAATCGATATACAAATCGTTGTTCTTACTTAAGAAATCAATATGAAAGCAAATTGTTATGATCACTTAAGAAATCGTTATGAGAGCAAATCGTTACGATCACTGAAGGAGTCATTGCAGAAAGCAAATCGTTGTGATCACTTAACAAATCGTTGTGAGGGCAAGTCGTTGTGAGCAATCGCTGTTCTTCGCTTAAGAAATCGATGCGATAAGCAAATCGATGTGTTCACTAGAGAAATCATTATGATAGCAAATCGTTATGTGTACTAAAGAAATCATTGTGATAGCAAATTGTTACGTCTACTAAAGAAATCATTGTGATAGAAAATCATTACGATAACTAAAGAAATCGTTACGAGGGCAAATCGTTACGATCACTAAAGAAACCATTACGAATACTTAACAATTGATGTGAGGGCAAATCGTTGTGAGCACTTATCGAATCGTTATGACCACTAAAGAAATCGTTATGATAGCAAATCGTTACGATCACTAAGGAAATCATTACGAGGGCAAATCGTTACAAATACTTAACAAATTGATGTGAGGGTAAATCGTTGCGATCACTTATCGAATTGCTATGACCACTAAAGAAATCGTTATGATAGCTTTGATGAATCGTTATGACAAATATTGATGCTTTGAACTCTCACTGTTGTAGAGTGATGAATACTTACTTGATTGGCATGTTTTCCCTTGGTTTATTTCCTATGCTCAAGACTTGTAGAAAATTCGTTAGATTAAACTTTATATAATTTGTTAATCACAAAAATAGACATGTAATTAATTTAAATTGCTTGGGAATAAATTTATCATCATACATTGTAGCTAGAAGTTGTTGTACTCAACTCTTGTGGATCAAACATCAATTAGAGGATTATGGTCACACACTCAAGAAATTCCAAATGTGACAACACAAGCGCAATAACCTAAGAAAAAATCCTATCCAACACTCAATGACAAAGTAAATTGAGGTTAGACATCACTTCATTAGGGTCCATGTAAAATGGTGATGTTTTTGTCACAGAAAACCATCTTGCTGATATTCTTTTCCTGAAGATAGATTATACCTATTAGAAGAGAAATAGGCTGTGTAACCCTAATTAAATTGCCATGAAAAATTCTGTTAAATTTTATGTGTTTGCTGTGAAAATTGTTGTGAAACTCATCCGACTCATGACTATGACATTTGACTTTGACTGAATTCGGACACACAATCCGACTTCCTATAACTTAAGTCCAAAAAGGTGCTTGTTAATAAATCAAATTAATGGACTTATTTATTACGCAACGGTCAAATCATCAATACCGTCCGTTCATCCTAAAATCTCTGGTATGCTCTTTCCAACCCTTTATATTAAACACACCTCTTTTTGTGTGCGGAGACACCCTTTCAAACTCTCTTCAACTCCCCTTGTCTTCTTCCTCCTCTACGCGCCTACATGTTCATCCTCTCCGCAGTCTTCTTCAGGACAACTCCAAGACCTTCATTCTCTCTGAAGAAAGGTAGGTTCTGAGAACTCTAAACTCTATTTCTTTTACTCCTTTGACAGTTTCCTCAGTCTTCTCTCTTGCTTTCCGTCTATATGGCTTCATCTAGGGTTCCTGACGAAACCCTGTTGTCTCATGAGCAACTCCATCGCCTAGCATCTGGTAAGATCTCCATCTGTCCAGGAAAAGTAGTAGACTTCTCCCATTTGAGTGGTAGTCTTTCATCTGTATAAGAAACCCTAGAAGCCATGATTCAACAAAACTATGTCAGATTTCTGAACCAATAGTCGAGAATGCCATCACGCTTTTTTATGTGACTCTTCAAGTCTCTTCCAAAACCTCGTCCCAGGATATGTAAAGGGGATCAAGGTTACAGTATCTGAGGAGTTGTTAGAAGAAATCTTGGGATGTCCTATTTTCCGGCACATGCTCAGTGAGTAAGTGCCCTTGACAAGCAAAAATTCGGCATTATTGGTAGTTTGGCGACAGTAAGCAAGAAAGGTCTTCTGGTTAATGAACTTTCCGTAGAAAAGAGACTCATTCATTCAGTCATTACAAATGTTATAACTCCAAGAGTAGGGACCCATTCCTCCATAGCCGCTAGGGATGGTAATTTGTTGTTTTGGGCCATTCATAGGCATAAGTAAATTTGCCAGCAATTAGTATTGAAAAGATGGTAGCCTCCAAGATTTGCAAGAATCCCTTCCTTATGGACCCCTGCGTACCTTGATTTTCAAAAGGTTTCAATCGATTTAGCAAAGAAATTTCTGTTGGAATCAAAGAGAAAATTGGCTTTCAACCTTGAGGAGAAGCATTACATTTTAGCCAATAGAATTCAAATTATGATGAAGGATACTGTACTAAATGCTCCCATGAAGTGTTTCCTGATGAAATACTGGATTCATCATCAGTACCAGTCGTCAACAAGAAGAAGAACCATAAGAAGGATAGAAGCAGATGTGCAAATGAAGATCCAAGACAATTCATGTCTTCCCTCCAGAACAGGATGCACATGAAGAAACTATGAATGAAGTGCTAAGAGAATATGAGGAAAAGGAGTAGTACAGAACAAGAAGATATCCATAGATCTACTCCTATTGAGCAAGAGTTTGAAGAAAGCAGAAACATTACTCCCCTTCTTATTTTGAGACCCGGTCAGGTCTCAGGGAGAGTAGCACAGTCCTATCCACCATTCTGGATTTACTGAACCAGCATCAGAAAGCTTGTCAGTTTCTACATATGCAAATCAAATTTGTATGCAAAATGATGGTTTGGACGCTGAGGTCAAGGAAATGAAGGACCTCCTACTTCAGTTAGTGTGCCAACAGGGCACTTATCAGCCTTCCGGTCCTCCATCATCTCAGAGATCATCTCAAGAAGAAGAACAACAACACCATGAAGGCCCTACTCAGAAGTGTGATCAATTAGAACAAGAGCCTGAGCAGTAGGAAGAACTTCAGCAGTAGTAGCCAATTCAGCAGCAGCCAGAGCAGCAGGAGCAGCAGCCTGAGTAGAAAAGGAACAAAAGCAAGAATATCAAGATGCTTCTCTCCATCCAGCTATTATAGAAGGTCAGCAAGTGGTTGAGCAATCAGTGCTAGAGGAGCCTCCAACAGCAGTAGAGGATCTTGAGCAGCAGCGACAGCAGGAATCCCAATAGGAGTCTAGGCATAAGAGGCCCTTAGAGTCTTTAGGGATACTTCCAAGTCAATAGTCAAGACCTTCAAGAGGAAGGTTAGGAGAAGACTTCAAAAAAATGGTAAACCTGTATCCACCTCTTCTCCTCCTCATCCTATGCCACCTCTTCCTGATCAAATCTCCATTGTTGTTCCACCTCCTGAACCAGAACATCTCCCTGTATCCTCATCCATTCCTATTGCACCTATTTCTCCCATGCCTTCCATTCCTGCACAACCACAACTCTCCACTTCATCTGATCCTCCTCCCTCTTCATCTATTCTAGAGGATCCGCCTATTGCTTTCGACAATGTAAATTTGAAAATTTATCCAATGAAATACAGAGTTCAACAACCTCCAGTAAATATTCCTTCCCTCCACACTACACCTCCCAGTTTCTTTTCATGTCTTCCCACTGCCTCCCAATCAGTAGCACACAGATCCACACTCACTATCTCTGAAATCCTTCCTAGCATTCAACTTTCCTCTAGTGGTGGGCGGATGTTAAAAGATAATCCTGCCCAGCTACTACCTACCTTCTGGTATGCCTTCATTCACCACTCTGAACATCATATGAACCTCTTCAAGGAATTTTTATCCATTAAGGTATTCCTTGAAGTTCATGAATGCCAGGTTTCACATTTGAAGACTAGCTTCCTACTCTTATTCATTCTACTCAAGTAGTGCTGCTGACCCCCAGCTTATCTCCCAAAAATGCCACAGCCTCACTTTGAAAACATTCTTGATCTCTATCCTGAAGAAGCCACCAAGTACGAAAAACTCTATCTAGGAATCAATTTTTGGATGTTCCTCTCCACCCGAATCTAAGGTTCTTTGACTTGTTTGGAAGTCTCCTTAGAAATCTTCAGGACAAGTTCACAAGGATGAGAAACTTCAATTTTGCAAGATTTCAGATGAGACTGCTTGATGTTTCTAGAGGCCAATGGAAATGCTCATCAGAGGTCAAAGGCAAATCACTCCCTCCATGTCAGTTGGTCTACCTTCTAGCTTGTATCCTTCCCTGGTTGGTGTCGTTTCTACTAGAAAAGAATTTGCTCAAGCAATCTTCAATAGGCACATCCGGCTAGCTACCAGATTCAGAATTAAGTACAATCTTGGATTGTCTCATCAAAGATTTTCCCTTATGCAAGCCCCAAAGAATTCTCAGCACATGGTTGATTTCTGGCTTGTTTTGCTAAATTTGAAAGGTTAACAGAAGATTAGTCGGCAGCAGCCTATCCTAAGGATCATTCAGATTGTGAGAAGCTAAAGCTTTATGTATATCAGTACCTGAGGAAAGGTTATGATGACCTTTGGAAGACAATTGCTCATAAGTGGAAGCAAAGGTACCTGATCTACTATCAAGCTAAGGAAGCAGCTTACTCCTAAGGCTTGCACTAGAATATTATAGTGCATGAGTTCCTCCATCTTGCAGCATCCAGGAAATTCGTTCCCCTCAAATTCTCCTTGCGCCGGACCCATTATCGCACCAAGCTTCACTGGTTCCATAAGTGCCACCTCAAGTCCTATAGAAATTCGCTCCATTGGTCCCTCTTATAACATTGATAGTAGTCTATTTGAGATCTTTTTCCCTGACAAGAAAGAAAAGCTATGGGCTCTTATCCAACCTTATCTAGACCAGGTTCCCCGGTCTTTGTATTTACCTAGTTCCCTGTCAAAATCTTAAATCCTATGTTTTTGTATTTGTAACTAATCATTTCCTTCATTTCTGAATACAATAGCCTTTCCTTTCCCAATTTTTATGCTATGATGTATGTTGTAATTCTATTTTTTTGTGTATTTTTGTTAATGTCACAAAGGGGAGAAAGTAGTAAGAAAGTAAGAACAAAATCTCTCCAAGAAAAAATATATTCTCGAGGAAAATATATATCCTTTATCTCAAATTTGTTCACTATCTATTTAATTTTTTTTTTTAAGTTTTTGTCATTAACAAAAGGCAGAGAATTGTTGAGCATACCCCTAAGACATTATAAGATTTTAGTTTACCATAATATCATGGTTTTGCTATGACAAAATCTTTAAAAGACTTTCTATAAATTTAATATCTATTTTACTTATCACAAAAAATTATCTTGGACAAACTCTATCTCAAAAATTTTCTAAGTCCACAAGCTCCCTCTGTGTCATACTGAATCCGACTTGTGACTTCGAGTATCATCTCTGACACCCTTAGAATCAAAGTCTAAACAACCCAGAAATTTTTCTAAGTCCACACTACTATATACAATTTGCTGTCAACTTCGACTCATACAGTCGAATGCTTTCATCTGAAGTCGAATTATACTTTCCTTTGAACTCGAATTATACTTTCTTTCTTTGAAGTCAAAGTCTTTGTTTGACTCCGACTCATTATACTTTCTTCAGAAGTTGAATGGTAACCTTTTTGAAGTTGAATCTATCCTTGACTCCAACTCATGAAGTCAAAATACAATCTCTTCTAGAGCCTAATTGCTAACTCTTATATCCGACTTCACTTGACAATTTTGTACTTGTGGTTTTCTGAAATCTCCAGTCTAACAACTCTCATAATATTGTTTGCTTATCATGCTTGATATAACTTTGTGTTGATTGAATGAATATTTTAATATTACCATATGAGTGTCAATTTTTTTATTATTTTCTGACATGTTCAGATAAACTATACTTACATATTCATCTAAACTTGTTCAGATTATTTCTGCAACTTTTGCTTAAACTGAATCTTTTGCCTCATGTCTTTTCTCCGGATTTTCTTGAATACAAAAGATATGTCACATTTATTGTGTTTCCGGCGCATGGGTATCTGACAGAGGTTCACTACCACTTTCAGACCCATACCTTCCTTTCCAGCAAAACTGTCTGTCTCTTGTTTTGTGGTCTGAAAGCATGCCTATACGAGGTTTCCATGCTTTTCTTATTCTTCTCTAACTCACATACCTCAAAAGCATGGAGGTGCTCTTTTTCTTTTTGTCTTGTCCTTACTGCAGACATTTATTAAACATGTTTTTAGCAAGGAGCTTTCACAGTCCACTTAATGAGAAGCCGACCTTCTAGCTTGGAAGCTACAACTCTCATCTGAAGGCATTGGAAAGAAGCAAAGAAGCAGAAGGACCCATGGATAACAAACTTACCAAAACTCAAAGGATCCTAGAACTCTCGTCAAATGGCTAGATTTCTAACGGCCATTTTTCAACGGCTACATTCTTCTGAGGACTATAAAAGAAGCCGAAGTTTGAAAGGAGCATATAGAGATATCAACAGAGAGAACAACATAGAGAATTGCAACTCCATTGAGCTCAACACTTAGAAATTTTCTCAAGCCTGAAATCTCTCAAGCCTTCTTCGAAGCCACAAGTTGAGAGCTGCCCTTTTAGCAAAAAGTCTCTCAGCTCTCTTTGGTTCCACAGAAGACTTCTGTCCAGGTGGCATCTATAATTGTATACATTTCTGAAGTCCACCCTGTTCATTCAGAAAGGATTTGAGTTACAACTCCAATCTGTTAGCCTTTATGATTGTGTGTGTCTTTGCTCATTCCTGAAGCAAACACACGAGTCCTTTTATTTTCCTGTTCTGTGTAATTTCTATAGGAGTGTGTTTCCTGCTTTGCCCCTCTTGTGAAGGGAAGGCCTTGTGTAAGGCAGTTTTTTTGTACCCCTATTTAGGGAAGACTTGCTTGGGATCAAGTGGGTTTGTATTACCTCTCAAGGGTGAGAGAAGGCCAAGTTATTGGCAGTTAGTGGAAATCTCAAGTGGTTTGGCTTGAGGACTAGACTTAGGACCATTGGGAAGGGCCGAACCAGGATAAATTCTTTTGTCCATTTGTGTGATTGTTTCCGCCTAGTTTATACCTGAATCCACACCACACTAAGTACTAACAATTTATTTAGTGCTGTGAAATTTCAGAGACATTTTTTTAAAAGCCAAAAGTGCTATTCACCCCTATCTAGGACTTCTCTAGTGACATTTCGATCTAACAATGTTAAGGTTGGTAACGCGACGCCCCGCCCCATTGCGTTTTTGGGGCCGAAGGCTAAAAGCCATGGTCGTTGCCCCTTTCCCCATTTTATATCCCTTTCTCCCTTCCCTCCTCCTCTCCGAGGTGGGAAGGTTTCCCCTGCCTTCTTCTCCGGCAGTTGGAGCTCAGTGGCGGTGCCGACGGCTCATGTTGGAGCGGTGGAGTAGTGAGGAGCGAGTAGGAGGCAGCCGAGGTGTCGGCAAGGCCCTTCGTGGGTTCGGTTCTTCATTTCCTGTAGGGATCTCTCGTGCCCTACTTGTTGGTGTGGATTGGAGCCCTGGGGTTCTTTGCATGTTCTACAGCTTTCCTCATTCCCCTCCCCATGATTGTGTGGTTTGTAGTGTGTGGGCGACCCCCGGATGTAGTATCCTTGCAGTCTGCCTTCCAGTTGATGTCGCGACCGCAGTGCGCGTCGCGACATCAGAGAATGTGTCGCCCCAGTCGGGCGTGACCTTATCGCGGCGCGGTTGGCTGTTGCGATAAGACTCGTGTCGTGACCCAGTTCCTTGTCGCGACAAGGTTCTTGTCACAATGTGCCTACCTGTCGCGACTAAGGGCTTGTCGCGGTGGCCCTGCCTATTGCGATTCCATCGCGATGGCCTAATAGGTCACGACAACATCTGGCTTGCCTCGAGCGTTTCCGTGGCCTCGCTTGGCATGTCGACATGTGCCCTAGGGCAGGTGTGCCCTTAGGACCTTCTGGTAGGGAATGCGGCAGGTTACCTCCCTGCGTTCAGTGACCGAAGGTGACACCTTCGTGGTCGTGTCCTAGTGGTGGTGCTAGGAGGCTCACATCTGTCTAATAATCGATTGTTTGTCTATCAATCGATTATTAGAAGAGCAATGGATTATGTTCTTTCTGGTGGTGTTCCGATTTCTCGGGTCATGCCGTGTGTGTCGGCGTTGGCCGACGGCCCTTCTAGGGGTTTCCGGAGGGGGTGTCGTGCGTGCCTGTGCCTGCTGGGCTGTCTTAGTTACAAGCCAGCTATGCCAATTTCTCTGGTGGTTGCCGTACCAGTTCTCTTTCGCCCAGTGCTCGACACTTGAGAGCTTGTCCGTGAGACAGGTTGTTACTGTTACTTGGGACCCCCATCCTCGGTAGCCTGTTGAGGGAGTTCTTCAGGCTACGAGCGTGCTCAATCGACAGCCTAGTGTGGTGGACTTGTAGCAGAGGGAAAAATGGTGGGGACAGTGGCGTAGAGTCGCTTGTGGAGCTCCCTTAGCTGTGTTTGTGTTGTCGAGTTGTTGTGCGCTCTTTGGGTGCGGAGCACTTGTCCTTCTCACTGCCTCACTCTATGGTGGTTCCGAGCCACGTAGGAGGGTAGGCGTGGGGCTGCAGCTCGGCCGGGCTGCGGTAGTTTGTGGTTGTTTCTTTTGCTGTGACTTGCTAGCCTCACTCTACCTATAGATGTCATAGGTAGGAGTCAGCGGCTGGCGAGTGAGAGGGGTGGACTGTGTGTCCCTCCCTAGCTGCCTGTGGCGGTGGGTTGGTTGCACTTGCTGTGACGGAGTTTTCTCACGTTGTTTTCTAAGTGCTCTCATCGCCCTAGCCTGCATGGTGGGTTGTAGCCTAGCCGTGTTTAGTTTCCGTGGGCTCTATTTGTTTGGCCTTGTGGGTCGTGTTTAGTGGCTGCCATTATGTGGGTTCTCTCGGGGTGCCTTGTGTAGAGACCTGACCGCTGGTTTTGTAATTGTTCCTTGGTGCCATTCATGGTGGCACCGTGTGTTGTTTCCTGACCTCGTGGTGTGTCCAGGGTCCACGGCGGTTCTGCTTGTGGGCCCTTGACCTTGTGGAGGTCTAAGTTGGTCGTGCCTGTGGTGAGATGGTGCTTCTCACGTGGTTGCTCCGTGTTCCGTGAGCTTCTTTGTCACGTTTGTGTGCCGAGGGTTGCTTGCGCATTCTATTTGACTCCGCTGGTTCTGCGGGAGTCGTGTTTTGGCCTGACCCTAGTTTTGGGTAGTGGCATTTCTTTGTTCTGCTGCTTTGTAGTACTCTGTGGTAGGCGTTTCTCATTTTACTATTTTCTAGAGTACTTTTGCTTCCGCCTTGTTGGAGTTCTTACTGCTCTCTGGCTGGTAAGGGACTGGTTATCCCTACTAAGCCTTGTTCGCGAGGCTCACCCCCCCTACTCTCTTCAGTAGGGACTCGCTATCACAGGAGTTCGTTGTCGATAGTCGTGGAGGCGGTTTGTTGCGCCGTGAGTTGCCAGCAATGTGAGTTGTGAGCGTGAGTGCTCTTGTACCAGGAGGGAGTTGAGAGTGGCCTTTTTGCAAGTCCTCAGGGTATGCCCCTTAAGGATTGCACCTTTCTTTCTGTACTTGAACATTTATTTGGGACATGTTTGTATATATTTCTTTATTAAAGTACAAACTTTCTTGTTATAGTTATTGGAATTCATTGCTTATCTCACTGACTAAATTCTCACTGGACTAATTCTAACCATTCCGGGTCTTCGGATCCGTTGGTGGCAGATGCTTTCCTTTCACATGAGCTTGTTATTTATTTTGTACTTGTTTCTAAGCATGACAGAATTTTTAGGTTGCACATATTTCTTAGCATGAAAATGTTTTTTACATGAACGTTTTATTAACATGTGATTGTGAAGTTCTAGGAGCATTAGAAACATGAACAAATGATGTTTTCATTTTAAACTCAACAGATTTTGTTCTTTTTGTTTTGGGGAATAGCCTAAACCATGTCTGTTAGTGTTCACTTTAACACTAAGAACTTCATCAGCTTTTGCTTCCCCTTCATGTGTTTAGAAACTTCATTAATGGTTTCATGCAACCTTTTGATAGAAATTTTTTAATATTTAACATTCTCTTCAAGCACATGCACTTGGTTTTCCAGTTTTTTCCTTTTAGATTTCAAAGATGTTTTTCCTTTTCAAGCATGTGGAATTTTTGTTAAAAATAATTATCATTAGCCATGCATACCATTTCATGTTCATACATAAAATTTTACTTTGCATGGTTTTTGATTTTCATCTTAAAGAACATTGCATTGAACATTCAACAAGTCACATGATTCCATGGATATTCATTATGCAAAATATCATTGATTTTCATCTTCAGTCCTTATTTTTTCTTTTTACTTTTCTGTATTTCTCATACAAGTCTAAATACATTTGCTCAATTTCCTCAGGAGTAAGGGATTCTCGATCAGAGTTTGATTCATCTTGAATAGCCATGAGACCGCACTCCTCCTTCTTGGGTCTCTTCGGCCTCGGAGAATGACTGGTCAGTGTCACTCCAGTGGCGACCATGGCTTTGGGCTTCTTTGTCTTCTGTTAGTTCTGCTTTTTCAAAAATCTTGGGCATTCTAATCTGATATGCCCAATTCCTTGGCACTCATAGCAGATCAATTCTGATTTTCTGCTAGAGTGTTCTTGCTTGTTTTCCCCTTCGAGTCCATAGGAAGCTTTGCATAGTGTGGCCTTTTCTTTCTCAGAAATTTTTGAAGTTTCGTGCAATCTTGGCCACATCCTCCTCATCTTCACTCGAGGAGTTTTCCATAGAAAGATATCCCTTTGATTTGTTGGCTTTGAGAGCCCATCTTTTTTGCTTCATAAGCAAGGGTTTCAGCCTCCTCCCACTTTAGATTGATCTCGTATGTCATGAGACTCCTAATAACTCCTCCACAGTGCGGGTTGACAAGTTCTTGGAGTCTTCAATGACTGTGGCCTTGGTGTCCATGTTGGTGGGAGGGACCTCAAAACTTTACGAACTATCTCCGAGTCCGTGTAGTTCTTCCCAAGTGCCTTCAGTCTATTGGTGATGTTGAGAGCCGTGCAAACATGTCATAAATTATTTCCACCGGCCTCATCTTGAACATCTCATATTCATGGACCAGGATGTTGGCTTTAGTCCTCCTTGACCTATTATGTGCCTTCATAGTTACTTCAGTTATCCCACATTTCCTTGGCTGAGATGCACAAAGAAACACAATAATATTCACTAGGATGAATAGCACATTGCATTATATTCAGGGCACTAAAACTAACCTTGGATTTTTTATATTATCCTCTGTCCACTTTCCCTCATCTTTTGGCAGTGTATGTGGACCAGTATTCACAACTTTCCATATCTCATATATTGAGCCCTGAGAAAGATGTGCATACAGTTCTTCCAATAAGTGTAGTTGCTGCCATCAAAGTAGGGTGGATGGTTGATAGAATGACCCTCAAGAACATATCCTTTGTTGGCCATCGCAAAAAGGATCTCTCTCTAGTTCAAGAGCTCTGCTCTAATACCAATTGATGTGCAGGGATGCGAGGACAACCAGAGAGGGAGGGGTGAATTGGTTATCGCCCAATAAAAATTCTTTGACACAGAGTAGATTAGACTAAACTAATCGAACATACTATGTGATATGCACAACGAAATATAACAACTATATAGACAAACCAACTATCCTAAAGTATATAGACGGAGATAGAAGTGATAGATGCAAACCACACATGCACACAGGATTTAGAGTGGTTCGACAAACACACCCCTGTTTGCGTCTATGTCCAGTACCCCACACCCCTATGAGGATTTCGACTAGCTTTTTTCTCAAGTACAGAAAAACCCCACCAATAGTTATTTACAGGACAACACAATCCACCTTCGTTTCATGGGACGAGACAACCCACCGAGTATGGAGGCATGCACTACCACCAACAACGTCTTACTAACCGAGCACACAAACACATATGTTTGTGTAAAGTGAAGTACAATTCTCAACCTAGAACACGAGAAAAGATGAAAATTTGTAGTTCAAAATTCTCCTATTTTGGCATGGTGAGAAATGTCGGAGAAGAACCTGAAGGTTGCACAGACCTTCTTGGACAAAGTACTATGGATGCACGATCTCTGAACATCCAATACCTTGAACTCATTCAGCAACCTTTGAAGAGATCACCTGGAAAGTGCTTTGGTCTACTGGTTCATCCTTTGCCCTAGCCTAGATGCAAATCTCGTTCTCAAAACTATGTTTTTTTTACTACACAAGAATAGCCCTCTCTTTAGTCCTATGACCAAAGGACTTCTTCTTGGCCGTAGATCAGAAGATAAGATCGCGTAAACCCATAGCATGTAAGAGTCCTATCCAAGATGGAAACTGTGTTTTCGGAGTCGATCGACTGATTTCCCAAGATCGGTCGTCTGATTTTGGACTCACATCGACTGGGACTTCTACTGGCAAATTGGCTGGATGGTCGGTCAACTGATTCTCGAAATTTGGTCGTCCGACTTCTGTGTCAGCTTCGACTAGTGCTTTGGTTGGTCAAAATACAATGTGAACATCCAAAGTAACTTTGCTTCGAATGGGAATCGGTCGACCGATTTGTTTAAGTTGGTCATCTCACATTTTGACTGTCCCAGTGCCAAACCTTCTAGCTAGGTTGGTCGACCGAAAGTACCAAATCGATCGTCCAACATCCACTTGGTAATCGATTGTCCATCGATTCCCTTTGATCCATAATAGATCTGGCATCGATTCCCTTTGATCCATAATCAATCTGCCCTCAATTCCCTTTGATTATCGGTGGATTGATTTCTAAATGTCCATCGTCCAATTGTTAGTTTGTAGTTCTTCTTCCAGTCTTGTCTTTCTGTTTTGTCCCAGCTTTGGATTTATATTATCCACTTCAAATGCAATTTTGTGGAAAAGTTACTACACCACTTACCACACAAATCAACCCACCAATTAAATAACACATAAATCAAATGCTTGGTCATAAACATGAATTATATTCAATGTTTTTTGTGATTTTATGAACATGAGTTAAACTTAGTGTTTTTGTGATCATTAAAATCTACTGACTACAACACGTAATGCAAGCGCGGCAACAGGAGAGAGTGTATGATCCGAAAGCGTGACCGCGACCGCTAGGGCTAAGAGCATTTAAGGTGGGACTAAGAGTGCAGGCACCAGATCCAGGAGTTTGTGGAGGCACAAAACAACTTGCATGTCTTCGAGCGGCTACATCAGGAGTCTGAGGAGTGGTACCGCCATGGATGAGAGCGAGCAGTAAGGAGGGGCGTGCCAACGCCTACTCCTTCAGTACCTGGCGACTCCCACTGAGCACCAGAGGAATGTCGCGATAGGGCACCATTCCTAGGGAGAGCGGTCTGAGGATCGCAGGCGTCCATGAGACCTCCCTCCTCCCAGAGTAGTAGTGGACCTGGGCGAGGCAGAGAGCAACAGGCTTGAGGAGGGCAGCGGCAAGAGCTAGACCCCAGCATGTACTTTTCCTTTCTTTTGATGTACTTTAATATGATTGGTACCCTATTTGGGGTACCCTTTGATATATGGTGTACATGTGGACATGTTTATAGTGGATCTTTTCTTCTCACTTGTGCATCTTCTTGTGCTTGAGAATCATACTTAGCAAACAGATTATTTTCACAGCTCTAACTCAGCCCCTTTCTTAATAACAAGCAAGCCTGACTTCGTGATTGTCAAGGGCGAAGTCTTTATTCAAATAAGGCATAAACAAAGAAAAGACATAATTTTAAAATGCAACAAGCAAGCATGCAAATGCTAACAGATATTAAAGATGAGCAAGTAGTCAAAGCATTCAGCTTATGAGGGAAGTAAACTCAAATCATTCTATTTTTTTTGGCTTTTGAAATATTCAAAAAAAATTGGATTTTTGAAATATTCAATATCTGTTGGGTTTGAAATATTTATATTTTTTTGTTTGAAATATTTTTTTTTAAATTGGTTTCGAAATATTCATATTTTTTGGTTTTGAAATTTTGATTTGTTTGTGGTTTTTGAAATATTTGATTTTTTGTGGTTTTGAAATATTCAATTTTTTTTGTAGGTTTTAAATATTGGCTGCAACCCGGCGTAGTTCCTTATAAAAAAAAAGGACACACAAAATGAAGGGGATCTGCTCCTAAATTGTAAACATGGTACCTAGACCCTTCACTTAATCAATCACCATTTAGAATTCATTAGTGCTCTTGGATGTATTAAACAATGGTTAGACATACTTAAGTGGGTGTTCACCCAAGGTGTCTTTTGGCAACTTCCTCTTTAGTCCACCGTTGCCTTGCCTTGAACCTAGGACATACTGTAGGGAGAAAGGAAAATGTGATTTAGAAACTCGGTTTAATGGTTAGTTTACTAGTGAGACACTCATTCCTCTACCCTATGCTCATTGGTTCAGTCTTTGGCTTGTAGGGAATTTTTTGTAGAACGCTTACGACCAAGTTCATTTGATCTCTGTAGAGACTTTGCCGCTCTTGACAGCTTTTTAATTGTGTTTTGCCTTGTTTTGGCTCTTTTAATTTTGGAATTGCCTTGTTTTCTTTTCTTTTCCCCTTTGGGCTATGACATCCACCTACTAGAGTGTTAGACAGGTTCAAAGGTCATTCCCACAGTTTTCCTGTAGCGACCCTCATTATATCGGTACGGTTATACCACCCCGTCGATATAGTGAACGTTGCGACAGTGGGACATTACCCAACAATAACATTCATTTGAGATACACATGAATATAAGAACAAGAGTAGCGGAACTAAAAGAACCACTATCTTCATTTCATTCATCATCCACATTTACATACATATTCGATAATGTTTAAGAATAAAAGTCCACATACTTAAATTGCTGAAAATCAAATACATAGTTCCATACTTATACATTCATCCATGATAATGCTAGTACAATGTTCAATTTACATACTATGAAAATCACAAAATGTCACAAGTACTCCAACACTCTAATCTCCGGGCTCGGAGTCGTCTCCAACGTCTCCTCCACAAGTGTCTCGTCACCAACTACACCAGTACGGCGAAGCAAGTAGTGAGTCTAAAAGACCCGCAAGTAATTCTACAAATACCGTACATGCACATATCATAGTAGGTTCTACATACACGTTCACAAGACACAACATGTAGCATGCTTGACATTAAATTTTACAACTATCATGGTGAATCTACAACTTAAACACATGGACTATGCTTTCAGATTTCCTAAAATGGAATCACCTATCACATGCTTTCTATTCATTTCTCACATAAAGATCTATCTTCAACCAAATAAGACATGAAAGCCATTAGCATGAATTTCCGAGCAGCATGAAAGGAAACATACCTAACATGGAATCTACACATTTCTACGCATATACGTACCATTTTACACTTTAAGCTTGCTGGTTTTACATGCTTTAGCAACCATATCTAACACATGAGAGCTACAACAACGATTAAATCACAACATGTGAGCAATCAAGTATGGAAGTTGTTTTATATGCTTAACAATTATCCCTAACATGGATTCTAGGCATTTTGCATACATAAACATGATCATAACGTAGTAAAGCTACTGTTTAAGCATGATTTCAGATTGTCATAACATGGATTACAACTCGCATCCTCACATTTTGTTTCACATTTTTACACAATTTCAAATTCGCATATTTCACCTTACACATGCACTTTTACACATTGTTCACATTCACAATTTTCACATGAACACATACACATTTACACATTCACATTTAGTGCCGTGACACATAGTCCAAACCACCAAAGAAGGACACAACATCACATCACATTAGACGCCATCTAGGCAATACAATGGCGACTCTTGGACTGCGCAGACCGGGAGAACAAGTCTCCACCCTAACCAGTGGTACTTGTCCACCTCCAGGATTTCCCCCTAATGCCCTTAGGGTCACAACACATTGAACCTTCTCAGGGGGACTTTTCCCTGGTACGGTTCAACTGCCCTCTGTGGAAGCAGTGTCACACTTGGCACAATTTACACATTACACATTTTCCGATTTAAGCACTTAGTTTAGCACATGACACTCACATCTCACCCATTCACTCATTCACACACATGGGGCTCTATTTTACTGACATGTCACTACAATTACAGAAATTTTACACTCAAGGAATTTCACCCTTCAGGTTGAAATAAACAGAATTAAATCATTTTTACAACGGCATGCATTAATTCGCATTTCTACATAGAAAATCATATTGCATCATATACTTGTCCAAATGACCTGAAATTTTACCCACTAGCTGATTTCGGGTTTAGGATCCCAATGCAAATTTTCAGATTTTTCTAACCTAAAACGTAATTACAGAAAATCTATCATCGAATTCACAGCTATCCACAATTCAAGTTAGCATGGAGTTGGACACCAATCACAATTTTAACAACTACTATCTGAACCCTGCATGTATAGAGCCACATGATTTATTCCCAAATTTATTGGGCAATACACAATTACGGAAAATTTATCGTGACCTACGCTTGATTTCTATTTCCCAAAACAAAAAATTTAATAAATCATACAAGCATGGAAAATTCCAGAAACTCAGACCACAGACAGGGTTGTACATACATGGTCTAACAAAATTAGGGCAACATGATTTTACTACGGATTATCAGGATAATGGTGAGAACATACACATGAACATTCTTCCACATGCTTTCAAATATGTAAATAAGCTCTACCATCCACAAAATAAGTGTACATTCACATTCCATCCATCACATTAGCTAGTATACATAGCATATAAGAGATACATTATATCCTCATCATGAAACATATCAAAATTAATCATATAGAGGGCAGAACAGCTTGCTGTTCTGCTCAGATGAACTTAACGGCAAGCTATGGCCGCTAAAAATGTTAACGGCACAATCGCTGGACGCTAAGCATGATCTTAACGACAACAGATGTTGTAGTTAAGTTCAGGTATGTGCAAAACACAGACCCGAGCTCCACAGATAGGGTGAATTTGGGGATCTAGGACACGAGGGAAAATGAACAAAAATGATAAAACCAACCTAGACACATACAGGGACGTTGTGGGTAGGGTACTTGCCTCTAGAAAATACATCAAACGGATCTAGGGCTCAGTGAAGCTCTCCTTGGGCTGTCCCAAGAAGCTCCTAGAAAGCTTCACTCCGGGTTCTAAGATGAAGATGGCTCCAAGATAAGGTCGGGGAAGCCTCCTCCTCCACTCCAGCTAGCTCCTTGCTGCAGTAGATGGCCGGTGCAAGCTTCAGGTAGTCGGATTTAGGGTTGCAAAGGTGAGCTCTTCACACAGATTTTAGGGTTTTCTCCTTTTTTTATCTTCTTCCTCTCTTGCAAAGGGGCAAAGAGAAGGGTGTGAGTTGCAAAAAATGGCTTTGTATATAGCCAAGGACCTCTCACCCACGCAGGAGATGGTGTGATACCCCTTTCAGACCGTTGGGGACAGCTCCCTAATGGTTGGGGTAGCTTGCTCCCGGATTTCCGGCTCTGCTACGCATGCAGGTCAGGATATTGACGTCAACATCGGTGGACGTCTAAGTGAGTTCTGACGTCACACGATATTGATGTTGACAACCCTAGCGTCCAATAGGTGGACGCCAACTGGCCCTTCGGCCAGAAGTCAAAATCATGTAGAAACCCATGCACATCATGTATATATACATGTAATATCTATATGGTATTGTGCACACACTACCATCAAGCAATACATACATTATTTATACCTAAATTATACACATACATGCAATAATATACTAACTAGTACATACGTAGACATTTGCATACATACATACACAAACATGAAGCATTCACATGCAATACCAATAATGCAACAAATTCGAGGGTCTTACACCCTCTCCCCCTTAAAAGAAACTTTGTCCTCGAAGTTAGAACGACACTACTCAAACAAAAGGGGATACTTCTTCTTCATCGCATCCTCAAGCTCCCAAGTAGCCTCCTCTCTCGAGAAGTTCCGCCAGAGAACTTTCACCGATGCAATACTCTTGTTCCGGAGATGCTGAACCTTCCGGTCAAGAATAGCTACTGGTTGCTCGACATACGACAGATCTGGCTGAATCTCCACTGGCTCATGACTAATCACATGAGACGGATCTCGGACATACTTCCTGAGCATCGAAACGTGGAACACAGGATGAACACTATCCAAAGCTGGGGGTAAGGCTAGCTCATATGCCACGCTGCCCAAACGTCTGAGAATCTCATATGGGCCAATGAACCTAGGGCTCAACTTACTATGCCTGCCAAATCTGACAACACCTTGAGTAGGCGATATCTTCAAGAAGACATGATCGCCAACCTCGAACTCAAGATCCTTCCTCCTGTTGTTGGGATCTCTTCTGCCTATCCTTTGCCGCAACAAGCCTCTCCTGATCAGCTGGATCTTATCCGAAGTTTCCTGAACTAACTCCAGTCTGATCAACTGCCTATCACAAGTCTCCTCCCAACATAACGGAGATCTGCAGGGCCGACCATACAATGCCTCGAATGGAGCCATACCAATACTCGCATGAAAGCTGTTGTTGTATACGAACTCCACAAGAGGTAAATGGCGCTCCCAATCATCCATCCAATCCAGAACACACGCCCTCAACATATCCTCGAGCGTCTGGATAGTCCTCTCGGACTGTCCATCAGTCTGGGGATGAAACGTCGAACTGAGCTTCAGCTCCGAACCTAAAGCATCCTGAAGACCCTTCCACAACCTCGAAGTGAATCTCGGATCTCGATCCGAAATGATTGACTTCGGCACACCATACAATCTAATGATACCACTAACATACAATGTAGCTAAATTCTCTACTGACTGCTTCTTCTTCATAGGCAAGAAATGAGCAGTCTTCGAGAATCTATCTACAACTACCCAAATCGAGTCATTGCCCCTTCTAGATCGAGGCAAACATGAAACAAAGTCCATAGTGACAGCTTCCCACTTCCACACTGGGATCTCCATCCTTTGCATAAGTCCGATGGTCGCTGCCGCTCGACTTTTACTTGCTGACACACCCAACACCTAGACACATAATCCGCTACATCCTTCTTCATGCCGGACCACCAAAATGATCTCTTCAGATGCTAATACATCTTAGTGTTACCCGGATGAATAGGGAATCACGATCTATGAGCCTCCGCTAACACATGCTCACAGACATTACCAAATCGGGGACACAAACACGGTGATGGAATCTAATCACACCGTCCTCATCACGAGCAATGCCTGCCTTGCCCACTAACTCTAGGAGTCTAGGGTCAGCTTCTTGTGCTCGATCACCTCATCCAAAACCGAGGACCTAAGGGATAACTGAGCTACAAAAGCCTGGCATAGCGATGGCTCTAACTCAGTCAACGTGCAAGCCACATCTTCCAACATCTTCAATCCTGCTGGAGAGATGGCCTCCTTCTACTCAGAGCATCCGCTATGACATTCGCTTCCCAGGGTGATACTGAAGGTCGAAGTCATAGACCTCAAGAACTCAATCCATCTCCTCTGCCTCAGGTTTAATTCCTTTTGGGAGAAAAAGATACTTCAGCTCTTGTGGTCGGAAACACCTCAATCTGACACCATAAAGATAGTGCTGTTGGGTGAATGCATATTCATATCATTTCCTCCTATTTTGATGATGACAAGAGTAATTTAAAGCAATTCAATTGAAACATGTCAAAACATCATACCTGAAATCAATGTTCAAAAAGCATATTTCAAATCACATTTATCATTGATGTTCATGATAAATCATTTAACTAATGATATATGTTTAATTTTCAGGTACAAACTTTTTATGCAAAAGATGTGTCGACACACCCATCAATGGTGTCGACACAAGAACACAGATTCAAAGGAAAAATGTGCAAAAATGTTGAGGTTGTGTCGACACAAGTCAAGAGTGTGTCGACACGAGTTGCAGTTTTTCAGAAATCAGTTCACCCAGGTCGACACACTCTCAGAGCAGGTCGACACTAGATCCAGTTCCCAGAACAGATAGTTTGAAGAATTGGGACAGCAGTCGACACACTCTCAGAGCAGGTCGACACTAGATCCAGTTCCCAGAACAGCCAGTTTGAAGAATTGGGACAGCAGGTCGACACACTCCCAGAGCAGGTCGACACGGGACCTTCTTCCCAGAACAACATTTTCCATAATTTGGACAGTGTGTCGACACCACCACCAGGGCAGGTCGACACACTACAGGAAGTTTTCATCTTAAAGTGGATGGGTGCCACGTGTCAGCCCAGGCCGATGGGAATCAACCTAGGATCATGTGCCCTTATACCTAAAAGGTATCTTTGGACTCTTTTGGGTATAAAAGGACCTCTATTGGCCCTCCATCCATGCAAGAGAGACCCAACCAAAACTCTTAGAGCCTCCTGAAAGTTCCTGGCGGCTGGAAGAGGTTGTCTCCCTCCTCTGCTCTCTTGTGCTTCCAGAAGACCAATTCTCACCAATCCAAGTGTGAGAATTGGAGTGTGATCCCTGAAGAATCCTCAGAAGCATTCCAAGGAAGCAGATCGTGTAGAAGCCTTAGTTGGAGAAGAATTCAAGGAAGATCCAACAACTCCAAAGTGTAGAGCATCGGCGTTGGACTTCAAGATTGCAAGCTTCTTCCCAATCCAAGCTTCTACAGGGAGTACACTTGAAGAACGAAGCTATTTAATACAATTCACTGTACTTTTGTTCTTCTGAGATATCTTTTGAGATTATGCAAGTGCTTCTGCATATCTCTCATTAGTGTTCTCACTTTCGACTAGATCTATTGCTAGAAGGTCTATGTCTTGAGTTGGTGTCTAGCAATCATTGTGTGAGCATTGTGCTCAAGTTGTGTGAGCATTGTGCTCAGGTTGTTGTGAGCCGTCGTGCTCAGTTTGAGTTGTCTAACTCAAGTGGTGTTGAGCAGTCTTGCTCAGTTGTTCTAGAGTAGTCTTGCTCTAGAAGTGTGTGAGTTGTAAGCTCTCAAGTGTTGGAGTTGTCAGGCTCCAGTGGGTGTGTTACCCAGTTGTGTTAGTGAATCCTCACGGGTTGTGAGGGGTGGATGTAGGAATCACTTGGGTGATTTCCGAACCACCTAAAAATCCTGGTGCACTTGTCTATCTGTGGTTTGATTTCATTATCCGTTAGATGCTTGCATAGGATCGTTTAAAGTTCACTTAATCAACTGATTTCATATCTGCTTTTACCAACTCACTCAAATATCATCAGATCTGTGGTTTTTCACTGATAAAATTGCCTCTGATTCAAAAGTGTTTTTAAACTGTTTAAGCTTCCGCAGAAAACTGGCATAGATCTATTCATCCCCCCCTTCTAGATCTTATCCACACCTTTTCCTCGATCCTTCAATTGGTATCAAGCGGGTTTACATCGATCTGATTTGATCTGAGCAGTTTTGTTTCTGAGTGTGGTGTGTTTGAGTGTTTGCTCGTTTGTTTGTTTGCTTGCTTAGTTCTTTCTCTGTGCAATTTCTTTAGAGTCATGGATTCAAAGGGTTTCATAGCTGAGGGCCATTCCATAAATAGGCCACCATTCTTTAATGGAACGGACTATTCTTATTGGAAGAATAGAATGCAAGTATTTCTGAGGGCCCAGAACTATGAGATCTGGAAAGTAGTTGAGGTGGGTCCCTATGAGAACCAGGGAGAAGAAGATACCTGGACAAGGGAACAGATAAGGAAAGCCACTGAATTATAGTGCCATGAACATGATTCAATGTGCTGTCCATCCCAAGGAGTATTCGAGAATCTCTATGTGCAAATCTGCCAAAGAGATGTGGGATAAACTCGAATTACTCTATGAGGGAACATCTCAGGTCGAGGAGACCAAGGCAAAATTTTAGTTTCAGAATATGAACTTTTTATGATGAAGTCTAACGAAAATATTTCTGAAATGTTTGCCAGGTTCATGGTGATAGTCATGGACTGAAGCCTTGGGTAAGGAATACACTGATGCAGACTTGGTAAGAAAAATCTTGCGTTCACTTTCTTCAGTTTGGCATACTAAGGCCACTGTCATTGAAGATTCAAAAGATTTGTCCAAAATCTCTTTGGATGAATTGATTGGATCCTTAATGACATATGAAATCAACTTTAAAAGAAATGAAGAACACATAATTAAGACCAAGCCTATGGCACTTAAGGCCTCTTCAAGCAATAAAGATAAAAGTCAGGAAAAGACAAGCTCTGAAGAGTCTGAGTCAAATGAGGATGAGATTGCCCTCATGACCAGACAATTCAGGAAATTCTTGAAATATAGAAAAGGAAAATGGCTGGGAAAAAGAAATTTTCCTCAGGTAAGAAAAACACTTCTTTTCTAATTTCAACAAGAATCAAAAATGACGAAAATATTGTCTGTTACAGGTGCAACAAACCAGGACACATGAAGGGAGAGTGTCCTAAGAACAAGAAGGATAAGCACAAGAAATTCCAGAAGTACAAGAAGCCAAAGGCCATGGTGGCCACTGGTCTGATGAAGACTCAGTGAGGAAGAAGAAGAAGAGAAGAAATCCTCAAGCTCTAAAGTGAGGAGGTTTGCTTCATGGCCAACAGCTCAGATGGAAAGGTAACTTCCTTTGAAGACTTTACTGTTGAAGATTGGCAGGATGTGTATGCAGAACTGGTTGAAAGATATTCTGAAATGAGAAAAGAAAACAAACACATCAAAAAAAAAATTGAAAATATTTACCATAACCAATCTTCAAACCATAGAATTGTGAACTGGAAACTGAAGTAACAGACTTGCTTGAAGAAAAAGAAAATCTCCTGAACCTTATTGATGACTAAAACTTGCCTCTCAAAAGGCCTCCCAAGAATTCAGAAACCTAACTGAAAAGCTGGAAATTGAAAAACAAGAAAAACAACAGAAAATTGAAGAAATTATAACTCTTAAAAACCAGCTAAAGGAAAGGGAGGAGGTTATCCAAACCTTCAAAAAAGGCCAAGATAACTAGAGGCATTGCTAGGATCCAACATGACAACCACCTCCCATGGATTAGGATTCAACAAAAAGAAACCCATCAAAGACAAATCTGGTGAGAAAAAGAACAAAGCACCACTAATTAAATTTGTCAAGGGTCCTAATCTTGAAAACACAGAAATTCAACAAACAGCAAACAAAACCTCAAACAAAACATCAAAAATTCAAAAACTCAAAAACAAAAGAAGACAACCAGGTCGACTCAGTCTCTGACAGGTCGACACCAGTCCACAAGAAGAAGGCTTCTGTGGCTGTTGTGTCGACACCAGTCAAAGGACAGGTCGACCTGCTCAACATCAAAGCTGCAAACAACTCACCAAAAATCAATAAAAATTGAAAAATAAGAAAAAAATCAAAAGAAATAATTCATGAAAAAACTTGGACCTCCGAGACAACATTCAAGATGATTGGATCAGTCCTTGGAGCCAATGGTATAACAACCCCTTGGTATAATCCTCAATTCTTTCATCCAAATCATTTGATGTACCAACAAAATCCCTGATTCCACCTCCTTATCTGAACTCAATTTTCAAATGAAAAACCCCTCCCACTCAAAACAATGTTGGTGCTTTCATTTCTAAGAAAAAGAACAAACCTAAAAGACTGAAACCACCAATTTAACAAAACAGAAATAAAAAACAGTCAAATATGGGTGAGAAAGGATTTGCGAACCGTGTCCAAACATTCTGATGGTCCCAACTCTGTTTGGGTACCAAAATCTTCTCTCCACTGATCTTGTTGCAGGAAGGTCGTGCACCCAACTCCAATGTATGGTTCCTTGAGAGTGGGTGTTCACGACACATGACTGGAGATAGAGCCAAATTCTCATTCCTGCTTGAAAAGGAGGGATGGTCAGTTACTTTTGGAGGTAAAATAAAGGAAAGATCTTGGATCTGGAAAGGTTGGTCAAACTTCTTCAAACTCTGTAGATAATGTTTTATTAGTTGATGGTCTTGATTATAATTTGCTTAGTATCAGCCAACTATGTGACAAAGGTCACAAAGTTGTGTTTGAATCTGATTTTTGTAAGATAATTGATTCATCAACTGATAAAATCAAATTCTTTGGAAAAAGAGAAAACAATGTCTACATGATCAACCTTAATAAAAACTTTTCTGATAATCTTTATTTTGTTGCAAATAAAGATGAAATTGCATGGACTTGGCACAAAAGACTTGGCCATGCAAGTTTCAGAACAATGATAAGTATTAAGATTGAATTGGTTAAGGGTCTTCCTGAATCTTATCTAAAGTTGAAAATCAAGTTTTTGGGATCTGTGCTAAAGGAAAACAACTAGGAAATCTTATAAACCTTCAATGAGGTACTTACATCTACCACTAGAACTTCTTCACATGGACCTTTTTGGGCCAACAAGAGTTCTAAGCTTAAGTGGCAAAAATATGGTTTGTAATCATTGATGATTTTACTAGATTTACTTGGTTATCTTTCTATCCACAAAAGTGATACTTGCCTTGAATTCAGGAATTTCTGTACCACTATCTTAACAACTTATCCATATAAAATCAAAAACATTTTAACTGATCATGGGGGTGAATTTGATAACACATCCTTTTCTGATCTATGTGCTGAATTTCAAATATTTCACAAGTTTTCTTCACCTAGAACTCCAGAACAAAATGGAGTTGTAGAAAGAAAGAATAGAACTCTTGTGGAAATGGCTAGATCCATGCTCTTAGGAAGTAATCTGCCCAAATCCTTCTGGCTGAAGCTGTTAACACAGCCAATCATATCCTAAATAGAGCTTGATCAGACCAAAGATCAAAACCCCCTATGAACTGTTGATAAACAAAAAGCCAACTGTCTTATTTCAAAATTTGGGTGCAAATGCTTTGTACACAATAATAACAAAGAAAACCTTGACAAGTTTGATGCTAAGAGTCAGGAAGCTATCTTCCTTGGCTATTCTGAAGTGTCAAGGGCTTTCAAAGTGTACATTCTAAAAACCAAATCAGTTGAAGAATCTCCACATGTTATTTTGATGAAAATTCCTTTTCCACTAATGATTCTAAATCTTGCAGGGAAAGACAAGACAATGAAGAGGATGACCTCATTGTGGATTCTTCACCAACTGTTGAGGAGCTTGTCAATAATGAAGAGAACCTGAACTACAACTCACCATCTTCAAGTGGGTCAGGTAACATTGCTCCAGAAGTGGGCACTTCTCAACAGTAATTTCTGAACCTCGATATCTGAGAGATCACCCATTAGACAGTGTGTTGGCAATTTAAATGATAGAGTTAGGACCAGATCTTCCTTTTAAAATGTTGAAGAAGACCCACTAGCTCTAATTTCCCAAATTGAACCCAAGTCAATTGATGAAGCCTTATCCAGTTCTGATTGGATTAATGCTATGCATGATGAACTTCATCAATTTGAAAGAAATCAAGTATGGGAATTAGTACCTAGACCTAGTGACCAGACAGTGATTGGCACTAGATGGGTTTTCAGAAACAAATTGAATGAATCTGGTCAGTAATAAGAAACAAAGCTAGGCTAGTTGCAAGGGGTATAACCAAGAATTTGGTATTGACTTGAAGAATCATATGCCCCTGTAGCTAGACTAGAAGCTGTAAGAATTTTCCTTGCTTTGCATCCTCCATGAAATTCAAAGTCTATCAAATGGATGTCAAAAGTGCATTCTTAAATGGATATATAAAGGAAAATGTTTTTGTTGAACAACCTCCTGGATATGAAAATGAAAAATATCCTAACCATGTTTTCAAGCTTAATAAGGTCTCTATGGTCTTAAGCAAGCTCCAAGAGCTTGGTATGACCGGTTGAGTTCCTTTTTACTTGAAAAAGGATATTCTAGAGGTAATGTTGATCAAACATTGTTCACAAAAACAATAAAAAATCAAATAATTGTGGTCCAAATTTATGTTGATGACATAATTTTGGCTCCACCAATAAAGGCCTTTGCACAGAATTTTCAAATCAAATGAAGAATGAATTGAAATGAGCTTAATGGGAGATTTAACATTCTTTTGGGATTGCAGGTGAACCAACACAATGAAGGAATCTTCATCAGTCAAACCAAATATGTCAAGGAGCTATTAAAGAGGTTTGACTTTCAGAACCTTAAGCACTCAAGCACACCAATTGCATTAATGCTAAACTAGAAGAAGATCCATCTGGTAAGTCAGTAGATCCAAAGACCTACAGAGGTATGATTGGCTCTCTGCTCTATTACAACTTCTAGACCTGATATTCAGTTTCTGGGTGTTTATGTGCTAGATTCCATTCTAATCCTAAAGAAAGTCACATGCTTGCTGTTAAACGAATTTTCAATATCTTGTTGGAACATGTGACTTAGGTATTTGGTATCCTGCTGGTTGCAAGTTAGATCTGTTTGCCTATTGTGATGCTGATTATGCTGGGTGCAAATTAGATAGAAAAAGCACAAGTGGCTTGTGTCTATTTCTAGGTGGGTGCCTTATCTCTTGGGCTTCTAAGAAGCAACATTCAGTTGCTCTGTCAACTGCAGAGGGAGTATGTTGCTGCTGGTAGATGTGGAACTCAGATTCTCTGGGTGAAACATCAACTTCTTGATTACAACCAAGATTTAGGGTGTGTACCCATCCTATGTGATAACACTAGTGCCATAAATTTATCTAAAAACCCCATTCAGCACTCCAGAACAAAACACATTGAAATTAGGCATCATTTCTTGAGAGATGAGGTTGCAAAGAAATCATTTGAACTCCATTTTATTGAAACTGAAAAACAAATTGCAGACATATTCACTAAACCCCTTCCTGAAAACAGATTTTCATCTTTAGGAGAGAACTTGGTCTTTGTAAATGTCCACCTTCTTGATCTCTCTCAAGGTTTGGGTTGAGTGCTATGCATGGTCTAAGGGGAGTTCTTTGCATTTCATAATTCTTTGCTTCCTTCAGTTACATGTTCATATCTCTCTCACTTTCAATTCTATTCCCTTTTTACAATGAATTCTCCAACTCTGAGTGTGTTGAAATTTCTTGGTATATCAAATAGTGATTTGGAGAAGGACAAGTTATGCTTGTCTGGACATTCACTATGCGAGAGTATATGTCTCCGCCAAGTACTAAGAAATTGATATGCAATTGTTGAGGGGGAGCTTTTACTGTTCAAAGAGGATACCTTTTCTGATTTCAAAAACTTGCTTATTTTCACTTCCTTTTCTTTGATAATGAATTCTTCAACTCTTATTGTATTGAAACTTCTTGGTATATCAAATGGTGACTTGGAGAATGACAGGTTATGCCTGTCTGGACACTTTCACTATGCGAGAGTATGTGTCTCCGCCAAGTACCAAGAAATGGATATGCAATTGTTGAGGGGAAGTCCTCGTTGTCCAAGAAGAAAACTTTTCTGATTTCCAAAATTTACATATCTTTATTTTGATGAAAAGTGGTTGAAATCATCATCTCAGGGGGAGCTAGAAAATTCACAAGTCATGACTTTGCAAAATTCAAAATTTTTCTTGAATTTCATCAATTCCTTGCATGATGTCATCATTTAGAAGTCTAGAGTCTCAAAATGAACCATTGAGTGATCTATTATATTTTTTCTCTAATCAACTTTCAACTATATCTCTCAACCCACAGAAATTCAGATCTCTCCTAGACTAAACATCAACTTGTGCTTTGAACTTAAAACATTTCTTGTTTGCAACTGATGATTGAATGTATTTGAATTCTATCTCACAACTCTCCAAAATTGTTAAAATCCAACAGAGCAATGGCACTTGTGCTGAGAAACTGCACACCTTCACAATGAATGAAGTGCCATGTATGTCATGAGGCACTATTGCTAACTCTGTTCAAAGGGGAAACAAATAAAAATAAATTCAAAACCAAAGCAAAATGTGCTATGCTTTTTGATGATGACTGAGTAACTGGAAATATTGGCGTATGAAAAACGTATATTTTCATGTCAAAAGACCATCATTTACCCCTTTGAGACTTGACAATGACTAAATCTTAAGTAACCAGGGACTGTGGTGTGTAAAAGCACTAGTACTTGAGTGAAAGAGATTATATCATTTGACAGTTTGTTAAAAGAACAAAATGTGAACATTATTGGAGATTTGTCTAGAAAGAATCATCTTCATTTCTCATTAAGTTGTTCCTTAAGATTGTGTTTTATTTTCAACACAACTGCATTTAGTCTAGATGACATCTTTAATTCTTTAAAGTTGAGAAATATGGTAGTTATAGTTGATTGTTAGATATATTATATCCCTCAATTTCTCATTTTGTTGATTCAAGTCTTGGAATGCTAATATCCTGTTGGAAATTGTTTGAAAAACTTGAACTGTGATGAATTTTTGCAAAATATAACAAATGAATTTTTAAGCCTCTTAAAAATCCTTTAATTGATAATTCCTCTCATTGTTTATCATTCTAAAGATGTCCCTAAATTTCTCAAAAATTTCCTCTCAATGATTCAAAGTTTCTTCAAAGGCCGTGTTGACACAATTCTCTCTCGTGTCGACACACTTTCGGTCAGGTCGACACACCCTTCATCATGTGTCGACACTGCTTTCTTGCCAGACCCTTTTCAAACCGTTTGGGTTCATGATAAGCCTTATTTGTGCCTGCGGGGCAGTGCACCACTGCACCTCTATTAGGCATCAGGTCGACCCGACGGCCTCTTTCTCCTCTCCTCCGGCAAGAAATCTTCACCATTTCTCTCTAGCTCTCATCCTCTTTCCATCACCTCTCCACTCTCCATCTCCTCTCGAATTCCACTCTCCTTTGCACCATGGTCAAGAATTGGGTCCCCGCCATAGCGCAAGGTCCAGTGCCTCTTCTAGGCCGATTCCGCAGACAGTGCCGTTGCCCAGTCAGAAAGAAGGTCTAAGTGAAGGAATGATCCTGCCGTGCAACCAGGATCCTCTTCAGCACCTCAAAGGGCAGCCAAGAGAGGTAGACCATCATCTTTAGGAAGAGGTAGTTCTCCTCCAAACCCTAGAACAGAAATTCCGGGCAATTCTTCTGAGAACCCTGAGGAATCATCTTCCTCTTCTTCTGAGTCTCAAGAGGATATTCCCTCAGAGTCAGTCAGTGCAGCCAGTTGATTTTGAAGTCCCAAATTCTAGACCTATCAGACATTCAGCTAGCAGACTCTTTTCCTGAAATTCAAACCTATTTCTCCTTTCAATCTTGGATACCCTTTATTTCTGAGTTTCAAGTCAGTTATCCAAGACTTGTTAGGGAATTCTATAAGAACCTCACATGCACAGAAGAAGGGTATGAATCAAGGTTAAGGGAATAGCCATGATATGCCAACTGAAAAGCTGCCTCCATTTTCAAGTGCCAGTTGAAGGGGCAGACTATCATGAGTTTGAATTTGATCTACATGAAGCCTATTCCATCTTGACAGGCCTTCCTGCAGATGCATCAGATCCCAAACAGACCTATGTAACCAGGTTCAATGCCAATACATTTCCACCTGTGTTAAGGGTCATCCACCACATCTTGACCACCATTATCACTCCTCAAGGTGGTGGAAGGGACATATTGACAGACATTCAAAGGTTATTCTCTACTGTATGGTCAAAGAAATCAAAGTCATCTCAATGTCATAATGTTCAAATCATCTCTGAAACAACAAGGAAGACCTAAAGAGATCATTACCTTTTGCAGCACACTTGACCTCAGTATTTCAGCACTTTGGTGGCCCTTGGAGAATGAGAAGTCCCAGTCTATTCCCAAGTCAAATATCTACACCTTTAAGAATATCCAGAAGTTTATGGGATTTAGATTGGAGGGCAAACAAATTAGAAGAGGGCCAGCTGTGGTTGAGGCTCCTCAAGCTCAGGAGGAACAGCCTCAAGATATGGGGGAACAGCCGCAAGCTAACGAGGACCAGCCTCAGGTTCAAGGGGATCAGCCCCAAGCACAAGAGGAACAGCCTCAAGCTGAAGGGGACCAGCCCCTAGGTCAAGAGGATCAGCCTCCTGTGAATGAGGATCAGCCTCAAGTTCCTACTCAAGGTGACATTCCTTTTCATGCCCCTCTCTCACCTCAGCTTCCTCATTTCTCTCCACAACCCTCATTCCAACATCCACATCTTCTTGTGGCCTCCTGTTCCACCAGAATTGATCTCCTTCCTTAATGACAAATTTGAATCCTTGAACTCCTCCATTCAAAACATGTACACATCATTTGAGTGAGGATTCAAAGATTGGAAAATACTGTCTCTGCCAAGTTTATAGAACAGAAAGCTGCTTTAGACAATGCAGCTCAAAGGTTCAATAGATTGATTGGAACAATGGCAGATGCCTCACTACAGCTAAAGGAGCATCAAGACAAGTTGGAGACAGTTCTTAAGGGAATATTGGCAAATTCCCAAGCAGATGTCTTCAACACCAAGCAAACATTGCATGAGATTTCCAGCACAAGATTGTCATTTGCTCATTTTGTGATGATTGGAAGTATGAGGAACTTCAATGAGCACATTGACAGGCAGATAACAGATTTGACCAAGGAATTCAAGATAATGCAAAGACCTGGTTGGTCAGCTGGTTCATCATCTTCCTCACAACACAGTGCAGCTGATTAACCAGACTTCAAGCCACCTTGCTAGAGAATTCGGATAGAATGGAACACTTTTTGAGCACAAAAATGATAACCATTCAAGATCAAATCAAGACTAGCTTGAACTTCATGGAGAAGAGACTATCTGACATAGAGACCATTCTTCTTCCCATTCCTCCTCCTCCTCCATCTTCTACTTAATGTAATTTCTCTTGATGATGTCAAAGGGGAGAGAAAGAAAGAATGCTTGTAATCTTTGGAATGACTGTAATGTTCTCTTGTTAATGAAATTACATGTTTTGCTTGGCTGAATGATTCTCTCAATTGTGTATTTAATGTGATTGAAAATCTTTTTGTGAATGTGATTGAATGTACTTGTCAAGTTGCTTGACTTCTGTGTACAAAATTCTCATTTCAAGTAAATTGTGTTCCAAAAATACATCATCAACTGTTACTGAAAAATATCAAAAGGTCTTTGACAAGTTTAAACAAAAAGAAAATAAAAATGTGAATAACAAAAATTGCTTAAAATCACACTTCATCAAAACCTCATTGTCATACGGATTATTGTTGCCATCATCAAAAGGGGGAGTGTTGGGTTGAATGCATATTCATATCATTTCCCTCCTATTTTGATGATGACAAGAGGTAATTTTAAAGCAATTCAATTGAAACATGTCAAAAACATCATACCTGAAATCAATGTTCAAAAATCATTTCAAATCACATTTATCATTGATGTTCATGATAAATCATTAAACTAATGATATAGTGTTTAATTTTCAGGTACAAACATTTATGCAAAAGATGTGTCGAACACCCATCAATGGTGTCGACACAACAACAAAGATTCAAAGGCAAATATGCAAAAATGTTGAGACTGTGTCGACACAAGTCAAGAGTGTGTCGACACGAGTTGCAGTTTTTCAGAAATCAGTCCACCCAGGTCGACACACTCTCAGAGCAGGTCGACACTAGATCCAGTTCCCAGAACAGCCAGTTTGAAGAATTGGGACAGCAGGTCGCACACTCCAGAGCAAGTCGACACGGGACTTCTTCCCAGAACAACATTTTCCATAATTGGACAGTGTGTCGACACCACCACCAGGGCTGGTCGACACACTACGGGAAGTTTTCATCTTAAGTGGATGGGTGCCACGTGTCAGCCCAGGCCGAGGGAATCAACTAGGATCGTGTGCCCTTATAACAAAAAGGTATCTTTGGACTCTTTTGGGTATAAAAGGACCTCTATTGGCCCTCCATCCACGCAAGAGAGTCCCAACCAAAACTCTTAGAGCCTCCTGAAAGTTCTTGGCGGCTGCAAGAGGTTGTCTCCCTCCTCTGCTCTCCTGTGCTTCCAGAAGACCAATTCTCACCAATCCAAGTGTGAGAATTGGAGTGTGATCCCTGACGAATCCTCAGAAGCATTCCAAGGAAGTAGTATCCTGTAGAAGCCTTAGTTGGAGAAGAATTCAAGGAAGATCCAACAACTCCAAAGTGCAGAGCATCGGCGTTGGACTTCAAGATTGCAAGCTTCTTCCCAATCCAAGCTTCTACAAGGAGTACACTTGAAGAACGAAGCTATTTAATACAATTCACTGTACTTTTTCTTCTAAGATATCTTTTGAGATTATGCAAGTGCTTCTGCATATCTCTCATTAGTGTTCTCACTTTCGACTAGATCTATTGCTAGAAGGTCTATGTCTTGAGTTGGTGTCTAGCAATCATTGCGTGAGCATTGTGCTCAAGTTGTGTGAGCATTGTGCTCAGGTTGTTGTGAGTCGTCGTGCTCAGTTTGAGTTGTCTAACTCAAGGTTGTGTTGAGCAGTCTTGCTCAGTTGTTCTAGAGTAGTCTTGCTCTAGAAGGTGTGTGAGTTGTAAGCTCTCAAGTGTTGGAGTTGTCAGGCTCCAGTGGGTGTGTTACCCAGTTGTGTTAGTGAATCCTCACGGGTTGTGAGGGGTGGATGTAGAATCACTTGGTTGGTTTTCGAACCACCTAAAAATCCTGGTGCACTGGTCTCTCTGTGGTTTGATTTCATTATCCGTTAGATGCTTGCATAGGATCGTTTAAAGTTCACTTAATCAACTGATTTCATATCTGCTTTTACCAACTCACTCAATATCATCAGTCTGTGGTTTTTCACTTATAAATTGCCTCTGATTCAAAGTGTTTTTAAACTGTTTAAGCTTCCGCAGAAAGTGGCATAGATCTATTCATCCCCCCCCCTTCTAGATCTTATCCACACCTTTTTCCTCGATCCTTCAAGTGCCTCCATCTTTAGTGCATGTACCACGGCTGCTAGCTCCAAGTCATGAGTCGGATAGTTACGCTCGTGCTCCTTCGCTGACGAGAAGCATAGGCCACTAACCTTTCTTGCTGCATGAGTACACAGCCTAAACCAATCCGAGACGCATCCGTATAGATAGCAAGCCCTCTATACCGCTCGGTAAAACTAACACCGGGGCTGACGTGAGCTTAGTCTTCAACAATTGAAAACTACTCTCACACTTCTCGGACCAAACAAACTTCACTCCCTTTCTGGTAAGCTGAGTCAAAGGGCGGCGATGGACGAAAATCCCTCAATAAATCGCCGATAGTAGCCAGCCAAACCCAGAAAACTACGAATCTCCGAAGGCGTCCGGGGGACCTCCCAATCCATAACTGCCTGGACCTTTGCTGGATCAACTGCTACACCAGCACCGGAGATAACATGCCCGAGGAAATGAACCTCGCGCAACCAGAAATCGCACTTGCTGAATTTAGCATACAGCTTGTGCTCACGAAGAACCTCTAACACTACCCTCAGATGCTGACGGTGTGTGGCCTCGTTCGGAGAGTAGACCAAACATCATCAATAAACAATACGACAAAGCTATCTAGATAAGGCCTAAACACCCTGTTCATGAGATCCATGAACGCTTCAGGGGCATGGGTCAATCCGAAAGGAAGAACCAAAAACTCATAAGTCCATAATGGGATGAATGCCGTCTTGGACACATCCTCACTCCGAATCCTCAACTGATGATAACCAGATCACAAATCAATCTTAGAAAAGACTGATGCCCTCGCAACTTGTCAAACAAATCATCATACGAGGTAAGGGATACCTGTTCTTTACAGTCACTTGGTTCAGCTTTCTGTAGTCAATGCATAACCAAGTGACCCGTCTTTCTTCTTGACGAATAATACAGGTGCCCCAAGGGGAAACACTAGGGCGAATAAATCACTTATCAAGCAACTCCTGCAACTGCCTCCTCAACTCGGCTAACTCCGCAGGTGCCATCCGATATGGAGCCTTCGAGATAGGAGAGGTGCCCGGAAGCAACTCTATTGTAAACTCTATCTCTCTATCCGGCGGCAACCCAGATAAATCATCAGGAAAGACGTCTGAAAAATCCTGCACTACCTCAATCTCTGCAAGAGTAGGTGACTCATCAGCCTCTGGCACTAGGACCACACTGGCAAGAAAAGCGTCACAACCCTTGTTTACCATGCACATCGCCTTCATGGCAGACATGACCAACTTTCCCGCCACGTTCCTTGGCAAGGGATGGGAGAACTCGTCCTCACCGGGAATGCGGAAAACAATCCTCTTCCGACGACAATCCACTAACGCATAGTGCTCCTCTAGCCAATCCAGACCAAGAATAGCATCATAGTCCTTCATCTTAGCAAGAAGAAAACACCTATCTAGGACTCTATCCTCAATGCACATAGGTAACGACGGAATGCACTTCCAAGTCGATACCGTACCTGCAGGGGTGGCACAGACAAAGGGACCTCTAGATCCTCATACTCTACACCTGACTCTAGGGCTAACTGCCTAGCGAACCGCTCGGAAATGAACGAGTGAGTAGCACCCGTATCAAACAAAACCCGAGCGTGCACACCTAAAGCAAAACTGTACCTTTGGTGACATGCTCCGCTGCTCGGCGTCCTCGCGCGCTAAAGCAAACACTCGAGCTGGGGCTCGAGGCCTTCCTGGTCTTCCTGTAGCTGGCGCGCTGGTGCTACCACTGGGGCTGGCGCTCCGCGCTGGATTCCCTGCTGAAGTCTTGGCAATCTTTGATCTTGTGGTCGCGCTCCCGCACTTCAAGCATCTACCCGCTACCACAACACTCGGATCCACCATGTCTTCCCGCAGTGGGGACACTCTTTTTTCACACTAGGGGAACGTACAGAGGGTACCTGAGTACTGCCGACTGCTACTGGTCGCTGCTGTGTCTGGTACACCACTTTCTTCTTGTCTTTCCATTGGAATGTCACTACTGGCCTCTTCTACGAAGCTTTCTTTTCTTCCAAGTATTGCTCCATTTATTTTCCCCTAGTGTGTCTTCCCGCAGTGGGGACACTCTTTCTTCACACTAGGGGATGTACAGAAGGTACCTGAGTACTGTCGACTGCTACTGGTCGCTGCTGTGTCTGGTACACCACTTTCTTCTTGTCTTGCCGTTGGAATGTCGCTGCTGGCCCTTCTACGAAGCTTTCTTTTCTTCAAAGTATTGCTCCATTTCTCCCTCCTGCCTACAAGCAGCGCTGAGGGCCTCGTCCAAAGTCCGGTGGTCAAATGCCACGAGTCTCGTCCGCAGTGATGGCTTGAGTCCCATCACTAAATTCTTTGTCTTCCTGCGCTGATCTGCCACGATATGAGGTGCATACTTAGAGAGTTCAGAGAATCGTGCCTCATATTCCAGCACAGTCATGGAGCCTTGCGTCAAAGATAGAAATTCTTGCTCCATTTTGTCTTGAACATGCTCGGGGACGAACTTAGCCCGAAAGAGCCTCACGAACTCGTCCCAAGCAACATCGATAGCTCCGTCCTCAAACCGGGTACGCAGCAATGACGCCCACCACACATCAGCTCTTTCCTGCAATACACCTTCGTAAGCTCCAACTAACAGTTCTAACTAAACAAAACATACAATCATACAAAATTAACACATACCTGTAGCATGTAGGTGGCTAATGTGACCTTATCCTCATCTGCACGCCTGATGGCTCGGAAGATCTTTTCTATCTCCCTCATCCAGCTTTCAGCCAGCAATGGATCGCTCTCCCCCTTAAAAGAGGGTGGCAGCATCCTCTTGAATCTCTCCATGGTAGAAGGCCCACCATGGTCCTGAGCTGCTACTTGAGCCTGCTATAGTACACAATCAAGCAATTTACAATCAACACAATATTGCATAATTAAGTAAAAAAGACTGTTAATCATTTTATTAGTCTAACCTGAGCCTCCAACTGTGCCTGGAGTGCTGCTTGAGTATGAGCTTGTGTCTGCATGGCTTGCACCAGACCTTGCATGAATACTCCATAATCCAAAGGCGGCGATGGGGAAGTACAGGCCCTTGTGGTGCGGGGCTGCTGCTCCGCCCGCTCGTCACGTCTCGGCTCGTCCTCACGGGCCGGCACTCCGCCACGCCTACCTCTCGAAGCATGGCTGTAATAAATTTCACCCGCCATTAGAGCTACTTTAATTATTTCCTAACCGTTTTCTTATCTATTTCCCACTCGTTATTGTTATTTCTACACATGTGGACATTCCTATGTACACTTAGCATGTAATAAGATGATGACTTATGTATATTCATGTGCAATCTCAACCGTTGCTCTAATAGCAATCTCTGTAGTGACCCTCATTATATCGGTACGGTTATACCAACCCACGTCGATATAGTGAACATTGCCACAGTGGGACATTTACCCAACAATAACATTCAGTTGAGATACACGTGAATATAAGAACAGAGTAGCGGAAGAAAAAGAACCACTGTCTTCATTTCATTCATCATCCACATTTAACATACATGATTCGATAACGTTTAAGAATTAAAAGTCCAATAACTTAAATTGCTGAAAATCAAATACATAGGTGTCCATACTTATAAATTCTTCCATGATAATGCTAGTACAATGTTCAATTTACATACTATGAAAATCACAAAATGTCTCAAGTACTCCAACACTCTAATCTCCACGCTCGGAGTCGGTCTCCAACGTTCCTACACAAGTGTCTCGTCACCAACTACACCTGTACGCCGAAGCAAGTAGTGAGTCTAAAAGACTTCCGCAAGTAATTCTACACATACCGTACATGCACATATCATAGTAGTTCTACATACACGTTCACAAGACACAACATGTAGCATGCTTGACATTATATTTTACAACCTATCATGGTGAATCTACAATTTAAACACATGGACTATGCTTTCAGATTTCCTAACTGGAATCACCTATCACATGCTTTATTCATTTCTCACATAAAGATCTATCTTCACCAACTAAGACATGAAAGCCATTAGCATGAAGTTCCGAGAAGGCATGAAGGAAACATACCTAACATGGAATCTACACATTTCTACGCATATACGTAACCATTTTACATGCTTTAAGTGTGCTGGTTTACATGCTTTAGCAACCATAATCTAACACATGAGAGCTACAACAACGATTAAATCACAACATGTGAGCAATCAAGTATGGAAGTTGTTTATATATGCTTAACAATATCCTAGCATGGATTCTAGGCATTTTGCATACATAAACATGATCATAACGTAGTAAAGCTACTGTTTAAGCATGATTCAGATTGTCATAACATGGATTACACTCGCATCCTCACATTTTGGTTTCACATTTTTACACAATTTCAAATTCGCATATTTTACACCTTACACATGCACTTTTACACATTGTTCACATTCACATTTTTCACATGAACACATACACATTAACACATTCACATTTACTGCCATGACGCATAGTCCAAACCACCAAAGAAGGACACAACACATCACATCACTTAGATGCCATCTAGGCAATACAATGGCGACTCTTGGACTGCGCAGACCGGGAGAACAAGTCTCCACCCTAACCAGTGGTACTTGTCCACCTCCAGGATTTCCCCCCAATGCCCTTAGGGTCACAACACATTGAACCTTCTCAGGGGACTTTTCCCTGATACGGTTCCACTGACCTCTGTGGAAGCAGTGTCACACTTGGCACAATTTACACATTACACGTTTTCCGATTTAAGCACTTAGTTTAGCACATGACACTCACATCTCACCCATTCACTCATTCACACACATGGGGCTCTGTTTTCCTGACATGACACTACTATTACAGAAATTTTACACTCAAGGAATTTCACCCTTCAGGTTGAAATAAACATAATTAAATCATTTTTGCAACGGCATGCATTAATTTCGCATTTCTACATAGAAAATTCATATTGCATCATATACTTGTTCAAATGACCTGAAATTTTAACCACTAGCTGATTCGGGTTTAGGATCCCCATGCAAATTTTCAGTTTTTTCTAACCTAATACATAATTACAGAAAATCTAACATCGAATTCACAGGCTATGCACAATTCAAGTTAGCATGGAGTTGGACACCAATCACAATTTTAACAACTCACTGTCTGAACCGTAGCATGTATAGAGCCACATGATTTATTCCCGAATTTATTGGGCAATACACAATTTACGGAAGATTTATCGTGACCTACGCATGATTTCTATTTCCCAAAATAGAAAATTTAATAAATCATACAGCATGGAAAATTCCAGAAACTCAGAGCACAGACAGGTTGTACATACATGGTCTAACAAAATTAGGGCAACATGATTTTACCACGGATTATCAGGATAATGGTGAGAAATACACATGAACATTCTTCCACATGCTTTCAAATATGTAAATAAGCTCTACCATCCACAAAATAAGTGTACATTCACATTCCCATCCATCACATTAGCTAGTATACATAGCATATAAGAGATTACATTATATCCTCATCGTGAAACATATCGAAATTAATATATAGAAGGGCAGAACAGCTTGTTGTTCTGCTCAGATGAACTTAACGGCAAGCTATGGCCGCTAATTAATGTTAACGGCACAATCGCTGGATGCTAAGCATGATTTAACGACAACAGATGTTGCCATTAAGTTAAGGTCTGTGCAAAACATAGACCCGAGCTCCAAATGTAGGGTGAATTGAGGGATCTAGGACATGAGGGAAAATGCACAAAAATGATAAAACCAACCTAGAAACATACAAGGACGTTATGGGTACGGTACTTGCCTCTAGAAAATACACCAAATGGATCTAGGGCTCGGTGAAGCTCTCCTTGGGTTGTCCCAAGAAGCTCCTAGAAAAGCTTCACTCCGGGTTCTAGGATGAAGATGGCTCCAAGATAAGGTCGGGGAAGCCTCCTCCTCCACTCCAGCTTGCTCCTTGCTGCAGTAGATGGCCGGTGCAAGCTTCATGTAGCGGATTTAGGGTGGCAAAGGTGAGCTCTTCACACAGATTTTAGGGTTTTCCCTTTTTTTTCTTCTTCCTCTCTTGCAAAGGGGCAAAGAGAAGGGTGTGAGTTGCAAAAATGGCTTTTTATATAGCCAAAGACCTCTCACCCACGCAGGAGATGATGTGATACCCCTTTCAGACCATTGGGGACAGCTCTCCAATGGTTGGGGTAGCTTGCTCCCGGGATTTCCGGCTCTGCTACGCATGCAAGTCAGGATATTGACGTCAACATTGGTGTACGTCTAAGTGAGTTCTGACGTCACACGGTATTGACGTTGACAACCCTTAGCGTCAATAGGTGGACGCCAACTGGCCCTCGGCCAGAAGTCAAAATCATGCAGAAACCCATGCACATCATGTATATATACATGTAATATCTATATGGTATTGTGCACACACTACCATCAAGCAATACATACATTAATTATACCTAAAATATACACATACATGCAATAATATACTATTAGTACATACGTAGACATTTGCATACATACATACACAAACATGAAGCATTCACATGCAATACCAATAATGCAACAAATTCGAGGGTCTTACATTTCCCTTCCCCTATTGGAGGACCGAAAGGAAAAGAAACAATGGTGTCCTAGACTCTCTGCTAAGCATCGATGTTCTTTGGATTTAATGCTTAACTCATCAAGAGTGAAGAATGAATTGGAAATGACAATTTTTGTTGTTTAAGGTATGTATACCACACAAATCCATACACCTATCTAGGGGCAGTACATTTTAAGATATAGCCCATTCGAAGGGTAAGCAAGCTCCTCGCCCTTAGCGTTCACTAGCATGTACGAGTTGCGTGGATATGCTTCTTTTACTATGTATGACCCTTCCTAGTTTTGTTGGAGTTTTGAACGAGGCCTACCAGGTTTTACAAATATCCTTTTTACTACCATCCCAACTTTGAATTTTCTCTCAAATCACTTTCTTTTAGTAAAAACAAGTGAGCCTATTTTGACATGCTATAGTATGTTCTACAGCGACCAGATGCCTTTTATCTAAGAGTTCCAACTGTGCAAGGAGCGACTCGCGACGCTTGTCAATTGACAATTCTTTGTCTAGTTGGACTTCTAGTAAAGGAATAAGAATCTCATATGGAACGACAACCTCCATTCCATAAGTGAGGGCGAATAGGGTTTGCCCTGTAGGAGTGCGGATTGAAGTGCAGTAAACCCATAGAGCTTCTACAAGCTTGTTTGGCCAGTCCAAGAACTTGTTAGCCTCACAAGTTCTCTTTATGATCTTGATTAGAGTTTTATTTGTGGCCTCTGCTTGGCCATTTCCATGCGGATATTAGGGAGATGAATGATGCAATGCAATTTTACACCTGTTGTAGAGGTCCTGAAACTCCTGAGAGATAAATTGGGGCCCATTGGCAGTGACGATGGTACTGGTGCTAGAATCGACTGGGGAATCACATGCACAGCAAAAGTAAAACAAAAATGATTTCCATCCAATTACTTGGTCAGGATATGATTTACAGTGCATGTAATCATACATATGAACAAGGTGTGAGACCATCTCACCTAGCGGAGATCGTATATCCCCTGAAGTGCAGAACTAGTCCTTGGTTTGAAGGAGATCTCATGAAACCCCTCTAGCAGTATCCACACAGTGGATGATCGGAAATGATGATGACTCCTCTTTCACTGATGGTGCCTCACCTCCACATCGTTCAACGTCTGCAATGACCAACAGAAGCAAGTAGCAGCAACAGCAAAAGGGGGCGGCCCTCCTAGTTCTCCTCTTGCCTAGGGAGAGCACTAGAGGGAGAGTTGGGAAGGAGGATGAAGAAGGTGGCTTCTCCTCTCGAGATCTAGCCTATGATCTTAAGGAGAACCCCTTCTATTTATGGAGAGCCTATGGGACACCTTAGTAGGGACACCTCATCCTGTCATGATGACAAGGGACACCTCGTCAATTTATCATGACAAGAGACACCTCATAGGGACACCTCGTCAAGTAGTCTTGACATGGGACACCTCGTCAAGTAATCATGACAAGGTACACCTCATAGGGCAAGTGTCACACACTTGTCAATATGAAATGATTATAATCATTACAAGGGGTTAAGGTGGCTAATCAATAAATGCCCCTTTTTAATGGATCCTGGTTTAGGCTTATTAGGTCTTACCCAATAGATCCATAATGGGTTAAGTAAGGCTTATTAGATAACTGTTATCCAATCCTCTATTCATCGCGTTATCCACCTTATGTGTGTGACCGTCTAGGCCCAATATCGAGCTGGCCGTGAGTTGCACCCGTCAGAACTCCGTGTAACTTAGTGAATTATTATCTCCATAATAATTCACTCAACTCATCAATTATGAACATACTAGTCCAATATGTCATAATCCCCAGATGGTACGAGTGATCAAATCCATTGGACCTGTCTACCCACAGTTATTGTGTACCTATAGTCCCTCATCCATCTATTATCCCAGAGACCGTATATTAGGCATAGTTTTGTTCGGCCTATACGGAATCTGTTAGAGTCAAACTTTTATTGAATTATCTCGGAGAACTCCACCCCTCAAAATCCGATTGATTGTGGCCAAGGATTTGCCTTAGTAAGACAATATGGGGATTCCTCTCATGATACCAAGAGTGGATGATCCTCTATGGACACAAAATTGCCTTCGTAAGGTTGGATATCATTCCCATTGACTGGCTATACAAGACTTGGATCATCCAGACCTATAAATCCAGTATCAAAGAACAGAGTACTCGAACAAGATATCTTTGATGTCTCAACTCTAAGGACTAGTTACACAACTGAGACTACGGAACCACTGTCTGACTATCAGATATCATTAGCTATACAACATTGCGAGAATGGATCATTCAGTGAACTCATTCTCCAATGAGCACCTGCATCATATCCCTAGTATCTCCACACGAGCAAGTATGAGACAGGCTACCTGCATCACATGAACATGTATATGGCACACTTGTCTGTCCGGTCATCTCAATGTCCTTCTTGAGTAATCTATGACTTGAAAATTTACGATCTGTGTTTAAAGAGGATCAGCCTCATTATCATTATCTCATCATGATCCAATTCCCATTGAACAGACCTATGGACATCACAGTATACATGCACATTGAATATACAGTGAGAAAATATGCATTGTAATATAACCAAAAGAGATTGCACATAATTACAAGTGCCATCACTCACGTGAATTGGCTTGCAGGGCAACTATAACCAGGAATCTCCCACTTGACCTAAACTAATCACCTACATGTCTAATCTCCATCAGACCTCGGTGTCGCTAAAAAACAATCTGAGTCAATGGCTGTGTAGTGGATCTGCATGTTATTTTGGATGAAATTATTTTCATTGCTACATCACCAGGGCCATGATCTCTCTAATCATGTGGAACCTCCTTTGAATGTGCTTAGACTTCTGATGAGACCTGGGTTCCTTTGCTTGAGAAATCACCCTGTTGTTGTCGCAAAACAATGAAATGGCTCTCCATGGCCAAACACCACTCCTAAATCTGCAATGAACTTTTTCATCCAGAGAGATTCCTTTGCTGCTTCTGGAGTAGCAATGTACTCTACCTCAATAGTTGAGTCAGCAATAGTCTATGGCTTGGAAGTCCTCCAGCTTATTCCTGCTCCATTCAGGGTAAATACATACCCTAAGTTAGACTTGCGATCATCGATATCAGACTGGAAACTTGAGTCTGTATAGCCTTCAACCTTGAGGCTACTTCCTCCATATACTAGTAAAAGATCCTTAGTCCTTCTTTTATTTAGGATACACTTTACTACCTTCCAATGTTCTGAACCTGGATCTGCCTGATACCTGCTCATAACACTTAGAGCATTTGCTATATCAGGTCTAGTACAGAACATTGTATACATGATAGATCCTATAGCAGATGCATAGGGTATTCTATCCATGTATGCCCTTTCTTCTAGAGTCGTTGGGGACTTACTCTTAAAAAATAAATAATTCCATGTCTTAATGGTATGAGACCTCTTTTGGAATTTTCCATGCCAAATATTTTGACTATGGTGTCTATGTACGTGGACTTGGACAAGCCAAGCATCCTCTTACATCTATCTCTATAGATCTGAATCCCCAAAATAAAGGATGCCTCCCATAGGTCTTTCGTAGAGAAGTTATTTGATAACCAAGTCCTAATTGTGGATAGCATTCCAACATCATTCCTAATGATGAGGATGTCATCCACATACAACAGCAAGAAAATGATGACACCCACCTACCTCCCTACATACACAAGGCTCATCTTCGTTCTTAAAGAAGTCATAAGATCTGATTACCTCATCAAATCTTATGTTTCAACTTGGGAAGCTTGCTTTAGTCCATAAATGGACTTAAGCAACCTACACACCTTATCTGGTCTTTTCTCGGAAACGAATCCCTCAGGTTGTATCATATACACCTCTTCCTCGAGGTTTCCAGTGTGGAATGCAGTTTTTACATCCATTTTCTAGATCTCGTAGTCAGATTGTGCTACAATGGCCAATAAAATTCTGATAGATTTTAGCATGGCGATGGGTGAGAAGGTTTCGTCATAGTCAACACCTTACCTTGACGGTATCTTTTTGCCACAAGCCTTGCCTTAAAGGTCTCTATGTTTCTATCTACACCAATCATCTTTTTGATGATTCATTTGCACCCAATGGGTACAATACCCTCAGGTGCATCAACTAGGTTCCAAATCTAGTTGGAGTACATGGAATCCATCTCAGAATTCATGGCCTCTTGTCATTTCTTGGAGTCTATGCTCGTAATAGCCTCCTCATAGTTTTATCTAAAGGCAATAGCCTCCTCATAGATGGTTAGAATATCTAAAGGACTTCGATTTCAACATCCAGTACCATCCAAGTAAGGGAAACGTCATGGCTGATGCTGTTAGTAGAAAGCCAATGACATCTATCTCAAGTCTAGTCCTTGGCGAGATGCAATTACTTGAACATTTTGCGAGGCTAGACTTAAATATTGAACATAGGGATGATCATGTTTTGATTGCCAATCTCAAGATCCAATCTGATCTGCTAGAGGAAATCAAGATGCAACAGGACAACGATCCATTCTTGGTTCGTGTCAAGGAATCCTTAGCGGACAGACCGGATTTTGCCATGACTGAAGATGGAAGGTTAGTATTCCAAGGGAGAACTTGTGTCCCAGACAACGAAGCCCTAAAAGGGAAACTAATGGATGAAGCTCATCAAACTAAGTACACTATTCATCTAGGAGGTACCAAAATGTATCAATACATGAAAAGAACATTTTGGTGGCCGAATATGAAGAGGAAGTAGCCGAGCATGTAGCTCATTGCCTCACATGTCAACAAGTGAAGGCAAAACATATGCACCCTGCCGGTGCACTCAGACCACTAGATATCCAGAGTGGAAGTGGGAAAGCATTGGCATGGACTTCATCATGGGTTTACCCAAAACTCGTGGTGGACATGATGCCATATGGGTCATCGTTGACCGGTTGACCAAATCTGTGCACTTCTTACCGATAAGGAGTACATGGTCTATGGAGGTGTTAGCTGCATTATATGTCAAGGAGATCTTGCGGTTGCACGGTATTCCGTCATCTATTATCTCAGATCGAGATCCAAGGTTCACCTCTTATTTTGGAAAGGTCTACAAATTACCCTTGGTAAGAAGATTAATTTTAGTACTGCCTTTCACCCGCAAACTGATGGGCAAACTGAGAGGACAAATCAAATTGTAGAAGACATGTTAAGAGCATGCATTATAGATTTCAATGGTCGTTGGAATGAACAATTACCCTTGATTGAGTTCGCTTATAACAATAGTACCAGGCGAGTATTAAAATGGCACCATTTGAAGCACTTTTGGCAGGAATTGTAGATCTCTGTGTGCTGGAATGAAGTGGGAGAACTACAATGGTTAGGACCTGACATGGTACAAAGTGCAAACCCAGGATATACAGATGATACGAGATCGACTCAAGATTGCTCAGTCTAGACAGAAGAGCTATGTTGATAAGAGAAGACGGGATCTAGAATTTCAAATAGGAGATCATGTGCTATTGAAGGTATCTCCAACCCGTAGTATTCAAATTCGGAGTGAAAGGAAAACTTAGTCCAAGATTCATTGGTCCTTTCGAAGTAATTGAAAGGATGGTGAAGTTGCTTACATACTGGCCTTGCCGCCAAATTTCGCAAGTGTGCACAATGTCTTCCATGTCCCATGCTTAGAAAGTATGTTACGATCCTACACATGTCATTCGCCAGGATGATCTGGTGTTAAACAAGGACATGATGTATGAAGAGAAGCTGCTCAAGATATTAGACTGGAAGGTGCAACAACTCCGGAACCATTCTATCCATGTGGTAAAAGTCCTCTGGGATAATCGTGGAGTGGAAGAAGCCACGTGGGAACCGGAAGGAACTATCAGACGAAACTACCCTGATCTATTCGGTAGCCATTCTCTCCAGTAAGGTCATATGAATTTGGGGACCAAATTCTTTTAAGAGGGGGAGGATCTAGCAACCTGAATTTTTCAGAAAAATAAAAATTTAAATAATAAATAAAAACTCTGCTAAAGGGATTGAATGAAAAGAGCATTAAATAAAACCCATTAAATGAAAAAGAGTAATGGGCTTTGCTTAATGGATCCTCTAGAACTTATTGGGTCAAAATATGAATTTACAACTAGTAAATAAAAATAAAATACCCTAAATTCGGAGTCTTAATATCTCCTAAATAGAAAAGGACTCTTAAGCATTAAAAGAGGCAATAAGAGTTGGAATTGGATTCCTAAGCCTACCCCTTATGATTTAGCATGAATTTAGATCTCATCCTAACCTAAATAGAGGTTGGAAAGCAAGAAAGGAAGGTTGGAGTTAGGAAATCTCGTAATTAAAGAGCATTAGAATAGAAGTAGGAATAGGAACCCACACATGCATAAATACACCTCTTAAACCCTCTGGCCGACCCTAGCTCGTTGCCAAAGGTGTTGGATGTGGAGAGAGGCCAAGGAGGAGAGGATCTCTTGGGGTGAAGGAGTTCTTGGAGCTTCTTCCTCGTTATTGGAGATTTTAACCCAAGAAGAAAAATCGAGTCACAGGTAGGCATTCTCACAAGCAAAACTAAATCAAATCCCATCTATAGGTATTTCCAATCACCAGGAACAAAACCTCTTGTTTCATAATTTTTCATCGAGCCAATCTTTTGTTCTTGATTTTAGAAGTTCTGCAAACATGATAACTCCGAGTCATCATGTTTGAATCATATCTCCATGTACACTTGATCTAATGCTATGAAATTTTTACTGTAGACACTTCATGTTGTTAGGGATCTTTTGCCCATGAAAGCCCTAATTTTTGTTGAGCATGTTGCTCGAATTAAATCAGTCTTGCTCTCTGTATCATGTTCTATGTTACTCGTTATTGTTCATGCTCAAACCTTGTTCAAACATGCTCTCTCTCTAATTCCTATTTACTGGAAGTACTCTCGCATGTCTAGTTTCATGATTCTTCATCGTGTATACAATTAGTTATGATTTTATGAATGACCCTGTATCAAAATCTGATATTTCTAAACTGCAATCCAAGACAGAGCAAAACTCTGTCAGACTCAGGCCATGGACTTGACAATGTGACGGCCCGATAGGTCGCGTTCTCAAGCCCGTCGCGACGCTTTCCTTGTCATGTTCTGAACGCGATAGTACCGTACGTCGCATTCTGGCCCTCTGTCCTGGCAGCCCTGTCGCAACCCTTTTCAGGCCCTGTCGCGATCAGCCCTGACCCTGTCGCGACCCTTACTGCATACGTTGCGTTCACAGGATTTTTGATGAAAACCATGCAATTTATTCCTCTCACTTTCTAACAGTCATACACCAGTAAAACACTTGTTTTAAAATGGATCTATATTGAATGCTTTAAAACACATATTCACGACTTCTTTTCTATCTATGATTTTCTTACACATGCACACACATGAACCATCCATATATGGCTGAAATCTGCATAAAATATCTCATAATGTATCTGGTAATTTATTGCAAGAAAGTATATTAATTACCCTATTTTAAAGGACTTGCATTCGTTTCTGCGTTGTTTATATACTGATATCGATGCTCCACTGTTCTAGAATTCCTCTAGAACGTCGAGCACCTGTTTTTATATACACACTTTACTTGGCTTGTGGTGAACTCTCCGTCGGATATCCTTTCGCCGAACTAGTGAACCCTTGCACAAGGCCTCCGTAAGTCTCCTCTGATCATGGATTCCCACATGGTCGATGAGCCGGTTGTACCCTAACACCCATTACACCTTTAGGGATCGATATGATCCAAACAGCTATTAGAAGTTTGCTCTCACCTTGAATCACGTCGGACCTCTGGACTTGTGCATAACATGGCCAGCGGAAGATCGTGAATTCCACCTGACTGCCAATACGACGTGCACGTGTTGTGCAACTGTTGCTATCACCTGTTTACTCGTGTTTACGTGATCTACCCTTAGCTCTCATCTATACTCTACTCGCTCGTCTATTCACGCTCTCTGTACTATCTTGTCTATTCATCTAGTGCTCTTAACTATTCTTGGTACTCTATATTGGCCATTGAGTGATTGTCTAAAGATACAATAAAACCATGCCGTGCAATATATAAACGGCCCGATCTGGTCCTGGATGTGCGTCCGAAAGTGCTAGTGCCCATGGGAGTTAAATGATCAGAGTGTTTGACATTACACTCAAGTGCTATCTATCTCGACTATCTATATGACATCAAAACACAAAAGTGCTATACTCTCTCGATGTTTAGAATGACAAACAAGTGCTATACTCGTCGTGCTATTATTGTACTTGTGCTAGTTGTGCTATGGCCATCCTGCTATTCGTGCTATACTCGATACTTGTACTATTTTTGGAAACTATACTCGATCTCGTGCTATTGTGCTATCCTGTTACCTGTTGTGCTATCTCTTGCTATATTTTCACCCTCTTGTACTGCTATCTTAGATACTCTGCCATAAATGCGTTAATATTAAAGCCTACTTGAGCCTGAGATTTAAGTCCTACTGGGCGTTATCGCTCACCCTACGTTATTTGATGTTGTGTTCTCAGGTGAGACCGAGGATGACACATACACTCACGAGAAGGAATGACCAAGAGTCAAGCCACGAGTACCCTCGAGTCATTATGTTATCTTAGAGTTGTAGTTAGTTATTTACTTCTATTGCAATGTAATTGGGCCGTATAGAATGGCTCTGATATTAGTGGTTGTAACTAGACATTGGAAAGTATTAATGAAATGAATTTGCTTTAGTATTATTCACTGTGCAATGGTTTGATGTCTAGTACTCGCCCTATACCCTTTTCTTGCAACTGCCTTCGTGCTCTGATATTCCACGTCGGGAGTGACAGTTTTGTGGTATCAGAGCTTAAGTTATCCTTAAGTTCTAGGGTGATCTAGGTTGACCAGCCTCGACTAAGAGTCAGTAATCCTACCTATGAGAGATGTGGGTAGAACCATGGGTAATCAGCTAAAATAAACTCACATACGCACAAATTAAACTTTTAATCAGCATTATAACTATCAAATTATTTTGAAGGAACTAATAGCTACAATGACTGCGGAACGTGCCCAGATGAGAGGCATGCACAGTCCCTCCAGGAACTGACTCTTGCCATACTACAAGCCACTCAGCAAGGCGGTGGTAACCGCCGAGGGAACCAACCGGTGCAGGCGAGCTGCATCGCAATTTCAGGGGTTTGAACCCACCTAGGTTCAGTGGGTCTACGAATCCAGATGAAGCAGAGCACTGGCTAAAGGAAACGGAAAGGATCTTCCATGTAATGCAATTTGCGGACGGAGACAAGCTCCTATTAGGGACATTCCAACTGGAGAAGGATGCCCGCTCATGGTGGGAGTCTGTCGAAGCCACAAAAGCTAACGACCAATCTACTTGGGCCGAATTTAAGGGAGCTTATAATGCTAAGTACTTCTCTGAAAGAGTACAGGAAAAGAAGCTGCTGAATTCGCTGCTCTTAAACAGCAAAGCCTGACAAAAGCAGAATACGAAGCCCAGTTCTCTAGACTGGCATGCTATTTTACATCTGGTGAACACTGAAAGGATGAAGCTAGCGCATTCTAAACGGCCTTAAGCCCCACTAAATCACTCAACCGCACCTTTCGACATCTTGACCTACGCTGAGATGGTGAAGAGGGCTCAGCTGCTAGAAGATGCTACGGACTTCACCGACCGTATAAAAGGGAAGTTCATCAAGAAGGAAGTAACCTCGGGTTAGTCATCTGCTAAGCCTACCAACGGCAAGAAGCGTCCCTTCAACATTACGGAGGGATCTAGCCAAGAAAGGAACCCAAGTTTTCGTACCCACACTCCAACAAAGAGCCACTGCAAGCACTGTGATAAACTTGACACACCGCTGATGAGTGCTGAGAAAAGCCGGAGCATGTCTGCGCTGCGAAGTCGTGAGCATCGCATACTCGAGTGCCCGATGCTTAAAGAAAATGAGAAGCGCACTGCTATGCCTAAGAAACAGGTAGGCTGCAAGCCCTGCACAAGGAAGAAACCATCGAGGAAGGTGGCATGGTAGAAGGTACCCTGTAAGTCTTTTCTTTGCCAGCATGTGTGTTATTTGATACTGGAGCTACTCATTCATTTATATCTCAACACTTTGCTGATACCCTGACTACAAACCTACAACCATGGGTTGTGAATTCTCTATTACAACACCCTTGGGGGAGAAGGAGAAACTAAACAAATACTTTTCATCTGGTGATGTAATGATCAGAGACCATAACCTAACGGCTGGCCTGGTATGTATGTCCATGGAAGGGTATGATGTCATATTGGGAGGCTACTGAGTGTCCACATATGGGGCAAGCGTCGATTGTAATAAAGGAAGGGTGACGTTTAGTGACTTTCCTAAATTAGCATACACTGGGATTAGACATAAGAAGCGGATGTCTCTAGTCTCCACCTTAAAAGCTCATACATGATAAGGAAAGGATGTTTTGCTATCCTTGCGGCCGTCATAGTCGAAAAGAAGGGCTCAAAATGAAGACATCCACATAGTCCAGGACTACCCAGATGTATTCCCTGAAGGCTTACCCGGAGTTCCCCCTGAACGTGACGTCAACTTCGCCATTGAGTTGACTCCTGAGCTGCCCCGGTATCGCGTCGACCGTACCGGACGTCGCCTGCCGAATTGAAGGAACTAAAAGCACAACTGATGGAGCTGCTAGAGAGGGGTTCATCAGACCAAGTACCTCCCCTGGGGAGCCCTTTGCTATTCGTCAAGAAGAAGGATGGGTCGATGAGACTATGCTCGACTATCGTCAACTCAACAATTGACCATCAAGAACAAGTACCCATTGCCTAGGGTCGATGACTATTCGACTAGATATCTGTTGCCCAATACTTCTCCAAGATCGACCTTCGATCTGGTTACCATCAAGTGAGGATCAGGATGACGATATCTTCAAACGATCTTCAGCAGCAGGTATGGACATTATGAATTTGTTGTTATGCCTTTTCGTCTAACCAATGCTCCTGTAGCCTTTATGGAACTCATAACAGCATATATCGGACATACCTTGACAAATTTGTGGTCGTCTTCATCGACGACATCCTCATATATTCAAAGACCCAGGAATAATATTGAACCTTGAGGACGCACTGCAAGTCTTACGAGACAAAACTATATGTAAAATTAAGCAAGTGCGAGTTCGGCTCGAAGAATGTCTCTCTTGGCCATGTCATATCAAAGGAGACAATCTCTGTTGATCCTTCAAAGTTGAAGCTGTACTCAACTGGGATACCAACCAGTGTTCACAGAAATATAAGCTTCTTGGACTGGATGGATAGCTACAGGCGGTTCTAAGACTCTCTAAGATCTCCTACCCTCACATCATCTGACACAAAGGATAATCCCTAATCCTAGAGTAAAGAGTGTGAAAGAGTTTTCCGAACTCTCAAAGACTTTGCCTTACCTCAGCACCCGTTTCTCGCTCTAACCAGTAGAGGAGAAAGTTCTCTTAACGACCCAGAATCCGCATTACCAGTAACAACCAGTAACCCGATTCTGACCCGCTAACCCACGAGACAAGCTCGGAAGGGTAGGAATTTAAGAGTCCGAGGAGACTATATGTAAGAATACACACCATGCAAAGCAGTAAAATTCCACTATATGAACATATCATATACAACCTCAGAGTCTGAGCAAAGTACAGAGTACAGAAGTACAACAAAAAGGTACAACTCACTGCAGCTAGGGAGCACCAACACCGGAGTGGCTAGACTCGCCTGGAACGGGAGTCGACGAAGACCCACCTGAAAGGGAAGGGAGTGAGTCTCAAGAAAGAGACCCAGTAGGGAAAAGTAACCCCACCGGTAACAGTCTAAAGTGCGGAAAGTAAAAACAGAAAGTAAGTACACGTCGCACCACACAAAACTGTAAACCACACTCAGTACACACACTCACACACACAGCAAGTAGGACTCAGCTAGGGTCTGTGGCTCGGCGTCCCGTCACCACAGAGGCTCTCAACCCCAGCCACGTGTGCACACTACAGACGCTCTCTCTCGCGTCTGGTCCACGACCGGTTTTTTCCCCTACGCTTGACCCTAGCGGTAGAGAAGGGGCTCCACGGAGACCGGCTCAAAACCACCACAAGGAGCACGCACAGGACAGAGTCGCACTCGATGTCCCGGCTCACTAGCGGAGGACAACCACACGCTAGTCGTCTAGACGGAGTCGCACCCACGCCTAGGTAACACAACAGAAACGGGTACACGGTAACGCAACGCGCGTACAACAGACGGAACACACTCAACGTCTGAAACCCCGTACAGTAGTAACACCTCGTGCCACAAACAACTACTCCTATGCACAGGCGGAGTCACACTCTAAGCCTGGCCCACTGTGCTATTAGGGCGGACATCACATGTCAATCGCCTCTAATCACACAACTCAAGTCTGCTGGGAGACAGGATATAAACGGCCTGATCGATTGCCGCCAATAAAGGTAAACGGCAACCCCTGCCGCCAACAATAACTAAACGGCAGTCGACCTTGTCGTTTAATTCATCCCTGAAGATCTCAACGTCAACAGATGTGGACGTTGATATCTTCAGTCCCCATACCCAGAACTGACCCGAATCAGTCCCAATGGGCAGAAATACTAAATACATTCTGACTGATGGAGGGAAACACATCCTCTCATCAATCTACACTACCAGAACATCTAACTAAACATTCTAACACTTAGATTGTCTAATTTACCCACCCGGCATGATACAACCCAAACCCTAAACCTAAAATTACACACCAATTTGCTTAATTGGACATGCTGGTTTGCTGGGGAGGGTTATAGGGGTTAAGTCCCTACCTCAGAACGCTTAAGAATCCCCAACAGCCACCAATCGCGCCGGATCTCCCCGAAGACTCCGCGCGAATCACGCCAAAACCTTGCGATTTCCGCCCGATCTAGCAACGCCACACGATCCAGGGGCTTCCCACGAGCTCAAATCACTCAACAGAAGCTACAGGAATCAAGAAAGGCTAAGGTGGAAGGAAGGAGAGAAAAGAGAAGAAGGAACTCTGCTCTCGGGCTGCCCTATTTCAACAGGACTGGTTAGTCGACGTCAACATCAATGGCCGCCAACTGAACCGCCTACAGATTAACGTCCACATAGCTTGTCGCTGAGTTCAAGCTCAGACGTCCACATCGCTGGACGCTGACTCAGACTCAACGGCAAGCCCTGGCCGTCAACTACACAGGACCTCTACAGACCCAATAAGGATCCAATAAGAACCCGAGACCTTACAGCTCTCCCCCCTTAAGGAATTTTGCCCTCAAAATTCAAACAACACAAGGAAAGAAACTCACCAAGAGGTACGGAAAATGCTCGCGCATTTCGTCCTCCCGCTCCCATGTCGACTCACCACCGGAGTGCCGCTGCCACGCAACACGAACTAAGGGATAGCCTTGTTCCTCAACCTCTGAACTCGGCGATCCTCCTCAATGTGCAACGGAAACTCGGGTACAGTCAACACTGGAGTCACCTCAGACCACTCTGCACTCTGCAAACGTGAGACTCGTCAGAAAGATACCTCCGAAGCATCGACACGTGAAACACGTCGTGCACTGCTGCCAACTCTGACGAAGCTCAAGTCTGTACGCCAAACTCCCGACACGCTCAGAAATGGTAAAGGCCCAATAAAGCGAGGACTCAACTTCCCACGCTTACCGAACCTCACCACTCCCTTCATAGGAGACACACGAACAAACACCTGGTCTCCTACCTGAAACTCGAGCGGTCGTCTGCGCTGATCTGCATAACTCTTCTGCCGACTCTGAGCTGACTGAAGCCTCTGTCTCACAAGCTGAACTACCTCAACTGACTGCTGAACCAACTCCGGCCCCGTGACAACTCGTTCGCCAACCTCGAACCAGTCAAGAGGAGTGCGACACGGTCGTCCGTACAAAGCCTCATATGGTGCCAAACCGATACTGGAGTGATAACTATTATTATATGCAAACTCGACCAACGGCAAGTGAACTGTCCACGACCCCTGCCACTCCAGGCAACAAGCTCTAAGCATGTCCTCCAAAGTCTGGATAGTCCGCTCTGACTGACCGTCTGACTGAGGGGGTAGGCGGAACTAAAAGCCAACTCTGTCCCCAAAGCTCTCTGGAAACTGCGCCAGAACCCAGAAGTGAAGCGAGGATCCCTGTCTGACACGATAGAGATCGGCACTCCATGCAAAGGAACAATCCGCTCTATGTACAACGCGGCCAACCTACTCACACCCCAACTAGTCCTGACAGGCAAGAATCTGGCAGTCTTCGTCAATCTGTCCACAAGAACCCAAATGCTATCAAAACCTCCAGCTGTCCTCGGCAAACCACAAACAAAGTCAGTCGTCACATGGTCCCACTTCCACATCGGAATCTCTAACGGCTGCACAAGTCCTCCCGGACGCTGATGTTCGGCCTTCACCTGCTGACAGACCAAACACCTAGCAACAAAAGCCGCTATGTCTCTCTTCATCCCAGGCCACCAAAACTGACGTCTCAACCTGTGGTACATCTTGGTCGCCCCTGGATGAATAGAGTACCTGGAACCATGTGCCTCCTGCAACACGACTCTCCTGATAGACTCCTCAACAGGAACATAGAGTCTATCTCGGACCTAACAGTCCCGTCCTCACAAAGCTCAACCTCTGGAAGAAGCAACACACTGCACAACTCGGGATCTGCCTGCTGAGCCTCAGCAACCTGTCTCACAACTGCGGGAGCTGCTAACAAACTGCCCAACACCACTGACGACGACTGGACGAAACCTGAAAGACCCCTCTGTCGCAGACTGCCACAACTGCCACTCTCTAAGCATCAGATGACTCATCTGTGCTTTCCTACTCAAGGCATCTGCAACTACATTCGCCTTTCCAGGCTTATACTCAATGCTGAAATCATAGTCCTTCAGATATTCCATCCATCGACGCTGCCTCATATTCAGATCCCTCTGAGAAAACACATATCTCAAACTCTGGTGGTCGGTACGGACTACAAACTCACTCCGTACAGTAAAGACGCCAAATCCGCAAAGCAAACACCACAGCTGCAAGCTCTAGGTCGTGGGTCGGGTAACTCTCCTCGTGGGGCTTAAGCTGGCGAGACGCATAAGCCACCACTCGGCCTTGCTGCATCAAGACCGCACCCAAACCAACACCTGAAGCATCTGTGCAAACCTCAAAACCCTCCTCACCTGAAGGTAAGGCAAGAACTGGCGCCGACGTAAGCAGTCGCTTCAACTCTATGAAGCTCTGCTCACACTGATCCGACCACTCAAACGGAACTCCCTTTCTCGTCAACCGAGTCAAGGGTGCAGCAACCTGAGAAAAGTCTCGAACAAACTGCGGTAGTAACCTGCCAAACCCAGAAAGCTACGAATCTCAGACACAGATCTGGGACTCTCCCACTGCAAAACTGCCTCAACCTTCGCTGGATCTACTGAAACTCCCTCACCTGAGATCACGTGCCCCAAAAGTGAACCTGTTGTAGCCAAAACTCACACTTGCTAAGCTTGGCATACAACTGGTGCTCTCGCAAAGTCTGCAACACGATCCTCAGGTGCTCGGCGTGCTCCTCCTCCGAAGCGGAGTACACCAGAATGTCGTCAACAAACACTACGACAAACCGGTCCAAGAACTGGTGGAACACCCGTGCATCAGATCCATGAAGGCTGCTGGAGCATTGGTGAGCCCAAACGGCATCACCAAAAACTCAAAGTGTCCATATCTGGTCCGAAAAGCAGTCCTCTCAATGTCCGAGTCTCTAATCCGCAACTGATAGTAGCCCGACCTCAAGTCAATCTTCGAGAAGACACGAGCAGACTGAAGCTGATCAAAGAGATCATCAATCCTAGGCAAAGGATACCTATTCTTGATGGTCACTTGATTTAGCTTCCTATAATCGATACACAACCTCAGGCTACCATCCTTCTTTCGGACAAACAAAACAGGTGACCCCCACGGAGAAAAGCTAGGACGGATATAGCCCTTCTCCAACAACTCCTCAAGCTGCCTCTTCAACTCCCTCAACTCTGCTGGTGCCATACGGTACGGTGCCTGCGCAAAAGGTAAAGTGCCAGGAACCAACTCTACAGTAAACTCAATCTCTCTCTCTGGTGAAGACCAGGCAACTCTTCCGGAAAGACATCCGGAAACTCACACACTACAGGAATGTCTCCCACTCCCGAGGCAATCTGGTCAAGAGTCACTGCAGAAACTAGGAAACCCTGACAACCAGAAGCAAGTAACCTCCCTGCCCTCAAAGCAGAAACTAAAAGCGAGAAGTAAGAGGTACGATACCCTGGAAGTAGAACGCCGCTGCTCCAGGTATCCGCAAGTGCACCCTCTTCTTCTGGCAATCCATCACTGCACCATACCGCTCCAACCAATCCATACCCAAAATCACATCATAATCATGCAACTGCAAGGCAAACAGACGGGCTGACAACAACTGATCCTGCAACTGCACAGGTACCTCCTCGAGACAGTAGGACGTAAGGACAAAGTCCCCCGTCGGCAACTCTACTGCCAACTCAACAGACTCTCCCGAACTCAACTCTCCAAGGGAGTCTAAAAAGTCCTCAGACACAAAAGAGTGAGAGGCACCGGAATCAAACAGACTCTAGCTGCAAACCAAAACTGAAACAGTACCTTCCACCAGGTGAGCTGCCTCCGCGTCTGCACGAGTCAAGTGGGTAACACGACCTCTACCTCTGACCCACCAGAACCTCCAGTCTGCTGACGCTGCTGCACTGGTGCCTGCTGCTGCTGCTGCTGCACTCGGGGCTGAGTCTGAATCTGCTGCTGCGGCACACGAGGTAACAAAGGACAATCTCGTGCCATGTGACCCATCTGGTCACACCGTAACACTGCCCAGCAAAAGTACGCTGCACCTGCTGCGAAGGCTGACCTGTCGGCTGCTGAACACTCCCAACCGACTGCTGCCTCTGCTCTGCCTGCCTCCTATCACGCCGAAACTCCTCCGAGATCCTGACTTCGCCGTCGTCCCAGTAGAAGTGGACGCGTAAGAAGTCGTAGTCCTCGGGGTCGTCTGCACAGTACCCTGCTGCTGGCGGCTGAGAAGGAACTACCTGCGTCTGAACCTCTGCACTCCGAGCACGAGTCCGCAAGGTGTCTGCCTCCAATGCTGCCGCAGTCTGATAGGCCGCATCCAAGTCTGTGACACGAGCAACTATCAGCGCCTGCCTGAGCTCTGGCCTCAAGCCTCTCACGAACTGCTGAGTCCTCAAACCCTCATCTCCCATAATCTGCGGAGCATAACGCCCTAACTCCACAAATCTGGCCCTGTACTGCACCACAGTAGAGTCCCTCTGCTGCAAGTCCAGAAACTGGTACAACCTCTCCGTCCGGACGTAAGTAGGACAGAAGGCTCTCTCAAAGAAACAACAACTCCTGCCACGGAATCTGTCTCAGTGGGCGAGACTGAAAAGTAGTCTCCCACTCAGCGGACCACCAAGTCAACGCCTGCGCCTGCAACTGTAACTGGCTAGAGCACTCGCTCCTCTGGAACACACTCCATGGAACGAAAAGTCCGCTCCACTGCATCTAACCAAGCTCGCGCTACATCTGGATCAGGCTGGCCCAAAACTGAGGAGGCTGAAACTGCAAGAACTCCCTCAACACCCTCCCAGTACCACCCTGGGGTACCGGCGCGTCACGGTGCTGAGCAACAAACTGAGCCATCCCCTCAAGAAATCGAGTCATGTCTAATCCCTGAGCTACCTGAGGTGGAGGTGGCGGCGGCGGAACAATACCACTATGTGCGTCCTGTGGCAAAGGCTGCGTCTGCTGAGGTGGCGGAGCATCTCCAACCTCCGACGAGTCGCCTGCTCAGCTACTCCCTCTCTAGGACGTCGCCTAGGCGCCATAGAACTATACACAAAACAAAATACACACATAAATACACTAACTAACTCCGGGCTACATACTACTACAGTGCAGCTGTACTCTTTAGACTCTGAGTTAACATGTAGCATTTCATATATATATCATCATCACCAGGCTCTGATACCAAACTGTAACGACCCAGAATCCGCATTACCAGTAACAACCAGTACCCGAATTCTGACCCGCTAACCCACGAGACAAGCTCGGAAGGGTAGGAATTTAAGAGTCCGAGGAGACTATATGTAAGAAGATACACACCATGCAAAGCAGTAAAATTCCACTATATGAACATATCATATACAATCCAGAGTCTGAGCAAAGTACAGAGTACAGAAGTACAACAAAAAGGTACAACTCACTGCAGCTAGGGAGCACCAACACCGGAGTGGCTAGACTCGCCTGGAACGGGAGTCGACGAAGACCCACCTGAAAGGGAAGGGAGTGAGTCTCAAGAAAGAGACCCAGTAGGGAAAAGTAACCCCACCGGTAACAGTCTAAAGTGCGGAAGTAAAAACAGAAAGTAAGTACACGTCGCACCACACAAAACTGTAAACCCACGGTTCAGTAACACACTCACACACACAGCAAGTAGGACTCAGCTAGGGTCTGTGGCTCGGCGTCCCGTCACCACAGAGGCTCTCAACCCCAGCCACGTGTGCACACTACATACAGACGCTCTCTCTCGCGTCTGGTCCACGACGGTTTTTCCCCTACGCTTGACCCTAGCGGTAGAGAAGGGGCTCCACGGAGACCGGCTCAAAACCACCACAAGGAGTACGCACAGGACAGATCGCACTCGATGTCCCGGCTCACTAGCGGAGGACAACCACACCTAGTCGTCTAGACGGAGTCGCACCCACGCCTAGGTAACACAACAGAAACGGGTACACGGTAACGCAACTCGCGTACAATAGACGGAACACACTCAACGTCTGAAACCCCGTACAGTAGTAAACACCTCGTGCCACAAACAACTACTCCTATGCACAGGCGAGTCACACTCTAAGCCTGCCCACTTGTGCTATTAGGGCGGACATCACATGTCAATCGCCTCTAATCACACAGCTCAAGTCTGCTGGGAGACAGGATATAAACGGCTTGATCGATTGCCGCCAATAAAGGGTAAACGGCAACCCCTATGCCGCCAACAATAACTAAACGGCATCGACCTTGTCGTTTAACTTCACCCTGAAGATCTCAACGTCAACAGATGTGGACGTTGATATCTTCAGCTCCCCATACCCAGAACTGACCCGAATCAGTCCCAAAGGGCAGAAATACTAAATACATTCTGACTGATGGAGGGAAACACATCCTCACATCAATTTACACTACCAGAACATCTAAACTAACATTCTAACACTAGATTGTCTAATTACCCAAATCCCGGCATGATACAACCCAAACCCTAAACCATAAATTCACACCAATTTGCTTAATTGGACATGCTGGTTTGCTGGGGAGGTTATAGGGGTTAAGTCCCTACCTCAGAACGCTTAAGAATCCCCAAACAGCCACCAATCGCGCCGGATCTCCCCCGAAGACTCCGCGCGAATCACGCCAAAACCTTGCGATTCCGCCCGAACTAGCAACGCCACACGATCCAGGGGCTTCCCACGAGCTCAAATCACTCACAGAAGCTACAGGAATCAAGAAAGGCTAAGGTGGAAGGAAGGAGAGAAAGGAGAAGAAGGAACTCTGCTCTCGGGCTGCCCTATTTCAACAGGACTGTTAGTCGACGTCAACATCAACGGCCGCCAACTGAACCGCCTACAGATTAACGTCCACATAGCTTGTCACTGAGTTCAAGCTCAGACGTCCACATCGCTGGACGCTGACTCAGACTCAACGGCAAGACCTGGCCGTCAACTACACAGGACCTCTACAGACCCAATAAGGATCTAATAAGACCCGAGACCTTACATTCTCTATCTATCTGATGCCTCAAGGATTGGGCTAGGCTATGTACTAAAGCAAGGAGGAGGTCATTGCCTATTCCTCAAGCAATTGAAGACGTATGAAGTCAACTACCCTGTGCATGACTTAGTGTTGACTGTCGTGGTCTTCACATTAAAATCTGGAGGCACTAGTGTTGGGGATCGGATGGGTGGATGGATCAGATCTAGAAGGGGGTTGAATAGATCTAACACCATTTATGCGAAGCTTAAGCATTTAAATTACTTCGAATCAGAGATCAAATCACAAAAACATTTTACTGATCTGATGTGTGATTAGTGTGTGTGAGCAATTAATTAGTAGTGTGAGTGAAATCCCTATGCATGCATCTAGCGAGATATAAGGGCAAACCACAATTCAAACCACTACAGAGGATTTTTAGGTGGTTCGGAATCACCTCCAGTGACTCCTACGTCCACCCCTCACACAGTGAGGCCACACTACTCAAAAACCCTGAGTACAACTCACACAGGAGCTCGACGACTCCAACACCCTTGAGCACGACGACACAAGAAACACCTGGAGCACGACGACTCAACTGAGCACGACGCTCAAACACAACCGAAGTACGACGACTCCAAATTGAGCACGACGGCTCAAACCACACAGTGAGTACGACGACTCACAACCTAGAGCACGACGGCTCATGGTAACAAAAGCTAGATCAAACACAAATGAATCAGATCCTCTAGCAATGATCTGATTCAAGATAGATTCGTACACAGAAATTTGTGCAGAACTTCATGCAAAATATCACAGATGAATAAGGAAGAACAACTCTGAGATGAGGGAAATGGATGTAGAAGAGTGTTCTTCGATGAAGAGGGCTTGCAGACGCTTCAATTGAGGAGCCTTGATGGAAATCGATGGAGATCCTCCTCAATTGGCGATGCTCTGCTTTGATGGCATCTGAAATGCCTGAATTCCTTCTTCTTCTTAGCCTCTTCAGTTGGATCTGCTCCCTTGCCTTGAACAGCAACCTTCTCTCCAGGGATCCCCCTTGATTCCTTGATCTTCCTCTTGAAAGGAGGCTTGTAGCTTCTGGAGATGGAGACAGATCTGGAGAACCTTCTTTGGCCGCCAAAAGCCTTCTTCTGAAGTGTATGGGCTCTCTTGCCTTTGGGGTTCAAGAACATGGGTATTTATAGCCCCATATGTCCATAAAGTGCTTTGGGGTGCATGGGCACAGAACCCTAGGTCAAATCCCCTAAATCCCAAGCGGCCACGTGTACAGAGAAATTCACGATTTTGACTTTCAGCGGAGTGTGTCGCCTGCCCTGGATTGGTGTCGACCTCCTGTCCCATTTCTGCAAACTAGTCTGCTGGAAACTGGGTCTAGTGTCGACCTGCCCTGGTGGTGGTGTCGACCTGCCCTGAGTAGTGTCGACCTGCCCTGGTGGTGGTGTCGACCTGCCCTGAGGTAGTGTCGACCTGCCCTGGTGGTGGTGTCGACCTGCCCTGAGGTAGTGTCGACCTGCCCTGAGGTAGTGTCGACCTGCTGTCCCATTTCTGCAAAATTGTTCTGCTGGAATCTGGGACTAGTGTCGACCTGCCCTGAGGTAGTGTCGACCTTCCTGCCTGTCAGGCAGCCTTATCTGCTGGAAGCTTGGTCTAGTGTCGACCTGCCCTGTGCTAGTGTCGACACTATCAAGGCAAAAGTGTTGTACCTGAAAGTTAACATGTATGTTGTTAGTACAAGATATTAACATTAAGATATGTGATATTAAACATCAAAAACATGTTGTTTAAGCATTATTGTGATATGTATAAATGTATAACGTTTCAACATATCATCATCAAATCACAACATGTCACAATATCTCATCAATAAAATCACAAATGTCATCATCAATATCACAGTATGTCATCATCAAAATCAAGGTATGAGTGATGTTCATTGGATATCATTAAATTATAACTTTAGGAAGTTCCAAAACACACTCAACCCACAATCTCCCCCTTTTTGTTGATGACAAAACATATGCACAATCTCCTAATATCTTGACTCCCTTGACTGCAATAATTCCCCCTTTGACCATACACACTTTGACATTTCTCCTTTAAAGACTTTCTTCCCCTTTGAAGGCCTTTTCTCCCCCTTTTTGAAGCCCTTTTCTCCCCCTTTTTAATGTGCCTTCTCCCCCTTTTTGACAGCATCAAAAGGATAGACACGAGAGAGAAACAAGGATTGTAGGAGATCAAGAAATGAAATGTAGGGATAAATGGTCAGAGGCATTCAAATAAGTGAGGCAAAGTGATATTATCAGTTGAGAGAAATTATTTATTTTTGTATTGTGCACCAAAGTTTAATCACAAAGACACACTCACACAAAGATAGCAAATTATAATGATCTGAATGTGGTTAAATATGATATGCACATGTGGAATAAAGTGACCTATATGAGTGAGCAGAAGTATTTAACAAGGACGTTAGGAGCTTTAGTTTTACACAATGTAAAATAATAGGTCTAAACACAGTAATCATGAACTTAATTAAGGTCTTAAGCTTTTCTATCCTGTCTTTTAGATTTTTCTTCAATTTTCACTAGGAAAGAATACAAGAATAAATTAGTTAAATCTCACTTTTCAGTGCAAGAAATCACATTGATCAGATGCAAGACCTCCTGATTACTCAGTGGTTTAACTTTCATTATCTTATACAGAGTTGAAAACTTTGATTTCCACTTTTTGACGCGAAACAAATCACTTGTTAGGTGAAATGGCTCGGTTACTTAGTGGTTCAAGCATTTGCATTGCTCTGTTTGTATCTTTCCAGTTGATCATTTTCTTTTGACATTTTACAGGAATATTTTTGCTTTGACCAGAAAAATCATGACTATGAATTGAAAAATTATTCTTAACATGTGGTAAAGATAAAGCTTAAACATACACATGTGAAATATTAAAGCCACTCATGTGCCTACAAGTTTTTGCAAGTCATTTTAAAGACATTGAGTATTAAGATTGCATGACCTTGAAATGATACTGAATCTTTGAAATTAAACTAAATGCACAATGATTTTAGTTGCAATGTCTTAATTCTCTCATAAGAAAATAGCACAAGGACTCAAAATTTTGATAAGTTTGGGTTCAAGATAGACAAGTAAGGTCAAGAGATATGACAATGACTCCCCCTCAATAATTGCATACAAGACTCTTGATACTTGGCGGAGAAATATACTCACGCATAGTGAAAGTGTCCAGACAAGCCTGACTTGTCTTTCTTCAAATCACCATTTGATATACCAAGAATGTCAATGCAATGTGAGAGTGAGGATTTATGAGCAAGAATATTTATCAACAACGAATGGGAGTTGATGATGAATCAAATATGACAGAATATTTCTCCAGCATTTCACTCAAAGATTCTTTCGAATTCACTCCCCCATAAGATATGCATGATATGAATGATCATTTAAGCAATTCAGATATGTTCATTCCAAGCAATTTGCACAGTAAGTGTATGAACATGATCAAGCATATATCAACAGGCAATTCATTGAAGGAGAAGATTTTGCAAAGACTCAAATAAAGTTTTTGAGATTTTCATTTTGCTTGATGACCTTTATGCAGAAAAGACTATTGATACTTGGCGGAGATTTTTCTCACGCATGATGATAGTTTCCAGACAAGCATAACTTGTCCTTTCACATTTCACCATTTGATATACCACATAGTCACTGCAAGACGGGTCAATTGCACTTTATTTTTAGCATGAAGTTCATTGCATTTATTGAAAAACATTTTTGCACTTTTTCAAATTTACTCCCCCTTAATATGTGCATGGAATAAAAAAGTTAGCATGCAATTCACACATGATTATGAGCACAATTAGCTTTAAGCATAACATGACTTTTGGTACTTGGCGGAGTATTTTACTCACGCATAATGATAGTTTCCAAACAAGCATAACTTGTTTTCCACATGTCATCATTTGATATACCAAAAAGTCAAAGCAGTGATATGCACACAGAATCATGGAACAGTTATGCAAGCATGAAAGCACAAACATGATTCCAATTGTTATGACATAAATTTCATTGTTGGGAGTAGCATTGAAACACATTTCTCATTGTTCAGATAAAAATTAAACATTCAATTCAATTCAAGCAATTCAGTTTGAAATGATAAAGAAATTTTACCTGAACAGTCTTCATTTCTTTTTCAAAGATTTTACCTGTGTTCTCCAATCATTTGTAGTCTTGCACAGCCAATATCTTGAATCCATTTACAGTGTATGGCTGCAAGACTTCTCAGCTTGCTGATCAAGCTGGTTTTGGGACCCACACTTGTTTGGGTCCTGCAATGAAATCAATGTTAGATTGCAACAAAGATTTCTGAATCCAAAATGCTTTTAATTTTTGTATAGATGCATTTCTTTCATTGATAGAACTATGAGCAGAATTAGTTCCAGATTTTCTTTTTGCCTTGATCATGCATCTATGTTTTCATGAAGTTTTCTATTTTTTCGATTTTTAATATGAGCAGAAACAAAATGATTTTGTGCAACATTTCTATGCCTATACACATGGAATTTCTGAACATTTTCAGTATAAACATGATGTTTATTCCTATGTGTATGAGCATGTGCATTAGACTGAAATTTCTGAACATGCACAACAAAATCATTTCTGTACCAACAGTCCCTAGAATATGACCAATTTTATGACAATGGAAGCATTGGACTGATTTGGCATGTTTATTGAAATTTTGATTTCTATTCCAGCAATGTTTGGCAAGATGACCAGGTTTATTACAGTGAAAGCAAATGAGCATTTTTTACCTGATACTTACCTTGGCATGTGTGCATTTGCTTGAATCTCCTTTTTACGTGAGGAGGCTTACCATGAGGGAAGGAGGTACCTTTTGGTGGCTCTTGGCATGATGTGAACTTGGAGCTTGCCTTGGAGCCTTTTGAGCTGATGGAGGAAGTAGATGAATCTTCTTGACAATAGCATTTTTCTTTTTCTCCATCTGTTTCTGAACAAGAACTTTCACTAGTTTTCCATTAGAGATATCAGGGTTCTTGTTCACAACAGATTTCACAAATGTTATTGTGCTTTTCTTTTCATTTTTCTTAGTTCTAACAGAAGCAAGACTTGTGTTCTTCAATTCATTTTGAATCTTCTGCTTTTCAGCTTTTATGCAACAACATCTTTTTCTGAAGTTTGAAGCTTTTTAGCATGACATCCAAACCATTTTTCATCTTGTTCTTTTCATTTTCAAATTGAGCAATTGTTTTTTCAAGTCAGAAATTTTATTACTCAAATTGCTACATTCATTCTCCAATGGTCTGTCATGGAACAAGCCTTCAATCTTCTTTTTAAGTGACAATTTTCTTCTACAAGTTGTTTGCATCTCACATTTATTTGATGATCATGAGCCATATTAGAAATTTGTTTGATTAATTGATCATTATCAAATTTGAAATGTTATTGAGATCAATCAATTCTTCTTTTCATTTTCCAGATCAATGACTTTTGATTTCAATAGCTCATGGTTTTCTTTCAATCCATTCAATTTAGTTTCACAGATTTGGACTTCATCTTCCAAATCCTCTTTTTCAGAATTTAATTTTTCAACTTCATTTTTCAAATTCTCAATTTCTTCTAAAGGATCTTTGTCATTTTTCTGGAGCAATTCAAGTGTATTTTTCAAGTTTTTACTTTCTTTATGACAATTTTTTAAAGTCTTTTTCAAATCTTTATTTTTAGTGTTCAGTTGTGCATTAAGACTTTGTATCTTTTCACAGAATTTAATCAATTCAGCATAAGACATGCCCTCATCTTCATCAGAATCAGAATTAGAATACACAAATGGATCTGGAGTTGATTTACCTGACCTTTTAGACCCATTTGAACTCTTGTGTTCTGAAGAGGATGCAGAATGCTCTGAGCTCTTAGAGTGTGCAGTGAGAGCCACAACCTTTTGAATTGTTGATTTTCTGGATTCATTGAGGCTTTTGTTTGCTATTAAGTGCTTGTGAATTTCTTTTGCTCCTTTTCTTTGTGCTTCCTTTGAAAAACTTGATGAAGGTGAGACTAGTGATTTCTCTGAAATTATAGCAGGAAATTTATGCAGATTAAAGAGATTTGCCATTATACCAAGACTCACAAAAGACTATTAGATCTAATAACAATGAATCAATGTAACAAGGAATTAGATCTAACAATCAGAGTGGTTAACCTGCTAATGCCAAATGGAGGAATTAGAGTGATTAAACACACAATCAAGCAATTAACACAGAGATCAAACAGAAGCAATCAAATTCAGATCAGAAATAGATATTAGCCCGCTCTGATATCAATCGTTAGGAATCAGAGCGATTAATCACACACAGAGACAGATCATCCAAAAACACAACTGATGAACAGTAAACCCGCTCTGATACCAATTGTTGGGGATCGGATGGGTGGATGGATCAGATCTAGAAGGGGGGGTTGAATAGATCTAACACCAATTTATGCGGAAGCTTAAGCAATTTAAATTACTTCGAATCAGAGATCAAATCACCCAAACATTTTACTGATCTGCTGTGTGATTAGTGTGTGTGAGCAAATTAATTAGTAGTGTGAGTGAAATCCCTATGCATGCATCTAGCGAGATATAAGAGCAAACCACAATTCAAACCACTACACAGAGGATTTTTAGGTGGTTCGGAAATCACCTCCAGTGACTCCTACGTCCACCCCTCACACAGTGAGGCCACACTACTCAAAAACCCTGAGTACAACTCACACAGGAGCTCGACGACTCCAAACACCCTTGAGCACGACGACTCAAGAAACACCTGGAGCACGACGACTCCAAACTGAGCACGACGGCTCAAACAACAACCGGAGTACGACGACTGCAAATTGAGCACGACAGCTCAAACCACACAGTGAGTACGACGACTCACAACCAGAGCACGACGGCTCACGGTACAAAAGCTAGATCAAACACAAATGAGATCAGATCCTCTAGCAATGATCTGATTCAAGACAGATTCGTACACAGAAATTTGGCAGAACTTCATGCCAATATCACAGACGAAATAAGGAAGAACAAACTCTGAGATGAGGGAAATGGATGTAGAAAGAGTGTTCTTCGATGAAGAGGGCTTGCAGATGCTTCAATTGAGGAGCCTTGATGGAAATCGATGGAGATCCTCCTCAATTGGCGATGCTCTGCTTTGATGGCATGAAATGCCTGAATTCCTTCTTTCTTAGCCTCTTCAGTTGGATCTGCTCCCTTGCCTTGAACAGCAACCTTCTCTCCAGGGATCCCCCTTGATTCCCTTGATCTTCCTCTTGAAAGGAAGGCTTGTAGCTTCTGGAGATGGAGACAGATCTGGAGACCTTCTTTGGCCGCCAAAAGCCTTCTTCTGGAAGTGTATGGGCTCTCATGCCTTTGGGGTTCAAGGACATGGGTATTTATAGCCCCATATGTCCATAAAGTGCTTTGGGGTGCATGGGCATGGAACCCTAGGTCAAATCCCCTAAATCCCAAGCGGCCACGTGTACAGAGAAATTCACGATTTTGACTTTCAGCCGGAGTGTGTCGACCTGCCCTGAATTGGTGTCGACCTCCTGTCCCATTTCTGCAAACTAGTCTGCTGGAAACTGGGTCTAGTGTCGACCTGCCCTGGTGGTGGTGTCGACCTGCCCTGAGGTAGTGTCGACCTGCCCTGGTGGTGGTGTCGACCTGCCCTGAGGTAGTGTCGACCTGCCCTGAGGTAGTGTCGACCTGCTGTCCCATTTCTGCAAAATTGTTCTGCTGGAATCTGGGACTAGTGTCGACCTGCCCTGAGGTAGTGTCGACCTTCCCTGCCTGTCAGGCAGCCTTATCTGCTGGAAGCTTGGTCTAGTGTCGACCTGCCCTGTGCTAGTGTCGACACTACCAAGGCAAAAGTGTGTGTACCTGAAAGTTTAACATGTATGTTGTTAGTACAAGATATTAACATTAAGATATGAGATATTTAAACATCAAAAACATGTTGTTTAAGCATTATTGTGATATGTATAAAATGTATAACATGTTCAACATATCATCATCAAAATCACAACATGTCACAATATCTCATCAATAAAATCACAATATGTCATCATCAATATCACAGTATGTCATCATCAAAATCAAGGTATGAGTGATGTTCATTGGATATCATTAAATTATAACTTTAGGAAGTTCCAAAACACACTCAACCCAACAACTATCTCTATGGTGAGCAATTCACTGTCTATTCAGATCATAAAAGTCTAAAGTACCTATTCTCCTAGAAAGAACTCAACATGAGACAGAGAAGATGGTTAGAATATCTAAAGGACTTCGATTTCAACATCCAGTACCATTCAGGTAAGGGAAACGCCGTGGCTGATGCTCTTAGTAGAAAGCCAATGGCATCTACAATTCTAAATCTGAGAACTCCTCCCCTCTAAATCCGATTGATTGTGGCCAAGGATTTGCCTTAGTAAGACAATATGGGATATTCCTCTCATGATACCAAGAGTGGATGATCCTCTATGGACACAAAATTGCCTTCGTAAGGTAGGATATCATTCCCAATGACTGGCTATACTAGACTTGGAACATCTAGACCTAGAAATCTAGTATCAAAGAATGGAGTACTCGAACAAGACATCTTTGGTGTCTCAACTCTAAGGACTAGTTACACAACTGAGACTATGGAATCACTGTTTGACTATCAGATATCATTAGAGATACAACATTGTGAGAATGGATCATTCAATGAACTCATTCTCCAATGAGCACCTGCACCATATCCTAGTATCTCCACATGAGCAAGTATGAGACCAGCTACCTGCATCACATGAACAGGTATATGGCACACCTGTCTATCCGGTCATCTCAATGTCCTTCTTGAGTAATCTATGACTTGGAATATTTAGGATCTATGTTTAAAGAGGATCAGCCTCATTATCATTATCTCATCATGATCCAATTCCCATTGAACAGACCTATGGTCATCACATTATACATGCACATTGAATATACAGTGAGAAAATATGCCATTGTAATATAACCAAAAGAGATCGTACATAATTACAAGTGCTATCACTCACGTGAATTGTCATGTAGGGCAACTGTAACCAGCAATCTCCCACTTGACCTAAAACTACTCACCTACATGTCTAATCTCCATCAGACCTCGGTGTCGCTCAAAAACAATCTGAGTCAATGGCTTTGTTAGTGGATCTTCAATGTTATCTTTGGATGAAATTATTTTCATTGCTACATCACCAGGGGCCACGATCTCTCTGATCATTTGGAACCTCCTTAGAACGTGCTTAGACTTCTGATGAGACCTGGGTTCCTTTGCTTGAGAAATCGGCCTGTTGTTGTCGCAAAATAATGAAAATGGCTCTCCATGGCCAAACACCACTCCTAAATCTGCAATGAACTTTTTCATCCAGAGAGATTCCTTTGCTGCTTCTGAAGTAGCAATGTACTCTGCCTCAGTAGTTGCGTCAGCAATAGTCTATGGCTTGGAAGTCTTCCAGCTTACTCCTGCTCCATTCAGGGTAAAAACATAACCTAAGTTAGACTTGCGATCATTGATATCAGACTGGAATCTTGAGTCTGTATAGCATTCAACCTTGAGGCTACTTCCTCCATATACTAGTAAAAGATCCTTAGTCCTTCTTAAGTATTTAAGGATACACTTTACTGCCTTCCAATGTTCTTAACCTGGATCTGCCTGATACCTACTCGTAACACTTAGAGCATTTGCTATATCAGGTCTAGTACATAACATTGCATACATGATAGATCCTATAGCAGACGCATAGGGTATTCTATCCATGTATGCCCTTTCTTCTAGAGTCATTGGGGAGATACACTTAAAAAAAAAAAATTCCATGTCTTAATGGTATGAGACCTCTTTGGAATTTTCCATGCCAAATCTTTTGACTATGGTGTCTATGTACGTGGACTGGGACAAGCCAAGCATCCTCTTACATCTATCTCTATAGATCTGAATCCCCAAAATAAAGGATGCCTCCCATAAGTCTTTCGTAGAGAAGTTCTTTGATAACCAAGTCCTAATTGTGGATAGCATTCCAACATCATTCCAATGATGAGGATGTCATCCACATACAACAGCAAGAAAATGATGACACTCCCACTTACCTCCATATATACACAAGGCTCATCTTCGTTCTTAAAGAAGTCATAAGATCTCATTACCTCATCAAATCTTATGTTCAACTTTGGGAAGCTTGCTTTAGTCCATAATTGGACTTAAGCAACCTGCACACCTTATCTGGACTTTTCTCGAAAACGAATCCCTCAGGTTGTATCATATACACCTCTTCCTCGAGGTTTCCAGTGTGGAATGCAGTTCTTACATCCATTTTCTTGATCTCGTAGTCAGATTGTGCTACAATGGCCAATAAAATTCTGATAGATTTTAGCATGGCGATGGGTGAGAAGGTTTCGTCATAGTCAACACCTTCCCTTTGACGGTATCCTTTTGCCACAAGCCTTGCCTTAAAGGTCTCTATGTTTCTATCTACACCAATGTTGTTCTTGAATATCCATTTGCACCCAATGGTACAATACCCTCAGGTGCATCAACTAAGTTCTAAACCTAGTTGGAGTACATAGAATCCATCTCAAAATTCATGGCCTCTTGTCATTTCTTGGAGTCTATGCTCGTAATAGCCTCCTCATAATTTTAAGGATCAATATCCTTGGAGTCCTGTCTCTTCGCATGTCCCATAAATCTTTCAGGAGGGATAGTGTAACGGCCTTGGATATTTATGCCCATTAAGGCTCCATATCCATGTCTGCCTCCCGCGATCGGACCGAAGTCTCGTAAGGGATAGCTCGTACACGTGTCCAGTAAGAATATAAATGACAACCACAATAGTATAAGACACAAGAAAGTACATGTGCTCATATCTGCATATAATAATTTACAACTGTCCCAATACATTATTACATGTGCAATAAAAAAGTACAACTACCTGGGGCATACCCCGAGAGAGCACAAGCTCACACAACACAGCTAACACTACTGGTGTGGTACAAGTCTGCCATAAAGCCATCGCAAGCCGTACCAATGGTAAGCCCTGAAAAAAATTGTAGGGGAGTGAGCCACAACAAGTCACCACCTCAGTAGGGGACTACCCAAAAACACACACCAAACTAAAGAGACCTTAACCCCAAAGGTCTCACTGGCAACGCCGATAGACAAACCAAAGCATGCTCATAACAATACATGATTAGCAATAATTCAATATAATCATATCAACTAATACAAATCTCAGAACGGATGTCGAACGACAAGACTAGTCCAACACCCCTAGTCTGCTCAACAACTAAAATACCTAGGCCATAAGCCTCACATGCAAACTACTACAACAACTAGTCGCCTAAGATATAAGCACACAGGAAACCGCTGCCTAGGCTACGTGTCACGCCCCGATATTTAGCAGCGGAATAAATGCCGGGGGACGTGAACGATACAAACAGGCGTATCACAGTTGAATAGCGCAGAGTAATAATTGAATATAAAACACCTTCGAGACTATAATATGGTCACCAAAATTATACTTTATTCCATTCCATTCAACTAGATACAACCTCACATAAGAAGAATTGACTGAAAAGGTTTATTAATCAAATAAAACGTTTCTCTAATACATCGACTACTCAATTTTCTATTTCTAAGCTGACAACTACTCATATGACAGGTGCTCGTCTCGCCTAGTCCCATCTGACTCCACTGGTTCCTCATCGCTACCTGAAAAAGGGCAGGATGATAGGTGTAACGACCCAGAATCCGCATTACCAGTAACAACCAGTAACCCGAATTCTGACCCGCTAACCCACGAGACAAGCTCGGAAGGGTAGGAAGTGAAAGTCCGAGGAGACTATATGTAAGAAGATACACACCATGCAAAGCTGTTAAAATTTCACTATGAACATTATATATACAATCTCAGAGTCTGAGCAAAGTACATAGTATATAAGTACAACAAAAAGGTACTACTCACTGCAGCTAGGGAGCACCAACACCGGAGTGCCTAGACTCGCCTGGAACGGGAGTCGACGAAGACCCACCTGAAAGGGAAGGGAGTGAGTCTCAAGAAAGAGACCCAGTAGGGAAAGTAACCCCACCGGAAACTAAACTAAAGTGCGGAAAGTAAAAACTAAAAGTAAGTACACGTCGCACCACAACACAAAACTGTAAACCATGCGGCTCAGTAACACACACTCACACACACAGCAAGTAGGACTCAGCTAGGGTCTGTGGCTCGGCGTCCCGTCACCACAGAGGCTCTCAACCCCAGCCACGTGTGCACACTACAGATGCTCTCTCTCGCGTCTGGTCCACGACCGGTTTTTCCCCTACGCTTGACCCTAGCGGTAGAGAAGGGGCTCCACGGAGACCGGCTCAAAACCACCACAAGGACTACGCACAGGACAGAGTCGCACTCAACATCCTGGCTCACTAGCGGAGGATAACCACACACTAGTCGTGTAGACGGAGTCGCACCCACGCCTAGGTAACACAAAGAAAACGGGTACACGGTAACGCAACGTGCGTACAACAGACGGAACACACTCAACGTCTGAAACCCCGTACAGTAGTAAACACCTCGTGCCACAATCAACTACTCTTATGCACAGGCGGAGTCACACTCTAAGCCTGGCCCACTTGTCCTATTAGGGCGGACATCACATGTCAATCACCTCTAAACACACAACTTAAGTCTGCTGGGACAAAGGAGATTAACGGCCACATCGATTGCCGCAAATAAGAGGTAAACGGCACTCACCATGTCGTTTATCCTGATTAAACGGCAATCGACCTTGTCGTTTAAATCACCCCTGAAGATCTCAACGTCAACAGATGTGGACGTTGATATCTTCAGTCCCATAAATCTAGTACTGAACCGAATCAGTTCCAATGGGCAGAGCCACCCAACAGAACCTAGACTGATGGAGGGAAACACTTCCTCTCATCAATCCAAACTACCAGAGTCTCAAATTTAGACAGTCTAACATCTAGATTGTCCAATTTACCCAAAATCCCGGCATGATACAACCCAAACCCTAAACCATGATTTGCACCCCAATTCACTTAATTGGACATGCTGGTTTGCTGGGGAAGGTTGTAGGAGTTAAGTCCCTACCTCAGAAAGCCTTAAGAATCCCCAAACAGCCACCAATCGCGTCGGATTCCCCCGAAGACTCTGCGCGAATCACACCAAAATCTCGCGATTCCCGCCCGATCAAGCACACCACACGATCTAGGGCCTTCTCACGAGCTCAAATCACTCAACAGGAGTTGCGGAAATCAAGAAAAGCAAAGGTGGAGGGAAGGAAGAGGAAAGGAGAAAGATGGGTTCTGCTCTCGGGCTGCCCTATTTCAACAGGACTGGTTAGTTGACGTCAACATCTCTGGCCGCCAACTGAACCGCCAACAGACTGACGTCCATATCATGTCGTTGAGTTCATCATCAGACGTCCACATCGTTGGACGCTGACTCTGACTCAACGGCAACCCTGGCCGTCAACCCCAGTCAACGACAATGGTCTTGTCGTCGACCACACAGAACCACAAACAGACCCAATAAGGATCCAAGACCTTACAGCCCTCCCCCCTTAAGGAATTTTGCCCTCAAAAAAAACAACACAAGGAAAGAAGACTCACCAAAGAGGTACGGAACTGCTCGCGCATTTCATCCTCCCGCTCCCATGTCGACTCACCACCGGAGTGCCGCTGCCACGCAACACGAACTAACGGGATAGCCTTGTTCCTCAATCTCTGAACTCGGCGATCCTCAATGTGCAACGGAAACTCTGGTATAGTCAACACTGGAGGTCACCTCAGACCACCCTGCACTCTGCAGAACATGAGACTCATCAGAAAGGTACCTCCGAAGCATCGACACGTGGAACACGTCGTGCACTGCTGCCAATTCTGACGGAAGCTCAAGTCTATACTCCAAACCTCCGACACGCTCAGCAATGGTAAAAGGTCCAATAAAGCGAGGACTCAACTTTCCATGCTTACCGAACCTCACCACTCCCTTCATAGGAGACACACGAACAAACACCTGGTCTCCTACCTGAAACTCGAGCGGTCGCCTGCGCTGATCTGCATAACTCTTCTGCCGACTCTGAGCTGTCTGAAGCCTCTGCCTCAAAAGCTGAACTACCTCAACTGACTGCTGAACCAACTCCGGCCCGTGACAACTCGTTCGCCAACCTCGAACCAATCAAGAGGAGTGCGACACGGTCGTCCGTATAAAGCCTCGTATGGTGCCAAACCGATACTGGAGTGATAGCTATTATTATATGCGAACTCGACCAACGGCAAGTGAGCTGTCCACGACCCCTGCCACTCCAGACAACAAGCTCTAAGCTGTGTCCTCCAAGGTCTGGATAGTCCACTCTGACTGACGTCTGACTGAGGGTGGTAGGCGGAACTAAAAGCTAACTCTGTCCCCAAAGCTCTCTGGAAACTGCGCCAGAACCCAAAAGTGAAGCGAGGATCCCTGTCTGACACAATAGAGATCGGCACTCCATGCAAAGGAACAATCCGCTCTACGTACAACGCGGGCAACCTACTCACACCCCAACTAGTCCTGACAGGCAAGAATCTGGCAGTCTTCGTCAATCTGTCCACAAGAACCCAAATGTTGTCAAAACCTCCAGTTGTCCTCGGCAACCAACCACAAACAATGTCAGTCGTCACGTGGTCCCACTTCCACATCGGAATCTCTAACGGCTGCACAAGTCCTTCTGGATGCTGATGTTCGGCCTTCACCTGCTGACAGACCAAACACCTAGCAATAAAAGCCGCTATGTCTCTCTTCATCCCAGGCCACCAAAACTGACGTCTCAACCTGTGGTACATCTTGGTCGCTCCTGGATGAATCGAGTACCTGGAACCATGTGCCTCCTGCAAAAAAACTCTCCTGATAGACTCCTCAACAGGACATAGAGTCTATCTCGGAACCTAACAGTCCGTCCTCACAAAGCTCAACCTCTGGAAGAAGCAACACACTGTGCAACTCGGAATCTGCCTGCTGAGCCTCAGCAACCTGTCTCACAACTGCGGGAGCTGCTAACAAACTGCCCAACACAATCTGACGACGACTAGACGAAACTCTGAAAGACCCCTCTGTCGCAGACTGCCACAACTGCCACTCTCTAAGCATCAGATGACTCATCTGTGGTTTCCTACTTAAGGCATCTGCAACTACATTCACCTTTCCAGGCTTATACTCAATGCGAAATCATAGTCTTTCAGATATTCCATCCATCGACGCTGCCTCATATTCAGATCCCTCTGAGAAAAACACATATCTCAAGCTCTGGTGGTCGGTACGGACTACAAAACTCACTCCGTACAGGTAAAGACGCCAAATCCGCAAAGCAAACACCACAGCTGCAAGCTCTAGGTCGTGGGTCGGGTAACTCTCCTCGTGGGGCTTAAGCTGGCGAGATGCATAAGCCACCACCCGGCCCTGCTGCATCAAGACCGCACCCAAACCAACACCTGAAGCATCTGTGCAAACCTAAAACCCTCCTCACCTGAAGGTAAGGCAAGAACTGGCGCCGACGTAAGCAGTCGCTTCAACTCTATGAAACTCTGCTCACACTATTCCGACACAAAAAACAGAACTCCCTTTCTCGTCAACCGAGTCAAGGGTGCAGCAACCTGAGAAAATCTCGAACAAACCTGCGGTAGTAACCTGCCAAACCCAGAAGGCTACGAATCTCAGACACAGATCTGGGACTCTCCCACTGCAAAACTGCCTCAACCTTCGCTGGATCCACAGAAACTCCCTCACCTGAGATCACGTGCCCCAAAAAGTGAACCTGTTGTAGCCAAAACTCACACTTACTAAGTTTTGCATACAACTGGTGCTCTCGCAAGTCTGCAACACGATCCTCAGGTGCTCGACGTGCTCCTCCTCCGAAGCGGAGTACACCAGAATGTCGTCAACAAACACTACGACAACACGGTCCAAGAACTGGTGGAAACACCCGGTGCATCAGATCCATGAAGGCTGCTGGAGCATGGTGAGCCCAAACGGCATCACCAAAAACTCAAAGTGTCCATATCTGGTCCGAAAAGCAGTCCTCTCAATGTCCGAATCTCTAATCCGCAACTGATAGTAGCCCGACCTCAAGTCAATCTTCGAGAAGACACGAGCAGACTGAAGCTGATCAAAGAGATCATCAATCCTAGGCAAAGGATACCTATTCTTGATGGTCACTTGATTTAGCTTCCTATAATCGATACACAATCTCAGGCACCATCCTTCTTCCGGACAAACAAAACAGGTGACCCCCACGGAGAAAAGCTAGGACGAATATAGCCCTTCTCCAACAACTCCTCAAGCTGCCTCTTCAACTCCCTCAACTCCGCTGGTGCCATACGGTACGGTGCCTGAGCAAAAGGTAAAGTGCCAGGAACCAACTCTACAGTAAACTCAATCTCTCTCTCTGGTGGTAGACCAGGCAACTCTTCCGGAAAAACATCTGGAAACTCACACACTACAGGAATGTCTCCCACTCCCGAGGCAATCTGGTCAAGAGTCACTGCAGAAACTAGGAACCCTGACAACCAGAAGCAAGTAACCTCCTGCCTCAAAGCAGAAACTAAAAAGCGAGAAGTAAGAGGTACGATACCTGGAAGTAGAACGCCGCTTCCCCAGGTATCTGCAAGTGCACACTCTTCTTCTGGCAATCCATCATTGCACCATAACGCTCTAACCAGTCCATACCCAAAATCAACATCATAATCATGTAACTGAAAGCAAACACACGAGCTGACAACCACTGATCCTGCAACTGCACAGGTACCTCCTCGAGACAGTAGGACGTAAGGACAAAGTCCCCTGTCGGCAACTCTACTGCCAACTCAACAGACTCTCTCGAACTCAACTCTCCAAGGGAGTCTAAAAAGTCCTCGGACACAAAAGAGTGAGAGGCACCGGAATCAAACAAGACTCTAGCTGCACAACAAAAACTGAAACAGTAACTCTCCACCAGGTGAGCTGCCTCTGCGTCTGCACGGGTCAAGTGAGTAACACGACCTCTACCTCTCGACCCACCGGAACCTCCGGTCTGCTGACGCTGCTGCACAGGTGCCTGCTGCTGCTGCTGCACTCGGGGGCTGAGTCTGAGTCTGCTGCTGCGGCACACGAGGTAACAAAGGACAATCTCGCGCCATGTGACCCATCTGGTCACACCGTTAACACTGCCCAGCAAAAGTACGCTGTACCTACTGCGAAGGCTGACCTGTCAGCTGCTGAACACTCCCAACCGACTGCTACCTCTGCTCTGCCTGCCTCCTATCACGCCGAAACTTCCTCCGAGATCCTGACTTCACCGTCGTCCCAGTAGAAGTGGACGCGTAGGAAGTCGCAGTCCTCGGTGTCGTCTGCACACTACCCTGCTGCTGGTGAGGCTGAGAAGTAACTACCTGCGCCTGAACCTCTGCGCTCCGAGCACGAGTCCGTAAGGTATCTGCCTCCAACGCTGCCGCTGTCTGATAGGCCGCATCTAAGTCTGTGACACGAGCAACTATCAACGCCTGCCTGAGCTCTGGCCTCAAGCCTCTCACGAACTGCTGAGTCCTCAGACCCTCATCTCCCATAATCTGCGGAGCGTAACGCCCTAGCTCCACAAATCTGGCCCTGTACTGCACTACAGTAGAGTCTCTCTGCTGCAAGTCCAGGAACTGGTACAACCTCTCCGTCGGACATAAGTAGGACAGAAGGCTCTCTCAAAAGAAACGACAACTCCTGCCACGGAATCTGCCTAAGTGGACGAGACTGAAAAGTAGTCTCCCACTCAGCGGACCACCAAGTCAACGCCTGCGCCTGCAACTGGTAACTGGCTAACAGCACTCGCTCCTCGGGAACACACTCCATGGAACGAAAAGTCCGCTCCACTGCATCTAACCATGCTCGCGCTGCATCTGGATCAGGCTGGCCCAAAAACTGAGGAGGCTAAAACTGCAAAAACTCCCTCAACACCCTCCCAGTACCACCCTGGGGTACCGGCGTCTCACGGTGCTGAGCAACAAACTGAGCCATCCCCTCTAGAAATCGAGTCATGTCTAATCCCTGAGCTACCTGAGGTGGAGGTGGCGGTGGCGGAATAATACCACTATGCGCATCATGTGGCAAAGGCTGCGTCTGCTGAGGTGGCGGAGGATCTCCAACCTCCTGACGAGTCGCCTGCTCGGCTACTCCCTCTCTAGGACGTCGCTAAGCGCCATAGAACTACACACAAAACAAAAAATACACACATAAATACACTAACTACCTCCGGGTTAGTTAGCTAGCTACAGCTGCAGCTGTACTCTTTAAACTCTGAGTTAACATGATGGGTATTTTCTTATATATATCTCATCAGACTAGGCTTGATACCAAACTGTAACGACCCAGAATCCGCATTACCAGTAACAACCAGTAACCGAATTCTGACCCGCTAACCCACGAGACAAGCTCGGAAGGGTAGGAAGTGAAAGTCGAGGAGACTATATGTAAGAAGATACACACCATGCAAAGCTGTAAAATTTCACTATGAACATAATATATACAATCTCAGAGTCTGAGCAAAGTACAAAAAAAGGTACTACTCACGCTGCAGCTAGGGAGCACCAACACCGGAGTGGCTAGACTCGCCTGGAAGGGAGTCGACGAAGACCCACCTGAAAGGAAGGGAGTGAGTCTCAAGAAAGAGACCCAGTAGGGAAAAGTAACCCCACCGGCAACTAAACTAAAGTGCGGAAAGTAAAAACTAAAAGTAAGTACACGTCGCACCACAACACAAAACTGTAAACCACGCGGCTCAGTAACACACACTCACACCACAGCAAGTAGACTCAGCTAGGGTCTGTGGCTCGGCGTCCCGTCACCACAGAGGCTCTCAACCCCAGCCACGTGTGCACACTACAGACGCTCTCTCTCGCATCTGGTCCACGACCGGTTTTTGCCCTATGCTTGACCCTAGCGGTAGAGAAGGGGCTCCACGGAGACCGGCTCAAAACCACCACAAGGAGTACGCACAGGACAGAGTCGCACTCAACATCCTGGCTCACTAGCAGAGGATAACCACACACTAGTCGTCTAGACGGAGTCGCACCCACGCCTAGGTAACACAACAGAAACGGGTACACGTAACGCAACGTGCGTACAACAGACAGAACACACTCAACGTCTGAAACCCCGTACAGTAGTAAACACCTCATGCCATAATCAACTACTCTTATGCACTCACCATGTCGTTTATCATGATTAAACGGCAATCGACCTTGTCGTTTAAATCACCCCTGAAGATCTCAACGTCAACAGATGTGGACGTTGATCTTCAGTCCCCTAAATCCAGAACTGAACCGAATCAGTTCCAATGGGCAGAGCCACCAAACAGAACGTAGACTGATGGAGGGAAACACTTCCTCTCATCAATCCAAACTACCAGAGTCTCAAATTTAGACAGTCTAACATCTAGATTGTCCAATTACCCAAAATCCCGGCATGATACAACCCAAACCCTAATCCATGATTTGCACCCCAATTCACTTAATTAGACATGCTGGTTTGCTGGGGAAGGTTGTAGGAGTTAGTCCCTACCTCAGAAAGCCTTAAGAATCCCCAAACAGCCACCAATCGCGCCGGATTCCCCCGAAGACTCCGCGCGAATCACACCAAAATCTCACGATTCCCGCCCGATCAAGCATCGCCACACGATCTAGGGCCTTCCCACGAGCTCAAATCACTCAACAGGAGCTGCGGAAATCAAGAAAAGCAAAGTGGGAGGGAAGGAGAGGAAAGGAGAAAGATGGGTTCTGCTCTCGGGCTGCCCTATTTCAACAGGACTGGTTAGTTGACGTCAACATCTCTGGCCGCCAACTGAACAGCCACAGACTGACGTCCAGATCTCATGTCATTGAGTTCATCATCAGACGTCCACATCGTTGGACGCTGACTCGACTCAACGGCAAACGCTGGCCGTCAACCCACTCAACGACAATGGTCTTGTCGTCGACCACACAGAACCACAAACAGACCCAATAAGGATCCAAGACCTCCAATAGGGTGAACGAACTAGCTCAGTAGGATTTCCATCTCAATATTGTGCAGCACTAGTATACATGATTAACATTTTAATATGGCAGATTGCATATGAATATGAGACAATGCATACTTTTCTAACAAGTTGAATAGCAGAAGAACTGATTCAGTCAATCAGATCAAATGTCGAGTTGTATATACAATGGACAGATATTTCTGAGTAGAATCGTATCAATGAGATTGGCCATATCAGACAATATCATGCGTTCACATGATCAGACGTATCATATCAAATCATCAATCAGACTTATCCTATCAAACAAGGCACATTCACACAAATCTTGCTTATTGTTTGTGCTATGCCAGCACCAGAAGTCCATACTCCCGCGGTTTAACAAGTACGTTGGGGCGCTCCTCCCCAAGACCTGACCAGGCCCTATTGCACAGGCATTAGATCAATTTTGGACCGGAGTCCCACTTGTGCCGAACAACAGATTCATATTATGGCCATAGAGTTTCAATAACAAGCTCATAGTAAAAGGAACATGATCATTCATAGAGTCAAGGAATGACAAACAGCTCAAAAGAACAAGGCAGGATAACGACGTATCTTATGTTTCATTTCATTAATGTCTTGACATGAGGATGTTTCTAAAGATAGATCTTATGTAGAACATGTGCTTTCCTAACATGTATGCATTGGCAGATATTAATTTAACACCGAAAGCATGTAACTATTCAAACTCATATGCAAATCATGATATTAACTTCACTAACATGTCTATACTAACATGATTCATTTCCCACATTCATATCATACTCTATCAATCAATTGACAATAGGGAAGATCACAAGATAATCCAATGAACATAAGGACAATCACAATTACACATTAGAATCATATTCGTATCATTACCATTTTCTTCACGGGTTGATTTATTTTTTGGTCCATGCATACTATATAACATCATGCACATGCTTGTAGACATCATGGATGATCAGACCCAAATATGCAAATTATTTTGTAAGGGTAGTGTCGACACACCCCTGACTGGTGTTGACACAATGCTTCAGACACATGGCAAAATAATGCAAAACTGGTCAAGTAGTGTCGACACTAGATCAAGTAGTGTCGACACAATGCTTCAAATACAAGGCAAAATGGTCAGGTAGTGTCAAAACTAGATCAAGTAGTGTCGACACTAGAGACAGCTTCCAGAAAACCTTCTGGCCAATAGGGGACAGTGTGTCGACACTAGATCAACTAGTGTCGACACTAGATCAGCTCCCAAACTTTCTGGGTCAAACTGGGACAGTGTGTCGACACTAGATCAGGTAGTGTCGACACTAGAGACCTTCCAGAACACCTTCTGGGCTGTTTGGGACAGTGTGTCGACACTAGATCAGGTAGTGTCGACACTAGAGGCCCTTCCAGAATAAAACATATGGTCAAGTGTAACCCAAAAACACATCTCATGTAGGGATTCACTTTCCCCTCTTGTAACTCTCTAACAAATGACATTTAGATAAAATGTTCAACAAGAAAGATGACGAGGACAACTAGTAGAAGAACTTTGATGTTTGGGGTTTGATCTAATTCAGTATCGAATCCCGAGAAAACATATGAAGAACAAAAAGTCAAGTGTAGCCCGAAATCATAGTATCATGCAATGACTCTCTTGCCATGCTTATAAATCTCTAACGAAAGACTTTTGGACAAAATGTCAAACATAAAAGATGATCATGACTACAAGTATAAGAACTTTCATGAAGGAAGTATAGTCTAATTGGGTGTTGAATCATGTTCATAATAAGAGGAACGGGAAAAATCCCTAACTGGGCACAACTTAGGGAAAACGACCAATACTCCATGCATACTACAAGAAAATTGGGCAAATCAAGTACAAATGAACATAGACTCGATGCTCTACATGATGGTATAGGTTTTCATTAATCTTGGCCCGAGAACACCTACCTTTATGAAGATCTAAGACCAGTCGACGTTCTTGACGCAGCAGAGGATGAAGGGGGAAGAAGCTCCGGGTTTGCCAGCCTTTCTCCTTCTCTTCTGAAGCCCTAGCCTGCCTCCAAACGACCCCAACCATTTTAAACCTTCCCCAAGAGTTTAAGGATGAGTTCTTATAGATTTAGGTTGTATTTATAAGTCCTAACGAGACTAGGAAAGGGGCTACGAGTTTTATTCCCTACTTTCCAAGAAATCTGGGACTCTTTCCTCCAAAGGAGGTAGCAACGGTTTAGGAAACCACCAATTGGGGTTGGGTTCGGTTTTGGCTTACCTTGCATGACTAATTACCTTAATTTTTTAATCCTAACTTACCCTCTCTAATTATGGCATAATACATACATGAATTATGGGTAATTTCCTGTCCCAATTTATTCATATACTTGGGCCAAATGTGCTCATTAGCCCAATCTTGTTAATGGGTCATTAACACATGGTGTTAGAAGTCTCTCCAATATGTTTATTTAATTTTTCTACTTTATTTCCAAAGTTTTTAAATCACTAAATTTTCGGGAGTTACATCCTCCCCCACTTAAGAAATTTGGTCCCCAAATTTAGGCATAATGGTGTAGTTCATACCTGAGAATAGTTCTGGTGGTTTTTTCTCTTCATTCGTTCCTCCGTTTCCCAGGTAGCATTAGTAACTCCATCTCGACTCCATTGAACCTTCACCATAGGTATGGTACGATTCCTGAGTCGTTGAATCTTCCGATCCAACAGTTTGATCGGCTTCTCTTCATAGGTCAGGTCCTCCCGAATCTCCAAGTCCTCAAAGTTGATTACATGGCCGGCATTGAATAAGCACTTCCGCAGCATGGATATGTTGACACATTATGCACGTTCGCCAGTTGTGGAGGTAGTGCAAGTCTATACGCACCGTTCCAATCCTTTCCAGAATTTCAAATGGCCTTATGAATCTGGAACTTAGTTTTCCTTTGATCCAAATCTTGTATTCCCCTTGAAAGTGAGACCTTCAAGAACATGTTAGCCAACCTGAAATTCTAGTTCTCTCCTTCTCTTATATGCATAACTATTCTACCTGGATTGTGCTATCTTCAGACGTTCCCTGACAATCTAAACCTTCCTGACAGTTGCTTCAATTAAGTCGGGTCCAACCCATTGGTTCTCCCCAACCTCTTCCCAACAAAGAGGTGATCTACAACTCCTGCCATATAAGGCTTCGAATGGAGCCATCTTGATACTTGCCTGATAGCTGTTATTATATGCAAACTCCATCAGGTATAACTGATCATCCCATCTCCTCTATAATCTAGCACTAGAGCACGAAGCATATCCTCCAATTTGATTGGTCCTTTCGGTTTGCCCATCGGTCTGAGGATGGAAAGTAGTACTAAAGTTCAGCTTAGTACCCATTTCTACTTGTAAACCCTTCCAGATGTGTGAAGTAAATCTAGGGTCCCGATCCGATATTATGTTAGATGGAACCCCATGCAATCTGACTACTTCCTTAACATATAGTGCAGCCAATACATCCACTGTCCAGGTACTCTTAATCGGCAGGAAATGAGCCGACTTAGTCAAACGATCAACTATTACCCAAATTACATCCATACCACCTCTAGTCTTGGGCAATCCCATGATAAAGTCCATACCGATACTATCCCACTTCCACTCCGGGATTTCTAGTTGTAGCAGTCCACCAGCTGTACGAAAATGCTCGCCTTGACCTTCATGCATGTTAAACAGTATGACACATGATCGGCCACATCCCTCTTCATGTTTGGCCACCAGTACGACCTTTATAAGTCTTGGTACATTTTTGTTGATCCTGGATGAATCGGGATTTGGACTGGTAAGCTTCATTCAGTAACCTCTTCTTGAGTTCTCCATGATCAGGGACACATGTTCTACCTCTGAATAGTAATCTTCCCTTAGCTGATAGAGTAAAGTCGGTCTTTGTTCTAGCTTCTCCCTGATCTCAACTAAGAAATCCTCTTCCTGTTCCCCCGATTTCTGTCAGTATATCGATTGTAGTGGAGATTGATCTTACCTGTTTCCTGTCGTTTCGGAAGTGCAAGATTGCAAA